>JAGDYQ010000003.1:8459861-9089861 GCA_021962125.1 Bulinus truncatus | reverse complement strand
GTTGAATGATGACGCCTGTGCTTTTCCCCGCTCAGTTCAGTCATTGACAACTTTCAAGGAAGAGACACTGCTGTTATCTTCTGAAAAGATGGAGTTTGTAGAAGAGCATTAAAGAAGAGCAGCGATGACAAGGTCAAAAAATCCTTTAATGTCATAATATGAAGTGCTGAGGGATCATTTGTGCTGCGGATGCACCTTTCTTCTTTCTGATCATCAAAAGATATCTCCTTGAATTGCCTCAAGCAAGCTGCAAGGCTGTTTTTCTCATCCACTGAGACATGTTGAGAAAAGAGAACCAGAGGAATGAGTTCTGCACTGAGGTACCAGAAATATCGGCCAATTGTTTTCATTGCAGCCTGAGAAATGGAGGTAGAAACATTCTTATAATAAATAAAAAGCTTGATGAAATCCAGATCATTCAGAGTTTGCGTCTGCTGGAATGGGACACTGAATCCAAGCTTTAATGTAAACCAAAGGATGCAAAGATACCAAATTCTGCAATTGATCTGTCTTAATGCTTAGTCAGCTTGAATTGATGACTGAAGAGAATAATCTTAATGATGTATATTATTTTAGACGTCCACTTTGTTCTGTCTCCCTGTATGTCCGTCCACCTGTACCATAACAAATTACTTTCAACTGAAGTTTACCTACACCCTGGCCTACAAACACTATTCTACCTGTCATCTATCAATTATAACACTATTCCAGTTAAGTCATCCTTCTATTGATAACAATTTTCTAGATGTCATCTATCTATTTATAACACTATTTTAGATTTGTCTATCTATCTATCTATCTATCTATCTATCTATCTATCTATCTATCTATCTATCTATCTATCTATCTATCTATCTATCTATCTATCTATCTATCTATCTATCTATCTATCTATCTATCTATCTATCTATCTATCTATCTATCTATCTATCTATCTATCTATCTATCTATCTATCTATCTATCTATCTATCTATCTATAACACTCTTCTAGTTGCTTAATCCGATTATGCTAATCATAGCTGTATTTCTTTTGTGTCATATATCTATTTACAACACTATTAAATATAATGTTATCTTCTGTGGTGTTTTCTTTTGTACTGTTATCTTCTGTAGTGTTTTCTTTTGTACTGTTATCTTCTGTAGTGTTTTCTTTTGTACTGTTATCTTCTGTAATGTTTTCTTTTGTACTGTTATCTTCTGTAGTGTTTTCTTTTGTACTGTTATCTTCTGTAGTGTTTTCTTTTGTACTGTCATCTTCTGTAGTGTTATCTATAAATATTTCTTTTCGTATTACTTTTCTAAAAATGCCATTCATCTATCTATTTATAACATTACTCTGCATTTATATATTTCTACACTATTTAATTACTAGCTTAGTGTTCATTATTGAAATATTAGCAGAAAATGACACCTGAGCCTTGGCAAATAATGTCACAGGCCTATATTTTAAGTAAATTATGTGAAGTTATACGTAGATTAGTGCACTTTAAAATACCTCTTATTAATATCAACTTGACTCATCAAAAAACTGCTGCAACTGACACATAACTCCCTCCCCCCTTTCCCTAATTTTAGTACTAATTCCTATCAAATAAATGCTACCAAGGCCCTATTGGTAGTTGTGCATCCCCCCTCCCCCCCCACAGCTAGGAAGGGGGCAATAATTCCTGGCTTTCAACATAGTCTAGCCTCACCCTGTAAAATGTAACAATTTGTATATATTTTATATTGCACAGGGATCACAGAACAAGGTACTTGATTAAGGATCACAATGAGCTGAGGAATTCAACCAGTGTTGCCAGGTGTTTTTTATGAAAACATCCGAAAATCAAAAAGAAACCCGCCATATTAGTTGAAGCTGAAATAAACCTAAAATTCTACTTCTATTTGTTATATTTTATGGTTTAGCATTTTATAATTTAAAACGTTGGAGCTGGTAAAAAGCTACCAGCCTTTCTGCGAGCTAAAACTTCTGCCAGTGCCCAAATAACACAGCTCAAACTTGCTGGAAACCAGCCAAAGTGGCATCACTATGTCGCACAGGTCGCATTATTAGCTCACACAGTGAAAGAAAGGAGTTTTAGCGTTACATTGTGATTTCACAGACCGTACCTGCACAGGCTTCGTTATGATAAGGGGGAGGGGGTCTTGCAGTTTGCCTATTTAACAGGATTCATGACTTTATTATAATGAGTGGCAGAACGTTCTTCTTAACCCGAGACCTCCAATGACCAACGTCCGATTCTGGTCATACTAAAACATCACCATTTTAAGAGGCAATATACCTATATATATGTATGTTCAAATGTTAAATCATTGCAGTCTGTTTTTGTCGTCTTTTGTATGTATTTAAAAGTGAAGATCAACAGTTAACGTTGTCAAACAGACAGTGCAAAAAAATGTTTTTGAAATGAAAACAGTAATGTATACAAACCATGCATTTTAAGTATTCTCATCATAATTCATTCGCTGTTGAAATTGTGAGGTCTTTTTCGATGAAAGATTTCGGCATGAAAAATTACTCGAATAATTATAAAAATAACTTACAAATATAAAACATTGTTGGTAACTCTAAATGAAATGGGAAGAACATTCACAAAATCAACAAATGACTTTTGTGCAGAATTTTATTAACATGAAATACGATTCCTTCTTATCTAAGCAGAACAAAACGATGTAAATATTATCCGTTTACTAAATCAAACTTAACAACAACTACAATGAAATGTACATACTATCTACAGATCAATTGGGTCAATGTAAAATACTCTTAAGTCTCATTTATATCATTTACAAATGACTCGTCTGAAACAAAAAATAATGTGACATTCACAGACATTATTTTACATAAACAGAATTTCAATTTGAGTTGGTATTAACGTGTGAGTGTGTGTGTGTGTGTATGTGTGTGTGCTACGTACACGCGCCATGGGCCTGGTCTTGTAAATATAAAGGATGTTTGTGTAAATAAATAAAAAGGAAATAATTTAACATTTCCTGGGCGGCCCAGAAACATTCGTTCCACGGACCGGGGATTGGAGACCACAGGTTTAAGTAATTCAAATATCTACTGTATTTGAAATGACACATTCACATATCGTTTGTTTTCAATGTGTCGGAGTCACGCTAATGGTGAGTAAATTATAACACAAATTCAGATTAGTTTTGTGCGATTTTAAATTGAACAGAACTATTGTTTTCAAATGGGCAAACAGAGCACAGCAACAATTACAGAACTATTGTTTTCACATAGGCAAACAGAGCACAGCAACAATTACAGAACTATTGTTTTCAAATAGGCAAACAGAGCACAGCAACAATTACAGAACTATTGTTTTCAAATAGGCAAACAGAGCACAGCAACAATTTCCACTACATATAGTTCAGTGATTCTCAAAGTGTGAGTCGAGGCCTTATTTACATATCATAATTAAATGATCGAGAATGTTTGTATTGATAATTACAACTATTTCTCCAAAGGTTTCAAACCGAAAAAAACTGTAAATCTTAAAATATAAAAGGGAAAATATTTATATAATATTTATGACCTTTTATTATCGTCTTAGTTTAATTTACCAGTGGGTCGCAAAAATAAATCAGTTTTGTACGGTGGTCGTGAAAGCGAAACATTTTGAAAGTAGGTCGCATAGTTTGACTGTTTGAGAACCACTGGCTTATTTCATTTTACGTCAATATTCCTACCACATTTAGGGTCTGCAATAACACACACAGTGTGCAAGTAGTTTTTCTTTTTTGGTAAATTCTTAATTATTCTCTGGAGTGAAAAGTTTAAATACATCAGTCAGAATGCAGCTTGCATAAGGACATTGGGTCAGATTTTTTATAATTAGTGATTGTCTAAAGCTAGAAGCACGCCCACGAAGTCTGAAAGTTCCTAAATTTACACTATCTCCGTAATATAGAACTAAACAAGATTTATACTTTAATCTCACTTGACACAAATGTGTCACCATACTTTCTTCACATTCACAATCTGCCCATACTAATCTATCAAACCTATAAGACGTAGTACGCAGAACGTGTAAAAGGTCGCCAGCACATAACAAACGAACTTCTCAACCGCCATGTCCACGTACAGGCAGAAGAGCGTCATCAGCAGGAGGAAGCAAAGACCCTCAGTCGTGCGGCTGCCGAAAGGGGAGTACCTTGAGAAGGATTTTTCCGAGAATGGGCGAAGATTTCGGGCGCCTTCAGGTGGCTGTAGAGGACTCTGTGAGCTTTCCGGTGTGTCACGTGAACTCGAAGTTACCGTCGCGCGCCAATCTTTCGAGAATAAAGGCATCCTATTGCCATCTCTGTCAGATGATGGCCTTCTGTCAGATCTAGATCTAGACTTGTGGAAACTGGACAAAAAGCTTGAAAGTAGACTTCTCGGCTTTGATTCTTTAGGTCTCGTTGTTGACATTTCATTCATTGCACCGCAGTTTGTATGTGTTGACTCTGAATTCGGCGTTGCGGAGAACGATCTGTCTTGCTGGAGACTCCTAGCTTCGGAGTCAGGTATACGAGAATCCGATGTTTTAGTCTTATTCACTTTACGATCGCTTAGATTAGAGGGCAGAATGTTACCGGAAGACATTGCGTTAGGTAATGTTGTAGAATCACTTGGTGTGTTCGGCAGAAGACCTTTCATGGTCTTTTTAAAGCGGCTCACCAGTTTCAATTTTGTCTTGGCCGGAGTCGACTCATCGGTGGTCATCCGTGTTGAAGCCTCAAGAGAAATGCCTTTATTTTGCTGCAGTAGCTCGTCATTGGAGCTCGTCTTGCTTGGACATATGTCCAAATGACGGATAGCTTGTATACTATCTCCGTTAAGACATTGTTTACATGAATCGTCTTCCCTGCGTTCTTGTTTAGCTGAGACGATCAGGTTATCTCTCACTTCAGCAGCTTGCACTGTTATAGACTTTGCTTTAAGTTGAGGAGCAGAGACATGGCTGTTCTGTTGGGGCTTTGAGGCCTCGCCAATGGAGCATTGTGTCTTGGGAGGTATTGAAGGTGATGCTAATGCTTTTTTGGAAGTAATTTGACCGGTTCTTTGTTGCGTAGGAACATTAAGAATTTGCAAAGTGTCTCCAGATTTAGCCAAGCTTGCATTACTAGAACTTACCGCTGAGACCACCAAACCTGCTGTAGTGACAGTGGCCGTCTTGGCATCTTTCTTATTTTTGTCAGAAGCTGCTTTGCTTGCTGTTGTATCTTTGGTTAATGTTACAGTCTTCCCGGTGGTAAGCAAAGTCCCAGTAGCGTTTGAAGGCACTTTCACAGACACACGTGTTCTCGTTGTAACTTTGGGTGATAAATTTGTTTTTGGGTTCGCTGCTTGCGTAGACATTGCCGCGGCTTTTGCAGCTTTGGCTGCTGAGGAGGGCACAGACTGTGACGCATTTAAAGCCTTCCGGCGTCCAGATTCGCCGGACTGACCTCTAGCTATGGTGGGTGAGGTGTCTCGTGGGACACTTAGGGCTCTTGGCGCAGGAGCCTCCACAGTTACCACTCTACTCACTTTGGTCTCCGACCTGCTCCTACGTCCTGAAGAGCGACTAGCGCCATTTTCTACATCGTGTGCTTTTTGTTGGCCTTTGAGTATGTCCCCCAAGCATGGCGACTTGTGTAATTCTTCCAAGACGCAATTATTATTAACAATAACGATGTCTCCACTACAGGTACCGCTTTCATCTCGTGCCAGGCACTTTGGATCCGAAGACTCGATTCTTCGGTTTGACTCATTGTGATTATTACTGGTGGTTGTGGCAATGGCGACATCTTTTTTAATCACGGAAAGCTCGGGTTCTGACTTTCTGGGAAATGTAATCGGCAACTCATTTTGGAACAAATTTGAAATACGAGCAGCGTCACTTGAATCCCTTTTGTCTGGACATTGACGAGTCGCTACGCATACTTCAGCATCGGCGACATCATGACTGTAAAATGGCGTAGGTTCTCTCTCGAACTTTGTTTCTATAGCGACGGGCATCAGCAGAAAAGACCCCGACGACTTTGCCTCTGTGGATTTGTCGTCAAAAAAAGGAGTAGGTTCTCTATCAACCCTCACCTGTTCCGCTGTGCTTGAGTCCAAACTCTTGTCAGAAATTTCAAGAAAACAGCGATTGTCTTTTGTGTTTCCCCCAAAGAAAAACGGGGTGGACTCTCTTTCTTCTCGTTCTACTAGCAGGCTGGCCTGCCGAGACGTGGAGGGCAGCCGAATACTCTCCGAACTCTTCAGAGTTGGAGATCTCACCTCTTCCGTCTCGTCCCACATTTCAACGACAATGGGAGGGGCGTTGTCTTCCTTGACGACAGCGTCTAGGGAAGTAATGAGGCTGCGGTGGTCGTTATTCGACGTGGCGTAACTCGAGTTGCCCAGGTATATCCCGGACCTGTTGTCGATAACGTCTCCATTTACATCAATGGTCAGCCGGTCAGCACACCCGAGCCTATCTGTTGAGCTTTTCTTTCCGTAAGTCGTTGCTGTCGTGAGTGCGTTTTTGTTGATCATGTCTTCTTCGAGCTTTGATTTGTTTGCTTCGCTTTCCGTTTCGGCTTTCTTTTTTTCCGTGGTTAAGACGGCATTGTTGTTATTACTACAAATATTGTTATTATTATTACCGTTGTTTGCCAACAACGACTCAAGATCGACCCCGAGGCCAGCCATAGCGATGGCGTTGCTGTTGTAGAAGATCATGTCGTTCACCGGAGCAGCGCCACCTCCACCCCCGTTTATGATCTCGTCGTTAGGTTCGTCATTGACGTAGAAAACCGGTCTCTTGCCTTTGAGCTCTTGGTCGTTGTCCGACTCGCTGGAATCCTCGGAGAATACGTCGTCGTTGCTCGTGTCGTCGCCGCTGTTACTGCACATACTTCCGGTTGAGTCTGTGAGTATGAGGGAGGGAGGGGTAGAATAAAAGAATTGATAAATTAAGTATGAAGTTGATAAAACTAAACCGAATACATTTCCTTTAGTAAACAAATTTAATGCAATACAATTAGACTGGAAAGAATAGACAAATATCTTTCTCGGAATAATCAAAGCTCGGTTAACGTTTCCTGTCTTACATTTGTAAACTATTATGAATAAAAACGCTAAAGCCTCACAGAAAAATATAAAAGCTACTATCAAATTAATGAAATAAAACTCTTTACACAGCTAATAGAAGATTTTGTCTGATTTATTTACCAGTGCCTTGAAGTTTTGTATTAATTAATACGATAGCTGTTGCCAACTAAATATAAATGGCTGTTGCCAACTTAATATATATGGATGTTGCCAACTAAATATAAATGGCTGTTGCCAACTAAATAGATATGAATGTTGCCAACTAAATATAAATGGCTGTTGCCAACTAAATAGATATGAATGTTGCCAACTAAATATAAATGGCTGTTGCCAACTAAATAGATATGAATGTTGCCAACTAAATATAAATGGCTGTTGCCAACTAAATAGATAGGGCTGTTGCCAACTAAATAGATAGGGCTGTTGCCAACTAAATAGATAGGGCTGTTGCCAACTAAATAGATAGGGCTGTTGCCAACTAAATAGATAGGGCTGTTGCCAACTAAATAAATAGGGCTGTTGCCAACTAAATAGATATGAATGTTGCCAACTAAATATAAATGGCTGTTGCCAACTAAATAGATATGAATGTTGCCAACTAAATATAAATGGCTGTTGCCAACTAAATAGATAGGGCTGTTGCCAACTAAATAGATAGGGCTGTTGCCAACTAAATAGATAGGGCTGTTGCCAACTAAATAGATAGGGCTGTTGCCAACTAAATAGATAGGGCTGTTGCCAACTAAATAAATAGGGCTGTTGCCAACTAAATAGATAGGGCTGTTGCCAACTAAATAAATAGGGATGTTGCCAACTAAATAGATAGGGCTTGAAAGATAAATTTTAACATTTTTATATTTCAAATAGCTTGAATGTAAAACAAAAAAGCAGACTAAAAAAAAAACTTTATTAAAATAAGGTCCAATTAGTTTTGAATATATTTAATGTAAAAAAATGTCATGCAACTTTTGGTTGTTAAACGAAACAAAATACAGAAATAGATAACGTGACCAAAACATGCAAATTAAGGGGAAATCATGCACAGAGCAAAGTTATTGTGATTATGTTATGATATTTTTATTTATTAAGTGCGTGTGTAGTGAATTTTGTATGTTTGTGTTTACCAGTTTCAATTTGATTGTTATGTGTTTTTGCTTCTGTTCTGCGCGTACCGCTTTCAAACCTTCTTACCGCCCTCTGTCATTTTATAATGTGGTTTCTAAGACACACACACACACACACACACACACATATATATATATATATATATATATATATATATATACTGAAATAGCCTCCGTTACAGCTGGTGGTAATGAAAACACACAACACAAAGCCAAATCGGTTAAAAACTTCTGTTTTATTCATTGAGCAAATGAGGCAGTGTGATACAACAATGTACAACCAAATTATTAATGAGCTGAACAGTTTGCCATAGAACACAGTTTTTCTTGCTGTTAACAATAACATACATGTATTTTTTAAATTAGTTTGTTCATATATATTAATTACATACGAAAAAAAGAAAAAAAAATCATGCTTTATATACATAAAAGTACGGTGCTTTATTGATGCCATTGAACAACAAATTAAAAAAAAATCACATGTTAATAGGCGAATCAAAACACAGTGAGCCCTGTATGTTAGTTCAGTGACAAATGTTTACAGCTGAGATGTAGCAAGGCTCATTGTTATTTTTTCTCCAGCATAAACAATCTTTAAAAATCACCTTGTTTTGTAGTTCAAAGATTCATCATCTTTTTTTTTCCCCCTCACTATCTGATGACGTCATTGCGTTCATATTTTCTAAGTCCAATTTTGCGCTTTGACGAGACGAACAGTAAAGAACAGAACTCCAGACAGGAAAGATAAAAAATAAAAATCTATGTATATATACATGTCAAAAAATTGCAATGATGAATACAGCAGTTGATAACCAGTCGATCAATGATATGTGCAGCGAAGCGAGGCGAGGTTCGAACGAACTAATGGTTCTTGGTGAACTCTAGAGAGGAAAAAAAAAAGACACAATTTGTTTGTAAATTTGCACAAGGAATAAAATAGAAAATAAAATGAAGCATGATTGAGAAAAAAAAACAACTTAAAATTTAAAGGCTAAAAAATTTTTTACCGTGACACGTAGGATGAAGTTGGAACCGTTACGAAAGTCGTGGGGCAGAATCTCCTCAAGAGGGATAACAGGGTTGGAGGGTGTCATAGTGTCCCTTGTTACATGTCAAATCACGTTCCCACCCCAGACTCGTCACATAAATTATCCTGAGTGTAGAGTCAGTTGAATTGAGAAATAATAAATCAGGGATGCCAAGCCAATCGTTTACTGTATATAAGCTGGACAATTTTGTATGTGAGACAGAATCGGAGAGAGACAGAGAGAGAAGGTAGTCGAGTGAGATAGCAGAATCAGAGAGGAGGAGAGCGAGAGAGGAGGTGAGAGAGGAGCGAGACTGAGAACTAGAGAGCAGGAGCGGAAGAGTGCGATGTAAACTGAAGTACTGTATGCGAGGAGAACTGGCGTCAACATAATAAAACTTGTGTTATTGGCAAAGAAACCGGTGTTTGTTGACTTATTAGCAGAGACTGTACGTGAGCTGTGAAAATAGAAATATTGTCACCAGAACATCTAATCTACTCTCTCATACTACTAGACAACGATCTGTACGTGGCCAGGATTAGCATTTAGGACAATCCGCTAAACGTAACACCTGACTGTACCGACTTCCGTGCTGCTTGAGCTGAGATAAAAATGTTGCCCTACAAATCTTTCTTACGCTTTTCAAGGGCAGTGGAAAAATGTATTTCTTGACCTGGGGTTTACTGATTTCATTTTACCGGTGATGAAAGTCATGAGTTCCTGCGGAGAGATTCTAAAATTCTTACAAAAAATGCGGGGTGTCACATTCTGTGATTTAATGAATGAAATCAAGGCCAAGCCCTACCCTGCTTTCATCACCCGAGGGTGAGATAAGATAATACATAGATAGACAAAGACATTGTCTTCCCAGGTTTTTCCCCACTGTGATCAGTCTGTCTAGCAACCACTATCACTTTTTGTCACCTGGGGAGAAAATGTCTCTAAGGGAGATAACCTGTGCCCTTGACCTTCAGACGAGCGAGAGGGATGGGTTCTTTGTCCCTTTACCCCCTTTATCTTGAAGGTTGGAACTGTCCACGAATGAGGGGTGGCAGATCATGCGTGATAAGCGTGATCTACAAGCTCGTCGGCCATTGGTCAAACTCACCGCGGGAGGATTGATAGCGAGGCTGACCTTCCGGTCGAGTTGGCTTGGATTCGAGCGGGGTGGGGGAATATAGGTTGTCCGTGTGGCAGAACTTAAGTGTTCGATCACCACAGCCCTAAGTTCCTTTAGAACTACCCCACCCCAGCTAGCTATTCTGTTCGTTGTATATATTGTTGTTGTGGTAGCTTGTGCTACGGCCCTTCTTAGGGCCTGATGTTTGTCTTTTTCAAGGTAAAAGGTGTTGTAATGTAATTTACAAATGAGTTTCCTACTCAATTTATTGTTGTGTTGTGCGTCTTGTGTCACCACGTGGCCGGGACAAATATAAATGTTGGCCAGAACTCAGTAAGTGATCATACCAATTGACAACGACCGCAGGGACCCCGCAAGGGGACCTTGACACGGGGCTACTTTGAGTTTTTTTTTGGCAAAAGCTTGACAAGACAGTGGAACTTTACTTTACACACAGCGAAAATTCAAATCGAACTGTAACATATTGACCCAGGTGAATTAATGTCTTGGTCGAAAAATATGCAGAGGCATTTAGGACGCACAGAGCTAAACATTTTCTTTTTCAGACTTTTGCTCATGTGACCTGTCCAGTTCCAGGACACGAGGTCACGAGTTTTAACATTCTTATAGTTTGAAAAATCAGGAAAAACTTCTAATGTTCTGGTGTTGAATGATAAGCCACAAAAACTCAGGTTAGTATTCTTTACAAGGGAAGGAACTTTACCCAACAATGGATGAACATAATCAAAGTTGATGAAACATTTCATTAAATTAATCCTACAGTTGGGATACCTTCCAAAAATATTCTGAGAAAATCCTGAGCGGTCATTTTATTTCTGGTGACTAATAAAATGTCATCCACCATTCTGATGAAGAAATCACCCCTGTCAACTATACGCAAGAGCATTGTCCTGTCCAAGTGGCCGTAGTAAGCCCCACAAGGAATGGTCGACAACAAGGAACCTTGAGGTATGCCGAGAGTCTGTACATAGTGATGCTTGCCTAGCTTCAAAACCTGACAGAACAGTAAACTTTATTTTTTAATAAGTGCATCCTTAGTAATACCATACGGTATTCGGCAGTTGTCATCTGCGAGGATTTTTTCCAAGTAAACAGTTTTTCGTAGCTCATTGACTTTTTTTAGCTTCTTAAATTTACCTACGTTGTAACACGTCTTTGAGGAATTTTTTCACTATGGTTTACAAGAACAAATATTTATGCTATCATAGCATTTTTCAATGTCTACTTTGTGTATATGTCATCCAAACTCATAATGGTGGCCCCAAATGATTGTGGAGCATTCTCCTTTTCAAATGTCAAAACACGTAATAGAGTTTTAAGTTGCTTGTTGACGGAAACTTTATCTGTTGCCTTCGACTTTTTAAAGAAATCTTACTTGGGATACTCCGAGGCAGTGGTGAGATGTTTGTTTTTCCTTAATATTTTAAATGTATATTTGTAATATGTGTACACTTATAAGTATAAAATAACTTGATGCAAACTTTTTTCAAACTATAAAAAAATAACATTTATGTTATATACATGTACTAGTAGTGCAAAATAATCTTAACATTTGTCCCTGAATAAAATTTTCTTCTTTGTATTTACTTCCTCGCGTTAAATTTTTTTACATTATACATTGATTATTTTACAGAGGTTACTGACTGAATAACAAAGTTTCTAATTTAACGGGATTTTTACTCTTTGAAGTTTAACAGAGCTGTTTTGTGAATTCACTCATAATACTAATTCTGCTGTACAACTTGTATAGTCTTAATGAGATGGCTGTTATGTTGCATGGAAATTACTGGATTTTTTGTATTAAGTACATGTAATGTATTAGTTTTAATTTGGGTAGCTTTGGAAATTTTTCATAATGATGTTAATACAATGATATCCTTACTAGATGAAATCCCATACTATATATTTTCGAACTTCAATTCATGTAAACCTTACTGTAAATAAAATCTAAATGAATCCTTTTATCTGTATTTAAAAATTTGTTTTGTTGATATAACAATAGCTTTAGGTATATTCAGACAAGTTTTAGAATCACTGTCCAGTTAGTAAGTCAACATTGAAAACTCATGGGCCCAGGATACAGTCATATATTTTGATAACTAGAATTACAACGTTATATTTTTGATTAGGAGAATTTGTCTGTCAGCACAGGTCGGCGACCTCTAGATATAAGTGACGATTGATGTAATTACGGGAACAAAGGGATGATAACTTTAGTATATGGTATTTCCGCACCAATCGCTAGGCTGAAAAAGGGTCCTTATGACGTAGTTAAGTTAGATAGGGCTTGGAGTCACGTGATAAATCATCACCACATATAATGGGATGTAAGTGAGTTTTTAGTTAGTAAGAGGCAGACCAGACAGAGGTAGAGAGCAGGTTAGAGACACGGAGATAGAGACAGGAGTTCAGACGAAGAGAAGAAGAAGAAAAGCCTCCACAAAAATATACAAACAATATAAAGAAAATAAAAACTCACAGCGTTACAAATGGTGGCAGAAACAAAAGACTTCATAGTACAGATTGTTGCAGATTAAACTGAGAGAGTAAACGAGACATTGATTTAAAGAAACGTTCTCTACACGACAACAGTAAAGTCAATTGAAAGTTAACACAGTGACCCCAGGTGAACCGAGGAACAGTGCACAGATACACACTCCCATGTACCAGAGCAGAAAGAGTTACTGCTAAATTCTGATTCGTGACCAGGTGAATTTTTGAATCATGTCTTCGTACAAGTTTGCATCGTTCAAGTCGTCGTTCAAGTTCGTATCTATAATAAGTCCTCGTATATTTTGCATCGCTGATGTCAACGTACAGTCTACACACTACAAAGATAGCTGTAAAGTGAAAACTCACAGCTGAGATGCCAATGCGTGTATACAACTGCTACACACAATAGAGTCCAACAGGTGAATGAATGTTTTGATTTGAACGTCGCCAGGAATGCGAGTCTGGTATCAAATTTCGAAGTCATACTTTGCTGAGACGCAATCCCAGATGGAGAATTTATAAATTATTACTGCTACTACATGTTTCTATAATATTGATGCAGTGCCGCTTAATAATACCCTGTGGATTTCTATTAATTAAATTGAATAGTGATTTGTGAAGTTCATTTTCATATGAAGAAATTAAATTTGTGTAAAAAAAAGTGCCTTATTTTTTAATAAAGTGAATTGTGACGTTTCCCGGATCAAGTGAGCATGAGCAGAAGGTTTTTCAAAACAGAGAACAGATAAGTTAAAGTATTACTGACTACTGATGCACATGAGTTCATTTTTAATTGTTATATGTATTTATTGTCTTAACAGAAGATTAGCTTTTGTTTAGATCTTGTCCTGTTTCTTACATTGTCTATATTTTTTTTTTACAATATTATTTTTTTATCATTTATTGAAGAGAAACTATTTTAAAGCATCATATTAATAACACATTAATTTTGTGGATGTTATCTACATTGATAATCAACTGCATTGGACATTGGTGTGACATTTATACACTGCATATTATTTGCCACGTTAAGAAATTGTTGTTATTATTGAACCATTTTGACAGATACAGTTTTAATTCAGTCAGTGAGCTACAACAATATAGAAATGGCCAGTAGTTCAGCTTTTATCGATACATTAATGCAATATGGACAGCAAATGGATCTTAGTGGAGAGGAGTTACATGAATTTATTAGGGAAGAGCAGGAATATTGAAGGAACGAGAAAGAGCATATCTATGGGAACAAGAAGAAAGAGCATATCAAAAGCGACAAGAGAAAGAGCATATCAAGAGCAAAAGGAACAAGAAGAAAGAGCTTTTAGGTGCTTAGGAACCACTAAAAATTAAAACTCTGATTTCTTTTGGTCTTACCCCTTTAAATTGTCCTTTTGGATGTAGAAACATCTAGAAAAAAATTGGTGCTGATATCTTAATATTTAGAGGTAGCTCAATGAAGCAAAAGTTTAGGTAGGCCACGTTCAACAAGTAAACAGATCACGCTTTTGGAATTTTTGGCTTTTTTAATCAAAGATAGTTTCTCAAACACAACATTAAACAGTAGAATGAATTATTCAACAAGCACAAACAATCCTGCATCTACAATATTCTACCTGTAATTATAGTTCAATGTTATCAGTCCGATAAGAAGTCATTTTGACGATGTCTGTTTCTTAGTGTCTGGATAGGATTGTCGATGCTGTTGTTCAACGGCGAGGGTCTGCAGCAGGAACTGAAGCTGCTCCTCATCTCTGGTGAGGATTCCACTGTACTCTTGAATCAATGCTACACCCCTCTCTGCATGGTCGTTGACAACCTGAATCTCCCGAACGGTCTCTAAAGATCGCCGAAAATCTTCATGGCTGGTCCACTCATTCTGATGCATTCAATGTTTGTCTTGGACCATCTACTGGACCAGAGATTTTGTTTTTTAAAAGGTTTCGAGAAAAATGGCCAGAATTAAACCACAAACCCGAAGCCAGATCCGCCCCTTTGATAATCGTGTCTGATTCGATTAAAGAATTTATCAAATGTCAACTTGAGGTCAGTCATTCATGTGATGATTGTTTGGAATTTCTTCTGCTTGCTGCACAAATGGTTGGGTTGGAGGTTGATGTCAGCATTCGCAGACCTGGTGCCCTACATAGGGCAAGGTGAATGGCGAAAGCAATCTATGCATTGAAAATCGAACTATTGTTTGCAGGCAATGAAACCATCTTTCAGTTAACAGCTCGAGAATTACAAGGTATTCAGCGCTTTAATCGATTTACCATATGTGTTTATCTTCAATCATGGTTTTCATGCAGGCTCACCGCAGATGCACCGGTGAACGATATCTTGTTGATACAGCGTTTATACAAATATGATGATGCTGTTCTTCGATCGACTGGATTGAAAATGATGGTGCGTCACTCGTGGTACTTGAGTCCGGAACTGTTGACGCTTGCGTTATTTTAAACCCTTTTGTCGGACAAAGAAATAACTGGACTTGTTCGGACAATGCAATCAGAACGTGGACCACATCTCATAAAAACACTATCAAAAAGTGTTGTTGATTTGCGTGCTTCTACCACATTTTTTGAAACATCCAACATTGATGCCAGTTTTCTAGATGTTCCTGTTGAAGCCTGGTCAGATACATCATCTTTTAAAGCTGCAGCAGATTTTGTAAAGAATCTGGCTAGTATCAATGACTCTGCAGAGCGAGGTGTAGCATTGATACAAAATTTCAATGACAGTATCACGAAGGATGAAGAACAAAGACAATTTTTGCTCCAAGTGGTTGAAAAACATTGGAAAAATTTTGATGAGTGTAATCGTGAAAAGCTGGCTAAAATTTAAATTTGAAGAACTTTTTTTACATTTTTGTCTACCCTACAGTACAAAGTACAAAATAAATAGTAGGAATGCTTATTTGCATTGCTTATTATTATTATTTTTCAAGCAGATTGACATTCTTTCAAGATTTAACTTGACAAAATGAATAAAACTTTGTTTATCATAATTTTTTACTTAAATTTAAAAATATAAACAATTCAAGATTTATATATTTTGTTTCATTTAATATTATAAACAATACTAAGCATCAATTTGTTACTTAATATATCAGTTTCGCATATAATGCAACATTAACGCTGTATTAGATTTGACCGTGAATGATTTTACACCAAAATCTGGAACTTTAAACCTCTAAACATTGTCCTAATGAGCTGAAATTTTTCAGGTTAACTACTGTTACCATACAGACATATTCTGTGGGGTGAGACATCAACATTTCAAAACTTCATTTTTTGGGACACCCTAATGAACATAAATAACAAATGAATGTATGAAATACTGTAATAGAAAACAACATTTGGCTTTTATTGCCATGAACATCCTTAAATACAACACATACACAGCACGATATGAAAACTACTCTCACTCAGAAAATTACCAGGAATGAGACTAATGGTCCCTACATTATGTCGTCACGTTCACTGTCTCCCTTAGGCTAACTGAAAAGATGATGCAATCGGAACTCATGTTAAAAGTAATTGGCTATCGGTAGATCTTCTGCTGGGCACCGAGTGGAGCACGATGAACGCCCAATGTAAATCACAATGAATCAAAATAAATCATGATGTAAGTCAATTTTTAATTCAATATAAATCGTTATAAATCTATCGCTGTAAATTAATATAAACTGTTGTAAATCAATATAAAGAACTCCCAAATTCGCTGATTTTAATCGGAAAATTGGACAGTATATACATATCAAACAACCAATGTAACATTTTCAATCAATTGTAACTCAAGTTACGACACCGTTCTCTTACGCCTGTACTCATCGTCAATGTCACGTTCGCATTGCTCTACTATTTCTTCTTAAACTGCACACATTTACAGACATTCTCGTCTTGCCACGAGACAAGTATGCCTCGAAAAAGAACATTCGATGAAGTTAGCTTTTGCAATGACCATAAACAAATCGCAGGTCCAGACACTGGATAAGGTCGGTATCTACCTACCGCAACCTGTGTTTAGCCACCGGCAATTATACGTTGCTTTCCCCCGTGTACGCAGATCAGCAGATGTCGAGGTCCATGTGGTAGTTGGTCCTAAACAAGGGAAACTGCTCATCGGCAGCTCCACCTGCTACACTAAAAATGTGGTGTAAAAGTCAATTTTTAATTCAATATAAATCGTTATAAATCAATCGTTGTAAATTTAAATAAACTGTTATAAATCAATATAAATGACAATAAAGGCCACATGTTTTTTTCTATTGCAGTTTTTCGTATATTTTTTTTTGTTATCTCTTCTGTCGGATTTCATTCAGCCAGCTTCAGCAGCAGGCCCGTAGCCAGGTCAAAGTAAGCAGGGGGCACCAATACCCAGCAAAGAGGTACCTTGTCATTTTAGTTACTGTTACTTTATTTGTTCCTCTTTTTCTTCTTTTTAAGCGGGGGGGGGGGCACTCCACACCTAGCGGGGGGGGGGGGCACGGACCCCACCCCAGCGCCCCCCTTGGCTAAGGGGCTGTTCAGCAAGCTTTTCTACAAGTATAACGAATGAGTTTTTTTTTATATTTAAAACCAAAAGATTTCTGAATTACACGCTTTTATTTAACAGCAATAACATGAACCGAAATGTTGGTTCAAGTCACGTATGCTTTTTTACTTATAACACTACAATTGGACAGTCCTAGAAAGTTATTAAAGTTTCTTGAAAGAATATTGTAGACGACTATTGAGTATTAAATGCCAATAAAGAATTTTCTTGAAAACAGACAATTCTAGCAGTTCAAGTATATTCTAGAAGACTACTAAGCAAAGATGCGAATAAAGAAAACACGAAATTCAAAATATCATTATCCTGATCACAGAAACAAAGTTTTTTATGGAACACTAACTATTTTCTATTTGTTTTAGACATAACGGATTAGGAAAACACACTTTGATCCCAGGAACAAAAAAGAAGTTAAAATTTGATACATTGTGTTTTATAAGTGTCCCCTATACGTTTGCTAAAATAATCTATTCATGATCTTTGGTCAACTTCAAGTACATTGATATGCTACTTTCTAGATATAGAATCGTTAATGGGCTCATTTATATAACAACTTAAGATTTTTATGTAAAAAGCTTTTTTTTTTCATATATGACTGGTAACACTATGGGTAACACTCTTGTAAAACTCAAGTCTCGTCCCTGCACACCACATATTTCTTCCAATATAACTAATACTATTTTTTCTCAATTAATTTTATTTATATTAACTTTTGCCCATATGAATCAATCTGTAGATTTAACGTTAATTTCATAGTTTCAAGCAGTAATCTACAATAACAATTTTTTGTATGTGGCTCTCAAATATTTAACACACGTTCTAACTCTCTTGAGCCTGACCGCCACTTTTCCCGTGTTCTGGGCCTGTGTAGACTGGTGTTAACATAAAAAAATATTTTTATTGACCCAGCTAGCTAACTGTTAATGTATTTGTGTTCTGTATTGTACAGGTTGACCTCCCCTGAGGCAAGTCGAGCCGGTTGTATTTCTGTTTTCCGTTATCTCATTAAGGCAAAGGAACATACAAATGATGTTAATTATCACAATTTACATGATCTAGTTTGTTCACAACCTAGAATAAAAAACACCATGCCAGAGAGTTTTGCTTGAATAAAAAAGCTTTAAATACGACAAACACCTCTCTAGAAAATTGTATGTCTACTCAGAAATGACATAAAAACAGATCTTTCCGATCCCCAATAGATTTTTGGATTAATGACGTTTATTTTAGTACACATTAGTAACAGATAATTATAAGAAAACAGGAAGTTTTTACTTTTTATAAATCTATTTTTTTAACTTTGCTGTGGGTTGCTTTATGTGTAAGGATGCAAACCATATAACTCAACTTTGGGCCAGAGGCGTCCCTTGGGGTTTGGGGGCCTGGGGGGCTTGGCCTTTTTGGGGGCCCCTGCAAATTTGACATACGATATCATGACATGAGATAACGTACTTAATAAATATGTCTAAGTTCAAATTAGTACAGTATATCAATAAAATTAACAAAAAATAATCATTAAAACTCTTTTTATGAATAATTCCATTGTTTAGTGATTAGATAATGCACAAGTGACAAATCTCAATACATTTTGCCTCACGTCGTGCTTTCTGTGCAGTAAAGGCATTTATAACATCATCTAAGTCAATGTTGTCTAGTATTTTTGACTTCACTTCTTTCTTGCGTCATTGTACTCCTGATATAGTTTTTGATTGACTTTGAGTTTTGAGAATAATCTCTCACATGATGCAGTGGAAGTGGCCTGAGTTAGCAGTATTCGGATGGAGGTTGCAAGGTTTGAGCAAACATCATTATCATATGAAGCCAGCTTCCTCAATAAGTCAGTTGGTGATTGTGGTACTGGTTTGTTGATGAAAGTGCTCGTACATCAATGACACCATTGAAAAGTGATTTGCCTGTATGTCATCATACAAACAGGAAAAAGTAACAGTTTTTCATCAGTGTGTGATCATCCATAGAAACCAACAGGTGTTGATTCAAGAAGAAACCCAAAGGTGTCCACGTGGTTTTGCAACCTTTGGAATCTATCCTTCATCTCCTTATGAAGTCTGTCAAGCACTTCTGTCGCAACACGTTTGAATTGCAGTTCTATTTACAGTTCTACATCAGAACTCAACTCCCCATCAAGTCTTTTCTTTCTTCTGGTTGTTTTGCCTACATGAAATCCATAGCATTCAATGCCTTCTTTTGCTCTTTCGATGGATTGGGTGATCAGTTTCGTCTTTTTCTCATCATTTTGCAGAAAGCATGAAAGGGTCTTAATCTCTTCAGCATCTTTGTCAAGATGCAAGGAAACTGACGACGCAGCTTCTTCTCTTGAGTACCACCATGTACTACTCTCCTTTTTTAGTTTCCCGGCTCCAGTTTATTTCAGTTTGGTCTCTGGGGTGAATTGGAAAAAAAGTTGAGCAATTCATGAAAAAAGGTGACAATTGCTAGATCTATCTCAGCAGAATGAAAAGCAGCCAAGTTGAGAGAGTGATTATCACAGTTCAGAAATGTTACGTTTGGATTTATGTCTAAGAGACGTTTCTGCTGGCCAGACCGACGGCCACTCATTATGGCTGCGTTATCATAGGTTTGATATGTGCACAGATTAAAGTCTAGTTCAATGTCTTAAAGAGTTTTCAGAACAAGTTCTTCATTATGTTGTGCATCTGGCTTCACAATTTCAAAATAACCAAGGAATGACTCTCTTATTTCAAAATTCTCGACATCCAAGTTACGAACTTTAACGGATAGCCTACTTGTTCTTTATGAGAAACATCTGGAGTGGAATCAAACATCAGAAAAAAAAGTAGCAAACTTGCTTGACTTTCCCAACAATTGATTCCCTATCTTTATTGCCCATCAAGCTTATGAACACATGTTGAATTATTCAAGTTATGTTACGTAACTTCATCAAATTCTGAAAGAAATTTCAAAGATTCTAGGAAATTCCCAGAACTGGGAGAATCGTGCATTTCTTTGTGGCCAAGTAAGCTTGAGTTGGTTTTTGCTAAGTACTTGACAGCTGTTGCTACACTGCTGTATCTTCATATGAATTATCTGAATGGTGATACTTTTCTTCGCCATGTTCATGGTCTTCTTTGTTTTCAATGCTATTATCAGGTTTCTTACTAAAAAACCGTTCAAATTTTCCTTGATTTTGCAGCCTCTCGTCATTCTGTAGCACGCTTTTTCCGTTTTGTAGCCCCACTCTGATAAACTCATTCTTTCGGCATGGGTGAAGTTTCTCTATAAAGTATAACACTCTTTACATTTCACAAATAAAAAATATACAAAAAATTATGTATACTTGATTCATCCGCCATGATTGTGAGATTTCGTCGGACGAATAGACATAATTATACGAACTATGACCCTTCTATTTATGTCTATGGATAGATGGATTATAGCATGGACAAAAATGGAAGATACAATGCCGTCAAGATAACGTGTTTTACAACAACCAAAACTATGTTTTGACACTTTTGGTAAACTTTTTACCAGTTTTTATTTGCGTGATGATTTACGTAATTTTGAAATCCTTAATCTGTGTGGAATACATGCAACAGTATCACTAACTCAGTGGCGTCAGTATGGTTGGTGTCACCCTTACGGACAATTCAGGGTGTCACCCCCCTTCCCCAAGACTTCCAGCATGAACAATGGTACATGTTTCGAATTTTCCTGCTCTATACGGTCTTCGCCTTAGAGAATTTACTCTAAAATATTCAAGCGATGAAAACGATAGTATTACTGACTGTCTTTCAGAAATATGTAGGCCCTATATTACTTTAATTCAACTAAGTTTATAAACTACGTCTCCTATTTCATAAAACCACGTGACTACCTCCGTCCTTTTTTCTAGCGCTTTTACAAAAAACTCCAGATTGATCCGAGCAGCTTTGAATTAGATTCATTTACCTAAGCTCCAGACGCTCTGCATGATGGCACCCTGTGCTACTGCTCGTATGGTGGCACCCTGTGCTACTGTAGATAATTAGCTTATCACAACATTTTTCTCTCGAAAATACAAGGATGCTTAGCCTTGCTTTTAATTCCAGCCTAACTAGGTCATCTAACTTAACAGGTATGTGTCCCCTAAAAATATAAACTCTATCTAAACGTGACCGACATTGTACCTATGGCGCATTTCCAGCCATTCCAAAGTATGTTATAAAAACATAACCGACTTTAGTCGTTACAGAAGGCTTAGTCACGGCAGCGCGTGGCGGTTACAGCTAGTATTTAATATTTAGTGTTAAAATAAAAAAACTGGAAACTCGTTTGGGGGCCCCCCTCAAGCGGGGGCCCGGGGGACGTTCAAATTTGGACCCCCTCCCCCCACCCTAGCTACGCCACTGTTTTGGGCCTGCTGTCATTTAGTGCGAAATTTTAATTTAGCACACTTGTACATTTTATATTACAATAAACAATTTTAAAATTTTGTTCATGAAGTTGAATTGTGAAGCTTATTACTTTTATATTGTGTTTATAAAGTTTTGAATAGGCCTAAAGTTTCTGTTAAATGAGAAAAAAAATAGCATAGATATAGCCCATATTGGTCTTAATATATATATATATATATATATATATATATATATATATTAGGGCTGTACCGGATTGTAATTTGTAGATCCTGCAGGAATCGGAACCGGAATCGGATTTAATATTTGAATCCTGCAGGAATCGGAACAGGAACCGGATTTTACCAAATTAAATAGTAACTATTCCTAACGAAGTAGTAAGTTCTCGCCTAAAATAAAAAAGATATAAGACTGAAAAATATAATAAAAATTTAGTTTTTAAGTTCTAGATAGCAAAAGATAAAATAGTATTAGATCTTGAAGAATGTGACTAAAACCCCTTCCCCAATCTTAAGTTAAGAAAGATAACTCTGTCAAAATAACAGGTTCTTTGTTTAAAAAAAAATATTTTAATTAAGCTGTACCTAATTAAACTTGATTTCTATTACAATCAAACAAAGAAATGGGTAACAAATCTTAGAAAGTATAATAAACATGTTTATTAATAAATGAATTGCAATATATATATATATATATATATATATATATATATATATATATATATATATATATGTTACCGGCAAAGTGTGAAATCCGGCATTCTATATAAATACGTCGGCTACTTCAGGTATATCAGCCACGTCAGATACGTCAGCCACGTCAGATTCTTCGGCTACTTCAGGTACATCAGCCACGTCAGGTACGTATATATATATATATATATATATATATATAGATAGATAGATACGTGTATATATATATATATATATATATATATATATATATATATAAAGTTCTTATAAATATTTTTTTTACAAAAATGTAAATAATGGGTCCTTTCATCATAAAAATTGTTACTAGAATCATGAACAACGCCTTTGAATACATTTTAATACTGTTGCGTGCTGGTATTTACTTTTGGTTTGTCTGGTTACAGCAGTTGTTTCCAAAGTGGTCCGTACGGACCCCCAGGGGTCCGTGGTGCCGTTCAGGGGGTCCGTGTGGACTGCGTTATATCTCGCGTCCACTCTCTACGCTTGCCTCAGCCCAATTCTCTCTCTATCCCCAAATCTACTCTGGTCACTCGCTTATATCAGGGACCGAAGTCCATACACACACCATACCAGGTCATGACCGAGACGCACACCATACGAGGTCATGACCGACAATGCTGGCCCCACTCCAGGTCGTGACCGGCGGGGGGGGGTCATAGGGTTACAGCGATCTCCACATTTCTCCCCATGTCACCAAGCATGATGCAATCATGCAAATAAACAAAATAGCAGTAGATTTTTTTTTAACGGAAAAAGCATAACTAATGGCATCTTTAACTCTAACAACACATTACCCAATAACTAATGGCATCTTTAACTCTAACAACACATTACCCAATAACTAATGGCATCTTTAACTCTAACAACACATTACCCAATATATAGTTAAATTGCAAGAAAGAAGGAAAAAAATACTTTAACGTGATCCAAAAAATCAAAATAAAGGGTAAATGATTTCCAAAGATGGAACGTAAAAAAACTCCAATACATGAAATACAACAGTAACAAATGCCCTTGGTCAGACACCATACTATGGCTTGCTCCTCCCTCTCATTGTAGCATATCCTGTTTCAGGCGGTAAGAGTTCCAACTGATGTATGATACAGGGTGGAGCGTCCCAATGTGTCTTAAAGACAGGCTGTGATATCAAAATAACACTAGCCTCAATTAGAATAGGGTACATTAAAACACATGAACTTCCAAAACTTACCAATGCTGATAACATGCAGCACAAAATAAATGTTTACATTTAACTTGACATAGATGTCTATCATTCTATATAAAAAGTAATTGTTGGTTTTCAAAATACATTTTAACTGTTACTGTTAACAATTTCATGAACATTATAAACCACAACAAAACATAGTAGCAAAATAAACATGATTAAAAGTTCAACATACTAGTTCTTCGATATCACTATTAAATTCCAGTGTTACAAAGCCAAAAAGCTTTTGTCTACCGCAGTAAGTTACCAATGCACATCATCAAACAAAACAAAACAGAAAAATGGTAATACAAGGAAAGTTACCAAAATCCCATCACTATTGTTAACTCTATTAATATGAAATGAATACATACAACATCAGTAATTCAATCGATCACACAATTCAAAATATACCTGATTAAAAAACAATGTTTCATCAGGTGATTCTACTAAACATTTTTAGTCAACCATCAGTTATAAACTGTTTTAGAAATAACAAACATAATAAAATACATTACAATGAAACCCCAAATCTCTCGAATATATTATTATCTTTAACTATTTCCCCTATGAAGACATACAAGTTGTGATATTAAGATATGTGCTACTAAAAGGTGTACACAATTTCAAATGGCAGAGACTTAAATTATGTGGCACAATGTTCTCACCACTTACTGTTTATGTCCCTTTCTCTATTAAACCCATACTTTGTTATTCTCTGTCGATTGTATTGACTAGAAAGCTCGTTAAATTCTAAGTGTGAACCTATAGTAAGATATTCACCTAAGTGTGAACCTATAGGAAGATATTCACCTGAGTGTGAACCTATAAGAAAATATTCCCCTGAGTATTGAAGCCTAAAACATGGCTCGACACATGCGATTCTTTGACTATCATAAACAATTTCACAGTTACATCTTCGTTTATTATATATCTGTCTCGGCAAATGACAATGACCGGTTGTCTGACACGCAGGAATACGCTTCTTTCTTAACACTAAAATCCTCGGACTCGGATAGTCATTATTGTCAGTGCCTCTTTTATTAAAAGCAACCCCTTTCAAATCTGACGGACATATTTATTTAATTCTAATTTGTCAACAATCCTATTTACCATATTTTCTAGTGCTATCACTCTATGCGGTAAACCTTCTACCGACGCCTTTGAGCTCGTGTAATGGTCCATATTTGCCTCTAATGCTTCTATTTTGAACGTAAGAAATTTATTTTCGTCTCTTAACTTTATATTTTCCTCCCCTAAGATTTCACTTTCTAACTGTGCCTTAGTAATTTCGGCTCTAATTTTTCGCATAGCCATCTCTTCCCGCCTTCCTTCCTTCTCTTTTTCCTCTCTTTCTCTCTCAGTTACCCAATCAAGCAACTCCTGTCCAGTAAGTCCCGAAGAACTTACCATTCTCTATTAAAGCTGTCAGGGTTGTCATGGCACTGATTATATATGTATATATATATATATATATATATATATATATATATATAGCACAATATATCCCTAATACGAAATAAAACGAATACTAGTAATAATAACTAACTATATAAAACTACTAGACAGAAAAGAGAACAACACCAAAGAGGAAAAAAATAATAATAATACAGAAATACAAAGTACCTAAATAATGGAACCTATAAAAAATAAAAAAAATAATTCAACATATATATGTTTTAGTTGTTCCAAGTGGACCTTATTTTAACCTCTACTGTATTCGAAGGAATACAGCATTCCACTAGGAACAACAAACAAATTATTCAGCTGAAGTTATCTAAGAAATTAAATCTACATATATAATTACATTGAGTTATCTCTAGTTGTCAATTCCAACGTCGATATGAAATTGCAATCACTGTGTAATCCAATATTCGAATGCACCACACTAATTCACTCTTAAAACACAATTGGTTGAATAATCCAAACCGTATAAGCAAAGTTAGCTCACCCGCACAATTAATTTGGTCCGAAACATCAGCCACGCCAGATACGTCGGCTACTTCAGGTACATCAGCCACGTCGGATACGTCGGCTACGTCAGGTACTTCAGCCACGTCAGATACTTCAGCCACGTCAAATACGTCGGCTACTTCAGGTATATCAGCCACGTCAGATACTTCAGCCACGTCAGATACGTCGGCTACTTCAGGTACATCAGCCACGTCAGGTACATCAGCCACGTCAGATACGTCGGCTACTTCAGGTATATCAGCCACGTCAGATACTTCAGCCACGTCAGATACGTCGGCTACTTCAGGTACATCAGCCACGTCAGGTACATCAGCCACGTCAGATACGTCGGCTACATCAGGTACTTCAGCCACGTCAGATACTTCAGCCACGTCAAATACGTCGGCTACTTCAGGTATATCAGCCACGTCAGATACTTCAGCTACGTCAGATACGTCGGCTACTTCAGGTACATCAGCCACGTCAGGTACATCAGCCACGTCAGATACGTCGGCTACTTCAGGTACTTCAGCCACGTCAGATACGTCGGCTACTTCAGGTACTTCAGCCACATCAGATACGTTGGCTACTTTAGGTACTTCAGCTACGTCAGATACGTCGGCTACTTCAGGTACTTCAGTCACGTCAGATACGTCGACTATGTCGACAACAGCAACTACAATAACAGAAAAGCTCAACTTGTCGACAGCAGTATCACACTATTAGGTTAGGACGTTAGGTAAATCCCCATAAGGTTGGTAATACGACTTGTACTCGCAGTAGATAAGATAAAACGTCGCCCAATCTGTACAGATTCTTGCTTAAGATACAACGTCGCCCAATCTGTACTGATTCTTGCTTATACTTCATACGTTTTCTATATTCTTGCGCAGCAGTCAGTTTTCGTCGGAGGTGCCAGTAGGCCTATATGATGCGTGCTGGTATTCCTTTTGGTTTGTCTGGTTACAGTGACGATGTACAAGGGAAATAACTGTGTATTTAACTTCCTTGCTTATACCTATTAATGTAGATAAATATGCACGTTTAATTATATATTTATAGTCTTTTTTTTTTGCTACCGAATTTTTTTTTTCGATATTTGATCAAAAAAAAAAAAAGGTACATACTAATGCATGTTTAATTATATTGCACTAATAGTGAAGTATATTTCTTTACAAGTATTAATACATATTTACTTTTGTTACTGACTCTTTATAAAATCTATATATACTTATAATCAAAAAAGGAAACAATGTTTCAATAATCATTTATTGAATGCAATAACTGTTGATAAATAAAAATATACACACATTTGGGTAGTGTCAGCATAATACATTTTTGGACGAACATGCAAAACTTAATAATCACCCACCCCTTCCCATTTTTAATTGCAAGAATCTTATAAAAGTTTTGGTAGTTTATTCTAAGCCTATCGTAGGAAGCAGGGCTGGGGAGTCGGTAGTTTTTGCCGGTGTCGGTGTCGGCATTTGTACTTTTCCCGGTGTCGGTGTCGGTGTCGGCATCTGTATTTTGTCCGGAGTCGGTTCGGTGTCGGCTCAAAAACTTCCCTCCCAAAAAACAATACTAAAACTTTAATTAAATAATCCAGAATAAAGTCGGATAGTTCTTAGCCAATATTTAATTTAAAGTTTTCTGAAGTTCTTATTTTCTTTTTAAATAAATACTTGGTAAATCTATTTTACAGCCCAACAAAAATTTTTTTTTTCGAATTGCCAAGAATGTTTGGATGAATTTATAGCAATTCATGGGTGCTGATTTTAAAACTGCCACTGCTTTTGCTGAATTGGCTCTAGTTTCTGATATATTGGACATCCTTGAAAATATGATTATACCCTTTGCGTAAAACAAATGCAATAAGTTTGGTGTCTTTTGTTTAATTTAAGTATACCAAGTTATAACTTGGTTTATTAGAGCATTTTCGAAAAAAAATGCTCTATTGTCCCCGTTTTGTCTGTCTGTCCGTCCATCATTACCCTAGATCTCAACAACCATAAGTCCTAGACCCATGATGTATATATCATTTTGTAGGTCTTGGCCTGCCATGTGTACATCAAAAGTTCATTTCGCGATAGGAAACTCATCAAATGAAATAGTAAGCTTGTGTTCTGAGCTTAATTGAAAGTATCAGAACTATGCAATAATTGACGGAGTTATCGGACGATTAAATGACTATAATTTCGAATGTTTTCAATTATTAGTCCTATTTCAGTAACCACAAACCACTTGTAATTAGATTTAAGAGACAGTAATTTTTTTTCAAATATAAAGAAACGTCTTTATAATTTTTTTTACAGATATATGCATTACTCAATTGAATTTATAAACATTTCCAAAATTTACAAATATTTACTAAAAGCTAACAAACGTACTGATACATAACACGAAAATGCGCTAACACGTCCTGTGTCCAGAATGGAACAGGCTTAATTGCTTGTTTTTTTCTCTTTTGTGCTTCTTTCTAAAGACATGCGTTCTTCACGAAGATGCTGCAAAAATAATCCGAATGTATTCTGTTACATCTGTGGATTATTGAAAAGCAAAGAAGAAATATAAACGACTTTATGCAGCAAGCATATTTGGCTTTTTTCGGTGTGAATCTGGGAGACAAAGACAAGAAATTTTCTCAAACCAGAAGTTAAAATAACATTTTATCTGAAAAGAGAAGAGTTTTTTCTTTCATATTTCAGCCAAGAGGAAGATCTTGTTTACTGTAATGACATCCCTGGACTTCTGCTCCAAATGGGACTACAAGACTACCATTCCGAAGACTGGCGTCTTTTTATAGACAGTTCCATCAGAAGCTTGAAATGTGTTCTGTTACACAATGGTAACCGTTATGCATCTCTTCCCATTGCTCACTCAACAACACTTAAAGAAGAGTATGAGAATATCAAAACATTATTGCAGAAAGTCTTTTATTATGAGCATCAGTGGTCAATTTGTTTTGATCTAAAAATGGTAAATTTCTTGCTTGGACAGCAGTCAAGATACACAAAATACCCATGCCTTTGTGATAGCAGAGCAAGGCAAGATCATTGGACAAGAGTGACATGGCCTGCAAGGGAAACCATAACTGTAGGTAAAGAAAATATCAACAAGCCACTAGTTAACAAAAATAAGATCATTCTCGGACCGGTTCAAATCAAATTAAGTTTAATGAAACAATTTGTTAAGGCTTTGGACAAATCTGACATTCGCTTCAAGTTTATTTGCAGATCATTACCCGGATTGAGCCTGGAGAAGCTGAAAGCTGGGATTTTTTTACGGTCCTCAGATTCGGAAACTCATCAACGATCGAAAGTTTACTAATTTCATGGATCACCTTGAAGCTTCTTCATGGAACAGTTTTGTTTCAGTTGTCAGGAACTTCTTAGGTAATAACAGAGCAGAGAATTACGAAGAACTGGTGCAAGATATGCTCGCTAACTTCAGAAACATTGGAACAAATATGAGCATCAAGGTACATTACCTGCACAGTCATTTAGACAAATTTCCAGGTAACCGTTGGGACTTCAGTAAGGAACAAGGCGAGAGGTTCCATCAGGATATGAGGGTGATGGAGGAGATATATCACGGCAGATGGGACATACATATGATGGCTGACTACTGTTGGAGCCTCCAGCGCAAATGCACCAACAACACATACAAAAGGAAGTCGAGCAAACAGCGATTTGCTAATGCATTATCATAGACAATTAACAAATTAATTAATTAATTAATTAGACATAATTAGTTTTTCAAATGGAAATGTTTTCTTCTATAACACTATTACATATTTTTTGAACAAATTTCTGCATGACTATTAACAGTTTCACTACTATTATACTTCATGCAATTTCTGATAAATTCCAAACACGGTGCATACATTATTTAATTAATTTTTATTATCTCGTAAAATAGAGCCAATCTAGCAAAAGCACTTACATATTCTAAATCAGCATAGTTGACTTTGTATAAAATGATTCAAATATCACTGGCAATGAATTCACTGTTTACCAGTGTTATCAGTGAGTCCCACTGAGCCCAAAAGGCCTTCGTAGCGGCACTCTTTTCAGCTACTCTCTGCCAGTCCGGCCTTTGTCCTTCTTCTTTCCACAAAAGAATGGGAGCCAGATCCTTATCCTTTAGCTGATCCTCTCGAAGACTCATATCAGACCATGGTTCTCAAGCATCTAACCCCAATCGTGCACAACACTGAACATCAGTTTCTTTTTCTTCTAACCTTTGACAGTGTTTGCACTCCAGCATACAGGGTCGACGTGATAGGGAATCTGCATTCTTATTCTCGACGTGATAGGTTATCTGCATTCTTTTTCAGCAATCCCCTGCGATGTTGTATCTCGAAGTCATACTTTTGTAGCCTCTCTATCCACCTGGCGGTTTGTCCTTCTGGGTTTTTAAAAGACAGAAGCCATTTCAATGCTGCATGATCTGTCCTCAACATGAATCGTTGTCCATATAAGTACTTGTGAAATTGTTTGATAGCATCCACCGCTGCTAACAATTCTCGTCTGGTAACACAGTAATTCCTTTCTGATTTCGAAAGGGTCCGGCTGTAATAGGAAATCTCGTTTTCCGTACCGTCAATCCTCTGAGATAGTATAGAACCTATTCCAGTGTTGCTGGCATCAGTATCTAGCAGGAATGTGACACCAGGTACAGGGTAGGCAAGTATTGGGGATGATTGAAGTGCGTTCTTCAACTTGTCAAAGGCGTGTTGGCATTATTTGTTCCAAATAAAGGGTCTTTTCTGTTCGGTAAGTCGGTGGAATTCTCGGGCGATATTTGAAACGTTTGGCACGAATCGGCGATAGTATGTGCAGAGCCCCAGGAAACTTCTTAGTTCCTGCACATTCGTTGGTTTTGGCCAACTTTTGACAGCTTCAACATTTTCAGGGTCAGTAGTTATGCCATCTTTAGATACAATATGGCCCAGATACTTCACTTTCTTTCTAAAAAGTGAACACTTCTGTGGGCCGAGTTTCACCCCGGCACTCCGAATACGCCGTAAGACTTCTCTTAGGTTTACAAGGTGCTCGTCAAACGTCCTCCCAATGAAGATATGTCATCAAGATAAACAAGGCATGTTTTCCATATCAGCCCGTGTAATATGTGCCCCATTAGCCGTTCAAAAGTTGCAGGTGCGTCGCATAATCCAAACGGCATAACAGTAAATTGCCTTAGGCCGTTACCTGTCTAAAAGGCGGTCTTCTCTTTATCCTTGGGATGTAAACCAACCTGTCAGTATCCACTTTTCAAATCAAGAGTGGAAAAGATTTGTGAGCATGTGAGTGCATTCAAAGTGTCATCCATACGGGGTAGTGGGTAGCTGTCTTTGTGCGTAATCTCGTTCAATGCTCTGTAGTCTACACAAAATCTGAATGTTCCATCCGTTTTCTTTACCAGTACAACAGGCGAACTACAAGGTCTGTTAGACGGTTCAATCACTCCCTGTTTATGCATTTGTTCTAGCATGTCGGTTGCATCTTGTTGCCTTGCTAACGGTCGACGGCGTGGTATCTGTCGTATTGGCTTAGCACTTCCGGTGTTGATTCGATGCTGAACCAAGTCTGTTCTCCCGCAATCCTTTTCTTCAACAGTCTGCATAATCCTGAAGCAAACCTTTTGTCTTCTGATAGTCACTCAAAGGTAAATCGTTTCGCAAATCGGACATAAGTTTCTCTAGCAATTGATTCTTTATATAACCCTCGGCTACTAACTTGCAGTCGACCTCGCAGTTTTTTTTATAGAATTGACCTCATCAAAGATGGCGATGACGCTGTCTTTTCGTAAGATTTGATCACAGCTAGTGATGTTCATTACTCGTACTGGTACTAATTTGGAACCATTAATTGTCACCACCGTTTTCCCAACGGCAAGTCCTCGACTATTTCCATGATCAGCCTCCACTATGGCCGTTTTTATTCCATCTCCACCATAGTCCAGTTTATCCCAGATGATAAACTCCGACTGAGCAGGCACACTTATTTTTCAATGAGTAGTATCCTCTTTAGAACAGTCTCATCATCCTCTTTTCCAAGAAGGGGAAATTCCTTTTTCCCACACTGTAACGTGCCTACGCCAATGTTCAGTGAAAGGCCATATAAGTGCATGAAGTCTAGCGCCAAAATGCATTTGTCGACAATGTCAGCCACCAAAAATTCATGAAAGAACAATTCATCTCCTAGTTTGATTTCAATTTTAGTCCGTCCCAATATCGGTATTAATTCGCCACTTGCTGTCTTCAATAAATGTCCACTCACGTTATTCAATTGTATGTCTTTGATAACATCGGGTCGCAAGATTGAGCGTGCTGCCCCAGTATCCAATAGAAATCTACACTCAAACTGTCCGATTTTTCCTTTAACATACAGGCTCATTTCAATCCCAAGAGATGTAATAGGAATGACGACTTTACGGGCTTTGTTGGAATGTTTCGTAGGGCGAAAGCTGGCAGACATTAGTTTCCCTGGTAGTTCCAGCGGTTTGGGAGCTGGGGGTTTTTGTTCTGTCCGTCGGAATACTGCCTCTGTCTTGGATAGTATCACCGAACATGACCGGAGGCGCCACAATTCCAGCAGCGAGTATCACCCATATCAGCATTCCTCGAATTGTCGCTCATCTTTTGCTCTTTCGAGGTAATGACCTCTTCGACCACCTTGCGAATCTAGTTAATTTGCTCATCTTCATCGACTTCCAGTTGCCTGGCAGGGTGGTCAGTCCTGGACGTGTTATTAGCTGCTTCGTAAGACAGAGCATATACCAATGCTTCACTGGCCTTGCGTTTCCCACTTATCATAATGGCCTTTTTTAGGTCTGGATCACGAATGACATCGACGAAAGTGTCGGTTATTATGACGTCCAGAAATTCCTGTGCCGCGGCAGGGTAAGACAGGCGTGCTAACCTTTCAATATCTGTGTTTAATTCCTGCAAAGATTCTCCGGATTTTTGTTGCCTCGATTTCAACTGAACTCTGAAAACTTCTTGCATGTGCTCGTCGCCGTACCGTAACTCTAGTGCTTTTACAACAGCTTGATAATTTCCCGTGTCGTTGACAGTTCGGAGCAGCTCAGAGGCCTTACCTCTAAGAGCCAAGACAAGGGCCGTAGCTTTTTCTTCTTCTCTGGTCCAGTTTTTTATTTGCACTGCTGCCTCAAACTGTCTCTTGTATACGGACCATGAAATTGTGCCGTCAAATGTAAGCATGGACATCTTGCCTACGTTTGTTGGGGTTGAAGTTTGTGTCAAATGAACTTTCCTCAGTTCTTCCCTGATATATGAAATCTCTCCATTATACCTGGCAGTTGTGTCCTTGATCTGAGCTTGGAGTTCCATTATCCAGCCGTTGACCTTTTCCTTAATTTCAACCTTCACCTTCTCAATTCTAGTGTTGAGATCTTCCTTCAGATCTACTATTTAGTCTCTTATTGCTTGAAGTAATTGTTTCCTTTCATTCTTAAGTAATTCTTTCCTTTCATTCTTAAGTAATCCTTTCATTTTATTCTGGCCTTCTTTCATTTCTTTTCTTAATTTTCGATTTCAGACTCAAAACGGTGGCTCTCAGGATCATTTCCTTCCTTTATCAGATCATCCTTTAGTCTAGAGGCCAATTGCTCCTTGTTAATAGGGAGGCCCCTATTATCTAATTCTTCTATCAACTCTACGACTAGAAGTTTACTTAGCTTCTTACCGGCCATTTTCAAAAAAGAAATTCCGACTTCTGACACCAATGTTACAACTCTTAATTCTGTTTAAAAATCAAAATAACACACAGACGTGGATTCCAAGATTATTTGTTTCTATCTTTTAGACAATAACATCGCCACTCTTTCTACTGGCTTTTTCTAATATTATAGCGTTGACTCTGTAGACTGTACGGTGCGCACCGAGAGGGTCGTAACAATATTTTTTTTCAGTACCGTACTGGTACTATAGCCTTTTCTCAATCAGTTGTTTACTACGTAAAAGAAATATTGACAGCATAGGCCTACCAACATCCTTCAGTGTATAATCAAATCGACTGGTAATATTCGTGCATATATTATGCAACTATAAAGTTTAATATAGGTTTGATATACAGTACATTTGCAACGTTTTCCTATCTTTCCCATTCATTATCTGGAAGTAACCGCTCTAAAGTATAACCAAACTGTCCGACTGCCTGGGCACCCACAAACACAGTGGTCCCCAATCCCCAGTAACGGTCCGTGGATCAAATGGCACTGGGCCGCACAAGAAACATTAAATTATTTCCTTTTTATTTATTGTAGTATATTTCTCTCAGGATAGTGCGACACCTATCCCTCTCGGGCCGCGGTAAAAATATCAAATGTGGACAGGTCTGCGGCGAGAAATAGGTTAGGGACCACTGCACTAACACACACACCTCTTCTATGGTACCGGTAGCTTTTATTTTGTTTAAACAAAATAAAAATAGCCTTTGTATCTTACTAAGCTGCTCTTTAAAACACGTTTGTCGGCATTTTTATTTTCCGACCTCACCATGAATACACCTTTTATAGATGAATATAAAAAAAAAACTTAAAGAAGGTATAATGTTTCAGCATTCATTGTATGGGCCTAATTTGTAGTGTAATTAATATATAACAAAAGTAAATAAATAAAATGCCCGAAATGTGCAGTTAAATGTGTTTATTTAAATAATTATGCACAGGGCGCCGAGCTAGACGAGTCTCCGAAATAATAATCTGAAAACAATGCCCAGCTTCTAAACCAGACAAGGGCAATCTACGTCCCGTTAAACGTTTTGATTTGACCCGCAGTACACTCCACTTTTTTCATTTACATTGAAAACATTTACATTTATGTTAGCTCACATAAAGTATTATAAACAGCCCTTCAATCAAATGTAAGAACCTAATGTGGTTCTTCAGTAGTCATAAATTTACATCCCTGATCTGCGATTTTGCAGCATGCCCATTATGATGAAATGATGAAAAAAAAAAGTTATCAGTTGTACATGTAACATTGAAAGGTCACGAAAAATGGTTTACTTCAAGATATGCCACAGCATGCGGGATGTTATTATTATATTAAACCTGAAGCGGCCAGTTCGCTACTTTTAATAAGTTCTCATTTATGTGTAGGCTTATGCTTAAATATTGGTAAAAATTATTATTAAGATTGCCTAAGTCAACAAGTCGCTGCAAAGTAAAGTCATATCCAATAACACTCGAGCAATGATGCTTGGAAGTTTATAAGTGGCCATTCAGAGAATGCAGAATGCTGAAACAAAATCACGTCAAGGGCTACAGACAATGATAAAAGATGGCTGTTCCAGACCTATTTTTTTAGAAAAGAGAGAGAGACTTATGAGGACACTACATACTTAACAGTTAATAGAGGAAGGATTTTTTTACACCCGAATTAAACCTGAAATATGTAGTGAAAAGTGTTTGTTTTGTAATAGGTGGTGGTAGGGGAGGGGACTCAACAGCTCCAGCTACGGACTGGGCTTTGAGGTAGTGCCATTGTGACGTAGATTGGTAATGTTTCATTCTGGCTGAGAGAAATTAAGCTGTGGAGAATGTGATCATCCTTTGAAGTTCTAAAAGACTTGAATAGGCTTGTATGTAATCTTTCTCAAACATGGATAGAGAGATGAAAACTAAACCTTTCTCATGATTTACAATGATTGAGTGAATAACAGAGTGAACATAGCCAGTAGCCTTCTAATCTGCTTTCAGTCATAATTCAGTTAATGTTGACAAGTTATTGTAATGTAGAGAATCTCGCTTTGGAAAATAATACATTTGTTGAAAACACTGGTAAACAGTGAATTCATTGCAGTGATATTTGAATCATTTGAGTCAACTATGCTGATTTAGAATATGTAAGTGCTTTTGCTAGATTGGCTCTATTTTACGAGATAATAAAAATTAATTAAATAATGTATGCACCGTGTTTGGAATTTATCAGAAATTGCATGAAGTATAATAGTATACTAACAAATAGTAGTGAAGCTGTTAATAGTCATGCAGAAATTTGTTCAAAATATATGTAATAGTGTTATAGAAGAAAACATTTCCATTTGAAAAACTAATTATGTCTAATTAATTAATTAATTAATATGTTAATTGTCTATGATAATGCATTAGCAAATCGACTTCCTTTTGTATGTGTCGTTGGTGCAATTGCGCTGGAGGCTCCAACAGTAGTCAGCCATCATATGTTTGACGAGCTAAAGTAGATTTAGAGACAGAGACAATCTTCTTCGACCTTTTAACATAGTAGATATCTAAGAATTAGGATTAGTACGAATAATAGTGACAAGGTGACAGACAACTTAGGGCAAGGTGGGAAACAATAGAATAGGAGATAGCAAAGGTGTGAAGACTGGGAGGCGACGTCAGACAGGCTAGTAGGGTTAACAATGACGACCAGGTGACGCTCCTAGAAAGATTAGATAGTAAGGACAATACTGAAGAGACTGTGACGTACTTAGTGTAATTAGGGCACGGACGTTAGGGGTATAAATAAGGACATTAGTTAGAACGAGAGTTAGAGAAGAGAGATAGTTACGAGAGATCTAGTGACGAGAGTTTTAGGGACAGGAATTTTAGTTAGTCAGAGTTGAGGCAGAGCAAATTACTGTGGATTTAAATGTGTATTCGTTTATGGACTTTTTATATTCTGATGTACATTCATGTAAATAAATCGTTGTACTAACAACGCATCGCGTCTGATTGGTTTTTGAGTTGTGACAAAGGAGTGAGCAAATAAGAGTGAAACAGACATTAAGCTAAATTGACATCTCTACGTTTGAATTAAAACGCACAACTCATAACATAAACCAAAGGGCCTAGACGTTTATAGAGCATAACCAAAAGAGCCCGCAACATTTATGGCACCTCCGACGGTAACTCTGATTAACGCTGAACAGTGTTGTGCAGTATAAAGTGTTGAGGAATTCATATTGTGAAGTAATATTTGCTGTATACATGTATATTTATGTTGCCGACGTAAAGTATTCTTATGTATTGATCATTGCTGTATAGCAGTGAGTTGCTGTTGTCTAATCGTTACAAATACATGGCGTTTTGACTCAAAGTATGCTGTCGTCATAAAGAGGTAATGCGGTATCGATTATCGCTGTACGTATTACTGTAGTTGCTGTTGCTGTCAACGTGGACAATACAGGAAGCTTGATTTTATGTATGCTGTCGATGTGTTATAGTCGTATTATAGTAATTATGAAGCTGTTGTTGCTGTCGACCTGAGGAAGACGTGAACCAGTTTTATCTGCTACATTGCACCGGTCAAGTTGAAGTGTATGGATAATATCGTATTATTTTAATTTGGGGATTAAGTCAAGTGTATTGACAATATCAAGTCAAGTCTATTGACAATATCGTATTATTGTTTTGAATTCGGCGAAAGGTGCTGGACACCACAAGCTAAGTCTAATATTTTATTCTTGTATGATTTATGTTCAACATTTATTGTAACCTTTTAATGCATTTTGTTCGTTGTTCTTGGTGGAATTCTGTATTACTTTGAATACAGTAGAGGTTTAAATAGGGTCCACTTAGAACAACCAAAACACATACATTTAGGCTATTGTTTTAGTTTTTTTCTGTTTACAACATTATTTAAACGATCAGCATTGTTGATACAATAAGTATATGTTTTATTTTGGTTGCATTCCCTGTTTTCTTAGTAGTATTGTCAGTCCAATATAATCAGTATCATGACAACCATGACAGCTTTAATAGACAATGGTAAGTCCCTCGGACTTACTGGGCAGGAATTGCTTGATTGGGTTAAGCTAAGGGAGGATAAGGAGAGGGAAGACAGACGCGAGGAGATAGCGAGAAACAAAGAGAGGGAGGATATGGAGAGGGAAGACAGACGCGAGGAGATAGCGAGAAACAAAGATAGGGAGAATAAGGAGAGGGAGGAGAGGCGCGAAGAGAGAATGATTAGGAAGTTAGAAGCTGAAAATGCAAAAGAACGGTTGGAACTCGATAGAGCAAGGGCAAGCGAACCGCCGAGTGCCATGACTAGCGAGAGACTAACTACGCATACCCTGAAGTTGCCGTATTTTAGTGAGGATGTGGACAGTATGGACACATACCTATCACGTTTCGAGCTGTTGGCAAGTAGTGCCGGGATACCAGAGGGTGAATGGGCATCCTCACTTTTGACATTCCTTCGGGGAAAAGCCTTGGATGTTTGCTTGAAACTAGACAGAGTGGAAATAAGGGATTACAACATAGTAAAAGACGCACTGATGCGAATGTATGGGAATACCTCTCATGGGTATAGAGACAAATTCAATAACATCCGTCCGTCCAATGATGAAGATCCACAGATATTTACAACAAATCTTAGTTTGTTTTTTGATAGGTGGGTGGCATTATCTGGGATAGAACAGGAGTTTAAAAGTCTCCGGGAGCTTCTGTTAGTTGACATAGCCATAAATTCGTGTCACAAGGACGTCATAGCATTCCTAAAAGAGAAGGGACCAAAAAAGTTAGAGGAGGTTACGGATCTACTAAGAAATTACAAATCTGCACACCCAGATAGACCTATGTCAAAAACTGACACAGACGAGAGACAGGGCATACTATGTTTCACCAAAGCAGTAACCCGGCCGGAACGGCACAGAAGCAGCTCTAAGGAGAGCCACGACAGAGACCAATCTTGTTACAGGTGCGGGAAAGGCGGCCATTTTGGTAAGGACTGCAGAAGCGATAGGAATAATAACCTTACGTGTTTCGCGTGCAATGGCAGGGGACACACCTCGAGATATTGCACCAAGCCAAAGGGGACCATCCACGGTAGAAACGAATACCAGACAAACGACGCCAGACAGCGATCGAGAGACAGAGCGTACCCGGTCCTGGCCGTAGTGGCTTGTGGCGATAACCGCCATTTCTACCCTGGGTTTGTGGGCGACACACCAGTTGAAGTGATACGGGTAGTACAGTAGTAGGGATAAGGAGGTCATTGGTAAAACACAATGAATACACCGGGGAAACTGGCTAGTGTATATCCTTTGTAGGTGGGAGACACAAGTTGCCAATAGCTATGGTTAAAATTAGAAGCCCCTTTTACACAGGAATGGTAGGGGCTTTTGTAATTGATAATCCTCCATGTGATATTATATTGGGTAATATCCCAGGGGTGATCGAGTGCAGCCCATCAGAAATCGATACTTGGGTGAAAAATAACACTCCAGTGCCAAAATTTAACGTCGTCGTAACCAGGGCAAGGTCAAGAACCGATGAAGACATGCGCCGTGACGAAGTTATCATTGACACGGTCGGCTCACCAATCAGTCCCAATACGGACCAAGTTGCCAAAGAACCAGAGGAAGTGACAGAGACAGAAGTAGAGACCCTACCGAAATCATGCATTAACGAGAGCGACAAATCTCCTGACAAGCTGGTAATAGATGGCGTCCACAAGATTAGCATAGATGTGGGTTCATTTCATAATGAACAAAGGAAAGACCCATCGTTGTTAAAGTTAATTAATCAAGGGGAAGAACCAAAGAACGACAAAGCAGTGAAAGAGCTTATAGTGATAGGCAAAGGTGTGTGGGTGAGGAAGGTACAATATATGAGTAATATGATCGGCCAACTCATAGTACCTATGAAATATCGACACCTGGTACTAAAAACTGCTCATGACTCCGTTTTTGCCGGTCTCATGGGGGTGACTAGAACCAAACATAGAATCTTGAGTAAATTCTTTTGGCCGGGTGTGACCAGAGACATTAAGAAGTATGTGAAAACATGTGATATATGCCAGGTAAAGGGGCCCAAAAGTACCCAAGGTAGTGCACCCCTGCAAGTTGCCGACGTGATTGACAGACCTTTCAAGAAATTGGCAATCGACATCATAGGACCAATGCCAGTGATGTCTAACCGGGGTCATCGTTTTATATTAACAGTGGTTGATGTGTGCTCTAGGTGGCCGGATGCCGTGCCTCTGAAATACATTAGGGCCGAGGACATAGCACAAGCACTTCTGGGAATTTTTTGTAGGACTGGCTTCCCAGACGTCATTTTATCAGATAGGGGAACTCAATTTATATCGGACATGACTATGCATTTTACAACGATACTGGGAGTCTGGCAGATATTTACATCCCCATACCATCCACAGAGTAACGGGATTTTTGAGAGGCTGAATGGGACAATTAAAAAAAATGCTGAGTAAAGTAGCCAACGAAAGGCCTGGCGACTGGGACCTAATGCTCCCTTGCGTACTTTTTGCATACAGGGAGGTTCCCCAAGAAACCACAGGGTTCTCACCTTTCGAGATGGTGTATGGCGCAAACCCTAAGGGACCACTATCAATAATAAAGAACCTTTTGACAAAGACAGACCTAGCCTCAGACGTTAGAACTAGTTAAGAACTGGTCATAGATACCAGGCAAAGACTTATCCAGGCTTGTAACATAGCGAAGACAACTGTGTCGGACAGAAACGTTCACACTATGATGAGGGACAGGACGATGAGACGTGTAAGCCCAGGCGACGAAGTACTGGTATTGTTACCAGACAAGTCTAATAAGCTCTTCATTAGGTGGCAGAGGCGTTTTAAGGCTGCTAGGAAAGTGACCGACGTGGACTACGAAATCAGAATCAGAAATAAACTGAAAACATTCCACATCAACATGTTAAAAGAGTACTGACCCCTGGATGTCTCACACCCGGGCAACGCCCCACCTGTTGAGGGCCCTAACATTAGCTGCCTCTTGTTGAAAGAAGACGACATGTCGGAACCTAACATACTTTCATGGAATATTCCCGAAGTGGTCGGTACAGAGACTTGGGAGCATGTGAAACTTAGTAATATGCCGGCGGATAAAATTGGGGCCATTAGGACGCTTCTTAACGATTATGGTAACATTTTCTCTGATATGCCAGGTAAAACAGATGTAATCAACCGTGACATAAAACTATCCGAAGACAAAATAATCCGACTGAGACCATATGCCCCTACACCACCGAGAACAGATTCAGAAGGAGTTAATAGACCTACAAAAACAGGGGATCATTGAACCCTCGGAATCGCCCTACGCTGCCCCTATAGTATTAGTCAAGAAAAAAACGGGCGATATCAGGCTATGCGTGGACTATCAACAGTTAAATAAGGTTACTGTGCTAGATTCATATCCAATGCCCAACCCTGAAGAGTTAATGGCCCGTCTAGCAAGGGCTAAATACTTTTCTAAATTGGACTTAGCGAGAGGGTACTGGCAAATACCGTTAAGCCCAGAAGCAAAACACCTGACTGCATTTATCACCCCGTTTGGAATGGTTAATGCACCAGCCACATTTATACCCAACTTTGCGCAGATGATGGAACCACTAGCTAATTTCACCAAAAAGGGTGAATCGAATAAAATAATATGGTCTGCTAAGTGTCAAGATGCTCTCGATTCAATCAAGGACTCGTTTGCCCGACAACCCATCCTTAAACTACCAGATGTTAAAAGGTCGAAGGAGATTGTCTCTGTCTCTAAATCTACTTTAGCTCGTCACATCTCCCCCTTGTTAGTAAGCATGATGCAATCATGCCAAACCACAAAAAAAACATCAAAATTATATTTAAACAATAGCAAAACTAACACAAAGTACTTTTAAAAAAGTTACAAATTGTCAGACCCGTAAAATTTGGGTATCTTACGCAACAGAAAAAAAACATAAAGTTATAAGTTAATTAATATTTCCTAAATAAACATTGCTATATAGCCACGGACGCGTCCGCCGTAGCTATAGGGGGGAGTCTGTTACAGGACCATAATGGAATACTACATCCTACATTTTATGTCAGCCGTAATCTGTCAGTACATGAAACTAGATACGCCACCATAGAGAGGGAGGGGTTGGCCATCATATGGTGCATCATTAAGCTAACTAGGTATCTCTTGGGGGCTTCTTTCACTCTTCTGACTGACCACGCACCGCTTGCTTTTATAAACTCTAAGAAACTGGGAAACCATAGGGTAGCTAGATGGGTTCTGCTGTTACAGGACTATAATTTTGTCATTCGGACCATCCCAGGCAGGCAGAATGTGCTGGCTGACACTTTGTCTCGCTGCGTTTCAAACTAAATTTAGCAGAATACACTCACTAATTAAAGCTGTCAGGGCAACAGAATCATAAATTTATATTCTCTTCTGTCATTGTTTATGTAATGACACGTATTTACACTAATGATTTTATGTGTAATGGAAGATTTCGTTTAGTTTGTTTTAATATTGACAATAATTTATTTGTTTTAGCAGAATATAATATGTTTGTAAGATTTATTGTCTGATGTTATTTACAAAAAAATGACATAGTTGCAACAATTTACAATGTTGTAAATAGATATCTGGTGATAGACAACTTCTGGATTATGACCATAAGTAATTTTATCATCTTGTTATTTAGGAAATATTAATTAACTTATAACTTTATGTTTTTTTTCTGTTGCGTAAGATACCCAAATTTTACGGGTCTGACAATTTGTAACTTTTTTAAAAGTACTTTGTGTTAGTTTTGCTATTGTTTAAATATAATTTTGATGTTTTTTTTGTGGTTTGGCATGATTGCATCATGCTTACTAACAAGGGGGAGATGTGACGAGCTAAAGTAGATTTAGAGACAGAGACAATCTCCTTCGACCTTTTAACATAGTAGATATCTAAGAATTAGGATTAGTACGAATAATAGTGACAAGGTGACAGACAACTTAGGGCAAGGTGGGAAACAATAGAATAGGAGACAGCAAAGGTGTGAAGACTGGGAGGCGACGTCAGACAGGCTAGTAGGGTTTACAATGACGACCAGGTGACGCTCCTAGAAAGATTAGATAGTAAGGACAATACTGAAGAGACTGTAACGTACTTAGTGTAATTAGGGCACTGACTTTAGGGGTGGATTCGGACATTAGTTAGAACGAGAGTTAGAGAAGAGAGATAGTTACGAGAGATCTAGTGACGAGAGTTTTAGGGACAGGAATTTTAGTTAGTCAGAGTTGAGGCAGAGCAAATTACTGTGTATTTGTTTATGGACTTTTTATATTCTGATGTACATTCATGTAAATAAATCGTTGTACTAACAACGCATCGCGTCTGATTGGTTTTTGAGTTGTGACAAAGGAGTGAGTAAATAAGAGTGAAACAGACAGACATTAAGCTAAATTGACATCTCTACGTTTGAATTAAAACGCACAACTCATAACATAAACCAAAAGGCCTGAGACGTTTATAGAGCATAACCAAAAGAGCCTGCAACAATATGTATGTCCCATCTTCCTTGATATATCTCCTCCATCAACCTCATACCCTAATGGAACCTCCCGCCTTGTTCCTCGCTGAAGTCCCCACGCTTACCTGGAAATTTGTCTAAATGACAGTGCAGATAATGTACCTTGATGCTTATATTTGGTCCAATGTTTCTGAAGTTAGCGAGCATATCTTGCACCAGTTCTTCGTAATTCTCTGCTCTGTTATTACTTAAGAAGTTCCTGACAACTGAAACAAAACTGTTCCATGAAGAAGCTTCAAGGTGATCCATGAAATTAGTAAAATTTCGATCGTTGATGAGTTTCCGAATCTGATGATCGTAAAAAAATCCCAGCTTTCAGTTTCTCCAGGCTCAATCCGGGAAATGATCTGAAAATAAACTTGAAGCAATTGCCAGATTTGTCCAAAGCCTTAACAAATTGTTTCATTAAACCTAATTTGATATGAATCGGTCCGAGAATGATCTAATTTTTGTCAACTAGTGGCTTGTTGATATTTTCTTTACCTACAGTCTTGGTTTCCCTTGCGGCCATGTCACTCTTGTCCAATGATCTTGCCTTGCTCTGCTATCACTAAGGCACATGAAGCATGGGTATTTTGTGTATCCTGACTGCTGTCCAAGCAAGAAGTTTACCATTTTTAGATCAAAACAAATTGACCACTGATGCTCATAATAAAAGACTTTCTGCAATAATGTTTTGATATTCTCATACTCTTCTTTAAGTGTTGTTGAGTGAGCAATGGGAAGAGATGCATAACGGTTACCATTGTGTAACAGAACACATTTCAAGCTTCTGATGGAACTGTCTATAAAAAGACGCCAGTCTTTGGAATGGTAGTCTTGTAGTCCCATTTGGAGCAGAAGTCCAGGGATGTCATTACAGTAAACAAGATCTTCCTCTTGGCTGAAATATGGAAGAAAAAACTCTTCTCTTTTCAGATAAAATGTTATTTTAACTTCTGGTTTGAGAAAATTTCTTGTCTTTGTCTCCCAGATTCACACCGAAATAAGCCAAATATGCCTGCTGCATAAAGTCGTTTATATTTTTTCTTTGCTTTTCAATCATCCACAGATGTAACAGAATACATTCGGATTATTTTTGCAGCATCCTCGTGATGAACGCATGTCTTTAGAATGAAGCACAAAAGAGAAAAAAATAAACCAAGTTATAACTTGGTATAGTTAAATTAAACAAAAGACACCAAACTTATTGCATTTGTTTTACGCAAAGGGTATAATCATATTTTCAAGGATGTCCAATAGGGTGGGGCAAACTGCTGTTGTCTCTGTCAGACAATTATAAATAGATGCTCCCTCATCCAGTGATCAATTTCACAATTCATGTTCATATGTTATTTTCATGTCTAGGGGTCGCAACTTTGAAAAATACAGTTCTTGTGGTACATTTTATGAATATTTACCCCTAAAGTGCCAACTAATATTAACGAAATGCATCTAGAATAGTTATCATATTTATGTTTGGTATAATTGCACAGCTAAATGATAACTGTTTATATTCATATTATTATGTAAGCTTTTTGAATTTTCTTTTTTATTTTTACTATAAATATTTGTAGGTATTAAAATGTGCCGCTTCTAGGCCCCCGTACAAAAATTTCCAATGACGGTAAAATTAATGAAAAAAATATAAAAGACGAACGTTCACTTGTCATTATCTATTTAAAACACGATCAAATTAAATATACAAACTTTCCCGAAATTAAAAATTAATTAAATTAAATCATTTATATCCAAGACTGTTAACACCTGAAAATGCTTTGCACACCAGCAAGCTGCGCCGTCAAAGAGATGCTTGGAGGAAGAAGTCAGTTCAGGATCACAAAGAATAAAGTAAATAAATTGTTTGTCTTGGTTTTGATGGCAAGATTGATGTCACTCTAAAGCATACTGGGTCTACTCGTCGCAAAGTCAAAGAAGAGCACTACGTCTTAGTATCATTTCCTACCTGCAGCTATGTTGAAAATGTTGTTCCAGCATCAGGAAAGTCCAAGGACATTTCCAGAGAAATTATGTCAGTGGTTACAAGCAGAAAGTCGGAACTAACTTTACAAGCAGTTGTTTGTGGTGGAACACCAATAAATACTGGTAAACATAATGGTGTAATTCGACAACTTGAACTTCAGCTACGAAGGCCACTTCAGTAGTTGGTTTGTTTACTGCATGCAAACGAATTGCCTTTAAGGAAGCTAACAGAAGTCGTTGATGGGAAGACCACTGGTCCAAAGACTTCAGAAGGACAGATAGCAAGCATGCTGGAATTTGATCCCCAGCAGAAATCAATCATCGAATTTTCTCCAGTTTCAGGTTCTGTTGTTGAGGTTGAAGACGAAGTGATGAAAGATCTAAGTACAGATCAGCAGTATTTACTGAAAATGTGTCTGCTTATTCAAAGTGGTTGCAGCGCTGGTCAGAGTTACATCTTATAGTTAGAGACTGCCCAACCTGGGACAATCAGTCATGCCAGATGGTTAACTAAAGATAACCGAATACTCAGGTTGTATGCCTCCGAACAAAGTCCTTATGCCGACCTTCAACGAATTGTGAAATTCATATTGAATTTTTATGCTCCATCATGGTTTTGCATCAAATCTCATCCAAGCTGCCAGGATGGAGCCAAAAACTTCTTCTTCATGATTTCAATGTACCAAAAGCTTGACACAAATGATCAGGCTGTCGTGGCTCCATTGCTTTAAAGCAACAGCTACTTTTGTTATCCAGAAAATATCTTGTTGGCGGCTATTGGCGACAAAGACGAAAACATTAGAAAATAAAATTTGCATACGAAAAATTGTTGCTGGCTCGAAGTACTCACTCAAGTGACACGTGTAAGATTCAGAATGCAAGAACATAATTAAAATAAACTTTTCAGCTGAGTCGTACATTAGCATTGTTAACTGGAAGTTGGTCGAGTTTGATTCACCTCCACTGCTGCAGGATATCACTGCCGAAGATATTGCCAGTTACGGCCAGGTGATTCTACCTCACTTTCCATGCCATTCGCAAGATGTTGAAAGAAACATCAATGATGTCACAGTAGTGTGGCAAAGTATACGGACATGATAGACGCCATGGTGCTATTATTCAAAAGAAGAAATCAAGATCGGACGTGCCAACAATAGAAACAAAGGCAGACTTTCTGCACTAATTTCACATTTGAAGTGCGGTACTGTTGCAAATAACTTTGTTTTTTTATTTTACTAGAGATTGTTGTTGTTGAATATGTTGTGTTTGATCTTAAGAACCATTAACATTGTTAATAATTCACTCTGTTCAGCAGCGTTATATTTTCAGAACGCATTTAATTGCGTTTTTTTTAAAGACAGAGTTGCTAGAAAACGGTTATACAGAAAATAAAACTGTTTTTGTCTACGCTTTTACTTTCATATGGATCACTGATTTTGGTTTGTCTGAGACCTTAACTCCAAAATTTTTCAGTTTTTGCCCCACCCTAATGTCCAATATCTCAGAAACTAGAGCCAATTCAGCAAAAGCAGTGGCAGTTTTGAAATCAGCACCCATGAATTGCTATAAATTCATCCAAACATTCTTGGCAATTCGAAAAGAAAAAAATTTTTGTTTGGCTGTGTAATAAACAGTAGAATCATTAAACGGGTTTTGGAGTCAAATGACGGCAGCTCTCATCGCATGCAATTGTTGCTCCCGAAGTCGAGAGTGGTTGAAGTGTTAAAAGAGATGCACAGTGTTGTAACAGGTGGTCATCTTGGAGTAAACAATACATTGGAGAAAGTGCGCCGCAGTTTCTACAGGTTCCAGTACCGGAAGGATATAGAGGACTGGTGTAGAAAATGCAACCAGTGTGCAGCAACAAAAGCCATAGGAGTGAGAGAGTGCAGAAAGAAGATCATGGGTCGGGAAAAGTGGAGAAGAGTAGTATGGCAGGCCAGGATCCTAAATGGGTTGTAGAGCCAAGAAGAATAAATATACAATTAGACGTGCATCTTTATATGTATATAGTATGAGATATATACAGGGGGAAACAAATAAACAATTATCTCCCTTGCCCCCCCCCCCCACCGGTGTCGGTGGATTAAAGAAAACCGACACTGATGTTGGTGTCGGCGGGCGATAGAAAGCTGACACCGCTGTCGGTGTCGGCAAATATTTTTGCCGACACCCCACCCCTGGTAGAAAGTCATTTATGCTGTATTTCAAATTGACTGACCATATTTACTGCGATCATTTAACTCTTTAAGGCTACTAAAGAAGAACTGATATAGTTTCGTGATACTGGTACTAATGCCAGTTCCTAATCAGTTGTTTACAACGTAACAAGAATATTTACAGTATACCAGCATCCTACAGTGTATAATAAAATCAATGCCTAAGCACCCTCTAATAAACACATCACTTGTGTGTAACCGGTAGATTTTATTTTGCTAGAACAAAATAAAAGTTGCCTGTGTATCGTACTATCTGCATTTTTGTAGGCATTTTTTATGCAACCCACCACGAATATACCTAATTTTATAGATGTTTATAAAATAACTAAAACAATGTAAAATTATGTTGCAGTATGCATGTAAGGGCCTAAGATGAAATATATTTTTTTATCTTATTTGTAATGTAATTACTAAATAACATAATTAAATACATAAAGTGACCAAACTGTGTAATTAAATGTGTTTATTTTAATAAGTATGCACAGGCCGCCGAGCTAGACACGTCGCCGAAATAGTAATCTTGAAATCATTGTTCAGCTTCTAAACCAGACTTTTGCAATCTACGACTGGTTAAACGTTTTGATTCGACCTGCAGTACATTTCCCTCCGTTCATTTACATTGATAATATGTACATTTATGTTAGCTCAGATAAATTATTATAAACACTCCAATGATCTGCTTATAGTCCAGCCCTTCAATCAAATTTAAGAACTTATTGTGGTTCTTCAGTAGTTAGTAATGTACATGTGTGATTTTGCAGCATCTCCATTACGATGAAAAAAAAAAGTTATCAGTTGTACATGTAAAATTGATTGATCACAAAAACACTAGATATGGACATCAAGAGTAGCTGCAGTGAATACATTGAAGTAGCAGAAGTGTACCGTCTACTTTAAGATATTCCATAGTATACGGGATGCTATTTTTATACTAAATCTGGAGCGGCCAATTCACTGCCTTTAATTAATTTCTCATTTATTTGTAGGCTTATGTTAAAACTAGTAAATAGGCCCGGTACCCGGACCGGCTATTAGGCACGCAGTTTAGTTGAAAATGGTGATTCGCTCACAACACCATATCATTGACTAATCTTAATTCGTTCATAATATTTTAAAGGACTCTTTCTCAATAGTTCTTTTTTTATAATTTATCAATTCTCTTTCACTTAGCCCCACACCCATCCTTCTCTCCCTCGCCCGCCCGCCCGCCACCCCCCCCCCTCCTTCCACTCAAGACATGCCCGAATCGCAGTAGGTCTCAATCTACAAAATTAAAATAATACATATTCTAAGAAAGCCCATTTTTGTAATTTTCTTCTATTTCATTTTTACTCCAACTGTACATAATTTGCGAACACTACTCCATATCATTTAAAAATCTTAATTCATTAATAAGAAATACTTGTGTTTAGTATTCCCCAGCATTTCAATTTTATTCACAAATGTAAGTCGTCTCTTTTCAATTTTTTAAATTTTGGAATTATACTGGCGGTCGACGCGCTCTGTTTTTTTTTAACTCCTCGACGGTGTCACGTAGAACCTCTCTTGTGCTGTTTTTTTTAAAGCGATGTACTCTTTCATCTCGTGCGGTACCGGGTATTTGTAACGTGCAGACATGTGGCTTTTATTGCCATGAACATCCTTTACACCGCACGGTGTGAAGGTCTGTCAAACGGTCCACCGTCTATGTTAGCCGATTATGTAGATATATATTGGTCAAGAATATTGTCAACGATTGACTAAGCTAGTCCCTGCAAAGTCCGGACATGTCCAACAACACTGGAGTAATGATGCTTGGAAGTTTATAAGTGGCCATTCAGAGTAAGTAGGATGCTGAAATACAAATCATGGCAAGTGCTACAGACAAAGATAAAAGATGGATGTTCCAGAGCTATTTTTAGAGAAGAGAAAAAGACATATAAAGGCACTACAAACTTAACAGTTAATAGAGAAAGGAAATACTACTTTACACACGAATTAAGCCTGAAATATGAAGTTAAAAATGTTATATATAGTTAAAGGTTATACACTTTTCATATCAGTGGGGGAAAAGGGCGCAAAAAAAACTCGCACATGGCGCCTTAATAGCCAGCTACGGACTGGGCTTTCATGTCGTGCCATATAGATTGGGATGAGAGAAATTAGGCTGTGGGGTGTTAGTTGTGAGTTAACTTTGTTTGTAGGAGCATCAGAGCCGTCCCCAGGCAATTAGGCGCCCTAGGCAGTCATCTATTAGGACGCCCCCCCCCCTTCTACATGAAAGTAAAGAGTGGGAAATTGGAAACCAGTGCAGACACAGAGAGCCATATTACAGGGAGAGACATACAAATTAAGATTAAGATACGATTTGTGCAACATATGCTTCTGGGCCTCAGATAATTCATATGAAAATTGAGAGAATGAAGAGGAAACTCAAATGAAACCAAATTTTATTTAAATTTTTTGTTAAAAATTTAGTAACTGTTAATGTAATAAAACTAATAAAATTAGAATTACTTGTAGCATTTAAAAAAATAAGAAGTATATCTATACAGTGCCTATAGTATGATATGACAAACAAATGCTAAAATCTAGTTCATGCAGTCATGCTGTTACTATCATATGATTTAGGTGCGTGTGTAGCCTAGTAAAAATGAGTCCAACTCCAAGTTCTTTGTAACTTTGTGCATTCTTTAGTTTATATTTTATATTTAACTCGTCTTGCTTTTGCTTCTGCAGTTGTGTTTTGTAACGGAATAAATTCTCTGAAATGTTCGCGCACATCTACTCTTCCTTGCTCATTTTCATCTTTCTCTAACGTTGTGACAAATCGGATTACCAGCGTCATCTGCTCAACATGGCCTGCATCTGGGGTACCATAAAGTATTATTGAGAAATATTTTGCTTTTTTAACATCAGCAACTATAATGTTTTGAACATAAGTTCCTAGTAAATTGATAAGTTCGTTTTGGATATTTTTTCCCAGGTAGTCAACATACTTTAAACTGTCTGATGACTCACTTTCGAAGTAAAAAAAAAAAATTCGGTCATTTTCACTCCACCCTACTGTACATAGATATCACGATTTTGGACTTTTTTATAATGCCCTCCCATGTGGCTGTGTGAAATAAGTGGGGCTCTTTTGTCCAGACAATCCCGCATATTTTGAGGTACTGTTGGTTTTTCATCTGGTAGGTGAAATTTTCTTTTGTTTTCCATCTCCCGAGACCAGTGATGCCAGATTTGGCTACATTAACTTTGGCACCACTGCAGCTTTGAAAGCCTTGAAAGTGTTCCATTATGTGGTGTATGTCTTTATCAAATGTTGGAAAAAAAGTAGTGTCATCTGCGTATGCCAATAGTTTGCTGTCGTCCGTTTCTCCCGGGATGTGGGTTCCTCTGATGGAACTGTCGTTTCTTATTCACTCAAAGAGGGACTCCAACGCCAGCACGTACAGCATAGGAGACAGAGGGCTCCCATGACGAACCGACCTCTCAATGTCGAAAGGTGCTATTAGCGAGTGGTTTGCAAGAATTTTACTTTGGGCTTTGCTGTAAATTATTTGGACCCATTTGTGCGTGTAGTCTCCTGTGTTGCCTTTCTTTAACACCCGAAAGAGGTATTCGTATTCGACCGTATCGAAGGCTTTTTCTTGGTCGATAGAGAGTATGGCCGCCTGTGTGTCTTTGATGTATGTGTATATTATAAATTCTCTGATGAAGTGACTCATGTGTTCTATTTTTCTGCCACTACCGCTACAATGTTGGTTTTTGTGTACTACTGTGCGCTTCTGTGGTTGTAACTTGTTGGCTATTGTTTTTGAGAGTATTTTGTAATCTGTGTTGAGAAGTGAGATTGGTCGGTAACTATCGACTGATGTCCTATCCTATGTTTCTTTGTCGATAAGTGTGATGTATGCCTCATTAAAACCCTGTGGCAGATTCCCTTTATTGTGTGTGTCTGTAAATATTTTGAGTAGGATGTGACCTAATGATGGGAGAAGGGCTTTATAAAACTCAGCACTTAGTCCATCAGGTCCTGGTGCTTTGTTGCTAGCTAAATTAGTGATTGTATGTTCGATGTCTTGTAGAGTGAATGGTGTATCTAAATGTTGTTTTTGTTCTTCTGTTAATGTTTTGCAGTGTTGGATGAAAATTTGTTGAGCTGATGTGTCAGTGTTATGTTTTTTGTATAGTGTGGCAAAATGTTTATTGAAGGCGGCGACTATATCTTCTGACACTCGTAGCATCTTGCCGTTGTCGCCATGGATTTCATTAATGCATCGGCTTTTCTGAATGTTTTGTTCGATGCTTAGGTACGCTCTGCTCGGCACCTCTGGGACATTTCTCAATCGGCATCTTGTTTGTGCGCCGCTGAAACGATAGTTTTCCATTTCCTTAATCTGTATATTAATTGCTTCAGCTTCTGTAGAGTCAGGTTCTGTGAACTCCAGTTCAGCTGTCAGGACTTGCTCTTTGTCTTTCATCTTTCTATTTATCAGTGACGAGGTGTTTATCGCTATCTGTTTGATGTTTTTTTTTTTAATGATCAACCAGATTTCTGAGACATCATCCTCTTTTGTTATGTTACTGAAACTGTCTAGTAGTATCCGCTTTATTGTTTCTATGAAGAAGGTATTCTGTAGCAGGCTATTATTAAATTTCCGGTGAGAGGATTGTCTTTTTGTCTGCTTTGGGTTTATTGTTCCTACCTGGACTAGCACAGCCTTATGATCTGTGTAGTTTAAAGTATCGCCACTATGTAAAACCTTATCAACGGATAAGTGGGATGGGATGTATACACGATCCAGTCGAGAAGTCGATGGATATGAGGAGTGGACGAGCGTAGTCTTTTGCCCCTCGGGGTAAATGGATATATATGTGTCAACCAGCTGGAAGTGTTGAAAGGTCTCTTCCAGCCAGTCTTGTTAGAGTGTGTTGTTAGTAGAGTTTTCTATCTAAGTTACTAGTTACGTAATTGAAATCACCCCTAGTATTAAGTTGTCATTTCTGTAAAAGTTATGTAATGTTGTTTTCAAATGTTAAAGAAAGGGGGTTTGTCTGCGTGTTTTGTGGGTGCGTATATGTTGGCTAGTGTGTACTTGTGTGTGCCTGATTCTATCTTTATGATTGCGATGCGTCCGTCTGTGTCAGTGTCAGGCTTGCGGAGCTGGAGCCGGAGCCGAGGAGCCGGGAGCCGCTACTTTTTGCTGGAGCCGGAGCCGGAGTCGGAGCCGAAAAAATCTGGCGGCTCCACGGCTCCCACATGTTTTTTTTTTACAGCAGAATTTTTTTTTTTCTTTAAAATTACAAATTTGTTTGTTTGCCTCCTACAATTTGAAATGTTGTCATGTTTTACGAACGCCACAACAGTAACACGCACATCACCACAAGAAATCTTTAATGGGGAATCGTTTTGTGTTCGTTTTAAAACTTGTTTACCCTCCGAAATTTTTTTAATGGCATGTTATTTTGTTATATATAAAGTTAAAACAGTTTTATTTCATAGAATAATTGTATCAATCATTTAAAAATAAATTTTCACTACGAATACAAATAGAACGCGTCATTTTGTATATTATTTGACCGCGAATTTGTAATAGACTAAAAACAAAATGTTAGCTTTCTGTATTTAACAATTTTATTATAAACAGAATATCTGAAATAGAGCAGATGAATTTATAATAAAAATAAAATCCGATTGTTATTATGATCCGTGGCAAATATGCACTAAGCTGAGCTATATTTAAACTTTATTAGACGGAACCCGAAAAAATAATAATACAGAGTCCGCTTAGTGAAACCCTAGACACTGAGTAACGATTAAATCATACAATTCAAACAATTATAAAAAAATAAACAAAAAACAATAATAAAGTTTATGTGCTAAGCTAAGTGCATGTTTGCCACGGGTCCGAATAACAATCATACTTTATTGGGACGGGGTCCTAATAAAAATCGGAGTTTATTGGTACCCGGGTCCAGGCACGTAGTCAGAGGGGGGCTAGGGGGGCTAACCCCCCCCCCCCTTTTCATGACCTGAGCCCCCCCCCCCCGTGCATGATTTGAGCTTTTTGACAAAATTTTAATAATAACGGCTATAAAACATCAATCATTTTGTTCAATTTTGTTTTGGGGCCGGAATGAGCTGGCCAATCAACTTTTTAAAATATTAATATCAGCACTTCTGACTTCACTTAAAATGTATAATAAAATAATAAAGTACAAACTCCGTGATTTCTGAGTGATGTTATTTAATTTGCAAATTTACTTTTTAGCAGAATTTATTTTATTTCAAATTGAATAATTGCGACTGGTCAATTTGTTGTTGATAGATCTGTTCTTTGTTTTCAATGTTTTATAAGAAATATCACACAAATAGCTAAGCTATATTCGTGATCTTTGTCGTTCTTCCCGGGTTGTACGTTTAACCAACAGTATAATAATATAAATCAGGTTTCTATTATGTCACAATTGTGAAGCAGAACAATTGGTCAATATATTTATAACAGGAATCAGAAATTGCGCAGCCTCAATAAATTTTTATTATTAAAACTCTTTACTATTTAAATTATTTTTAACAAAACTGCATCATGCCATGCATTATTGAAACGTAGTTAAAATTATATATTTCTAATTAATAGCTAAACGATCGGTACTAAAATGCACCATTCCAGATATGGAACTGCAAAAAATTCCTCTCCATTCGCAAGCTTTCGGCGCATCGCGCCTCCATTTTCGCCCCCCCCCGAACATTTATTCTACCCCACCAGGGGCGGAATTATGGGGAGGGTTATTGTCTAGATCCGCCGCTGTACCCCAGAATCAGTTCTCCGGCACCCCCCCCCCCTGCCGGAAAAAAACTCTTCGCCCCCCCCCCCCAAATGCAATAATCCTGGCTATAAATAATAAATATAAATACTGAAGTCTTTAAAATATTTTAAATAATCATTTTACTATTAGCTAATTTGATCATTGAAATAACTTTTTAGTACTTATGAAAATGGCGACTAGTGAAACCTAGATCGAAAATAATGATATGTTTCTGGATGCACTGAAATGGTTTGTTTTTAGTAAAACCGACAATGGGTATATTTTTCAAGTTCCTGACTATGGGGGGTGAACGCGGCAAAATTTGCATAACTTTTTATCAGCGGCATGTTTGCGTGGCGCAATTACAAAAATTTTTGTCTCGTGTGATACTATCTTGATAGGGAGCCGGAGCCGTCAAATTTTTGGGAGCCGGAGCCGGAGCCGAAAAAAAATATGGCGGCTCCGCAAGCCTGGTCAGTGTGCTTGTGTGTAATGAACTGTAATGTTAAATCTATCCGTCGTCTGTATTATAGTAACCCCCCCTGGCGTATGTACCTAAACTAAAAGTACTTTCCCTAAACCCCATGTCGCTGATGTATAGTTTGGCAATGTATTCTTGGTTTATAGAATCAATTGATTGCAATCGTGGTTTTCCCCAACCATTTCCAAAATCGATTCTGTGGAGTTTGGACGGCAACCACTAGTCGAAGCCTTAGCAGAGCATCTGCTAGAGCTCGCTTTTCCAACACAGGTACTTCATTGCTGAACAGAGCAAGTGGGATCATTTCAGCAGTGAGGTGCCACAGATGCCTATTCAGGGCACGGATTGCTGACTTGGATATGTCTCTGTTGACATCGTTGTAATCCAAAAGTCGCTTGTAGAGCTGTAGATCATTCCATGGTGCATCCACACTCTTTTTGCAAGTGAGCCACCACACGACATAAACATGTGTTACAAATGTAGCAAATGCACGAATCTTTGGCACTTGATCACGTGTGGTAATAGCACTTGGAGGCAATAATTGAATATGTTTATCACACAGTGCAATCTTGAGGCAATATATCAGCTTTGCCATCCATCGTGTTTTGTGCAGGGCACCTGGTCTTTTAATGTTAACCTCCTTATTTGTAGCATTCAGATAAACAAGGGACAGCTTAAGGAATTCGTGGTAGTCGTCTCGCAAGAATTCGGTTTGTTTACTACTAGAAGTTGGCATATGTAATTACCGCATCTCTCATTATCGTCAGTCGCTCTTGAGCCTTCAGATCATGATCAGCTAACGTAAACGAACTACAAACATGAGACCAATCATGTGCCACCAACTCCCAATTGCTTCGCAGCTTGGTGAACAAAGTTATATCCGGGGATTTTGAAACTTCTATTTTCATTTCTGCAAACACATGCGAGAGGATAACTTCACCAATGTGACCACAGAAGAGCACGTTGCAGCATATTTTGTATGGCAATGCAGGCAGCAGTCTGATGACCAGTGTTTGATCTTGTTGTGTCGAATGTCATATTAACGATACAATCATTACAATGCCACTCTGTCATTAGCTTCATGGTTAATTCTGCAATTATTTCACCAACGGGTTTCTTTGTTGCCTTGGCATAATTTGGCACTCCTAGAAGTTTCAATTGCTTTGCATCACCGACAACGGTTATGCGTTCTTCAGTGACACGATGATTTTTTAGAGAAGGTGTCAGTTTGCCATCCCAGTGGAGAGTGCAGAGTTTGGGTGGTTCCCAGGAGTCGTGGATCTTTGTAGATATCTCACTTACAACTTTGCGACGTGAACGATCTGCAGTGGCATAGGAAGAAGCCACCATTGATACATCACCCCCAGACTCGCTAATAAGGCCCTGTGTGAAAGCTGCCTGCTGTGTTGGTGTAATCTTTAATCTTGTCGCTAGTGACACAAGATTTGGTCGGCTTAAAACATCTGGTGGTACAAATACCAAAGTTCCTGTTGGCTTTCTTCGCTTTTGCAATGACATTATATCATCCAAACAGTTATCAACAAACTTCATATTATCTTCAGATTTAGAAGTAGAATCATCGGGTTCGTCACTGCTTCCCTCGCTGGAAGGCACTGATATCGTTGAACATGCTGCATTTTCTTCTCTTGCGCGTTTCTGACGTTCCAATGTTGCGACATCTCGTGAATGGCGTCGAGCGACTTTTTTTGCAAGTGTTTTGTCAAATGATCCAAAGCTGGAAGACTTGTCTCCTTTCATAGACCTCAAGAATGCTAGATCTTCTGCATTCTTGATAATAGTCTCGACATTTGGTGGCCACAGTTGAAAAGTTGTTGCCAACATAGATTTCATTTGTTCCAGTTTACGTTTGGAGGCTGATGTGTTTCGGCGACTTTTATCAATTGAACGAAGTTTATTGTATTCATCAAGAAGCTGAACAATCTTCTCACAAGCTCTCCTCTCTGTCACCATTGGAATGTTTGCTTTTTAGAAAGCAGTAACTTGATTCAGCACAATTTTGGCATTTGTAAATCGAGAAGGTGCACCAAGAGAACCTGGACGCTCACTGTGTGCTGCTACATTGCAGTGATACATCATGCACCTCAAAACACGTTGGTAGTCGAAGAATTCCAGTAATTATAGCATCATCAACACAGATTGCAGGGCCAATGCCAAACAATTCAGTTTTCAGAAGAGTTTGTGGTTTCTTTGTTCGCGAGGCAGGAGACGCAGTAATAACTGGATATGCAACTGTTGAAGTGATGCCAGGGTCAGCCAGCATTTCCTTAGAAGGAGTAAACATTTTATTGTTGTTTTTCATATCATTCCCATGTTCTGATTTTATAGGTCGTGTGTATCAGAAATTAAAATAATATAAATAAAGAAATTAAAATGCTTGCCTTGGTCATCAATATGCGGTAATGAAAAGGGTTGTTTTTGCTAATAAAATGTGAATTTTAAATTTTATTTCTAGCACAACTGCTTATCAAAATCAATCATAGATACCAAACATTATAAAACCAAAGACTATAAAACAATTTATATAGCGCTTCACTTGTTGTATGTAAGTCTGTAAGACTTTACAAGAAGGATGGTTTTATCTAGTTTTCGCTTAATTATGCAAACTTTGTTGAAGTCCGGGGGACCTCTAAATATTGTCATTTTTTATTTTTTTACACAATGCTTTTTTTTTTATCAATGGAACAAATTTAAATAGCAGTCAGATCAATTATTAAAAATTTTTTGGTGATGCACCCTAATATATATATATATATATATATATATATATATATATATATATATATATCTAATATATATATATATATATATACATATATATATATATATATATATATATATTACCGTAGAATATATTAAAATATTATTCAGGGCACTAAGAGCAGATATGAGTGAATGAATAAGTAAACAAATAGTATACTGTGTATTACAAGACTTTGGTGTCTTGAGCAGAGAAATTTTTTTTCTCCATTCCTCCAAGGACCACCCTAATATATATATATATATATATATATATATATATATATATATATATATATATATATATATATATATATATAAGTGTAACCCAAAAAATACAACTTCGTGCCTTATACCGAAGCACCATTTTTTTAAGTTCCATTTGCCTTAGTTAGTAAACTTTAAAAATTGTACAACTAAATTCCAAGTAGAAGGGGATGCTCACTGCTCACAGGCCTCGTTGTTTTACCTTTTACGGCATTTTACTCGATTTTGTTGACCGGTGGAAGTACAACGTCTTTTTCACACTTATGAACTATTCCATGCAGACCTAGTTCTCATTTTAGATACATGACTTCCTGTTGTTTTTATGAACATTGTGCAGACGAAAAATCAACAAATATAATGTTCATGAGTGGCGAAGATAAAGAGATGGCAGCACAGCAGGTACGAGCCCAGCACAAACAACAGAAACAGCTACTTCGTAAACAGAATGAGGAAAAACGACAGCAACAAACTATAGAAGGTGAATCATGTCAAAATGAAACAGAGAGCTGTGAATCATCCGATAAATTTGAAGTCCTAGATGAATATGAACCAAGTCCGAGCTCAGCTAAAAAACGGACATACAGGACGGAGATAGGTTAACATACATCCTTGTTTACTAAGCATGTTATCAATGCCTTGGATCGCAACCAAAATTCTGATCGTGAAGCTATGCGATTTATGATTCCTATTGCTGCAGCACTGAGACATGATCTTTCATCATTGAAATTTTCACGAAGCAACATACAAAGAGCCAGAAAGAAAGCCAGGTGTAAACAAGCAGCAGATATAAAAGTTTCATTCAAGCCTGACTATCCTCTAGTTCTACACTGGGATGGAAAATCTTACCTGAAATCCTGGGTCTTGGAGAAGTATGCCGCTTGTTGGTGCTGGTTTCTGTTTGTGGCAGTGAAAAATTACTAGGTGTCTCTAAACTAACATCAGGACATGACAGAATGCTGCTGATGCAATGTATGGTCAGTTAGAACAATGGGCACTGGTAGAAAGCATCCAGGCTATGAGCTTCGACACCACTTCTGTCAACACTGGTCGTTTCAATGGAGCTTGTGTACTGCTTGAGAATCGTATTGGTCGAGAACTGTTGTGGCCGGTATGTCGTCATCATGTTCTTGAACTGGTATTGGCAAAGGCTTTTAGTTTATTTTGCGGTCCCTCTAACTCACCAAACATACTTATTTTCAAAAAGATTTTTAAACATTTTGGGACGCATAAAGCTTGACGATTATAATAAGTTGGAACTGCCTTCAAGCACTGATGTTTTCCGAGAAAACACGATGAGTTACCAGACAAATTTCGTTGACTTGAAGTCCCAGGTCAGAGATGATTATGAAGAACTCATTGAACTGACAATCATCATCTTAGGACATCCACCAAAAACCATTCACTGGAGAGCACCAGGCCCTGTATAACATGCTAGGTGGATGGCTGATCTATGCCACCAAAATTTTATCTTCCGCCAACAGAGAAATTTTCAGTCTTACATCTAATGAAGAGAGCCAACTTAAACGATTTGTACAGTTTGGAACCTTGTTGTACACAAAGTCCTGGATTCAAGCACCCAGTGCATTGTAAGGACCTGCAGCAATATCAGTCTGTTGATCACGATATCAGTATTGCAGCACCAAATATTCTCCAGAATCACATGGGGTATCTGTCTGATGAAACTGTTAGCTTGGCATTGTTTTCAGATGAAGTGTCACCAATTAAGAAACAGAAAATAATAACAGGCTTTGGAATAGAACCTAGTGAGCAACATGTTCGAGGTGATCCATCATTGCTCCAAAATGAAGGCGTCAGCTTGGGTCACTTTTCCACAAGGCGTTCACATAACATGCTTACAACGCTACACATAGGCAACTCCTTTCTAGTTCTTCCTCCAGAACAGTGAAATGATAATATTGAATACCAGAAGGGTAAGCAGCGCATTAACGACTTGCGTGTGGACGACGATACTGCAGAACGTGGAGTTAAACTTTTTGAGGAATATAATAGATTGCTGACAAAAAAACGAGGAAGAAAAGCAATTTATTTTGCAAGTTGTTAAAGCCAACAGAAAAGTCATCCCTACACAAACTACAAAGAAGTCTGCCATCTGTGCTGTTTCAGTGTAGACAATGTATTCTGACTCTGCAGTACTCTACAATTTACATTTTATGTTGAAATTTTCGTTACTTAACAGTTACATTACAGTAATGGCATGATTTGAAAGTGTAATTTAAAAAATTCAACGAAAATGCGTTTTTTTTTTAATATAGCAAAACATTGTGACTCTTGAGCATCCCCTTCCAATAACAGTAGGAAACTGAAATTGTTGTCAGTTACTGAGTAAGACAAATGGAACTTCAAAAGAGGGTGCCCCGTTAGATGTGAGAAACTTTATTTTTTTCCATATGATTTTGGGCCACCCTAATATATATATATATATATATATATATATATATATATATATATATATATATTTATGTGTGTGTATATATATATATAGTATATAATATATAATACATATATAATAGTATATGTTCCATTTCTTCCCCTCCACACATTCTACCCCGACCCGTAATTACGTCATACAGCAGGTGGTCAGCGAGGCTTAGATGAAAGGCCTACATTCCGTCGAGTAGAGCGAGGGGTCAGGAATTGCGGGGAAGATGTCACATAGCACCTTCTGGATTTTCTCCTGTTTTGGACTGGTGCCTTTTTTTTAAATAAAAGAATATCTTCATTTTTACACCAGAACTGTTGGTTTATTTTCCTCACGTATTGTACGTCTGACTGCCTGTGAAACTCCGTGGCAGAGACTAAAATATAAATACAAGTCCCATCCAAGTGAGCAACTCATACACTTAAACGACAAGCCAAGGATATGGGTCCTCAACATACGTGACGCTCGTCCCGGAATCGAATCACGACCTGAGAAGTATACTACGTACAGATCAGGCGGGGTCGAAGCTGACTCAACTACGGACTTGGGGGGTTTAATCTGCCACAATCGTTCCATGGAAAGTACAGAAGTCCACAAGTCTTACATCGGACTAGGTCTTTTTACAACGTGAGATTTAAGCGCTACGCTTATTCACGTGCATCGTCCCACGGAAAGTACAGAAAAGTCCACAAGTCTTCAGTTGACTAGTCCTACATCGGACTAGGTCTTTTTACAACGTGAGTATTAAGCACTACGCCTATTCACGAACATCGTCCCACGGAAAGTACAGAAGAAGTCAACAAGGACGGAGGACGCAAAACAGTTCAAATCACAAGCCTGAGACTGTTATCGGCGAACAGTGAACCTTCCACGGATATGAGACTTCAGGCGTGTTGTGTATATGAGTGTAAGATTGTGCACGCAGAAAGCTATTTCGTATTCTTTTGAAAGGAGGAAGGAAGCGTCAAGGTAAGCCATTTTTTTCACCTCTTTTATTTGTGGTAATTTGTGAGCCCTTTGACCATGGGTTGAACTGCACGGCGAGCTTTGGTTGGGTAAACTATTACTAATCTTAGTAATAACCATGAAGTCTATGGAGGAGTATGTTCAGTACTTCATAGGCTTGGGATGTGACGTTATTACTGCCATAAAACACGCAAAACAGGAAAGGGATAGAGAGGTGGAAGAGGCTAGGCTAGAACGGGAAGCAGTAGCAGAACGCTAGAGAAACTGAACGCGCTAAGCATAATAAAAAGGTAAAGTTAGCTAAAATAGCGTCCGATCGGGAGGCGGATAAAGAGGTGGAATTGGCTAAATTAGCATCTGATGAGAGGGTAGCCCTAGCACGGTTAGAGCGGGAAGTGGGGCAGCAAGCCCAACCCCAAGCAGCCAGAAAGTTACGTCCTCCAAACCAAAACTTCCCAAACTGAACGAGACAGACAACATTGACGCCTACATTCGGAGGTTAGAACGTAACGCTCTGTCCGCGGGTTGGGAAAGACATGAGTGGGCTCCCGGCTTGACATCGCTACTCACGGGACGGGCCCTGACCACAGCTACACGCTTGACATCTGACGAGTCAAATGACTTTGACTCACTGAAGGCTGCCCTCCTAAAGTCTTGTGACTATACGGAGGAAAGTTTTAGACGGAAGTTTAGGGGGCCCATTTAGAAAAAGGGGAGACCTACCTCCTTTTCGGGGCACGTCTAGCGGACCTCTTGACGAGGTTGGTTGAGCTCAGTGGGACGGAACATAGCTTTGATGGCCTGATGGATCTCCTGCTCAAGGAGCAGTTGATGGACAACGCCCCTAGCGGGTTGCAGGTGTTCCTAAAAGAGCGTAAACCAGGGAAGCTCACATGGGCAAAGGGGGAGAACCCGCAAGGGGAGATAATCGAAGGGAAACAACCCACAGGGAATCCAATAATGCCCCCTTTAGAAAGGAGGGACCCAAACCAGAGGCCTGTAAAGGTAACGAGAGGTCCAATATCCCTCCTATGTATGATGCCGGGCGCCCTTAGAGACCGAAAGTGTCCTGTTTCACGTGTGGGTCACCTGAACACTGGTCAGTAAGGTGTCCACATCTGAAAGTTAGTCCAATGGGGGCGGTAAGACTCGTAAGATCAACCTCCCCTATGGGGAGTCGTGGTCCGTGCCTCCTTAGAACTAGACGAGGGCAGAACTAGGCGGAGGAGCCAGTTGAAGACAATTAACGGGGGCGTGTTCGAGGCCCCAGTCTTTGTTGTACAAGTGGACACGCCGCATTACGTGGGGCAATTAGAAGCATGGGCGCTAGATGAGACCCACTACGACCTCATTATCGGCGACGTGCCAGGGGCTCGACGCCCCTTTTCACCCAACCCAGGGCAAGGCCCTTACAATGCTGCAAACGTTAAAACCTGACGAAAATACCAACTAGGCATTGCTCAGAAAGGCTTAATTTGTGTATTAGGTAGATTGGAGGACACATATATGAAATTGTTCCATGAATCAATGCCTCAGTACAACACTGATATTGTCAGGACATACTTATTAAACTGGCTACAATCATCAGGTATAAACAAGGACAACTCTGACGAAATTATAGAATTATTTATTGTGGAAAGGTGCTGAGGATGGCGGGTCTAGAATTGTTCTTTTTTCTGAAGGAGTGGAAGGTTCGCACATAGGCGGCACTTGTTGAAAAAATGTATACATTTCGCGATGCATACCCGGATCTACCACTGTGCAAATCTACGACATCACAGTTTAGTACAGCAGTAGTAAGTCAACTTTACAGAAGCCCAAACACGCCCCCAAATCAGCACAGACGAGAGTCCAGGGCATGTTATGCATGTAGATCATTGGGTCATCTCGCAAGAAACTGTCGTTCCGCAGTCCGCACACAATCACAGACAGATTACCCGGATGTAGAGGGCCGGAGAAACCGATTATCATCTCCAATACAATTCAGATAGAATGATAGCACATCTAGACCAGTAGCAGCTGTTCTAAGCCAAAGGTTAATTTTTTTTCCTGCACTGGTAAATAATTAGAGACACAGGGGCAGTTAATGTTGTAGTTAGAAGAAGCTTGGTTAAGGACCACATGTATTTGCCATACGAGGATGAAATAGTACTAGCAGATGGCACACAAATAAATAGCCAACGGCGCAAATTGTCATTGAAACACCATTTATCTCAGGCTCTGTCAAAGCAACAGTCATACCTAACTTCGTAGCTGACATAATACTAGGGAACTTACCAAATATTAAAGATTGTACGAAAGATGAGATAATTGATTGGATAAATGAGAGAAAAATTACAAAAGAAATTGCCTCACTATGGAGGAAAGGAAAGAAGAGTTACATCACATACCATTAGATCAACATATGGAGGATGATGATAACCAAGAGATAGAGGTACCGATAGCCCTTGTACACACGATAGCGAGACAGTACTGGGAGACAAATGACATTGAGAAACCAAGTCAGCAGTGAAGGATTTTGGTCCATCGCCTGAGGAGTTCAAAGTCCAGCTAAGTGGATGAATCCCTAAAGCCACTTTTCATTCAGTGGGAATCAGAGACCAAACGAAGCCCTATTTTGCAATGAGAAATAGTTATCTCACAAGAATGACTCCAACAACTGTTGGAGTACAACTGGTAGTTCCTAAGATTTATAGATACCCAATTCTGGTCAGGCGTCAGTCCTTACCGCTTGCCAGACACATGGCAGTGAACAAAACATATCAGAGGTTTAAAAAAATTTCTGTTGGCCGAATATGTCTAAAGCTACATCAACATTTGTGAAGTCATGCTCAATATGCCAGAGAGTTAACCATATCAGTTCGAAACACAGAGAGCCCCAACAGTCATTACCGTTCCAAAAAGGGGCGGTTGATATCATCGGTCCACTTGCTAGTCAATCAGCTAGGGCCCATCGCTACAATTTAATTATGGTTGACCTATGTTCAAGATGGCAATACCACTGAGGAATATATCGGCTGAAACAGTGGAATATGCCCTAATAAAGGTATATTACACGTATGGGTTTCCCAAAAAACTTTTATCTGACAGAGGGACTCAGTTCACTGCGGAAGTTACATCACAACAATCTACATTGCTGGGTAAAGGTCAGATATTTACACACCATATCACCCCCAATCAAATGGGGTGTGTGAAAGACTAATAAACACTTAAAAGTATGCTGAACAAGCTGGTAGATGAAGGGACAGAACTCTTCCGATGTTACTTTTTACCTACAGAGAGACACCACATAAATCAACCGGATTCTCTCCCTGCGAATTATTATTCTGGGTGAATCCTATGAGTCCATTAGCAAATTTCAAGGAAAAATTGTTATCACAGCAGATAACCATGTCACCGTATGAACTAGTGATCAACACGAGAGAAGCAATAATAAACTCCTGTAGATTGGTTAAGATGAATACTGAATGGGCAAATTTATATTACCACGATAACAATAATGAGAATCGCTATCTCAGTGAACTTAGTGAAAACGACCGGGTTTTGGTGAGGCATCCCAAAGGGGATTAACGTGGAAGAGCCCTTTTCGTGAAATAAGAAAGGGTAACTGATGTTGATTATGTGGTCGAAATAAACAAAAGAGAGTCAACATTACATGTGAGTTTGCATAGGAAATTTAACATGCCCCCAGCTGAATGTGAACAATGGATTAAAGATGTTAAGTCTTCGAACATAGTTACAGCTGTAGCAGTCCACAGTGACAAAAGCCCAGACATTCACGCACCAACAACATCAGCAGAGATGGTTACAACAGTGAAATTGGACAAAGAAATGCCACAGGACGCAAAACAGAAGTTTAAAGAAATGATTATTGCCTACCAAAACATAATAACTAATGTCCCTGGCAATACTGATTTGATACAGCATGATATTAAATTAACATCGGAAACACCGATTAGACAGAAGCCATATACTACACCATTACACTACAAAAAAACAGGTCAAGGAGGAAATCGCGAACCTCTTAAAATTGAAATTGATTGAGCATTCCAATTCACCGTATGCAGCACCAATATTTCTAGTGAAGAAGAAATCGGGTCAACTGCGCCTTTGTGTGGATTTCCGGAAATTGAATAAACTAACCATCCCAGATCCAGAACTGTTACCAGACGTTGAGGATGTACTGACCACATTGGCAAGTGCAAGCATGTATACACAGATAGATTTAAGCAGATGATACTGGCAAATTAACATTTCACCAGAATCACGTCATCTAACCGCCTTTACAACACATTTGGGTCTATTTCATTGGAATTTTATGCCATTTGGTCTTATGAATGCACCAGCCACTTTTACTAAAATGATGAGAAAGTTACTCAGAGAGCAGAAACGGACTGTGACATTCATAGATGATATTTGCATATTTAGCAACAACTGGGAAGAACACCTAGTTGACGTGGGAAATATTTTCAGGTTGCTGCGCCAACACAACCTAACCATATCCCCTTCATTGATGGTGATTGGAGCTAGATGGATACAGTTCCTGGGACACAGGGTTAAGAATGGCACGGTTGCACCCATAGACTCCACAACGACAAAATATTGGACCTAAGACAACCACAAATCAAAAAGTAGGTACGAGCATTGTTAGGCCTTATAAACTTTTATTGGAAACTCATACCCCATTTTGCTGATCTAGTTTTACCGTTAACAGAATGAATGAAATAAGACAAGCTCAACAAAGTCACATGGACAGACGATTGCGATCATTCGTAAACATGGTTAAGCAAAAGTTCTCACAGGAACCTATTTTGAGATTACCAGATATATCTCGGCCATTAGTTCTGGCGACCAATGCCTGTAGCGTGGGCCTCGGGGCCTGTCTCTACCAGAGATGGGGCACTAGAGACCACCCTGTCTGTTACATCAGTAAAAAAAACTAACAAGGACAGAAAAAACTTTTCAACCATTGAGAAAGAGTGTTATGCCATTGTATGGGTTGTAACAAAGCTTGCCAAATGCCTGCTAGGCAAAAAGTTCTCTATAATCACTGATCACAAACCACTGGCAGCATTAAATGACAAACGGATACCTAATAGCAGCATTCTTGAGGGCAAGGAGTGGGAACATATTAAGTCGAATTATGGCATCCTATTTATGTGGAATAAAATGTTGGATCGTGGCATGAATGGTTCCGAGATCCTGATTTAATATTTTTTATACTGGAATTAGACTGTACTTATGACATTTTTTTATGGTTTGGCTTAAGGAAAAAAAAATATTTTTTGTTCGAAGGGAGGGAGGAATGTCAGAATATTATGGTGTGGGGAAGTGGATTTAGAAAGGGGTTAGGGTTGTGAGTGAGGAGAGATCTGGTGTTTGTTTTTTTTAAAAAAAACAACTAAGGAAAACTGTTGGAAGAGCCCTTAGAGAGTGAGGTTGTGGAAGGACTGTGTGTTTCTTGTGTTTGAATTCAACAATTCTGGCTTGTGTAATTATTTGTGTTCTTATTAATCTGGCCTTGACTGACAATATATATTTTCAAAATATTTTTTTTTCTTAAGAACGAAATTAAATATTTAATTAGTTGTTGTTTCTTTTCCCTAAAACATCCAAAAGGTTAAATTATTGCAATAAAAACAAGCAATTTAAGTCTTTTCCGTTTCGGACATTTTAGAGCATTTTCGCCGGACGAAATCCGTATTTTTTTCCGGGTTACAGCCATAAATATTGCTCCACGCGCATGAATTTTGATAAATTTAGATATGGAAGTAATCATGTTGAATAACTATTACAAAAATAAATAATGATTACGCCCCTTGATTAGCTTTTATTATTTATATTTAAAATATAAGCAAAAACGGTACATAAGAAACTCTTATATTTTGGCTCTGAGAGGTCAGATTGCGAAATGGACTTTTGATGTACACTTGGCAGACCAAGACCTACAAAATGATATATACATCATGGGTCTAGGACTTATGGTTGCTGAGATATAGGGCGCTCCATTGTTAATATAGCTTATATTGTAAAAAACGGTACTTTATAAGCTCCCTTTTACGGCCCTCAGAGGTCAGATCGCGAAATGAACTTTTGCTGCACACATGGCAGGCCAAGACCTACAAAATGATAAATACATCATGGGTCTAGGACTTATGGTTGTTGAGATCTAGGGTGATGGCGGATAGACAGACAGACAGACAGACAGACAAAACGGGGACAATAGAGCATTTTTTTTTTGAATGCTTTAAAAATTCAAAGAGATCTTATTTGGTTGTTGTTACTTTTCATTAAAACAGCCAAAAGGATAAATTATAAAAAAAATAAATAAATAAAAAACATTACATGGATAGCCACCATAAAATAAAAAGCAAGCAGCTTAGCCTTTCAGCCAGCACATCATATATTTGATATACTTTTTATTGTATTATATTAAATATTGCTTGATTATTTTCACTTCCACATGATATTAAGGGCTGTATCATCTTACTTTGTAACTTAAAATAAATAATAGCACTATTTATTTATTTAATAGCTGATAACTTAATTGTATAGAATTTAGCAGAATTTCTTTTTTTTTTTTTTATTTCAAAGTATTCATCCAAGAAAACCGATAGGATCATCTCATAAATAGCTCCTCCTATTGAATAAGTTTTTCTGAGCTGAGCCATCATAAGCCACAAACCTATTACCTAAATTTTGCCACGATGCTATCTTGGTTTAATTATTTTTAGTATTGTGTTGACGCCTTAAAGGATATACAATGTATACATAAGCTTTTTGGTTAATAGACTTAAGAACATTACGTTATTGTTTTGAAGTGTTTTATATTAATATCTGTAGAGACTTATTCTTCCAATCTCGATTTTGAATTTGTTAAACTATATTTTTTTTCCATTGCATTAACAAGCACAATGTGCATTGACATTATTGTCATTTAATGAGGATTGTATTGATGTTTTTTTTTTAAATAATATTCTTTTTAATTTTTCTTGAATTTATATGTAATATTTATATTTTTCATTCTGCCCATTTATAATTGTTGATTATTTATTATTTTATATAAAAAAGAAATACAGGTATTTACAGAAAAACATTTTTTTACAGAAAAAGAAATTGGGTTCATCCTATCAACTTAGAAAGGCAATTAAAAGGGGAAATTTTTTACATTGATCCCACAACTCAGGAATGATCCTATATTTCAACAATATTTCCAAATGAGCTGTGAATGCTTTGATGAAATCACCTCAATTATTTTACCAGAAGTAAAGAAGCAAGACACGAATTACCGTGAAGCGATTTCTACTCAATGGGATAGTCACAAGAGATGTTAACATAGACCTCATACTTTTTGATAATTCAGTGTCACATTCTGTGAGTTTTTTTGTATGAAATCTAAGCATTCCGCTATTTCCTTATTCCTCAGGTTGCGTCATTGACTCAGGGGGAGATAACTAATTGGGTAGTCAAAGGTGCTAACCTGATAGCGTCTTCCCAGGTGTTTGCAATGCCTAGTTCCAGGGGAATTAACCCACTTAGCACACCAGCTGACTCCAATTGGGAAAGATAATAGTAGACAGGAGAGGGAATTGGTACCCTTATCAGATTCAAGCGAGAGAGGGGTGGGCACTCTGGCCCTTTATCAACCCCACGCTTGAAGGTCACCACTGACCACAATCGATGGGCGTTGTCTCTACTGGTCGCTCCCCATTGGTCAGCGAATCGAAAGTCCGCGCACGCATGAAGCGCAAGATTGGAGCGATGTGCTTGGCTTGGACTCCAGTGATATTTGAGTCTGAGAGGAAGCTAGAGATGAGCTCGGACTGCAAGCCAATCAAGTCGTCTTGAACCTTGGCTGGTAAGACAGGTAAAGCTTAGTTGGACTGGTGTGAGTAACCATGAGGATTAGGCAAGGGGTTCAGCCCTTGTAAAGCATAGAGGTCGTGCACTAAGGGCATGTGGGCCTCATATTTATTAGTGACATTCGGCACCATGTGCAAGTAGACGCTTAGACGGTTTCCTTAAGGTAGGGATGACATATGATGGAAACCTCTAACAGCTAAGTCCTGAGTTCTTTTTAAAACTACCTGCCACCGGTAAGGACCATCTGGTCTTTCTGAATTGTAGATGTATTTTTGATGAGGTAGCCGATAAAACTTCCTACCCCTTTAAGGGCACAATAATTGTCATTTCATTTAAATAAATACTATCGGTTGTATTTGCATGCGTTGTGTACTCATTTCTCTTTGTGTTGTGTGCGTCCTGTGGAACAACATTGCTTTGAAAAATTCAAATACTAGCCCAAACTCAGTAGGTGATCATACACCCTAGACAACAAGCCCAAGGATTCCGCAAGGGACCCTTGACATTCAGGTTGCTCTATTTCTATTTCAACTTTAAGTAATAGTTGTTTTTTTAGAAGAATCATCTACTACACATTTATTTACAGCTATTTTATTGGAAATTGTTTTGTTTAAAGAAATAAAAGGTCTGATGAATTCGTATTGGCTTGACTACTGCTATTGTGTTAAATGTGTGAATGCTTGACAAATTGTAATTTTTTAATTTTTTTCTTTATTATAATTGTCTCAAAAGTTTTTTTCCATCTCTTTCATTTTTTTATAATGTAACTTTTATTTATTCTAAAATTGGAAATTAGTTCCATATTACAGTGGGTATTCGGTTAACGAACTTAATCCGTTCCACAATTTTGTTCGCTATCCGAATCGTTCGTTAACCGATCATCGATTTACCATATATGTTAATGGAAATTCGATTAATTCGTTCTGGAGATCCTAAAAATTAAATTTAAAAAAATTGTCATGTACAAGAATAATTTCTTTGTAAGTTTATTTATTACAAATATGATACATACATATAGTCTTGCTTATTAATAAGTCCTTTTCCTTTATTTGGGCGTTAAAGAACATGTCCAATGTCGATTGTTTTTTTCTCTCACCTTCAGGACTTTCAGGAAATGATTGATAGCAATGTCGTTGTGGAGACCAGCAACCCTATTGACATCAGCTTGTTTAATGCCAAATCTCCTTTTAAATTTTGTAAACCAGCCAGTGGTAGCCTTGAATTCTAGATTTTCGGAGGACGAGCCTGGAGTTTGTTCTTTCAATTTCTCAAAAATTTCTCCAACCTTCTCTTGAATGATGGCCATTCTAGTTACATCTCTTTTCATCTCCTGTTTATTTATCCAAACTAAAAGCAAACTCTCGATTTTCTCATGGATGACACTTTTTTTTTGCTTCTCAAATGTAATTTTCGTTACTCCTTTAGCGGCTTGAGTCTTCTTGGTGATATCTTGTTTTAGCTAGGATTGTGCCTACAGTAGACCTGTTCAAGCCGTACTCCCTGGTAACATCAGTCATTATTTGTCCACTCTCTACTTTAGTCATAATCTCTTGTTTGGTTTTTATGGTGAGCACAGTTCTTGACACTCCACTCTTTTTAGGCCCCAAATTTTCAGGGCTTTTTTTATAAGGCATTTAGAGAAGCAAATACGAAAATCACAAGGACATAAACCTACTACACATATATGGTACACAATTGACAAAGTGTCGTCGCACACTATCGTACGAATCGAACGGTGCTGCCTTACTGCTACGTAGTATGAATGATGACGTGTCAGCGCACGCGCGCATCCATTTTCAGGACAAATTGAGGACTGATGTCGGGTGTTTCCAGAGCCGAGACGTTTTCGTCAGAATTTGTTTTTGTTCGTTATCCGAATTTTGTTCGTTGTCCGAACACAAAAATCTTTCCTGAAAGTGTTCGTTGTCCGATTTGTTCGCTGTCCGAACAGTTCGTTAACCGAATAACCACTGTACTTTATTACTATGTGTTTTTACTGGGACGGACGGCCGATTGGTGTAGATACTCGACTGTTGACCTGAGAGTCAAACGTTTTTCGTTTTTATAAAAATCAGAAGCTCTTATAAAGTCTATTACCATGTGACCAATTTATTCAGAAATTATTTTCTGCTTTTTAGAACGCAAGAAAAACGTTGTCTTTTATAAAATATTTTTTTATAATGTAATTTTTATTTTCTACTTTTTAATTAAAATATTTTTTTATAATTAATTTTTTTTCAATAATTACGACGAGTTAAATTTTTTTGTGTGAGACGGCCCCAACTTTATGTAGGTTTGCAAGAACATATCGGAGATCTATGACGTCACACGTGTTCAGGCGCAGTAGAGAATTCTTTCTTCAGCCACAATAATTTTATTTTCGAAAAATACTTAAGAAGCTCATCAAATCATAATGAAATAGTAAGAATATGGCATTGTCATCGGGTTCTGAGATTTCTTGAAAGTATCAGAGCTATAGCTTATCGGAAAGTGTTCTAAAAATGGAATGCCAAATTCCTGGACAGACAAACAAACAATCAAACAAACAAACAGACAAGAAGTGAGGTTCAGAAAAACGTTGTAAAAATATAGGGTATAAATATAGATAAGATGTGAAAATGCTATGGCTAGGCGGGCGCTATCATTAGGCTACAAAGTAGGCCAAAAGAACACATTCTACGCTGTAGTGTGGACAATAAAATATTAGATATGGTGAAATCTTTTGATTTGATTTCTTTGTGCTGCATTTTTGGGGGTTAATCCCGATTAAGTAAATTAAAAATATGTATGTATTTCGCATTTAAAAAATTTTAACTGTTTCAGAATATTACGCATTACAAAAAAATGTCAACTAACATCTATCTGTACTAATGATGACTAATTAAAGATATTATACCTTATAATTTGAAAACTATTCAAGTGAGAAGCAATAATTTTTCAAGAAAAATAATATGATGTATATACTCAATGTGGAATTCTTTAAAGTTAACTTATATGTTTTAATTATGAAAATAATAGAAGTAAAATATAAAAAAAGAACCTTGTCAAATCATAAGTAAAATGACAATATTGTTATAACTCTCTCATTGTCTTCGGTATTAAGCGTAGATTTGGGAATTCTCTATACCAGCGCACCGTATGATTTGTAATTTAAAGCGTTGACGCTATGAGCGTTATGACGTAGTAACATTTAGAGATAGAGAGAGTAACGAAGCCGGCAAGAACAGTGACCATTGTTTAAAATAATTAAATGCTCTTTATTGAACTTACGCCTGTGTGTTAGTGAACTGTGAGAGCATTTAACACTAGTGTCAAAAATGGGGATATTCTGTAGAACGGCAAGTAGAAAAATCCATAAAATGTTAGTTGAGTTAAAAATAGAACTATAAGAGAGGGCCCCCTTTCTGACGGCAAGAAACAGCAACTAGTTGATAGACTTAAAAAGGCTCTAATTGAAGACGTAAAATACCATGAGACTCGCAATATTAAAACGCAAATAAGGCCGGTTGAGATAATTGAATTTTTCAGAGTGAGTAAATTCTTGGTAATGAAAGTGGGGGCGAATGAATTGACAAAAGAGCTCAAGATTCAGAAACAGACAAATGTAATCATAGAAACATATTCCGACATCCTTGAAGTGGTTACTGAGGATGTAGTCATCCAGGGATTGCTACCTAAGGATGTGGTCATCCAGGAAGAGATGGGGACCCAAGAAGATTTGTGAGGTTCTGAATGGAACAAAGGCAAAGTTCCACGTACACAGTAGGGTGGCCCAAAAAATCAAACTTCGTGCCACATACTAGGGCATCCTTTTTTGTGTTCCTTTTGCCTTAGGTAGAATACTGTTAAAATTTTACAACTAAATCCAAGTAGAAGGGGATGCTCACAGGCCTCGTTGTTTTATCTTTTACGGCATTATACTCGATTTTGTTAAAAAAACGACAGAAACAAACTATAGAAGGTGAATCAGGTGAAAATGAAACAGAGAGCTGTGAATCATCCAATAAATTTGAAGTACTAGATGAATATGAACCAAGTCCAAGCTCAAATAAAAAAAAAAAGGACAAACAAGACGGAGATTGGGTATCATGCTTACAAAGCTACGCATAGGCAACTCCTTTCTAGTTCTTCCTCCAGAACAGTGGAATGATAATATTGAATACCCGAAGGGTAAGCAGCGCTTTAACAACTTTCGTGTGATAAACGATACTGCAGAATGTGAATTAAACTTTTTGAGGAATATAATAGACTGATGACAAAAAACGAGGAAGAAAAGCAATTTATTTTGCAAGTTGTTGAAGCCAACAGAAAAGTCATCCCTACACAAACTACAAAGAAGTCTGCCTTCTGTGCTGTTTCGGTGTGGACAATGTTTAGAGAACGTACTCTGTCTCTTCAGCACTCTACAGTTTACATTTTATGTTGATATTTTCGTTACTTAATAGTTACATTACAGTAATGGCATGATTTGAAAACGCAAATGTTACTCGACCAGCATACTGGAATATTTTTTTTCCGCCGACCAGCAATAGATGTGCGCATGCGCGTCTAGATGGACTCGGACTGCATATTATTGCATTTTTTTGTTTTCGGGGCTAGGGTTAGGGTTAGGGCTAGGGTTAGGCTTAGGGTTAGGTTTAGGGCTAGGAATAGGTTTAAGGTTAGGAATAGGGTTAAGGTTATGAATAGGGTTAGGCGCAGTATCTATAGCTGGATCCCGAAAAAAAAATAACACGGTGTCTATCTAGTCGCGCATGCGCAATATCTATAGACAGACCCCTAAAACACGTCTTGCATGCGCACATCTATGCCGGTCGGCGGAAAAAAAAAATAATTATTCTAGTTTGCTGGTCGGGTAACAACTGCGATATGAAAATGTAATAAAAAAAATTCTACGAAAATGCGTTTTTTATTAATATAGCACAACTTTGTAACTCTTGAGCATTCCTTTCCAAAGCAGTAGGAAGCTGAAATTTTTGTCAGTAAGTAAGACAAATGGAACTCAACAAGAGGGTGCCCCGTTAGATGTGAGAAACTTTATTTTTTACCATTTGATTTTGGGCGCCCTAGTACACAGCCTATCGAGTAAGCGAAACACAAAAAGGAGCAGAAAAGCAGTGTTTTAAAGAGGTGGCTCTTCTCGGATCATCAACTCTTCCGGTGGCTCTTCTCGGGTCACCAACACTTCAGGTGGCCCTTTCTCTGGTCACCAAATCTTCTCAAACCATTAGTATGCAGTTTAATTCACCAACTGCTAATTCAGATGCAAGCTCTAACGTGTTGCAGCGAATATATTTATAAATTTAGAAAACCTAAATTCTTAGCCTGAACAAAATGCACATTTTTGTCTGTCGTGTTTCCACAATTGTATTGTACGACAATCAATAAATCTGACTTCTATCATCATGCCCCCAAATTTGGCCAAGTAGAATAACTTTTTACATTCTTGATCATTCCAAACATTCCAGCACTTATCTGTTGTGGGGATACTGTGCTCCCCATGTCACTATAGAAATGTCGCTGTAATGTCTTAAAATTCAAACTAGTATTATTTAACGCCCACATTGTCCCCCACCCTACCTGAACGTCGTGTTTCTACTCTGTATAATTTATTCTGTGTGTTTCTACTCTATATAATGTACTCTGCTTAAACTGTCCTAACGAAGTTTCCCCCCCCCCACTCCTTTCCCTGTTGATATTATCAGTGGTGGAGATGGTCAGCCGTGTTTCCGCAATGGTATTGTACACCTGTCTCCATGTCCCTAATAGTAAAACTCTCACAAACCTAACCAAATGAAGTTAATATTTTTACTTTGTATACACGTTTTCTGCCTGGACTCTTGATTCGTCCAAACATTCAATCTCCCCTCGGATAGACAGATAACTAAATGTTTCATTTCTGACACTATGTTTTGTTGAGATGGTCACCCTGGCCATAATAAAATATCGAAATAATAAATGGGGTTCTCTCTCCAAGGTTCCACCAGTAGAACATTTAAATATTCCTATCACTAGATTGAACATGGGTAAAACGAACTACTCGTGGAAGTAAAATATATCCGGTGTTAAAACTTAGACGAACACCGGGACAGAAAATGGACGTGAAGTTGGTGTGTCGCCGAGTTTTCAGTCAAATTATACCATAAAATGAACTTTAAGGCATGACACCAATCGGAAAATGATAAAAATAAAAAATTTTACCATTTTTTTAAATTTCAAATTTGGTTTATTTATCCAATTCTTTATACATTTCCTTATTCTTTCTATCATGAATTCATTCTCTAAATATGTATATTTTGACTTTGAAAACAATCACTAAACGATGTATTTATGTTAAATTTCAGAAAACTCTGATGTTTACACCATAGCTACGCACCTAGTTTATAATTTTTATCAGTACTTTTGTATATCAGTCAGAAGAGCGAAATTTGAATTTTACCATAATCGCAAGGTGAAAAAAGTAACAAAAATTGGTTTTTCCATTATCGTACGTTTCCGACCCCAACGTAAAGCATCGTGAACGCTTCGTAAGTATAATCGGCTAGGTCAGACAAAACCAACCAATCCGAAGCGTTATTTGTCGAGCGTGCGGTCCTGAATTGAAGATGGCGGATTATAAATAATCGTTTTATCACTAGATAGCGACCAAAACTATTTTGATATATATTATTGATACTTCACCTTTAAAATCATTCCCAAAATCATAGTATTAATGAATTCCCATTTTTTATAAGACTATTATAAAAGAACAAACTCAGTGCAGTACACTATATAAAAATAATTTAAAGGTATGAATCAGCCAAGAAGAAATTCCGGTATCTAAGGGCACTACGGATTCCGTCTGTTTCGCTGCTATGATATTCTAATGAATACATGTACACCAGTCAGGATTTCCGCTGCGGAACAGCGAAAGTTTTCAGTTTCCTGCTTGCAGAGTTTTTTCCGGAGAGTTACATTTTCCGCCAGGATAATCTAACAAAATGGCTGCTTAGAAACGTCGATTCGAATAGAAAAATGATTTAAATTAGTGTATATTCATTAAAAAAACAACAACAAAAAGGTGAATTTTGGCAGAAAAACATGAATTACTATAAGTTTTGGCCGCAACAGTCTTTGAATATGAATTTCTGATAGGAAAATATACATCGTCTTCCTACATATTCTACAAATGAAATTTCTTTCGATCGAAGCGCTGTCTGAAAACATAAATGCTATTAAATAAATGTTTGGCTGATCATGAAAACGAAAAAAAAATGAACGGCTACCGATCAAATAAAAATTTAAAAAAAAAAACAGTTTTCCATTTCCAGCTAGTCAATTTATTTGTAATAAGGAAAAAAAAGATACACGTGATGCAGTATTTTCTGCTTTTCAAAGTATCGTTTTTTTTTCACCAGCATGAAAAAGTGCGAAGTAATCATTTAAAAATCTTGTTTCCGGTGCGTTGTCTCGGCGCTCACCGTTTCGTTCCAGTGTATATACAAGAGTTTCGCTAAGTAGAAACTTCCGCGCGGAAGGTTCCGCGCGAAGGTGTTTCGTCTTGGTGGATTCATACCTTAATACAACTTAAAAAGAAAAAATACTTATCTTCTATCTACTTCTACATAACAAACTACTCTAAGCCTGTCAGCGCTATACTACTGCATCTTTCTCTAATCTACTGCTACTAACTTATTTCTAGCTTTACTTAATATGACTACACAAAGGTCAGTTGGATGAGGGGTGATCATGGGGGGGGGGACGGGGTTGGGAGGTGATTACGCTTTCTATGCCTGTGGTATGACTAGGAATCAAATCGAGGTTGGTAGCTTAGCTTGAGACCAGACCACGAACCTGGGTTACGTAATCAACATGGTAAAGTAAGAGGGGTAATGAAAGTTTCACCTGCCATGTAGGTAAGGGGCGGTTAAGGTGGGAGGGGAATTCTAAACGGAATAATCAGTAACTTGAGAAACACTGATGCCCAGCACTCAAAGGGCATGACCAAAATTATTTAAACCAAATTTATGTTAGGGGGATAGATCCTCTTCGGGCCACAGGGCCGTTTATCTTGTATCCCTACGTATAATGTGTAGAATGGGGCCCTGAAAATTACAAACTATTTGAATAATTATTATAATAGCTTATATAATAAAAAACGGTACCTTCAGAAAAACTAATTCCTTGCACTGCCTTGTTAGGCGGATAGCTGCTTTTGGGGCCCTTAGGGTCGTTTATCTTGTATCGCTAAGTATAAGTTTTAGAATGGGGCCCTGAAAATGACATAATTGTTAATACATCTTATATAGTAAAAATCGGTACCCTAAGGCACATTGATGCCCAGCCCTCAGGGGGCATAACCAAAATTATTTAAACCAAATTTATGTTATGGAAATAGATACTCTAGGGGCCCCTAGGGCCGTTTATCTTGTATCGCTAAGTATAAGGTGTAGAATGGGGCCCTGAAAATGACATAATTGTTAATATAGCATATATATAGTAAAAAAAAACGGTACCCTAAGGCACACTGATGCCCAGCCCTCAGAGACACGGGAAGAAGAAATCTTACTTAGCCTACCTTATCTGGAGGTCCATTAGAACACTCCCCCCTCTCCATTTCACACTCATCTTCAAAAGGGCGGGCCAGCTAATAATGAGTGATTTAACGAAGAAGATAGTACGAATATGGAAGAAAGGTGATGTAGAGGCATTCGTCCAATAGGTTTCAAAGGAGGTGATTGTAATAGAGAGGCCAATGAAGGTGAAAAAGAGGAGTGCTAATCTAATTGGTTTCATTAATTTTTGTCATGCCTATTAAGGGCTGGGCATCAGTGTTTCTCAAGGTTCAGTTTATTCATTTTTACATCATCATATACTTTAAAGTCTTTCTATCAAATATTTATCTAGCTATATGTTTTCTTATTTTTCTAATAGGAAATGTAATGATCTTTCAAATGATAGCTTTTGAATTGTATATTTCCTTACGGTTATTGTGTAATGTATCTATGTTGTCGTTTTTTTTCGGTCTTTCTCGATTTCTTTTTTTCACTCTACTTCATGACTTTAAAACTCCATAACCATTAGAGGTATGAGTCTCATTTTTGTTATGCTTTTAATTGAATTATTTTGCAACCAATTCTGTATTGATGTATTTTACATCAATACAGAATTGGTTGCAAAATAATTCAATTATAATGATTTTTTTTTTAATTTTGTCCAATTTAATTATTTTTTGGTAGGTTAGTTACCTCATTATTTTACATGTAACATAATTATTTATTTATCTTAATAAAGAAAAATACAATTAAAATCTTATGGCAACCATTTTTTGTACATGATTTGTTATTTGACTGCAAAAGTAAGTGTTTATCTATTATAGTTTTTAAGTTATAAGAGTTTGAATTGATATGAAAAATGGTTGTTTGGCGGCCATTTTGAATGGTTGTCATGGAAACCTGCAAATTGACAGGGTTAAAAAGTACTTTTTACCTTCCCCTAGCCCTAATGTATTAATTATATCATAACGGATTTCTTTCATCATCATCATCATCATCATCATCATCCGTGGCACTACAGCTCATGAAGAGCTTTGGCCTGCTCCACTACTGCCTTCCATTCGGGTCTGTCCCTGGCTTTCCTCCGCCATGTCCGTACTCCCAGCTTTTGTAGGTCCGCCTCTACTGTTTCGAGCCATCTCTGCCTTGGCCTGCCTCTAGGTCTCTTCCCTCTTGGGTTCTGATGGTATGCTATCCTAGCTGCTCTATCCTTGGTCATTCTCTCTACATGGCCTGCCCATTTCAGTCTGCCCTTCTTTATTTCTGTCACTATTGAGGGATCTTCATACAGTTCATAAATTTCTTCGTTTGTTCTTACTCTCCAGCCATCTTTATCTTTCACAGCTCCATGTATTCTCCGCAGCACTTTTCTCTCCCAGGTATTTAGCATATTCTCAATAGTTTTTGTTGTAGTCCATGTTTCGCTGCTGTACATGACCACTGGCCTTATTATGGTTTTACAGATTACTTTCTTCGTTCTCTTTGAGATATTTTTGCTACGGAATACATTTTGGAGACTGTAGTAGGTACGGTTTCCTGCAGTTATCCTTTCTTTTATTTCAGGCAGTAACTCGTTGTTCTCATTAAGGTTTGATCCTAGATATTTAAAGTTCTCAATCTTTTCAAAAGTGTGGTTTTTGGTTTTGAGGTCTTCCTTATCTTCTTCCTTTGTATCGGCCCTTCTCATTACCATGTATTTTGTTTTGAGATCATTGATTTCGAGTCCTGCCAACTTGGCGGCATCTTCCAGCTCTGTGAGGGCTTGTTGGATGTTTTTACTTGTTACTGTTTTTTCCTAGTAGGGCTATATCATCAGCATAGGCCAGGTACTGTACAGGTTGGCTATAAAGAGTTCCACTGGTTTGTGTGCTGTTACTGTCTCTATTGAAATATTCCTTTATTGTTCCTTTAGTGTCTATTTTGATGTTTCTTATGACTCTCTCTAATACTAGGTTAAATAGCAAGCATGATAGTGTGTCTCCTTGTCGGAGACCTTGTTGTGTGGAGAATTCTCGTGAGTATTCTCCTTGGACTTTGATTTTACTTTTAGATCTATTTAAGGTCATGTGTATTAGCCTAGTTAGCTTGTTAGGTATCCCAAAGAACTCCAATGTTTCATAAAGATAGTTTCTGTTTATACTATCATATGCCATTTTGTAGTCGATGTAAAGCTGATGCACTGGTATATCATATTCATAACATTTTTCAAGAATGTATCGGATGGTAAAGATCTGGTCATTTGTTGATCTGTTAGGTCTGAATCCGCATTGGTAGTCACCTAGTATATTTTCTGTATAATATTGTAGCCTACTTGCTATTAATTTGGACATAACTTTATAAGTAACATTCAGAAGGGAGATTCCTCTATAGTTTGCACAGTTAAGCTTAGATCCTTTCTTGTGTATTGGTGTCACTACTGCCGTTTCCCAGTCTTTAGGCATTTTTTCTTCTAGCCATATTTTTTCTATTAGCTTATGTATCTCTATGTGTAGTTCTTTTCCACCATATTTAATTAGCTCTGCTGTAATCAGGTCGTCTCCTGGGGCTTTATGGTTTTTGAGTGTCATTATACCTTTTAGTGTTTCCTCTAGAGTTGGTGTGTTTACCAGAGGGTCAGGTCCACCATAGGGCAGGTTATACTGTTGTGTGTTCTTCTCTGATATACTTGGTTTGTTGAGTTATTCCTCAAAGTATTCTGCCCATCTTTCGAGTACTCTGTTGTTTTCTGTTATTAGCTCACCTTGTTTATTTTCGCACATGTGAGGTCTTGCTTGGAAGCCATTTTTTCCATCCTTTATTTTCATGTACATACCTCTCACATCTTTGTTTCTTGATAGCTCTTCTATCTCTAATAGTTTGGTTTTTTCCCACTCCCTTTTTTCTTTCTACACAATTTAGTGGCTTTCTTTCTAGCTTCTTTGTATAGTTGTCCGGTATTTCTTGTTTCTCTTTGCATCATTATCATTCTTGCTTTGTTCCTGTCATGTAGGATTTGTCTGCACTCATCGTCGAACCACCCTGCTCTTTTATAGCTTGGTTTGTATCCTATTATTTCTTCAGTTGTGCTCTTTACTGCATTTTAAATTATTTCCCAGTGTTTGTTTATATCCTTGTCCATATCCTCGTTTTCTGTCCTTCCATTTATAAGTTTTTGCTTTAGTTGGGTTTTAAATTTGTCTGTGACTATTGGATCTTTCATTAGTTTTTGGCTGTCATAGCACTTTTGCCTCTTATTTTGTTTGTTGTATAATGTAGATATTCTTTGTTTGTATTTGATTTTAACTAGCATATGATCTGAATCAGCATCTGCTCCTCTACAGCTTCTAACGTCTAAAATATCTGACCCATGTCTCTTATCTATTAGCACATGATCAATTTGGTTTTTAGTACTGCCATCCGGTGATGTCCATGTAATTTTGTGGATGTTTTTGTGGGGGAATTTTGTGCTGCTTATACTCATTCCTTTTCCTGTGGCAAAATCGATTAGTCTGGTTCCATTGTTATTGCTTTGTTCATGCAGACTTTCCTTGCCAATGGTTGGTCTATATGCTTTTTCTTTCCCGATTTTTGCATTGAAGTCCCCTAGTACTATTTTCACATCATGTCGTGGAGCGTGATCGTATAGTTTTTCTAGGCTTTCATAAAAGCTGTCTTTGTCACATTCCTCTGAATCTTCTGTCGGGGCATGTGCATTAATAAAAGTTATGTTAAACATCTTGCCTCTTATTCGTATGGAGCAGAGTCTTTCATTTACAGGTCTAAAGCCTATCACCTTATCTTTTATCTTATGGCTGACTGCAAATCCGGTTCCAAGCGTATTCTTCTCTTTGTTGCTATAGAAAATTGTATAATCTTTTGTTTTTAGGGTGTCTGAGTTTTTCCACCTAATTTCTTGTAGGGCAGCTATTGTGATTTTATACTTAGTTAGTTCTCCCACGAGGCAAGCAAGTGCTCCGGCTCTATAGAGACTTAGTACATTCCAAGTCGCAATCCATAAATCATGTCCGTGTTTAGGCCTGGGTCGTAAACCATTAAGGTCAGTCCGTTTGTTAAGCAATAGTGTATTGTCTTTCGTAACAATGTTTTTAGTGTGGCAGGGTTGTTAGCCCTGCGCACAACCTTCTGGGGGATTGCCCCTTACAGCGCTCTGGGTAGCTGCCTCTTTGTTCGGGTGAGGTTCCCTAGCCTTTGTGGGTCCTTCCACTTGCTGCAAGGCTGCAGCTGCTGATTTTGGTCCGCCCCGGGTATTTTATTTCCCCGGTACCCGTCATATCTGACGAGCGTTCCCCTATCCGCCACCTGGGGAGGCGCCCGATGGGAGCTCAGCAACTCCACACGAGAACGGATTTCTTTAAAGTCCTTTATTTTTTTTCTCTTATTCCCGCCTGGTGTCTCAAATGTATTTTGGCTACAATAATCTGTTCATGTCCTTTGGATCCACTTAGAGTACATAGATATACTATATTTTGTATATAGACTGATTCTTAACACGCTCAAATATATATATATATGTATATATATATATATATATATATATATATATATATATATATAATTTTCAACTCCAACTCGCCGGTCCGATAACCGGGCCTTTGTTTACTAGTATTAACAAAAATATGTTAAGATGAACGCTCCTATTATGATTATCGTAGATTTTTCGCTTATTACAATAGTTTATTTTGACTATTTAAAAATGCTAGATTTTAAATTTTTATAACTATCTGTACCCGCAAACATTTGCATCACTTTTTAAAAATAATGCAAACTATAGATTAACTTAAACAATGTTCATATTATACTTTTGAATGTACCTTAATTATATAAACTTTACTTTTAGGTGGTCCTGAAAAGTACCTTTTTATCAAAACTAGTGGTTGCAAGCAAACTCAAGCTAATTGTAAAATGTTCATCAGCCCTGAAAAGGACTTTTGAGGTTCAATAAATGGTAGTGGCCCTAGAAAGTACCCATAAGAATACATAGTAGTGTTAAGAAGTGTTGGTAGGGGAAACAAAAAGGATAGTTCAGATAGATAAAAGGTAGTGATAAAAAGTATCTTTTTGATAAATTATCGGTAAAAATGTATATAAAAAACATAATTGAAACTAAGTTTTGTCAATTTCTGCAGTGTTACATTTTTTAAATAAGATTATTTTTTATTGCATCAATACCTCTTTATAAAGAGGATATCTGGTACCTTTTACTCCATCAAATTTCCTATGAAAAAGCAACATAAAGTTAACCTCGGACTGGGTTGGGTATATATGAACACATTTTGTCAAAAGTCTGTCCCTGTGTCTTATTTATGTTCATCGAGTAGGACAGCCACCAGTTATAGGGAACATGGATTTAATGTTATCAGTGGTATAAATATTATGTTCACATGAAATGTATCAGTTATAATTTCTTAATTTAAGAATGATTGGAAAAGCATTCTTATAACTAGCCTTGTACCATTGCATAGTCCTTGTTTTGGTTTAAGATTCCTTAGTAAGTTGTAAAGTTCCCTTAGCCCTTACGGATAGATCTGCCAGCCGAATTGTTTTTTAAGTTTCGGCTGGCTCACCTAATTTTTTCGACTGATAGCCGGATTAGCCGAATTTCACCGTAAATTGAGTCAATTGACATTTGCAGTTGATTTTCGGCTGATTTATGTTATGGGGATAGATATTTGGCTAACATTCGGGTGACGCCTAGACAATAATGAATTGATAAAACTTCAGCAATAAAATACTTTTACAATACTTGGGGAAAAGTTTTATTATTTAAAAGAACAGAAATAAACAGTTTTATGTGCTGTCCTACTAATACAGTGAATTAATGCATTCCACTCATTCAGTTTCTGCCACTCAATACCTTCATAAGCACTTAAAATATCTATATACATAATTTTCATTTGGATTCTGCGTTAAATCGAAAGCGGAAAACAAGAATTTAAAATGGCGTCTTGCCCGTGTCTCGATTCGATATTTCTTTTTAAAAATCTACAGTATTAAATAGTTTCTGTGGTTTTTATTATGAAATGTCAAAGTCCCAAATATTAAAAATTAATAATTAACATATAATATCATTCAAATTATTGTAGTTTTTATTACAACTGATAGCATTTTAACATCGTCAAACGTAAAAAAATAGTAATAATCGAAAATCTCCGATGATAAGACTATCGAGCGCGATTTCGTATCTAGTTTCGTAAATAAAGTTCTTTTTGAAAAGTCGATATAATATAAAAAAAGAAATTCTATAAAAATTAAGTTCTCAGATATTATAATATTTAATTTTTTTTTTAAATAGGGCTTTGATTTATTTTAAATTACAAAATAACATTATATAGGCCTAAAACTAAGTCAAGTGAAAGTGAAAAAATAATCAAGCAATTTTGTTCTTAGATTTATCAGTTTCGAATGTTTTATGTGGTGGCCGAATTGATAAGCAGCTTGGGGAGTTCTTTTTTATGCTGACTATCCAGGTTCGATTCCTCTCAGGGACCTTTTTTTATTGTTTTTTTTTTCACAATGTATTTTTTAGTTGTTTTAATGAAAAGTAACTAATTAGATCTCTTTGACATTTTTTTATTGAAATAATTTATCTTTTAGGATGTTCAAAAGAAACAACAACTAATTAGATTTTTAATTATTTCATAACATTATAAAAAATATTTTGAAAATATGTATCAAAGCTGAACACAGATAGGGGGTGCAAATTCGAAAGTTCCGCCTGGCACCAGCTTGAGGGGACTTCCCCCCTAAAAAAAATATTTTTTACATTAAATATTAAGTACATAATCTCATATCATGATATCGAACGTCAAAATGCAGAAGCCCCAAAAGAGGCCGAGCCCCCAAGTCCCTAGGTTTGGCACTGGCTTTACAATAGTCTATCTTCATGCAAAGGCTTTGCAGGGTACAGCTAGTCAATTTATATTTGTCATGAATAAAACAAACGCGATGTAGCTTATCAGCTGTTAGACTTGATCGTTTGCTGTTCATTATCAAATCAGTAACCGAAAACATGTACTCCACTAGTACAGATGATGCTGATGATGATATGTGAAGACGAGCCAGTTGAGTGAGTTGTGGATACGAGGATGATACAACACTGCTACGCCAGAAAGCGAGGACATCATGATTCTGAAAAACAGGCGCCGTCAAATAGTTTGCAATTTCCACTGCCATCTGAAATAAATGTTCAAAAAATCAAAACACAACAGTACTAACTGCTTGTTTATAAAACATGTCATTATAGTGCACAGTATATGTATTTAAAAATATTTTACTGTGCAAATTGACTGGTCTATCGAGAGCGAAATAAAACGAAAACTGTTTCAATGTCATAAATTAACATAAAATACCTTATTAGTACAATCGTCTGGTGACTGCTCAGTTCTCAGCTCATTCATCAGCTCCATTCCAATCGCTTAGGACGGGTTTCTTCAGAAACATTTCACTGACTAGCTGCGAATGCGATACATCAGCTTTAGACATGATGAATCCACGGGCCATTTCTGACTGTATTGCGTTCTCCAGAAATGTTGTTGCTTCTGACCGTGGAATCAATCATTTGAAATTTGGATCAGCAGCTCATGCAGCTTAATGTGATCATTTACAGGAAATCGATGGTCAAGCTGGTTGAGAATTGACATATTGATCATTCGTATTTTGTCATCATCAGCATTTGATGCAGTGCAGATCTTTCACATGTGCCTTATCACTAGTGGAATAGTTGATAAGATTGCATTGAAAAGCTGAAGAGATCAGTTAGGTCTTGAAATGGTTTCAGAAAGGTAACGAGTTCACTTAAAAATTCAATTTCATCTTCATGGAGACAAATATCAACTCTCTTTTCAAGTCAAGTATAGACTGAATCATCATCAGTATTGAATTCCAACGCATTGGACATGATGCCTTCACTGACTTATGATTGTGTCTATGACTGTCAACGATGACGTTAGTGCTGCTCTCAGAGGCATCCACTATTGATGCACTGAACTGATCATCTACAAGAAGCAATTCACACACTGACGACAGGCCTTCTTTCAGGGTCTTTATCATTTCTTTTTCCTCTGTGAATGCTGCCTCGTCTTCTATGATTGCGGTCTTGTAATGAAGTGCAGTTACGATGTTGCGGCACTTTTGCAATATCTGCAGAACGTCTTCATTTTTATTGATGCCGGTAGTAAGCAGAAGATGCAATGCGTGTGCTGTACAGTGCTGATAAGAGTCAACCTTTAAAAACTTTGAAGTCTTTATCATATTAGCAGCAGCATCATGGCAGCTAGTTATGAACAGCTTTTTGTAATCAACAGAAAAGATTTTCAAGAAAGAACTGACATGATCAGCAAGGTCATGTGCAGCAAGAGTAAGTAATGCGTGACAGTCAAGTGTGACAACTTTATATGTCCAGTCATGGTCTAAAATGGAGGTCCTGGTGCCAAGATAGTTGATAGCCCGGTAGCGATCGGTCTATCCATCAAACATCAGACAAAGTGAATTTACTTCAGCCACTTTAGTTTTGACTGCTGACCTGTCGGCTTGATACACATCGTCCAGGGCTGTTCCAGCAAGTGTTACTGATGCTTGTATGTTGAGAGATGGGCAATTAATTTTGAAGAAATCAACAAAACCATCTTTAGCCACATTTTCAAAGGCAAGCAAGTCTCTACAGAACCAGATAACAATATCTCATGACTTGATTTTGCCTGACATTGACTGCTACCTTCTCATAATTACGGAAATAACCCAAAATTTTATTTTACTTTTCTTCATTTTGTACTGACACATCGTGCTTGACACTTAAGTGAAGATTCATATTGCCACTTGATGTTGTTCTGGCAAAATTTGTTACTTTTGAAATGTGAACCTCGTCACCCATTGATTGCTGAGCAGTGAGACATGGTTGACAATAAACTCGATCTATATTAACATTTCTTCCATAGCAGAAAACAGGCCACCAAAGTATCTCCAGCATTGTGCTTTAGAATTTCCATGTTGGCTAGGCAATTTAGGTTTTACTTGCAGATTTTTAACGTACTGCGTCTCTTCCCGGTTTAGATGACATTTGCTGACATTTGAGTTCACCTAAAATCATCAAATATAATTTTTACATTAGAAATGTTATTTAACATAAAATTCATCAGTTATTGACTAAAACTAGAATCTATTTAGTGTTAGTTCAAACAATTTATTTAGCTTTTTTAGGCTAACCTTTTTAGAAGACCGTTGAGCCATTTAAGCTATAAATCGTACATTACGACAAAGATTAACGAAAACTTTATTTTATTTATTTATATTTTAATTAGCATTTAATAAATTAAGACTTACGATAAAGAAGGATGAAGACAAGAAGACTTATTTAGCCGCCATTATATTGTGTTTGGATGAAGATAACTCCTAACTAGTTTTTGTCAAGCTTCCGGTGACTGTTAATCTAACGGGGGACAAAGTACGGCGGCTAATGCAGCGCGCCGCATACTTTTCTGCGGATTTACGGCGGACGAAAATTCGGCGGCGTAGCCGGCGCGCGGCGTCGGCTGAATGGTCTACTTACTGGCCATCGGGGCAAATAAAGTTTAAAATTCATGAGTTTCTATAACTTCAGCGTATAAAGGGATTGTGTGGTTAGCACAACGCCCAGCCACCTTTAATTCCCCAACTTAAGTCAGGTACCCATTTAAAGCTGGGTGGACTTGTGGGACGACTTTGCAGAAAATTTAACCTGTAAAGAATTCCTAGGTTCTCACCGAGGATCGAACCCAGGACTCTCAGGTCGACAGTCTACACCACTCGGTCATCCATCCCAATCACATTATAATTGCTCATTCTTTAAGTTTAAATGTGTGTGGTGACATTCCTATTTGGTGTAAGACTGCGGAGAAACTCGAGAGGGTACAACACTATAGTATTTTTTAATTCCCCTAATAATTTATCTAAAATATTTTCAATCAGGTCTAAGGAGTCATTATGTGATGGTTGTGAATAATTGTATTCATTTTTGCCAAAAAAAAAAAAAATTAACACAATCTGTATCTTTTCAAAAAAATTAAATACTAGCTGTACCCGGCCACGCGTTGCCGTGGCTATTCCCTCTGTAATGTAATATTAAGTATTGAGAAAGCCCTGTTTCTAATTCTATTTATAAAAAAAGACAAATTTTAGAAAAATATTTATCAATCATTTAAAACTATAAACAAAGGAAAATGAGTTTTATCGAGTGGATCTTTGTTTCTAAATTTGTTGTTTATTCTTGTATTTGTAATTTACAAAAGAAAAATCTCTAAAGTTAAGAGAACAATTTTACGATACCGTTTGGTAAATATAAAATATACTGTCGTAATAATAGTTTACAAACTAAAGTAAAAAGAAATATTTTACGATACCGTTTTGTTAACTGACAAGAAATATGATGAAATATAAGTTTTTACTCGCGGATTGGTTTATTGAACATATGTTAGTTAGCACCCTGTCAATTTTGATCTACCTCCGGTGTTTTTTTTAAAAAGTAAAGTGAAGTAAAGAAATAATTTTACCAAACCGATCGTTTAAATATTATTTTTAAATATAATGGATATTATGTATATATCATGTATATATATATATATATATATATATATATATATATATATATATATATATATATCCGGCGGCGGAACGAAATATTTTAAGGGGGGAGGGGCAAGACAAAATTTAAGGGGGGAGGGGGGCAAGACAAAATATGACCGAAAGATAAATTGTACCCCTTTAATTCAATATTGAATATAGTAATTCTGTAGCAAGTATTTAATCGATATTATTAAAAAATAATATATATTAAAAAAAAATAATAATGAAAATTGAGCACTTCTGTCGTCAACTGATTCGTATTGTCAGTTTGTTTACAAATTTAATAGTGAAATTAAATCAGAAAATTACTGATAATTATCATGAATAATGATGAACAGAAAACTGAAACCGGATACGGGAAACTCAATAAACAAAAAGTAATTTATGAAAAGATAATAAATAATTGTATTTTCTTTAAAAATTACATTTGCCGCCATTCGGTAGATAGCAATACTTCTCTATACTTATAAGACGCATTTGCTGTCTGTCTGTCTGTTCCCTTAAAACTCAAGATCCAGACAACCAAATAACGTGAAATTTGGTACACATACACACAATTACACGGGGAAGGTTCTTAGACAGATTTTATTCCATCAAAATGGGTACTTTAATTGTAATTAATTATTTTGTCTATCAAAGACATGAAAATTAGCAAACTTTTACCCCGATTTCGGGTTTTACGAGCTTCTCTCCCACATAGCTAACTTACTATAAATATGATCGGTACGGGGAACCAAATATCACATTACTTACTACATCATCACATTCCATTCCTTCATCCATAAGCATTGACATCTTTTGCTACAGTCATGCCTAAGAGAAAGAGAGAGAGAGAGAGAGAGAGAGAGAGAGAGGGAAAAAGGGGGAGGAATGGAGGGAGAGAGGGAGGGAGGGAAAGAGGGAGGGAGGGAGTGAGGGAAAGAGGGAGGGGGAAAAAGAGAGAGAAGGAGAGAGAGAGAGAGAGAGTGAGAGAGAGAGAGGAACTTCCAAATATGTTGTGTATCAAGACATTGCTTTAAGATAAATGTCCCTTTTATTGCATGCAAATAAATCCATTTTTACGCGTCTTTTCTTAAATCTTAATTAAACGTCAAATTACCCTTCTTAAATAAACAGAAAACCTTATTTTAAACCCGGGCCAAGCCGGATACTTGCAACTAGTTTTAAAATATGCCACAACAACTCTCAATAATGTGATTACTGTAAAATGTAAATTAATTATAATTTCTTTCAAATATTACATTTAAGAAATAAATCAAATGAACTATGAAAATGATACATATAAACTAAATGAATTACAAAGTTAGAAAAGTTATAATTTTAGGGGGGGGGGGCAGACTGGAAATTCAAGAGGGCGCCGCCTCCCCTTAAAAGTTTTAGGTGGGCCGCTGCCCCCCTGCCCCCCTGCTCCGCCGCCAGTGATATATATATATATATATATATATATATATATACATATATCAACACGCCTAGTAATTTTGTGTGTAAATTTTAAGGCAATTGGTGAAGAACTTTCGGAGTTAACCCACGCGCCGTGAAACCTCTTTCCATTTTTATTTACGTAGTGGCTCCGTATACGATCGATCGTACTACGTATTTTTTTCCGGGACACGACCAGCAAACGTTGATGACGTCAGTAAACAGAATGAACTCTTATGATTTAAAGTTATTTTCTTTACTCGGGAATGAGCAATTTTTTTCTAATTATACATTAAAATTTTAACTCAGTATATGTGTCGTGCTGGCACAATGGTCATACCGCTTGGACGTGACTCACTTTTTATGCTGACAGTGTCCAGGTTCGATTCCTCTCAAAAACGTTACTTTTTTATTGTGTTTTTTTTTCAGAATGTATCCTTTTAGTTTTTTTAATGAAAAGTAACTAATTAGATCTCTTTAATATTTTTTTAATTGAAATAATGTATCCTTTAGTATGTTGTAAGAAAAAGAAACAACAACTAGTTAGATTTTTTTAACTATTTCATAACTTAAAAAAATAATAATAATAATTTTGAAAAACGCAGTGGCTATGGGACCATTAAGCACCATTATATTAGGTTTAGGAATATTGCTGGTGCCGTATATTTTTTTCGGGTACCAGCAATTATATTAGGATTAGGAATAGGGTTAGGATTAGGGTTAGGGATAGGGTTAGGGATAGGGTTAGGGTGTGGGGCAATATCTATTGCTGGTACCCGGAAAAAATACGGAGTCCCGCATGATGGTCCCGTGTATCAATGCTGAACACAGAGGCGTAACAAGGAGGGGGGGGTCCAAAATCGAAAGTCCCGCCGGGCTCCAGCTTGAGGGGAGCCCCTAAAATTTTTTTTTTTTTACATTAAATATTAAGTACATGATCTCATGTCATGGTATCGAATGTCAAAATGCAAGGACCCCAAATCCTAGGTTCGGCAATGGCTTTACAATAGTCTATCTTCCTGCAAATGCTTTGCAGGGTACATCTAGTCCTAAATATTACCTAACTTTTCCTTACCATCATTTTTGTGTCACACTTTAAAAAATTCAGAGTAGCCTACATATTTCAAATTTACTAAATAATAATAAGATTAAGAAACGAAAATAGAGAGGGCGGGGAAGCATTTATATCCGATAATTGAACCAAATACTGACGGAGACGAATTAACGAGTGTTAGCTTTCTGGAAAAGGGGGGGGGGTGCGATAAATACTAATTTAGCGCATATTTTTTTTGTTTTATTCGTCCGACTTTATTAGCCTAATTAGGCTTGGGCAGACCCGAAAAAAAGTAATAAAGAATAACTGCCGTGCATGCGCACATCTTTACTCTTAGTCTTAGACATATATCCTGACAACTAAAATATATAATTTAAAGCTGTATTTATTTTTTTTTTTAAATAAATATTATAAAAATATCTCCGATTATTAACAGCAAATGACGCCATCAACGTCTGCAGTAAATAAGTGTTCTCATTCATTCTGTATACTGACTTCATCAAAGTTTGCTGGTCGTGTCCCGAAAAAAAAATACGTAGCACGACCGGTCGTATCCGAAGCCACTGCGTTTTATTTATATAGATAGAGGCAATGGGTTGATATTTTAAGCAGTTCACCAATTACTATCACTATCAAAAGCTCTTCTGCGTATTTTTTGTTTTTGTTTCGATAAGCTTGAGATCATTGCTTCATTGAAATCAAGTATGTTAATTTGATCATATAAAAGGTTTTCTACATGCAAGGAAGTGGCTATTAGCACTTCTGTACGAACTGTATAACGTTAGGTTTTGGCTATTCGTACATTAGCTAAATAAAATGCATTTAAGATCAGCAAATCTAAATGCATTTTTGATAAGTGCATTGTTAATAAGAATAAACACCAATATTTTTTAAGAAAGAGTAGCTAAGTGGTTAGTGCTTTTCGCTGGATGTTTAGATGCCGGGTTCAATTTTTACACGTAATTTTATGTGTTATTTAAATGGGAATTAAAACAAAATAAACGGAGCGGGTCAATTATTTACTTTGCTTTATCATGTTTTATCATCTTGTGTTTTGCCGATGTTTGTACTTTTGAAGTGTTTAATTATTGCACTAGTGGATTTTTTTTAATATTAATATAATAACTTTATTTTTAAATTTCAATGTTCATTAAAAACTTTGTGTTGACAGAGACATTGGTATGAATCTCTTCAGGCATATACTTAGTGGCCCAGTCACTCAAACAAAGAGGCCCCATATTTATCTTGCCATTTTGTTTGCTTACTTTTAAAAAAATAATTAGAATATTTTTCAGCGTGAATTATAAAAAAGACATATCTTTAACTTTGCAAACATAATCGTATAAAAAATATGGTTCTTAGCATAAATGTGTCTTAAATTTTTAACTAATGGATGATTTATCCATCCCACCCTTAATGATCTTTCAAAAAATTTGGGTCGTCTCGGACAACCCCCTACTGTTTATCAATTGCCGTCATTATCAAGAAAGGGCATTATATTATGAACATTCTATGATAGAAACATACATTTTTTTGATCTCTCTATGTTAAATATTTATTTTAAAAATATAACAATAACACATTAAAAGCACGAATAATTAAAAAAACAGGACTAACTTTTTTAAAAAAAATTATACTACATATGTATAAATTGTAGGGACATACATGTGTGTGAATAAAGGAGTCGCGCTTGTGTGCGAATAACTGAGACGCACAAATGTGCAAATAACGAAGACGCAAACGTGTGCGAATAGAAAAGACGCTCACGTATGCAAATAACTATAGCCAAACATTTATCGAATCGAGAGGTAGGCAAGAAGCCATTTTGAATTCTTGATTCCTACGTTCATTCTAACGCAGACGTAAGAACGCTATTATTTATATAGATAATTTGATAATAATTAATTTTTACTATTTTTTACGTAAGACTTTGACAGAACTATTTCTAAAAGTAGATCTTTTAAAAACATTTATTGAATCGAGACGCGGGCAAGAAGCCATGATTAATATTTTAAACAAAACAGTATTCTTATTTCTCTCCCTTTTGATCTAAAAATGGCAGACGGAAAAAATTGAGACAAATAATATACATTTAGACATAAATATACATTAATATCTTGATGCGCTAAACAAAAAGTGTGATTTAGCGTATTAGCATTGAAAGGGTTAAAGCAGATGTATAATGTCGAGACAGAATTCTTATTTATTTCTTCTTCGCCACCTTTTTTATAATTTCTTTATTACTATTGATCGTTATTGGGGGAAAATTCTTAGTCCGGACATGGGGAAAAAATATAACATTTATGTGTTACACGATGCGGCTCGCAACCCCCCCCCCCCGCACCTCTAACCCCCACCCACGCAATGCCCTAGTGAAGCTACAATCTTAATTGCACTCAATCTTTTAAGATAGTGTTTTGAGAGTGACTAACAAACAAGACATATAGATTAAACACACTGATAACTAAATGTATCATTTCTGACATAATTTGTTGTGGGACTGTCGCCCTTGACATTAATAGTAAATGGCATTCTCTGTCCAAGCCATAAGCAGTATAACCATCAAACATTTATATCAAACAATCAAATCTCAATAGGGGTAAAATAAAAATTCAGATGCAAAAAACTTGCATTACTTTTAAGAAATTTTATCATTACCTTTTAAAACAAAATATGTAATATACGTTATTAACAAGATACAGTAGAATTTTAAATATGTGATTTATTGTTGCGCAAAAGCAGCGAGCTCATGAGTTACTTTATTAAGTCGTCAATAACAGTGATTTTATGAGTGAACAAAGTCGTCAATAGCAGCGAGTCTATGACTGACTAAGGTCGCCAATAGCAGCGAATCTCTGAGTGACTTACTTCGTCACTAGCAGCGTATCTATGAATGACTTAAAACGTCAATCACTGCGTCTCTATGAGTGATCTAGGCAGGCTTGCGGAGACGAGATGGAGTCGGAGCCGAGGAGCCGTGAAGCCGCTAATTTTTGCTGGAGCCGCCAGATTTTTTCGGCTCTGGCTCCGGCTAATGTTTTTTTTTTAAGGCAGAATTTTTTTTAGCTTTAAAATTCCAAATTTGTTTGATTGTTTGCCTCTTAGCATTGTCTTAGATGGATCCCGATTATAAATATATATTATATACGATTATACGCGTTCCGTCAAGACGGTGACGATTTAACGAGTGTTAGAGAGACGATTTTCGTTAATTTAAAGGTACTGCTTTAGATAAGACATTTTTTTTTTGTTTTTTAATGTTTGTTATTTGAATGAAATTGTTTAATCCGACTATGTTGGCGTAGAGCCTTAGACGGACCCATAGATTTGATAGATATCTATGGACGGACCCGGACACAAATAATTGCGATTGTCGTGCATGCGCACATCTATAGACGAACCCGAAAAAAAAATAATACTGAGTCCATTTAGTCGGAACCCAATCCATTGAGTAACGATTAAATCATATAATTCAAACAATTATAATAAAATAAACAAAAACCAATAATAAAGTTTGTATATAGCTAAGATAAGTGCATATTTACTACCGGTCCGAATAACTATCAGACTTTATTGGGACCGTGTCCGAATAACAATCGGAGTTTATTGGAACCCGGGTCCGAATAGCCACTTCGAATTTATAAATAATAAATATAAATACTGAAGTATTTAAAATATTTTAAATAATTTATTATTTTACTATTTGCTAATTGGATCATTGAAAAAACTTTTTATTACTTGTGAAAATGGCGACTAGTGAAAATAATGATATTTTCTGGATGAACTGAAATAGTTTGTTTTTAGTAAAACCGACAATGCGTATATTATTCAAGTTCCTGACGCCGCTAAATGTGCATAACTTTTTACCAGCGGCATTTTTGCGTGGCGCAATTACAAAAATTTTTGTCTCGTGTGATACTATCTTAATAGGGAGCCGGAGCCGAGCCGGGTGCCGACCCAGAACCGTCAAATTTTTTGGGAGCCATAGCCGAGCCGGAAAAAAATGGCGGCTCCGCAAGCCTGGATCTAGGTCGTCAAATACAGCTAGTCTACAAGTGACATACATTAGGGTGGTGTGAAAAAATAAAGTTTAGAATTTCTGAATGTAATAGTGCTAAAAAGTTGTGTTAAGTGTTAGTTAACAACTCTGCAAAATTTCAGAATTTTTTGCTTATTTTGAGTGGTGCCCCAATCATGTTGAAAATTTGGACTTCCGTTATAAGCAAAACGGTATTTACAATATTCGTTTACCCTCTATTTTCAAGTGTTTTAATTACTTTGGCGAATAAACGTACATTGTATTTTCTACACAGAGTAAGGATCTATTTATTTTTTAGTATCTACTGCTTAAATCAGCATATTTTAGTAACTTAGCTCCCGGTGGAGTTCATTATCTGCCGTTCGCATTTAATCTAGTCCAGATATTATGGCGCAGTTGTTGTACATTATACTGGCACTGGAAATATTATCGCTTTATGAGTATACATAATTGAATAATATACCAAATATGTTAAACATTTTTTTATGGCTCACTCATTTTATATGGTTATATAAAATCCTTCCTTAATGCTTTCTCAGATAATCACCGGGATAAAAATGTCATCTAATGTTGACACCAGAGCTGCCAATAAATGCCCTGTTTTTGGTCATTCCTGTGAATTGGTTACAAATGTTTTGCCAACCTATATGGACATGATGAAGTATTACAGTCACATCAGACAAAAATTAAGTTCTGATCCGCTTTCAAAGAGCCCACAGTGAGTGAAATAGCTGAAATCGTTGCAACAGACATTGAAGCTGTATGGCATAAAGCTTCCATTCCGGTTGTTTCACACACTAGAATTCTCAAACTGATCAGAAATTCACATGATGAACTCAGAAAACTCATGAAGCCATTTAAAGGAAGGAAAGCAGATAACAAGTATTTGCTGAAGTTGCAAGAATATGCTGACAAAAGTAAACAGAAAACTCTTTGACGTTGCAATGTGTTCCTGGAAACTGTGGTTGTGCAGCAAAACAAAGTGCCACCTCAGGAACAACACTTTTTGCAGGACCAGAGAACATTGAGGATCATGTTTATTGGTTTAGTGATGATCGAGTGTCCTCAGCTAAAACTAAAAAAGACCTATGATCGCAAGTTGAAGGAGGACTCAAGAGGCCAAAAAGCAACCCAAACTCGATTAGAATGACCAATGCCTCTGGAGTTATAGATGTTAGAAACAATGTGATGATTCATCAGATGCCGGAAATTGGCCTCAATGAAGATTTATTTCCAGACTGAAGCCGATGCCAATACCATGATTACAGATACTGAGACACCTACCTTCATCCAAACCGAGCTCTATAGCCAGATGAGAAGAAAACTACCAAAAGTTAGTGCAAAAATATGTGATCAATTTGCAGTATCAGACAGGCTTGGTTGCAGCACTTTCAGGACAGCAGTCAATTGTAGTTGACTTTGGCATTAGTTTCCACAAACCGAGGCTGCCAAATGCAATTGATTCGCTATAAACCGATGACGAGAGCGAAAGATGGCCATTGAGATCAATCGTAGCAGACTCTACTGATGCAATTCAAACTCTCTATTTTTGACGGGCCGCAAGGATAAAACAATTAAACTAGAGAAGAAAGGAAGCCTGCTGGTATCGAAATGTAGTAAATGAGGGAACACATCACAATACTGAATGAACCTGGAGGAAAAATTCATCCACTACATTTAGCACCTAAATCATCATCAGCTCGAGATATTGCTGACTGCAATATATACATATTTTTGACAGCCTAATGGGCACAAGATAACCAACATTTTAGGGGATTGGATTTTTGATGGTACTGCAAATACAGGGACTCTGCTGGAGGTATCATAAGACTTTTTGGAGGATCAAACTGGGTAGCACCATTACAGTGGTTTTGCCTATGCTTGTTGCAATGCAAAATGAGTCTGCCTTGCGCCATTTAATCAAACATCTTGTGATCGGGTACGAAAACAACTGGGCTACAAGGATTTTCGGGGGTCCAATAGGTTCTGCCCCAAATTGCGAGCTCCAGCCAGTGTCGCAACTTTGCTTGCACTAGCAGGTAGCATTCCTGATGTGTCACATTCAGAACTAAGTACAGGAGCAGGAGGTATTTACATGAAAAAGTCGTGCTATAGGTGATGACCGGTTGCTGTTCAGGAAGAACCTGCTAGAAGAAACCCCTGGCAAAATGGCTCATTCACGGTGGTTTGACAACGGCCAAACGCATTCTTCGATTTGTATATTTCCACAACAAAATCCAAACTCAAAGCTTACAGATGTTGGCAACTTACCATTATGCAGTGTGCGCTCTCACTGTGGGTGGTTTGCACCAAAGCAAACCCATCTGTTGTAGTAGGTACTAAACATACTTTTTTGGTTGACAATTCACTTTGTCTCGTTCACCTGCCAACAGAAGTTAAGAACATCATTGATCCTGTTATCCAAAGAAATGCCTATTTTGCTCATCCAGAGAATCTATTGATAGCAATGGTCACTGATGATCAAGATCACATTAAACAACTTGGACTGCGCAGAATTCTAAAGGCTCGTCAGGAACAGAAAACTGGCATCAGAAAGTTGTGTATTCCAAGACTGAACTTTCTTGATTCCAACAGGACTATGTTGACCTGATAAATTGGCAGGAAGCTGAAGTAACTGCAATCACCATTGTTGGCCAGTATTCCTTCCTAATGTCTGAAATAACTAGCAGAATACATGATCAACACAATATTATGTTGCCAATTATCCAGGTACCCTGTCACACCTTGCCGTAGAAAGACATGTGAAACCTGTTACAGAAATATCACAGTCGGTATGCGGAGAAAGGGCCCGAAATGGCTTCATAAAGAACAGGATTTTGTCCAGGCAGCAAAATGATGAATTCAACCAGAAGACTGATTATTACTTTGATTAAGTTATAATTGGACAATCTCGTGCCTTAGTAGACAATAATCGTTGGGGGGAGAGGAGATCTGCGGGGTGGGAGGGGGTGTTCCTGGGCCAGGTAAATATAAAATCGTTATTTATGACAGAGGTAAGGGAATACTGTGGCCAATAAGGATAATTCGAGACTATGGTAAATTAACAGCTGACTGTGGTGATGGATGTGGCAGGCACACACACTTCTTTCCACTATCCCACTCAAGCCCACTATCACTACTTGCCATTTATTGGGAAAGAGCAGGTGCATTCTGCACCTTTTTCATACACCACCACTCCCCCATTCTGGCCTCATTTTATATTTTTCATTTTGGTTATTTATATATATTATATATGTATGGGCGTCGCTAGAATTTTTCCAGGGCAAACAAAAATTTTCCAGGGGGCAATAACAACTTTTATGACATTTTTTTTAATGTATGGGGGAGCAAATGCCCTCTCTTTTATGAACATTTTTTCAAAACAGCAGGGGGGCAAATGCCCCCTTGCCCCCCCCCCATGAATACGCCTCATGATTATATGGGTTTTAAAAATAGATATGCAGTGGTCTTCTGCTTAACGCACAGTACTTACAACGAATAACAGATCAAATAGAGTCCAAACACAATTTATTAAAAAAAAAAAAACCAAAAAAACAAGGGTCAAATCCGGTCAGATGTGACTCAAAATAAAGCCAGGCCACCCTGTTGTGTCCCAACTGTAACCTTCTATTTTGTCTATACCTGTCAAGGTCCAAGTAAATCTTGCTACCACAAACAGGTATACACAACCGCTGTTACAGGTGACCCCTGTCAACTGCCAGATGGCGAGAAGCTTATCCTGCCGTTGTGGAAACCATGAGGTGAACAAACATCTCCCGCTTCTACCAACGGCAGGTAAGTGTATCTGAATTTGAAAACTAAATCTTGATAGCTAATTGACGTGTACATAGTTGTACTATCATTCTACTGACCAGTTCATCTCGCCCAATTAACGGTGAACACAATTTACTTTGTTTGGGTCATTGTTTACTAGTCCCCCAATTTCCCCCACCCATTGACCTTGTTGATAAATCATTCTTTTAAGATTCTAGATCTTCATGTATGAGCTCCAAACGTAGTACATGATTTCCAACAGCATTGTATGTAGATTTGGTTTGACATGATTTCCAACAGTCCTCTATGTAGATTTGGGTTTTGATACTTCAACAGCATTCTATGTAGATTTGTTTTGACATGATTTCCAACAGCATTCTATGTAGCTTTGGGTTTTGACATGATTTCCAACAGCATTATATGTAGTTTTGTATGTTTTGACATGATTTCCAACAGCATTCTATGTAGTTTTAGTTTTGACATGATTTCCAACAGCATTCTATGTAGATTTGGGTTTTGGATATGATTTCCAACAGCATTCTATGTAGATTAGGTTTTGACATGATTTCAACAGCATTCTATGTAGTTTTAGTTTATTACGATTTTACCACAGCTTCTATGTAGATTTGGGGTTTTGACATGATTTCCAACAGCATTCTATGATTAGGTTTTGACATGATTTTCAAAAGCATTCTATGTGATTAGGGTTTTTGACATGATTTCCAACAGAATTTATGTAGATTTGGGTTTTGCATAAAGAACGCGCCACTGCAACATATTAGATTTGCTGAGAGTCACAGATGATACTTATAGCTGGATTTCTTTAGTTGTCACATAGGATAATTTAAAAGCAATAAATCAAATCTTTTAAAATAAAGCTCAAATAGTTTTAGATTATCGTTTCTCACTGATGAAAATATATGTTTCAGAAAAAATCCGGTCGATAGTGAAAGTCAAGTCTTCCAGACAGACGGTCTATACAACATCGCTCCTAATGATGTACCACTCACAGTTTCTAAGTATCAAGAGTCTGTCCGTGAAGTCATTGCCTAAACAGTTCCAAGGATCCTGATGTATTGAAAGTTTCTATCTTATATCTTAGTGACCAATGGTTTTTTAACATATATCGACGAACAACTGACCTGCTTTATCGTCTCCCAAGACTTCAACCGAAGCTTTCAAAGAAATGCCCATGCCATTTATGTCGTTGTGCGGCATACATCTCCCAAGTCCTTGTCAGAACTGCGAACCTCTCGAGCGATGCGAACAAGACTTGCTCGTTTGTGGCCAGGACATCGTACGCACGCAAAAACAAAAACGTTAGTGGTGCGAAATGTTTGTTGGTACGACGACCCAACCTGACTGCAGCGCTGTCAGAAATCACTTGTAAAGTGGGAAAAGGATAAACGTAAAAATATTGCAAGTGAGATATTCCTGTTGGTGACGCATGACGTACGGACGGGTGACAGGATTTATAGTGTTGCTGGACGCTTTTTTAAGAAGTCAGTTCAAAATAGTTAAGAGAAAGTATTAGAATTCGTCTCACAGTTCGATGGCCATCCCATGCCATCCTCATGGAATCTCAAAGTTTGTTTACAATGAATCTGTGATCGGTGGTAGCGGGTGGTGTTTCCGAAACTGGAACTGTTCTGGTATAAGTGAGTCGGATCGCTTGGAGCTCCCAAGTTCACCCTCAAGTGCCAGGGGCTGTTGACAATGAGTGTTGTACGGCACAACCAGCAAGGCATAATGACCAGTGACAATCGACGCAGGAATGTCGCCAGAAAGCCCTTCAAGCAGCTGGAGATCCTTGACAATCGCTGATAATCGGGCCCCTCCATCAAACGCCCCTTATTTTACAGCATATTTTGAAAAAGAGCGACTTTCCTCCAAAGACCCAGGGGCTGAGGCTACTCCCTCCACCCCCACAGACGGTCCTGTGATGCAATAAAAAGTGTCAGCCGAAGCACATTGTTGGGAGAGGAATCAGTTGCTGTCTGTAAATTCAATCATGTATTGCCCATTATTAGCACGTCGGTATGTCTGTCAGATTCAAGGATGTATTACCCATTATTAAGACGTTGGTATGTCTGTCATTAGATTCATGATGTATTGTCATTATTAGGACGTTGGCATGTCTGTCAATAGATTCAAGGATGTCATTTATTATTAGGACGCGTTGGTATGTCTGTCAGTAGATCTAAGGGATGTTTTGCCCATTATTAGGACGTTGTATTCAGTCAATAGATTCAAGGATGGCTGCTTTATTATTAGGATTTGCCAAGTATGTCTGTCAATAGATTCAAGGATGTATTATGTTCTTATTATTAGGACGTGTAGATGTATCTATATGCTCAATCGCGTATTGCCCATTGTCAGGATGTTGATAGGTTTTCTGACACAGAGATGAATTTTCGTGCAACGAATCTTTGATTCTGTGATTTTAACATGAAACAAGACACTTACCTGCAACAAATGCACACCTGGCTAATTTTATCGTTTGAAGGCGAAATGGAAATTATGTACTATATCTGACTGTATGTTTTGTGACTACTTGAAAGCAGTGTTATTATGAAGAAAGACTGCCTCATCTCAACCAATCGACGTAATCCGACGTACACTAGAGCAAGTTTGATTATGTCGTGAATTTTATTATGTATTAATAAAATTATCTGATTCATTCATTTAAATTATTGAATTAAAGACAGACTCTTAAGGATAAGCAACTATGGGGAAAGATTCGTTGATGTTTCCATTCGTTCCCCCCCCAACGACCACATCGTGGGTACAGATGATGACGGGTTATTATTATTTTGTTTCGGCAATTTGATTGTATATAAATAATATGAATGCGAGAGTCCATACACTCCACAAATCTATTCTTAGCTAATTCTCTGTGGCTATGAATCAATTTGTGATAATTACTTTTTTTTTTAAAAATTATTTTGATTTGTGGTGAGATCCAGGAATACCTACTTGAGCAAAAAATTAGTTAGGGCATTTCTACGATTATTTCCTTACCTTTGCAATGATGTCATGTATGAACAACCTAGATATTCAGTCCTTTTTTTTTTGTTTAAATTAGCTAACTAGCATCATTCCATCGGCAGCGGGGGTCGATGTGGTCTTTAGAAGCCATCCCTTATCCATTACTCACCCTACCTCTTTCTTCCAGAAAGACTATTAGCGCTTTGTTTTTCAAGGCATAATAATATTAATATTTCTTTATTTAATTATTTAGTCATGTAGACTTGTTATTTATCAGATATATATGTTACGGATCCTTTTAATGAAGATACTTGTAGAGGGTGTAATAAATCAAACAACACAAATCACGAAGTTGACTCCAGTGAAGTAACATCAAACAATCATTTAATTATTGAACATGAACTGACATAAAGGTAGATCCAGGAGGAGTACAATAGCAAACTGTAAATATGCATCCATCTACATCGATGCCCAAAGCTAGACTAACTATAAAACAAAACATGTGCTCCCAACTGTCGGTTAATATACGTCATTTGTACCAAATGACGTATACACTAAAGCTCCCAATATTTACACTCAAGATGGCGGAATGACGCCATAGATACTGCGGTGGGCGGAGCCTAGCGAATTGCGTCATCAAACTTAGACTATATTATTTCTCCACATTTCTCCCCTCTACCTAAGCATGATGTAATCATGTAAAACCCAATACTAATACCGACAAAAGGAAGCCACTTGAAACGAAGTTCAACCATAGAACATATCCAAATCATCATAACAACAACATAAATTATACAATGATTAATCAAATCAATATTGCATGGAAGCATAAATCAATACATGCAAACAATATAATAAATATCATCAATCATATATGCATAAACATATTGAATTAAATTCAAATTTCTCATCATTTTTTTTTCTTTTTCGTCACTGATATTTATTATTTTATTATATATTTTTTTTTCTATGTGACTTGTTTACTTTTTTTTTTTCTTATGCCACTTGTTATTCCATTCAATTTTTTTTTCATGTGACTTTAGTTTAGTTTCTTTTTTTTTTTTCATGTCACTATAGTTATTCTTCATAATTTTTTTTTTTCAGTGACTTCTCTTTTTTTTTATCATAATCATCAATTATTATTAAATATCATTATGTCATCATATAAACATATACGTGCAAACATGTCATCATATAAACATATAATACATGTAACATAGATATTATGGTACACAGGATTTCTTACTGCCAGGACATAGGTTTGTTGAGAACTTAAGCTCATTTCAAATGCAACGTGATAACGTGTCAGCAATAACGTTCTCTTTACCAGGTATAGCTCGGACGATAAAATTAAAATCCTGCAGTAGGAGTGACCATCTGGCTACTTTATTATTCCCTAGCTTTTTGGAATTTATAAATGCCAGCGGCGCATGGTCAGTCCGAAGAATAAATTGGGCACCTAACAAATACCTTGCCAATTTTGTAATGCACCATGTGATGGCTAATCCCTCCCTCTCTATTGTGGCATATATTGTCTCTGGTGAGGTCAATTTACGACTGACATATAGCACTGGGTGTAACACACCATTGTGGCTCTGTAACAGCCCCCCCCCCCTATCGCGGCGGCCGAGGCATCTGTGGCCAGAACGAATTGTTTACCTATGTCAGGTAACTTTAATATGGGCCCCTGAGCGAAGGCGGTTTTAATAATCTCCAGGGCCCGTAGACATTCATCAGACCAGATGATTTTGTTTGGCTCTCTCTTTTTAGTTAGATTAGCCAGAGGTTCCATTATATGAGCGAAATTCGGAATAAACTTCCGATAGAAATTGCATAAGCCCAAAAGACTGCGCACCTGTTTCTTTGATGACGGTTTTTCAATATTTAATATCTTTGACACTGATTCACCTATGGGTTTTATTATATTATTTCCCACTTTATGTCCTAGGAAAGTTACTTCCGTCAGTCCTATCTCTACCTTAGTCGGTCTCACTGTTAAATTATGTCTCTTTAAAACTAAAAATTTCTCTTAGACTCCTAACATGTTTATCCCAGTCCTCATGAAAAATACAAATGTCATCCAGGTAGCAAACAGTGTCTTGTCTATGGGAAAATAATTTGGCCATCATCCTATTGAAGGTGGCTGGTGCATTTACTAGCCCAAAACTCATGAAATTCCATTGGAACAACCCAAATGGAGTTATAAATGCAGTCAATGGTTTGGCTTCAGGGGTCAGTGGTATTTGCCAATACCCTCTTGCTAAATCCAGTTTAGAAAAATATTTAGCTCTGGCTAGCCTGGTCATTAACTCCTCAGGATTGGGCATGGGATACGAGTCCATAATGGTTATTTTTTTAACTGTCTATAGTCTACACACAGTCTGATGTCACCTGTCTTTTTTCTTGACTAACACTATGGGAGCTGCACATGGTGACTCTGGTGGTTCTATGACACCCTGTTTCTGTAACCCTTCTAACTCTTTCATGATATAGTCGCGGTGATGTAATGAGAGGGTGTATGGTCTCAGACGGATAACCTTGTTTTCTGACAGCTTTATGTCATGTTGTATTTTATCAGTTTTACCAGGTCTATCAGAAAAAATATCTGTAAAGTCACCCAAAAGTGTCTTAATACTAACCACTTTGTCATGAGTTAGGTTATTTAATGCTATATCCTCCCATGTTTCCTTGTTTCCAACCTCAGGTCCCTCACATGTCTGAATGTCAGCGTCAGGTACATCTTCCTCCCTTAACATGAAACAATTTTGAACCTGTCTCTCAGCGGTCTGAACTAATTCAATTGGTCTATTATAGTATACTTTCAACATGTTTATATGAAAGACCTTTAACCTATTTCTAATATTAATTTCATAATCCAGGTCTGTCACCTTTCTAGTAACCTTAAAAGGTCCTTGCCACTTAATAAATAATCTATTGGTCTTGTCAGGTAATAAAACAAGTACATCCTCACCTGGCCTAATATGTCTGAGTTTCCTGTCCCTATTAACCCTCCATAATGTGCTTTTATTTTTGGTTAAAACATTTGATCTAGCCACATCACAGGCCTTTATCAGTCTCTGTCTTGTATCAATCACTAGCTCATAGGCAGTTCTTACGTCAGGGGATAAATCTTTCCTTATCATTAAGTCCTTAAGTAAAGACAGTGGACCCCTTGGATTCGCAACGTACACCATTTCAAAAGGTGAAAATCCTGTTGTTTCCTGTGGAATTTCCCTATATGCAAACAACACACAGGGTAACATGAGATCCCAGTCTCCCGGATTGTCATCAGACACTTTACTGATCATTTTTTTATACTGCCGTTCAGTCGCTCACAAATTCCATTACTTTGGGGATGGTATGGCGATGTAAAGATTTGTTTGATCCCCAATACAGAGGTAAAATGGTTGGTTAATTCAGATACAAACTGAGTACCTCTGTCAGATAAAATAACATCCGGGAAGCCTGTCCTACAAAAAATAGTCATTAGTGCCTGTGCTATGTCCTCAGCCCTTATGAATTTAAGAGGCACCGCTTCTGGCCATCTGGAACATACATCCACCACCGTTAAGATTAAACGATGCCCTCTATTGGACAGCACTGGCATAGGTCCAATTATATCAATAGCTAATTTTGTGAACGGTCCGTCAACTACATCGGTTGTTTGTAATGGGGCTTCCCCCCTGGTACATTTGGGCCCCTTTGATTGACACAGGTCACACGTCCTAACATATCTCTTTACGTCTCTGGTAACCCCGGGCCAAAAGAATTTTCCTAAGATCCTATACTTGGTTCTAGTAACCCCCAAATGACCCGCTAAAGGTGAATCGTGGGCTGTCCTAAGAACTAATTTCCTATACTTCATTGGGACTATAAGTTGATTCACCGTTTTATTCATGTACTGTGTCTTTCTAACCCAAACACCTTTTTCTAACTGAATGATTTCCCTATCTCTAAATGATTTTTTATCCCGGTTGATTAATTTTGATAATGACACGTCATTATGCTGTTCGGTAAAAAAGTTCTCTCCATCTATGGTGACCCTGTCAGACATCTCACCCACAGGAATGTCACTAGATTTAACATTGTCAGTCATGTGTGGATTAGGAAAGTTGACTACATTCTCTTCCCTTTGTATAATTTTTACTTCCTGAGTATTAATAAAGCAGTTATCTGTACTACTAATTGATGACTGATTATGGAGGTTTTCCTCCTTAGCCTGAGCCCTTGTCACAGCATTACAGTTTCTAGTAGGATCATTAAGTTTTTTCCATTTATCCAATTCCATGGGATCACACTCTATTACCCCCTCAATATTGCCCACTAAAACGTCGTAAGTTGGTTTCTCGATGACTAATGCTTCAACTAGCCCTGTGTAAAATGGACTTCTAAGATTAATGGTGGCTATGGGTAACTCATGTACCGTCCCATCAAATGACGCACATAAACCCATTCTTCCCGTGAATTCACTATCTTTCACCAATGATCTACGGACACACACGCACGTTGCCCCAGTGTCACGTAGCACCTTCACAGGTACATCACCAACGAACCCAGGGTAAAAATGCAAACCATTACCTCCCCCCTGAACTAACATTGCCTGTTGTACCCTATCTCTTTGTCTCTGTCTGGTCTTGTCCATGGTTCTGGTCTGTTGTCCTTTTCTCCCCTGACTATTTCCCCGGGACCAAGTGCAGTTCCTAGCATAATGCCCCCTCCCGTTACACAGATAACATAAACTATCACTACCTCCATTTCCCCTTTTGCAGTCTCGCGATCTATGTCCGGCTCTCCCACATGAGAAACATAATTTGTCCCCGTCATGTCGGTCACTGGATCTATTCCTGTTCCCAGGACTTAAGCTACGGCCACGGTTTGGATATGGTAAAGCTTTAGCGAAGCACAGCACACCCTGGTTATGGTCTGGTTCTAACTTAGATATGGGTTTTTCTGGATGTGCAGACCTATATTTTCTCAATAAATCAGTGACATCTTCTAAAGTTTTTGGCCCTTTTTCTTTCAAGAATGCCACTAAATCTTTATGGCACACATTAATTGCTCTATCTACTAAAATCAGTTCCCTTAAATCATGATAATCTTGTTTCGCCCCAGAGAGAGCCACCCATCTATCAAAAAACAAACCAAGGTTGGTGATAAATAAATTGGGGTCTTCCTCTCGTGATGGGCGAATATTATTAAATTTTTCCCTGTAACCATCACATGTGTTACCATAAATCTTCATTAATGATTCTTTCACAACATCATAATTTTTTATTTCATTTTCATTTAGTTTCAAACATACGTCCAGAGCTTTGCCTCTTATGAATCCTAAAATTGACGCGGCCCATGTATTTTTCGGCATACCCGCACTAGTAGCTAGCATTTCAAACCTAGACAAGTATGTGTCCATACTGTCAACGCCCTCTGTAAAATAAGGTAATTTAAGTGATGTGCTCACTCTATCACCTGCTCCGTGAACTCCGGGGTTAGCTGACTGTCTATTGTTCTCAGACTCTAAGCGTGCCCTTTCTTCCTTCCTCATTTCCCGTTCTGCGGCTCTTTCTTCCCTCTCTCTCTGTTTTTCTTCCCTCTCTCTCTGTTCCTTTTCCTTTCTATCTTCCCTCTCTCTCTGTTCCTTTTCTTCTACCCAGGTTTTCAATTCTTGGCCTGTAAGGCCAAGTGCTTTACCAGCTTCAACAATATTTAAAATTGATGACATGGCAGTAACCAAAACCAATTATAACTAATAAATGAAAATGTTTGATACTATATATCATACACAAAAAATATTCTATTATGTCATCAACATACAAGTAATAACAAAATAAATACCAGCAAATTAAATGTTTTGGCTGCTCAGGGTGGACCCTATTTTAACCTCTACTGTATTAAATACAGAATTCCACCAAGAACAACAAACAAATAATTACACCAGATTTCAATATTCTAGTAATAAATATATATAAAAAAATATGCCAACTTACATATAAAGAAATACACAATAGTAAATTCTGTTCCTTGACTTCGATGGCTGATCCTCGGTGATCCCGGTCCGCGATGTTCGATGTGGGGTTAACTAGCACACGGGTTGATCCTTGGTGATCCCTGTCCGCGATGTTCGATGATCCTTGGTTGATCCTCGGTGATCCTATGGTGGGTACTTATTAAATGTATAACAAACATCATTTCATGTCTTATAGGTTCTTGGCTATACCGAGTCAAATATGGATGAAAACTGTCTGAAGTGCGATGTTTGGACATTTTTAGGGCATTCTGTGTGCAAGCTATATTTGAGATAAATACATCATCCAACTCGGGACCAAACAATGAGTAAATACTGGAAATTTCAGCCTGATACCTTTTTTAGTTTTTGAAATATTCACGTTCAAATATCGCGAAAATGTAAATGTCACGCGCATTCGCGACTACCCTTAAAAATATAAAAAATCATATTTCAGAAAGTTTTTGACTAAACGGCCTGAAATTTTCAGGAATCACTCAACTTTGAATGTACCACAAGCCCTGAAAATTTCAGGAAGATCTGAGAGGGTCGGGTGAACAATTGTCAAAAAACTGGTTGAGTTGACATGGAATGACCCAGCGGCATGTTTGCGGGGCGCAATTACAAAAAAAATATTTCTCGTGTGATACTATCTTAATAGGGAGCCGGAGCCGTGCCGGAGCCGTCAAATTTGTGGGAGCCGGAGCCGGAAAAAAATTTGGCGGCTCCGCAAGCCTGGTTAAAATGACCTCATAAAACGCTGTTTCATTTAGTGTAGTGCTCTTATCTTCAGGAACGCATTTAAACGATGTATTACTGTGCAAATATAATTTGTTTTAACTGGTCATTATTTTGTGCTGGACTATTTCAAATAGTAGATGATTTTTAGAGCATTTTCGAAAAAAAAATGCTCTATTGTCCCCGTTTTGTCTGTCTGTCTGTCTGTCCGTCCGTCCGTCCGTCAACCATCACCCTAGATCTCAACAACCATAAGTCCTAGACCCATGATGTATATATCATTTTGTAGGTCTTGGCCTGTCAAGAAATGACTTTTTTCCATTTCGCGATCTGACCTCTCAGGGCCGTAAAAGGGGCCTTATAAAGTACCGTTTTTTACTATATAAGCTATATTAATAATGGACCGCCCTATATCTCAGCAACCATAAGTCCTAGACCCATGATGTATATATCATTGTGTAGGTCTTGGCCTGCCAAGTGTACATCAAAAGTCCATTTCGCGATTTGACCTCTCAGGGCCAAAATATAAGAATTTTTTATGTACCGTTTTGCTTATATTTTAAATATAAATAATAAAAGCTAATCAAAGGGGCGTAATCATTATTTATTTTTGTAACAGTTATTCAACATGACTAACTTCCCGTACGTTATATAAAACAACAATTGACGGAGTTTTCGGACGATTAAATGACTACAATTTAGAATGTTTCAATTATGAGTCCTATTTCAGTGACCACAAACCATTTGTAGTTAGATTTAAGAGACAATAATTTTGTTTTCAAATATAAAGAAACGTCCTTTTAATATCTTATTTCAGATATATGCATTACACAATTGAATTTATAAACATTTCCAAAATTTACAAATATTTACTGAAAGATAACAAACGTACTGATACATAACATGAAAATGCGCTAACACGTCCTGTGTCCAGAATGGAACAGGCTTAATTGCTTGTTTTACATTTTGAGTTCAATCGAGGGGCAGTAAGTCAATATTTAAACTGTAAGCATTCTTTCTTTTTATCTGTATAAGAGAGCTTATAGACTGAAAAGATAACAGGACTGTCATATATTTTATTGCCAGTTCTAAACATTGCGTTTTTACTCCGCATATCCAGTAAAAGATATTTGGTAAACTTGATATGAAAAGTTTCTATAAATTCCTTTTAAATATAACACAAATACACCTGACGTCAGTGAAAGATGACCCTTGCTATATTTATCAGAATAAAAATATAAACATAGACAGTGATAAAACATTTTTCAAAATGAATGTCTGTATCACTTTAAGGTTGGTCATTTGATACATTTTCTTTCAATTTATTTTAAAAAAGTAGACTCCGTGTTATTAATATTATCGTATTAATGACATGAATCTGTTGAATCTGTTGAAATTAAATAGAAAAATCTTGAGAAATCGATATCTGGCTTAAAAAATAAATTTACCAACATTAGCATGAAAGGTATATAGTTTACAATATTTATATCTAGAAACCAACATTAGCATGAAAGGTATATAGTTTACAATATTTATATCTAGAAACCAAGATTAGCATGAAAGGTACAAATGACACCGTGATTGGCAGAATTAATATACAATGCACATGGTGCATGACATATATTTACATAAGCTCTTGATACATTATACTTTACCACACATTATATTATTAAATTATTGTATTCTTCTGTTATTCTGTCTGTAAAGTATAATAAATGTAAAAGAGATGTTACATTTTAAGTTATACTAGCTGTACCCTGCAAAGCCTTAACTTGTAACGCCATTGCCGAACCTAGGATTTGGGGGCCCTGCATTTAGACATTCGATACCATGACATGAGATTATATACTTAATATTTAATGTAAAAAAATAATTTTGGGGGCTCCCCTCAAGCTTTAGCTCGGTGGAACTTTCGATTTTGGACCCCCCTCCTCCACCCTAGTTATGCCTCTGTGTTCAGATTTGATACATTTTTTTCAAAATTCTTTCTTTTTTTTTTAAGTCATGAAATAGTTAAAAACCTAATTAGTTGTTGTTTGTTTTTCTTACAACATCCTAAAAGAAAAATTATTTCAATTAAAAAATGTCAAAGAGATCTAATTAGTTACTTTTCATTAAAACAACTAAATGGATACATTCTGAAACAAAATACAATAAAAATAAAAGTCACTGGGAGAAATCGAACCCGGAGAGTCTGCATAAAAGTGAACATCGTCCAAGCTGCATAACCATCCTGCCAACGCGCCAACCAAACTAAGATGCTATTTTAATGTAGTATAAGAAAAATATTGCTCGGTTATGTTTTCATTGCCATTTGACCTAGTTTTTTAGGCCTATATTGTTATTTTGTAATTAAGAAATAATTCAAAGCCGAATTTATTTAAAAAAATAAATATTATAAAAGCTGAGAACTTAATTAGTATAGAAATTTGCAGAATTTCTTTTTTAAAATATTATATTGACTTAATTTACGAAATTAGATATGAAAACGCGGTCAATAGTCTTTTCGTCACCAACGTCGGAGATTTTCGATTATTACTATTGTTGCCTGCCGTGGCTAATTTTCAACAGGATGAATACATCTTCATTAGAGCATTATCGAAAAAAAATGCTCTATTGTCCCCGTTTTGTCTGTCTGTCGATCTGTCTGTCTGTCCGTCATCACCCATAAGTCCTAGACCCATGATGTATATATTATTTTGTAGGTCTTGGCCTACCAAGTGTACATCAAAAGTTCATTTCGCGATAGGACCTCTCAGGGCTGAATATAAGAGTTTCTTAGGTACCGTTTTTGCTTATATTTTAAATGTAAATAATAAAAGCTAATCAAAGGGGCGTAATCATTATTTATTTTTGTAACATTTATTCAACATGATTACGTCCTTCTCTATTAATCGAAAAGGATCTAAAATGTCCTTTGTCCGAAACGGATAAAGACTTAAATTGCTTGTTTTGTTAATACGTCTTGCTGAACATGATAAAACAAACAAGCAATTAAGCCTGTTCCATTCTGGACACAGGACGTGTTAGCGCATTTTCGTGTTATGTATCAGCACGTTTGTTAGCTTTCAGTAAATATTTGTAAATTTTGGAAATGTTTATAAATTCAATTGTGTAATGCATATATTTGTAAAAAAAAATATAAAGACGTTTCTTTATATTTGAAAAAAAAATTATTGTCTCTTAAATCTAACTACAAGTGGTTTGTGGTTACTGAAATAGGACTCATAATTGAAAACATTCTAAATTATAGTCATTTAATCGTCCGAAAACTCCGTCAATTGTTGCATAGCTCTGATACTTTCAATTAAACTCAGAACACAAGCTTACTATTTCATTTGATGAGTTTCTTAATAAATCTTGGTGAAACTACGTGCTGCAGTATTTCGCACCAAATGAACGGGTTATTGAACGTACAAGGTGTATATATAATATATCAGCCCCTTAGGAGCCCTGAAGCCCGGCCCTCAGAGGTCCTATCGCGAAATGAACTTTTGATGTACACATGACAGGCCAAGACCTACAAAATGATATATACATCATGGGTCTAGGACTTATAGTTGCTGAGATATAGTTCTCCTTTATTAATATAGCTTATATTGTAAAAAAAACAGTACTAAGGCCCCTTTTACGGCCCTGTGAGGTCAGATCGCGAAATGGAAAAAAGACATTTCTTGGCAGGCCAAGACCTACAAAATGATATATACATCTTGGGTCTAGGACGTATGGTTGTTGAGATCTAGGGTGATGATGGACAGACAGACAGACAAAACGGGGACAATAGAGCATTTTTTTTCGAAAATGCTCTAAAAATGAAGAACTGTTGGGAAAAGAGTACTTTAAACTATTATGAATGAATTAAGATTTCTCAATGATATGGTGTTATGTGCGCAAATTATGTATAGTTTGATGTTAGATACATTGTCGGGGATTCTGTTTGCTAAGATTGTGCACCCATAATAAGAATTAATTTCTTTGAGATGAACAATATAACATTTATTTTATTTTATGTATTAATAAGTGTCCCTATAATTAAACGTATTTTGGCTACAATAATCTGTTCATGTCATTTGGAGACACTTGAAGTAAATAGGTATGCTATTTTTGTATAAGATCTATTGCTAACGGGTAGCTGCATAGCTTCCATGAGTGAATTTGACTTTTTACAGAGATGGATCTAGTTATCGTCATAACCTTTATAAGCTAAATGCGTCAGCTAACGTCTATGCCTGTCAATCAATCATTGTGGGCACCTTGCCCCACACTCACGACGCTGCATTATGTGCTGTGGGCCATTATGTATTAACTGCATGTCGAATTGTGTAAAGTGACAGGCTGGCAACACATTGTTGTTGGTCTTCTACTTCACGCTGACTCGAGTGTCGAATGGCATCAAGTAGTAATCAATTATTCCGTTGAGCTCTTATCTGAGCCTGAAGTCTTGCCGTTTTCATTGTTTCTTCTCGATCCTGAAAATCGCTATATCCTGCTCACTATATTGTTTTCGTTCTTCGGTCTAACTCTAGATGGTGTGCTTTTCCATTTGGTGCTGCTCAAGATCTTAGTACCAATTGAGGTTCCAGTTCCCTATCCTGCTCATCTGTGGCGAGAAGTTCGTCAATAACGAGGACGCTTACTGGCTAAAGACGATGTGTTCGTGGCTCTTCCTGTTCACTCTGTCAGACTTGGTGAACGACATCTTTTGTTTCACACAAGTGTCATGATATTTAGTCAAAGCTTCAAGTCTCGCGTATCTCATTTTAGCTTCTCATGCCGGCATTTTGCTTGACGCTGCTGTCTTGCTTTTGACAAGAGGTCTTGCTCCAGTCATCATCCAAGTTCGTCAGGAGTGTCTCGATTCCTTCGTATAGCTTAAAGCTCTCGATTTTGTTTGTAAAATGTCGCTCTCTGATTGATCGGCTAAAAGGTTATACCACATCATCAATAGCTCGTCTACCTCAAACATGCCTATTTATGAGGATACCAAATAGAAAATATAAAAATATTTAAAAGAAAATTTACTTCATATTACAGAATATTTTTTTTCCTAACCATTAAAACTACCAGAGCTGGGGAGCCGGTGTCGGTGCCGGTGGTGTCTGCAGTTTTTGCCAGTGTCTGTGTCGGTGTCGGCGTTTGTACTTTGCCCTGGTCGGTGTCGGCATTTATACTTCGTCCGGTGTCTGTGTCGGAGTCGGCGCAAAAAACCTGCCCCCAAGAACGTGAGAGAAAAAATAGTATAATTTAATTTAATAATGCAGAACAACGTCAGATAGTTCTAATCCTATTGTTGCGTGCTGGGTTTACTTTTGGCTTGTTTGGTTACAGTGACGATGTACAAACACCAAACATTAATCTTAATGTTTATTTTACGACATCAAAACTTTACATCAAAAGTTCATAACATAACATAATCCAATAGTCTCTAACGCCTTTTATATATATTTCTACTGCTGTCTTTTACTACTAAAATTATACTCTGACTAACTGCTAGAATAATATTAGACTATAGTGGACTTCGTTATATCTCAAGACCACTCTCTACGCTTGCCTCAGCCCAATTGCCTACTCTATATCTCAAAACCTACTGTCCCCAATCTCTCGCTCCGTTTCTTGAAACTTTCCCATCAGGCTTAGTGCAACACCCACTGGTTGGAGTGGCTAATTAAACAAAAACTCAGTAAAAGGTTAGCGCCCTTTGCCACCTCCAGTTGTGTCCGTTGATTTATCTCTTTCTCATGAATGTTAGTTGACTCTCTCCCCACACTCGGAACAAAGGCTAAGGTATCATATGTCAAGTCCCTAACCTGGATCGTTAGAAAATGTAATGACTCTACCCCCAAAGATTTAACCATGAACTCTTGATTTAACCTCTCAAAGATTTACTTTATATATTATCCTATCTTCCGGACCTACATTCTAACCAATGTGTGAGAACCCTGTTCTCAACACCTATCTTTAATTTCAAGTGTTCATTCAAGTTCTTCTTTTCTTTTAAAATAAATACTTGGTAAATCTGTTTATCAACAAATGCATTATTTTCTAAAGCGAGATTCTCTACAGTTAACTTGTCAACATTAAGAGAATTGTGATTGAAAGCAGATAGTAATGCTACGGGCTATGTTCACTCTGTTATTCACTCAATCATTGTAAATCATAAGAAATGTTTAGTTTACATCTCTCTATCAATAACCTTGTTGCAGAAAGATTACACACAAACCTATTCAAGTCTTTTAGAACCTCAAAGAATGACCTGTTCAAATGTTCCTAGAATCAAAGTTAACTAACAACTAACACTCTCCAGAGCTTAATTTCTCTCAGCCAGACTGAAACATTACCTATCTACGTTACAATGACACTACATAAACGCCAAGTCCGTAGCTAGTTATTGAGGCGCCATGTGCGAGTTTTTTGGCGCTCCCAGTCCCCCTCCCCCTCCACTGTTCTGAAAAGTGTGCAACCTATTACAATACATAACATTTTCACTATATATTTCAGGTTTAATTTGGGTGTAAAATAACGATTCCTTCCTCTATTCACTGTTAAGTATGTAATATCTCCATAAGTCTTTCTCTTCTCCAAAAATAGGTCTGGAACAATCATCTTTTATCATTGTCTGTAGCCCTTTCCGTGATTTTATTTCAGCATTCTGCATTCTCTGAATGACCACTTATAAACTTCCAAGTATCATTGTTCTAGTGTTGTTGGATATGCCTGTGCTTTGCAGTGACTTGCTGACTTAGGCAATCGTTGTTAATAATCTTGACCAATATTTGAGCATAAGCCTACACATAAATGAGAAATTATTAAAAGTAGCGAATTGGCCACTTCAGATTTACTATAAAAATAACATCCCGCATACTATAGCATATCTTGAAGTAGACCATACACTTTTGTTACTTCAATGTATTCAGTGCAGCTACTCTTGATGTCTATATCTAGTGTTTTTTGTGACCTTTCAATGTTACATGTACAATAGGGTGATAACAATTTTCATTTTTTTCGTAACCAACATGAAACCACTAACATTCGCAAAACAATTGTATGTAGATGACAGTAGGAACATTACTTATTTTTTAAATTGAAAAAAGTTCCCCCACCTTTTCATTTTTGTTTTCACATATCGCGCAGTTTGACTATCAGTTTCAATTTCACACTGAATTTTTACATGACTTTCTAGACTGCTTTTAAGCACATTCCAGTCAGTTTTTCCATTTGTTTATAAACAAGGCATCTACCCTCATCTTCTAAACAGAATAGGAATCCAAGAACTCCATCTGTTGAAAAGCTAATCAATCTCACATGGATGCCCACAAACCGTCAAATTCTTGGAAACTTCACTTTTGTGTTCAATAGCCAGAAACGGCAACTGGATCGAATCAAAATTATTATAACGGATATAGGATTGCTCTTGAAGGAAATTCTAGACTTTCCACTATTATCCAGCGCACTAATCAGAAAGAAAATCAATTGTCTGTTTGATTTATATGACAAAAACAAAAAGAAACCGTCTGATAAATTTACTACAACACTTTCTAAGTTATTTGATGTCACCAACGTCAATGGAAAATGGAAAAGCATGGAGGATAAAGAGCTCTACCAGAAGCAAGTTAAGAGTGGAGGAAATATTGGTTTTTTAATGGTCAAACAAGCCCCTTTAGAATCAATCCACCCAAGAAAACGAATCCGACTATCCAAAACTCAATCTCAAGCCAGCTCTTCTCAATCGCAACCTACACAAACACATACAACTGTCTCACAACCTACACAATTACATACAACAGTCTCACAACCTACACAAACACATACAACTGTGTCAGAATCTTCGGATTCTGAAACCTCTGCTTCTTCACCCGACTCGACAACCTATTCTTCCACGTCATCTTCTGAATGCAAACCGAAATACCAAAGAGCAAGCACTACAACAGCGGGTTTGCTAATACTGAAAAGCAACATTTCTACACATAAAGCATATAACGTTCTTGCAACCATTGCTGAACAGGATCATGATGTGTTGGTTCCAAGTCAGGCGGGTGTTTGGAAACGAGTAATCTCTGAAGGACGGAAAATGAAAACCAAAAATTTTCCAAAACTTCAAAGCAAAGAACCCTATTGTCTCCAGTTTGATGGTAAAAGAGTGCAAGGGGAAGAGTATCAAGTAGTATTGCTGAAAATATGACGACCGAAATAAAACCCGGTACTCTTAAATGTGATGTCTTGAGCAATGGCTTTCAGAAGCCACAATATATTGACTGTCAGCACCATGTACTCGACCTCCTTCTGAAACATGTCATGAATTTCTTATTCAAGAACCAACGAGCAAACAAGAACTCAACCATTCCTTCATTGACAAATTAACGCAAAACTATGCCACTCTTCAGGCTGATTACCGCCTTGTTGTGACAGATGATGTTAGCACAGGCGAGAACCCTGGATGGCGAGATGATTTCAAGTTCTTTTTATGAATTATGTCAGGCATATTGTCATTATAAAACAACTTCACGTTGGCCTCGCATCAGCTGGAAGAAACTACCAAATTTACACTAGGCAAGATGGAACTCACATGCGATCTATACTATTATAGCATTATTTCTGATACCGGAGTGGCGCAACATCCTCGCTCCTGCTTGCAACTTCATCTGCTATGAATGGGCAAATGCTTGATTCCATGTGCAACACTACAATAAAGCGTCCGTCCTTCAATGAACTGTTAGCCTCACTCATCAGGGTAAAATGCAAAAACGTGCTGTAAAACTTTCATGCGAAAGCGAGAAAATTTGAATTTTTGAATCTGAAGTTCATATGAACAATATGTTTTACACATTCCTTGTACATTTTACTAACTGATCTGTATATTATTTGTTAATAAAAGTTCATTAGTTATTATTATTACTCTTTTGTATTAAGCTAAAAAAAAAAACTTGTCCTTTTTTTTGAAAAAAAAATATTTTTTCACTTTTTTCTTCCGAAAAAAGGGGAGGTGGGGGAACTTTTTTAAAAAAAAATCAAAAATGCAATTGATATTCTTAAATTACACATAAAAGTTCCTCGATTGCAAGTGGATTCATAAAAATATTTTTTTTGTTATCACCCTAATGTACAACTGATAACTTTTTTTTTTCATCGTAATGGACAAGCGTCAAAATCGCAGATCAGGGATGTAAATTTATAATTACTGAAGAAACACACAATAGGCTCTTAAATTTGATTGAAGGGCTGGACCAAGTGCAGATCAATGGAGTGTATATAATATTTTATCTGAGCTAACAAAGATGTAAATGTTATTAATGTAAACGAAAAGGAGAGTACTGCGGGTCGAATCAAAACGTTTCACGGTCATAAGATTGCCCATGTCTAATTTAGAAGATGAACATTGTTTTCAGGATTAATATTTCGGAGACGTGTCTAGCTCAGCGCCCTGTGCATATTTGTTAAAATAAACACATTTAATTACACAATTCGAAGATTTTATGTATTTACTTTTGATTTTTAGTAATTAAATTACAAATGAGACCAAAAATAAAATATTTCATATTAGGCCTTTACAATGCATACTGCAACATAACACTGGGCAACAGCTCAAAAATCGTCAGGGGTTATTCAACTGATTTAGACTAATTTTGGTGTTCTAAGTCCGAATATCAGATTGATTTTGCTCGGTCAGGTCAACTTCTTGAGATACAGCCATAGATCTACCTGACGAGCTATACGTATTCTAATATCAGGGAATTTGAGTTCACTCGTTTCTCTAAATTAGCTGCATAAAAATTAGCAGCAAAATAATCACAATTATAAAAACAGAGATAATTATATTTTATTTATAAATCATCAATCTGGATTTTCACTTGATTATTTAATGCATCAGCACTTGATTGGGCACAGCCTCCAATACCCCGACCTTCCAATTGCCCGTCGTCCAGCTGCTCACTGCGAAGAAATTCCTGTACTAGCGTTCAGAGATCTTCTTATAGACGAGGGAGGAGATACAGAAGAGGAGTATGAATCACATGATGGTCCGCAGCCGTTCTCACAATGTAAGCTTAATGATCTGGTTCGGGATCTCAGCTTGTCGAATAATTCCTCCCAGCTGTTGGCCTCCAGACTCAAAGAGAAAAATCTATTTGACAAGGACGCGCGTATCACTTTCTTATGTAGAAGGCATGAGGACTACATGGGCTACTTCTGCCAGGAGGAAGACCTTGTGTACTGCCGAGATGTCGCTGGTCTTCCTGATAAACTTGGCGGTCCTCTATACGATCCGAGAGATTGGCGAGTCTTCATTGACATCTGCAAGCGCTCTTTGAAGTGTGTACTTCTCCACAACGGGAGCCGGTTCGCCTCAATCCTTCTTGCGCACTCCACAACTCTTGAAGAGAAATATGAAGAAGTGAAGTATGTGCTCGACAAAATCCAATATGAGCAGCACCAATGAATCATCTGCGTCGACTTGAAGATGGTGAACTTTCTACTTGGTCAGCAGTCCGGGTTCACGAAGTACCCATGCTTTATATTATGTGGGACAGTCGCGACAGAGCCCAGCACTATGTAAAGAAAGAGTGGTTGGCGCGAGAGCAGTTAGTACCTGGGGCGAGAAACATCATAAACGAACCTCTTGTTGACCGGGAGAAGATATGGCTCCCACCGCTACACATGAAGCTTGGGGTAATGAAACAGTTGACGCGCGCTCTGGACAAGGATGGGAGGTGCTTCAACTACATGCGCCAAGCATTTCCTCAACTGACCATTGAGAAGCTGAAGGCCGGCATTTTCGACGGCCCACAGATACGGCAGCTCACAAAGGACACATATTTCAAAAACTCCATGAAGACGCTTGAGTGTGCCGCCTGGCAATCGTTTGTACAGATGGTGAACAACTTCCTGGGGAACACAAAGACAGCAAACCACGCCAGACTCATCAGACTCGGGTGTTTGATGAGTATAAAGATGCACTTCCTGTTCTCACACATGGAGAAGTTTCTTGAAAATCTTGGGGCGATGAGCGATGAACAGGGAGAAAGGTTCCATCAGGACATCCGCCAAATGCAGGAAAGGTACCAGAGGAGGTGGGAAGAGTCATGCTGGCGGACTACTGCTGGTCGCTGAAGAGAGACAACCCAACAGCGGCTCACACACGGGAATCGAAGAAACGCCGATTTATGCGTTGAACTCTGAACTTTTGTTTGACGTAACGCTCATTGTTATACTAATATTATGATAATAATGCTTATTAAATTTGGTGGAGTAAACAAAAACGGAATGAATTTGAACACGTTGACTTTTATTTCTTGAGTAAAACGGAAAAAATCGTCAGCTGATGATCCGCAAAAAAATTTTTTTTTTTTTTTTACAAAAAACCGATTTTATTAAAATTTCTGTAGCAAAAAATACTGACCTGGATGAGCCAAACCAAGGTCATTTTCGGAATCAGAGCATCAAAATTAGTCTAATTCAGCTGAAAACCCAGGACGATTTAAAAAAAAAAAAATTTTTTTTGTTGCCTAGTGTAATTATTCTTTCTTTAAGTTTTTTTATGTTCATTTCTTAAGTTAAATTAGGTATATTCATGGTGAGGTTGGAAAATAAAAATGCCGATAAACTTGAGAAATACACAACAATAAATAAAAAAGAAATAATTTAATGTTTCTTTGGCGGCCCAGTGCCATTTGATCCACGGACCGGTCCGGGGGTTGCGGACCACTTTGTTTGTGGGTGCCTAAGCAGCCGGCCATTTCGGTTATACTTTAGAGATGCAACTTCCAGATAATGAATAGGAAAGATAGGAAAACGCTGCAAATGTACCTGTATATCAAACGTGTATCAAACTTTATAGTTCCATAATATGTGCACGAATATTACCAGTCGACTTGATTATACACTGTAGGATGTTGGTAGGCCTATGCTGTCAATATTTCTTTTACGTAGTAAACAACTGATTGAGAAAAGGCTATAGTACCATTACGGTACTGAAAAATAAAATATGATCAATCTCGAAACTATATCAGTTTTTTACTTTAGTAGCATTAAAAAGTGAAATGATCGAAGTAAATATATTCAGTCAATTAAAAATACAGATTGAAACACTTTACGATATAGGCTCAGAATTTGCTATCAAAATTATTTTTAAAATTTGTGGAATTAAAAATGGGATGTGGTTGGTGATATATTTTTGTGCATGTGCGCCCAAAAAGTTATTATGCTGATCCTGCCCAAATGTGTGTATATTTTCTTTATTTTCACCAAGTACTGCATTCAATAAGTGCTTATTGAAACATTTTTTTTCCTCTTTTGATTAAAAGTATACATTGATTATATAAGGAATCAGTAACAAAAGTAAATGTATATTAAACAAATATACTTCACTATAGCGCAATATATTTTACCAGAAAAGGTGTATATTGTTTATTGATAGTATACATTCAATTATAAAAAAAAAAATATCGATAGCAAAAAAAAGTATACATATAAAATTAGACGTGCATCTTTATATATAATATGAGATATATACAGGGAAAATAAATACACAGTTATTTCCCTTTGCCCCCCCCCCCCGCCCGCCCCCCCCCCCGTCCCAATGACGGCCTTTTGGAAAACCGACACCAGTGTCGAAGGATGATGGAAAACCGACTCTGATGTCGGTATTTTTTGCTGACACCCTACCCCTGAAGATTACCAATAAAAAAAAACACGATTTGTTTACTTTACAATATATAATTTATATCTATTAAGTGTTGGGTTCCTAGAGACGATGTAGCATAGTTACTTAACTCCACCCATCTACTTCGTTTTTTATGTTTGTGGAGATCGGACCCCCCCCCTCCACCACAATACCCCATATTACGTCCCTTTCATTCCCCACCCTTAAGCACAGTTAAAGTGACCGAAATCAAAGCCCTATTGTCAGGCTTTGATGTCCGTAACGCCCCGCCCCCTATTCTTCTCCCGAAATTAAAGCACCACTGGACTCTGGTCAAACCTCGGAGTCAGGCTTTGATGTGCGTAACGCCCCGCCCCCTATTCTTCCCCCGAAATCAAAGCACCACTGGACTCAGGTAAAATCTCAGAGTCAGGCTTTGATGTCTGAAACACCCATCCCCCCCCCCCATCCCCACCCACCAGATCGGGGACCAGAAGTTTGAAGTTAGTTTTAGTTAGTTTAGTGTTGGATTAGAGTTTGTATGAGATAGTCGTGCAGTCACGAGTAGTCTAAATAAAGTTCAGTTATTTTTATACTTTACACTAATAAGTGTTGACTCATCTGTTGGCTTATCTGTTTATGTGAATGTGTTCTGGAAACCTAGCAATAATTAAGAAATATACTAAAAGAACCCGTAACATTTATGGCACCTCCGACGTGAACTCGTGACTGCGGAGTAAGGAGTTATTGTGAAAATTGCTGTCAATACAAACGACGTTGTGAGTATTTTCTTCTTTGGATATAAGTGAGCTACGGCATGAATATTTAACTTGTCGTATAGCTGCTGTCGACGTTGTGAATCTGATCTGTGATAGAAGTTATTGTTGCTGATAGGCTGCAGGGGAGGTCCTGCCAAGTTGAATCGTTTATTTCATTCCGGCAAACTGATGTTGATGTGCAACAACTGAGATTATTGTTGGGCTGAGGTTACTGTCTAGTTAATGAATTAATCTGGAGTACTTCCTTACTTACTACAATTTATAGTACGTATATTATTTACTGCTATATTGCATTACGTTGCCGTTTGCCGATGTTACTGACGTAGCTGATGTTACAGATGAAACTAATTGTTATATAGTGAGCTAACTGTGTGGATTACGGATCCGATTGTGTCTCAAGACTGGTATTTACTGTAATACATTTACAATATTGGATTATTGACAATATTATTTTAATTAAATAAAAAAAAAAAAAAAACAATAAAATAAATCAGAAACTAATAACATTAGAGTTTAAAAAAAAAAAAAAAAAAAAATTCGAATGGAACTATATTAACGTCATCAATTCTGCAAGAGGGTCAGGAAGCTGCAGCTAAGTTAACATTTTAATTTTGTTTTATTTATTAATTTTTATAAACATTAACTGTAACCTGCTAATGTATTTTGTTCGTTGTTCCTAGTGGAATTCTGTATTGATTCGAATACAGTAGAGGTTAAAATAGGGTCCACTTGGAACAACTAAAACACGTGCATTTAGGTTAATTATCATAATTGTTGTTCCATTAGTTAGGCACTTTGTATTGCTGTACTATTATTTTTTTCTCGTTGGTGTTGTTCTCTTTTCTGTCCAGTAGTTATATAGTTAGTTATTATTGCTAGTATTCTCCTTTCATTTTGTATTAGGGATATATTGTGCTGTATATATAATCAGTGCCATGACATCCCTTACAGCTTTAATAGAGAATGGTAAGTCCCTTGGACTTACCGGGCAGGAGTTGCGTGATTGGGTTAAGCTAAGAGATGCCGAGGAGAAAGAAGAGAGACGCGTGAGGGAGGATAAGGAGAGGGAAGAGAGACGCGTGAGGGAGGATAAGGAGAGGGAAGAGAGGTGCGAAGAGAGAATGATTACAAAGCTAGAGGCGGAAAATGCGAAAGAGCGTTTGGAACTCGATAGAGCAAGAGCAAGCGAACCCCCGAGTACCATGAATAGCGAAAGATGTACGAATTAGTAGCTTACCTTCTGACAAAGCCGCGACCGTCGAGGGACTTCTGACTGATTATGTAAACATTCTTTCTGACATGCCGGGTAAGACGGATGTGATCAAACATGACATCAAACTATCAGACGATAAAGTGATTCGACTGAGACCGTATGCGCTACCTCTACACCACCGGGGACAGATTCAAAGGGAGTTAATAGAACTACAGAAACAGGGGGTCATTGAGCCATCAGATTCTCCATATGCTGCCCCAATAGTGCTAGTGAAAAAGAAAACCGGTGACATTAGACTGTGTGTGGACTATCGTCAGTTGAATAAAATCACTGTTCTAGATTCCTATCCAATGCCTAACTCTGAAGAGTTAATGACACGCTTAGCTAATGCCAAATATTTTTCTAAATTGGATTTAGCCAGAGGTTACTGGCAAATACCATTAACCCCAGAAGCAAAGCCCTTGACGGCATTTATCACTCCATTTGGTTTATTCCAATGGAACTTTATGAGTTTTGGGTTGGTCAATGCACCGGCCACATTCAACAGAATGATGGCCAAGTTATTCTCCCACAGACTTGACACAATTTACTACTTAGATGATATCTGTGTTTTTCATGAAGACTGGGAAAAACATATACAAGGCCTTCGAGAGGTATTTGACATATTAAAGCGACACAACCTGACTGTCAGACCAACTAAACTAGAAATAGGACTGACAGAGATTACCTTCTGGGACATAAGGTAGGCAACAACTCGATACGACCAGTAGACGAGACTGTGTCAAGAATATTGAACATAGAAGTACCGTCGTCTAAAAAGCAAGTCCGCAGCTTGCTAGGTCTGTGCAATTTTTACCGTAAATTTATACCTAACTTTGCACATGTGATGGAACCACTAGCTAATCTAACCAGAAAGGAGAATCGAATAAAGTTACATGGTCTGACAGGTGTCAACAGGCGCTCGATTTAATCAAGATAGCGTTCGCCCAACAGCCCATTCTCAAACTACCGGATATCAGCAGGCCCTTTAGTCTGGTTACGGACGCCTCCGGGGTAGCCATAGGTGGGGCCCTGTTACAGGGCCATGATGGGGTGTTACACCCCTGTGTTGTACGTTAGCCGTAAACTGACATTAGCTGGAGACTAGGTATGCTACTATAGAGAGGGAGGGACTAGCCATCATATGGTGCATCACCAAGCTGGCCAGGTACCTCCTGGGTGCCCCTTTCACTCTCCTGACCGACCATGCGCCACTGGCTTTCATCAATTCAAAGAAACTAGGGAATCATAGAGTAGCAAGGTGGGCTCTGTTACTACAAGATTTCAATTTGTCATCCAGACCATTCCGGGTAAGCAAAACGTATTAGCTGACACCTTGTCTCGTTGCATTTCAAACCAAATTCAGGAACAAAGCCCAAACTATTAAAGCTGTAAGGGCAGCGATAATTGTGTGATACATTTTCATGAGTAACATATACCTCCATTCTGGTTTAGGTAAAGTATCTATTGACATCATATTGTTTTGTGTTGTAAACGTTAATCACCAAGCTAACATAATCCGATTTTGTTGATATTGGATGATAACTTACGATCATCATAGGACTCATTACACTATCTTCCAAATTACATGTAAAACTTAACTACAAGTATTTTTTTTTTTCTCTAATATAAAGTCACCGATTACTTTAATATTGTTATCTGATTTTTGTTCTTATTGGTCGTGAGTGACCAAGCACTAAAATTTTGGCCATTTGTTGATACATTCTTACCAGTTGTAACAATCTGTTGAGAGGTGTTATCTCTCTCTGTAAATATATAATTCTTTTATTAATTTTAAAGAAACGTTATTTTGTACCAGTTTTTTTTGTTTTTTCATTGTTTCCCTCTATCAAAAAGAGGCCTGTATGTTATAGAAGATTTATAATGGGTTAGTACAGTAGGGAACTTTGGAGATGACATTTAGTTTAGTGACAGATTACGATCCCTTAGTTTGTAATTGGTGTTATTTATGGTACTGGGATTGTGTGTATATATAATTTGTTCATGCTTTACTTAAATCTGTTATAATTAATTGTTTTGTGTTATGCAATGTCTTGTAAACTGTTAGATGTACCAATATAAGTAACTTGCTTATATTTTAATTCTCATTTTTTTTAGTTAAGATATTGTAGTTGGAACCAAGCAAATTGGTTCGATAGACTGTAGAATGGGTGACCCTTATGTTAGAAGGCATAATTTTAGAAATGTCTCTTGTGTATTTATCAGCATATCATTTGAACAATAACAATTATGTAACTTCCAAATGTATGATTTTTTTTGTTGGTTAGTAGATCACCCCATTTTCCTGGGTTTATGATCAATTTTTTACATACACTTGTACTTTTATTATTTTTATATACACTTCATTTTGCATGATTGCATCATGCTTACTGACAAGGAGGGAGATGTGGAGATCGGACCCCCCCTCCACCACAATACCCCATATTAGCGTCCCTTTCATTTCCCCACCCTTAAGCACAGTTAAAGTGACCGAAATCAAAGCCCTATTGTCAGGCTTTGATGTCCGTAACGCCCCGCCCCCTATTCTTCTCCCGAAATTAAAGCACCACTGGACTCTGGTCAAACCTCGGAGTCAGGCTTTGATGTGCGTAACGCCCCGCCCCCTATTCTTCCCCCGAAATCAAAGCACCACTGGACTCAGGTAAAATCTCAGAGTCAGGCTTTGATGTCTGAAACACCCATCCCCCCCCCCCCCATCCCCACCCACCAGATCGGGGACCAGAAGTTTGAAGTTAGTTTTAGTTAGTTTAGTGTTGGATTAGAGTTTGTATGAGATAGTCGTGCAGTCACGAGTAGTCTAAATAAAGTTCAGTTATTTTTATACTTTACACTAATAAGTGTTGACTCATCTGTTGGCTTATCTGTTTATGTGAATGTGTTCTGGAAACCTAGCAATAATTAAGAAATATACTAAAAGAACCCGTAACAATGTTACATATAGAAAATTTGGTGTTCGGGCAGGATAACGACTGTCAAAATAGTGACTGTCATAACGGCGACTTCACATGAGCAACGTAATCAGGTTGGCGACTTTCAAAACGGCGAATGTCTGAATAGCGACCGCATTATAACAGCAACTGTTATAATAGCGACTTTACTGTCAACATCTGAATGAGATACACTCACTGTTAGGAGATAGTGTTGGGCTCAGAGACCGCAGACTATTCCTTCGATGTTGTGATATAAAAGATGTCTAGCAATTAGGATTAAGACGAGTAATGGTCAAATATACCACTTAAGAGTAGGTTGGGAGAAAACAATAAACTTGTTAAACACTAGAAGTTGACATGGGCGGGGGGGGGGAGGACGTCGGACAGTCTAAGAGGGTTAAACAATGTGAATCAGGAGATTTGAACAGAATGAACAATATCGAAGTAGACTGTGACGTAAGCAAAGTAAAAAAAAAATGAGCGGACGTAATAATGATTAGTTAAGAGATAAAGAGTTAAGAGATAATCGAGACAGGGTTGAGATGACAGAGTTGAAAGTTTTTTTTTAGTTTTGGAAAACTTACCGTGGCCTAAAATGGAGTTTATAAAATCAAGAAAAGAAAGGGACATGATAAGCCATGGGCATTTTTCTAATACAGTCTTTGAGCTATTTCTATCCTGTTTTAAATCAGCTTTTTTTTTTAAATCATGTTACTTCGTACGTGGCTAATTCAAATTAAATGTTATTTTTAATTCATTTAATAATTGAAATGTGATTTTTAAAATTTCTTTTGCCTTGAATTTTTTTTAATGAGCAGAGGCAACGATTTGTTGTGTTTGTTCTCAGCTGTTGCCAGTTGTCTGATGGACAGTCGCTGTTTTAAAACAGACGCTATTGTTAAGTCGCTCAGCTGACAGCCGCTTTTAACAGTCGCCATTATATAAAATGCTACGTTTTGATTTTAATATTGAGAGAATTAAGGGTAAAACGTAATGGGTGACATAAATTAGCACCCATATCTTTATCTAATGGTGTTTGGTTTGGTTTGGTTGGTTGGTTGGTTTGCTTTGGTTGATTTGGTTGATTGATTGGTTGGTTTGGTCGGTTGATCGGTTGATTATTTTGGTTTTGTTTGTTAGCGTTGACGGGTACAACGTAATTTGTGAACGATGTGGCAGTGACGGTTTTGGCTTGGTTGGTTTAGTTGCTTGGATTGGTTGGCTCGGTTGGTTTGTTTGGTTGATTGGGTAGCTGGTTTGGTTAGTTGGTTTGGTTAGTTGGTTTGGTTAGTTGGTTTGGTTAGTTGGTTTGGTTAGTTGGTTTGGTTGGTTGTTTGGTTTGATTGGTTGGTTCGGTTGGTTTGGTTGGTTGGTTGTTTTGTTTGGTTTGGTCGGTTAGCGTTGACGGGTAAAACGTAATTTGTGACGCATGAAATGTAGGTAATTTCTGCACAAAGTAAATATTGAATAAAGTGAGGGAACAAAAACATTTTTTTTAAACGTTAATGATTCTGTCAGTAAGCAGACTGTTTGCATTTTGAGTTGCCGTTCATCACTCGCCCACAACTATTGTTTTGTGGTTGTTGACAGCTGAGTGTAATTGTAATGAACAATGGTTTTTATAAAAAATATAAAATTCCACCCGTCGTTCGATGGGCTAAAAATATTGTCTCATTCTAAATTAAAGAAAGGAACTTGGTATTACAAATGCAGAGGAAAATAAAATGATACGTTTGGTAGAAAAATGTTCATATGTAATTAACCGAGTTCACTCCAACCGTTGATCTTTAGGAATTAAAGTCCTTCCGCTCTAATTGTAAAAACATTAATAAAGCTCATTATTAAACAAGCAATTAAGCCTGTTCCAATCTTGGACACAGGACGTGTTAGCGCATTTTCGTGTTAAGTATTATGGGTTTTATAAAAAGTAAGGAAAGTAAATCATGTTGAATAACTGTTACAAAAATAAATAATGAGTTACGCCCCTTTGTACACCCCTTTGTTAATATAGCTTATATGGTAAACAAAACGGTACCTAATAAGCCCTTTTATTCGGCCCTGAGAGATCAGATTACACATGGCAGGCCAAGACCTCCAAAATGATATATACATCATGGGTCTAGGAATTATGGTTGATGAGTTCTAGGGTGCTCCTTAGTTAATATAGCTTATATAGTAAAAAAACGGTACTTAATATGCCCCCTTTTTTCGGCCCTCAGAGGTCAGATAGCGAAATGGACTTTTGATTACACATGGCAGGCAAATACCTACAAAATGATATATACACAATGGGTCTAGGACTTAAGGTTGTTGAGATCTAGGATGATGACAGACAGACAGACAGACAAAACGGGGACAATAGAGCATTTTTTTCGAAAAAGCTCTAAAAAATGGTTGGGCTTGGTCCGATGAAGGGAAGTTTTCTAAATAAAATGGAACTGTAACAAAAAAAAAACGCGAGGACAGGACTTGCAAGTTAGTAGCTATCTGAAAAGCTACGCTAATGTATAAAAGCTATAAAAAGAGTGTATACCCCCCCCCCTCCTTTGATTCTCATTGGCTTTTATTGTTAAAATCATAGTAGCAATTGTGCCAATTAGTTATGTACTGTTCTTTAAACGTCACACTAAAATAAATAACATTTATGCACTAAGTCTAAATAAAGCTGTGAAAATACATGTTACTAATATAACTGATACTAACGTAGTTTATAAATCAAACATATGGAATCAAGTTAGATTGAAACTATGACTAATTATGTAATTATCCATAACAAGTAACGAATAACACAATATGAAATATGATAAAGTAAATATTCAAGTAGGTAATCAGATATACAAGAATACAAATCATATGCAGATAATAATCCAATAGTAAAGAAATGAATTTTCACATATATTGAAAGTAATAACTCTTATCGTATAAACAACATCACTTCTCATTCAACAAACACAACATTTCTAATACTATCTCTATGACTCTGAGTCTGATTATCTCTATGACTTATTCTTCCTCTGACCTTTTTTATGATAATCTTTTTCTGACACTCTTTTCTTGACACAAACTACTTCTTGTATATCTTGCCTACATAAACAGCTCGACCATTCTACAAACAAATAGCCGATCATAATTTCTATTAATAAAATTCACTGAGTCTAGAAATGACCTGAATCTGACCTCATATCGATCACCTTTAGGTCGACCCCGACACACACAACCGTAACTGTGCGCGTATATATATATATATATATACTAGTTGCAAGTACCCGGCTTTGCCCAGGTTTGAAATAAGGTTTTCTGTTTACCTTTTGTTTTCTCCCTATCCCCTCTCTCCCTTCCTCTCTCTCTCCCTCCCTCCCTCCCCCTCTCTCCCTTTCCCTCCCTCCCTTTCTCCCTCCTCTCTCCCATCTCTCCGTCCCTCTCTCATCTCCCTCTCTCCCCTCTCCCCCTCCTTCTCTCCCCCCGTCCATCCTCCTCCCTCCTCCTTCCCCTCTCCCTCCCTGCCCCCTCTTTCTCTTTATCTCTTCCTCCCATTTCTCCCATCCTCTCCCTCTCTCCTTCCCTCCCCTCTCCCTCCCTCCCTAACCCCTCTCTCCTTCCCTCCCCTCTCTCCCTCCCTAACCCCTCTCTCCATCCTTTCTCCCTCCCTCCCCTTTCCACCTCTCTCTCTCCCCCCCCTTCCTCCCTCCCTCATTCCCTCTCTCCCTCCCTGCCCCCCTCACTCTTTATCTCTCTCCCTCCCTCTCTCCACCCTCTCTCTCCCCTCCCTCCTCTCTCTCTCCTCCCTACCACCTCTCTCCCTCCTTCCTTTCTCTCTCCCTCTCCCCCTGCTCCCTCCCCCTGCTCCCTCTCCCATCTCCCTCTCTTCCCCTCCTTTTCTCCCCCTGTCCATCCCCATCCCTCCTCTCTCCCCCTTCCTCCCTCTCTCCCTTCTACCCTCCTTTCCTCTCTCTCCCTCCTGCCCCCCCTCTCTCTTTCTCTTTATCTCTCTCTTCCTCCCCCCCTCTTTATCTCTCTCTCTCTCTCTCTCTCTATATATATATATATATATATATATATATATATATATATATACTTATTATTATGGCTTCACACTTCTTCTAAAATCCTTCTTCATTCCTTTACCTTCCTCAAACTGTACAAATCAGAGAGCATGAAAAAACAACAATTCTTTGCATCACAAAGGCACAATACGGCACCTGCGCGCAAGTTCTATTCGATCATCGGGAAATGACGTTACAGGGGAATTTTATTTATGGCGCCGTCGAGATTACTTTAATATAGTAAAATACTAAAATAAAAAAAAAACGAAACCTGTCCTATAACCTTCCCCATGTAATTATGTGTATGTGTAACAAATTTCACGTTATTTGTTTGTCTGGATCTTGAGTTATAAAGGAACAGACAGACAGACAGACAGACAACAAATGCGTCTTATAAGTATAATAGGGATGTGACTGAACTGATGAAAATCCGCATCCTTCGGATTCAGATTTGGCAAATATAAATCCGTCGGATTCGAATGCGGATTCGGATTTGGGTCAACACTTGGATAAAAGGGAGTATACCAATTTTAAAACGAAAAACGTTGGGTGCATGAATCCAAACATCTAGGTCCAGACCTTTCTAACATACTCTAATTTCTATAAATGAAAACTGTCACAACCCAATTTAAACAACTCGTGGTCTAGGGGTACATTGCCGAGAGGTTCACCCAGGTCCCCGTAGGTTGGACATACACATTAACATTTGTATATATATATATATATATATATATATATATATATATATATATATATATATATGACATATACAATAAATAACTCTGTATAAATAATAAAAATAATAACTTTAATACCACTTTATATCTGACTATACAGAAAAATATTAGATTTATGTGACGATTTCCATCACCCACAATAGTATTAAATTCAAAAAATAGACTAAATTATAAAGGTCAGTTATTACATTATAATGTCAGGCGGTCTTTCAATCCTGGGCCGTCCGGGTCTCAAATGCCTCCAGAACGACAGATGTCAGGGCTGTTACGGTGCACTTCAGGCAGGGCCATTTCACGTCCGATACGACTTAAAGGTTACTTCCAGATTCAGGGCCTACATGTTACAAACAACATCATGTACGATATGACTACACTATGCTACTTCGATATGACAGTACTAGCTGGAAGTACCCGGCTTTCCTCCTTCCCTCTCTCTTCCTCCCTGCCCCCTCTCACTCTTTATCTCTCATCCCTCCCATTTTTCCCAACCTCTCTCTCCCGCTCTCCTCCCTCCTCTTTCTCTCCCTCCCTACCCCCTCTCTCCCTCCGTTTTTTCTCCATCCCTCCCTCTCCCATCCCTCTCTCTCCCCCTCCCGCCCTCCTCTCTCCCCCTCTCCTTCCCTCACCCTTCCTCCCTCCCTAATTTCCTCTATCTCCCTCCCTAAACCCCTCTCTCCCATCCTCTCTCCATCCCTCCCCTCTATCTCCCACCCTACTCCCTCTCTCCCTCCCTTCCTCTCTTTTCCTCCCCTCCCTTTCTCTCTCCCTCTCCCCCTCCCCTCCCTCCCTCCTCCCTCCAACCCTCCTTTCCTCTCTCTCCCCCCACCCGGCCCTACCCCCTTTCTCTCGCTTTACCTCTCTCTCTCCCTCCCTCTCTCTATTATTATGACTTCACACTTATTCTAAAATCATTCTTATTCCTTTACCTTCCTCAAACTGTACAAATCAAGGAGCATGAATAAACAACAACAATTCTTTGCAGCACAAAGGCACGATACAGCACCAGCGCGCAAGTTCTCTTCGGCTTTATTAGTAGGAAAATTTAAAAATGTAAAATGTATCATAGGGAAATGACGTCACAGAAGAGTTTTACTTATGGCGCCGTCGAGATTACTTTAATATAGTAAGGATACAAAAATAAAAATAATTTATTACAATTAAACTACCCATCGAGATGAATCGAAACCTGTCCTATAACCTTCCCCATGTAATTATGTGTACATGTACCAAATTTCACGTTATTTGGTTGTCTGGATCTTGAGTTATAAGGGAACAGACAGACAGACAGACAGCAAATGCGTCTTATACGTATAGAGATACAACGAATTGTCTAAACTATACAACATACCTCCAGAACGATCAACATATCACACACACATCAACATCTTCATGTAAATACACCGGTTTTATCAAATATGGTGAATGCATAATAAACACACACACCAAACATGTATGTAAATAAGACGTTACATGGCATGGGCGAATGAAAAAAATAAATGTAACAAATCTATGCGTTGTACGTCACCAGCGGCTGTTCACTAACAGAGCGCCACAAGTTTCGTTTTTATAACATGCGCACCAAGATGTAAACACATCCTTTCAAACATACTCCCTTCACCTACTCTGTGATATCTTGACAAAAACCTGAAATATAATTTCACTATATTAATATATTTATTCAATTAACTTTACAAGTATTACATTCTATATCATGAGTTTAGGTTATACAACACTAGAATTAATTTTACATACTCATTTGCATTTATTACACAGCCCAACAACAAAAAAATTTGTGAATTGCCACGAATGTTTGAATGAATTCATGGGTGCTGATTTCAAAACTGCCACTGCTTTTGCTGAATTGGCTCTAGTTTCTGAGATATTGGACACCCGTGAAAATAAGATTGTACCCTTTGTGTAAAACAAATGCAATAGGTGTCTGTTGTTTAATTAAAATATACCAAATTATAGCTTGTTTTTTTTATATTTTATCTCTGCTTTCTAAAGACATCATGAGTTCATCACGAAGATGCTGCAAAAATAATCAGAATGTATTCTGTTACATCTCTGGACAATACATGATTGAAGAAATATAACCGACTTTGTGCAGCAGGCCTATTTGGCTTATTTCGGTGTGAAGCTGGGAGACCAAGACATGTCTTGGGTTCCCCATAAGGTCTGCAAAAACTGTGTGGAGAGCCTACGGCAGTGGACAAATGGTGAGAAGAAAAGTCTAAGTTTCGGTGTATCAATGGTATGGCGAGAGCCGAAAGACCATTTTGGTGATTGTTTTTTTTTGTATTGTGAATGTTAAAGGCTTCAATCGCCACAAGAAATTTAAGTGGGATTATCCTGATCTTGAATCTGCAAGGAGACCTATTCCACGTAGCAGTGAAGTTCCTATACCAGTGTTTACTGGATTATTAGAACTTTCACCATCAGACCCCAACGAGGGGCAAGATCTGGAGTTTTTGGCAGGTGAAAACAGTGGAAGCGATTATGAAGGAAGTTCTTCAACACCTCAACCATTCAGCCAAGAAGAACTTAATGACCTAATACGAGACCTAAATCTGTCCAAGTAAGCATCTGAGCATCAAAAAGAAAAATTGAATCGAGACACATGGGATGACGCCATTTTGAATTCTTGTTTTCCGCTTTCGATTTAACGCACACTGTAAATGTGTATTATGATATATGATGATTAATTTAGAGCAGTGAAAAAAATGGACACCTTCAATTATGTGCTGATGATATACGTTTGATGCACATTTTTGGATGCCATTATCTAAACAACCCATGAGACTTTTTCAAGTCCCCAGTCACCATTACAGTGAACATTTTAATATAATGAATACATTACAAGTTCCCCTAAATTTCGCTAAAGCAAACATAAATGAAGTGTAGAATTATTCTATGTCTGTTACCATGAAATATAATGGGCTTTGTATTAGCCAAACTAGTGGATGAACTAGAGGAAGTATTAGCCAACTTACACTAGGACCTGAACAAATTTGTTTTTCCAAACGATTGAGCCTCATAATCTTAGGTTGACAGTCAAGCGCTCAATGAAAGAAATTTTCTCAAACCAGAAGTTAAAATAACATTTTATCTGAAAAGAGAAGAGTTTCTTCTTCCATATTTCAGCCAAGAGGAAGACTGCAAGACTACCATTCCGAGGACTGGCGTCTTTTTATAGACAGTTCCATCAGAAGCTTGAAATGCGTTCTGTTACACAATGGTAACCGTTACGCATCTCTTCCCATTGCTCACTCAACAACACTTAAAGAAGAGTATGAAAATATCAAAACAGTATTGCAGAAAGTCCGTTATTATGAGCATCAGTGGTCAATTTGTGTTGATCTAAAAATGGTAAACTTCTTGCTTGGGTAGCAGTCAGGATACACAGAATACTCATGCTTCATGTGTCTTTGGGATAGCAGGGCAAGGCAAGATCATTGGGACAAGAGTGGCATGGCCTGCAAGGGAAACCCTGACTGTATGTAAAGAAAATATCATCAACAAGCCACTGGTTGACAAAAATAAGATCATTCTCCCACCGCTCCATATCAAATTAGGTTTAATGAAACAATTTGTTAAGGCTTTGGACAAGGCGAGGAACAAGGCGAGAGGTTCCATCAGGATATGGGGGTGATGGAGGAGAGATATCAAGGAAGATGGGGCATACATATGATGGTTGACTACTGTTGGAGCCTCCAGCGCAATTGCACCAGCGACACATACAAAAGGAAGTTGAGCAAACAGCGATTTGCTAATGCATTACCATAAACAATTAACATATTAATTAATTAATTAGACATAATTAGTTTTTCAAATGAAAATGTTTTCTTCTATAACACCATTACACATATTTTTGAACAAATTTCTGCATGACTATTAACAGTTTCACTACTATTTGTTAGTATACTATTATACTTCATGCAATTCTTGACAAATTCCAAACACGGTGCATACATTATTTAATTAATTTTAATTATCTCGTAAAATAGAGCCAGTCTAGCAAAAGCACTTACATGTTCTAAATCAGCATAGTTGACTTAGTATAAAATGATTCAAATGTCACTGGCAATGAATTCACTGTTTACCAGTGTTATAGAAGTTCTAATAACTGATCTGCAATATCGTGATATTTCGAAAACCTTCTATAATAATTCTTTTGGGATTTAACTGTTAACATTGCAATAATTGTGCAATAAACGAATGGAAATATACATTCTTTTAAACAAAATTTCACATTGTAAAACAAACATTCACATAATATCAAATTCATGCGCCCAACGTTTGTCGTTTTATAAAAATTAGAAGCTCTTATAAAGTCTATTACCATGTGACCAGGCCCGTAGACAGGTCAAAGTAAGCAGGGGGGCACCAATACCCAGCAAGGGGTACTTTCTCATTTTAGTTACTTTTTCTTTATTTGTTCCTCTTTTTCTTCTTTTTAAGCGGGGGGGGGGCACTCCGCCCATAGCGGGGGGGGGGCACGGCCCCTCAGTGCCCCCCCCTTGGCTACGGGGCTGCATGTGACCAATTTTTTCAGAAATTATTTTCTGCTTTTTAGTATGCAAGAAAAACGTTTTTTAACAAATATTTTTATAATGTATTTTACAATGAATAGAGTAGTATAACATATTAAGTCAATAATATTTTGTCATTTCTGTAATTACAAGAGACCAAAAGTGGCGCCAGCGCTTTAATTTGTTGCCCTTATTATATTTATAAAACTCAGTCTAAATGCTATAACTAAAGACACTGTATTTGGCCTGACATTTATAGTTTGATATCGAACCTCTATATATAATTTACTAATATAATCTAAATCTGCCTTTTCCAAAATGAAAATCGTATACAAACTAATGGCTTTGTTAATTTCTAATATCGTACTTGTAATTTATCAGCGTATTATTTAAACGAGACCAGATCTAGAATTTAGTTACAAGATTTAAAGTCAAACAAACAATGTGATCTACAACACATAGGGTAAAAAAAACCGATAAAAAACATCAGCTCCAGACACATTTTACTTTCGGTTTATACTATCGAACAGTCGAGTTTGTTGGCTTTCAAGGTCAATAATAGCATGTAAGCTGGCCATCTGGTCATTTAGGACGCGGTGACTTTCAGTAACCTGGATATTACGCAACGTATCAGAAATAATGTAGTAGTAAGAGAAAAATGAAATACAAAAATATGACCAAATGTGTTCTTGTACATGATAAACAGACTGCTTCAGCAACTAATACTTTGATTTACTTTTACGATATTTTATATAGTAACAAATAAGTAAAAAATAAAAAAAGAATAACCGAATCATATTTTAGAGCCATTTTTTACCTCACTCTGTTTGGCGGTATCACAGGTTATAAATTATACAGGATGCCCACACGTTTTTTTTAAATCATTTATTTTTTCGAAGCCGATATATTTGTTGACATAGCAATCTATCAAGCACTTTTTAATAAAGTATTTTTCGATTGACGAATTTGTTTCAAAATAAATTGTTATTTGAAATCATTATCTTGAAGCCAGAGCCGGCCTTAGATATTTGGCGGCCCTAGGCAAAAGTAAAAATGGCGGCCCCTCTACATATTAATTTTATATAGTAATCATGAACAGCAAAGTTGGACTAGATAGTGACACTAGTAAACGATTTTATATTAATAATAATTAATTAATAGACGAAAGAATATTGTGTTCAGAATTATGAAATTTAATAGTCAGGTTTATTTACAGGACAATTTTTCTACACTTTATGCTTGCAAATTCGTCAATTAAACTTGCATAATCCAACGATGGTGCTCTATCATTCTCAATGGAAATCAGGGCAAGGTCTACCAGCCTATCTTGCGTCACTCTGGAGCGCAAATAAGTTTTAATTAAATTTAATTTTGAAAAACTGCGTTCGGCTGATGCAACAGTAACAGGTATTGTTAACAAAATGCGTAAAGCATTTGTAACATTTGGAAAGACGTCATTTAATCGGTATGCATTAATATACTTTAACACGTCAAGTGGAGATGTACCTTCAGGTATGGCAAAAGTTAACGTTTTTAGTTCAGTAAATAAATTGAGTTCCTCGATGTCACTATCGATTTCCGTGATTGGTAAATGCGCAGAGGCAGAATTTCTAACATCAGAGAATACTTCATATAAGTTTTTGCATTGTTTTTTTAGCATTGCGTCGTCACGATTTTTCAAGTCTGAAATTTTAAAGAGGAATCCAAAATTATTGTTAAATTGGGTTAAATGTTCAAATCGTTCATTAAAAGACATTATAGCTTGATCCATCAAGGGATCTTGCACTGATTCATCTTCAGCAGATTCATATAAAAACAGTTTTTTAACTCGTTTTCGTCTCAAAGAAGTAACAATTGCTGGAAAACCCATTTCGTCATCACTCATTTCCAGCTCTTCTGCTAATGACTTTGCTGCAATTTCCGATGCCTGGAAGCCATTTTCTTTGAACGAAATAAGAAACTCACGCAACTTTTGTAGTAGCTCCAAATTTAGATCAAATTCTATGTTATCACGCTGCATCGTCTTACTTAGCAAATTTATTTTATTTAGAAATTCATACCAGACTGACAATGTTACAAGGAACGTGAAGTTTTTTAATTCTTTTGCTAGAGAATTAGCTTCTGTTCTGCATTTTGGATCATTAGCTGTTCCTGAGACCTCAACCAGTGCGTCGTATATATCACCAATTTGATAGCGAATGGCTTTTACACTGCTCACTTTACACTCCCATCTAGTGTCGGATAATGGTTTCACTGTAAGATTTTTCACATGTTTTTTTAGGATTTGCCATCTTTGAACTGATGCAGAAAATAAAACATAAATTTGCTGAACAATACCAAAAAAAGATTTAGCAACTACAGAGGATTTAGCCATATCTCCAAGAAGCAAGTTCAAACTGTGACAACCGCATGGCACAAACAATGCTCGTTTGTTTATTTGCAAAATTCTGGATTGAACTCCTTTATTACAACCCCGCATGTTTGCGCAATTATCGTATCCTTGGCCACGACAGTTTGTGATTGACAAACCCAGTTCATCAAGTTTTTGTAAAAATGCATTAACAAGTCCGATTCCAGTGCTATTTTCGGTTGGTATAAAACCTACAAATCGCTCCACAATATTCATAGTTTGTTCGTTTATTTCAACATACCGAATGATTAATGTCATTTGCTCTTGGTGGCTAATATCCGGAGTACAATATAACATGACAGAATAATACTTTGATTCAATAATGCTGGCTACAATTTTCTTTAAAATTCTCTGGCTGATCAAATGCAGAAATTTATTTTGCATGGTTTTACCTAAATAGTGATCATGAATATCATTATTGTTTATTCTGCGAAGATGTTCTTGCAAAACGGGATCAAATTTAGCTAACAGCTCTACCAATCCCAAAAAATTTCCATTGTTAGCACAATTCAAATTTTCATTTGTTCCTCGAAATGCAAGATTATTTTTAGCCAAATATTAGATAATAGCTAACAACCTTTCAAGAACACCACGCAAATGCATTTTTTCTGCATTCATTAATCTAATAGTTTCTTTATCAATCGTTATATTTAAATTCCATCTATTCTCCATTTCGATCCAGTTTATCTGCGCAGTGATGTGGTTACATGATGTTTCATGAAGGCTGACAACTGCAAGAAAATGTTTCCAGTTATTATAACCGTCAGAGGAAAATGAGTTAGAAGCGTTAGAAAAAAGTTTACAACAGAAACAGTACACCCGGTCCTGCTTGACAGAGTAAACTAGCCAACGTCTGTCAAGTGGTTCCTGATTGCAGAGTTTCGTTTTGTAGTATGCTGTTAAAAATCGTCTCCCATCTGTTTCTGGAAAATTAAAATTTTCAATATGTATTGGACCCCGCTTAACAACAAAAACACGCTGCTGATTGTTGAGAGATGATGACCATTGTAAACATTGTAAATAATTTGTGATATTTTAATTTTTTCAATAATTTTTACAAAATTGGCGGCCCCTTTGAATTTGGCGGCCCTGGGCAAATGCCCAGTATGCCTAGTGCTAAAGCCGGCCCTGCTTGAAGCTCAAGAGACTAAAAATTTCGAATATTTGCGTATCTAGATGACCAAATACTTTTTTAAACTACATTTAAGGATACTTTTTTGTTAATATTTATATAATTATGGAAATACCCAAGAAAGAGTTTGTTTCTCCAGTGTAGCATGTGTTCACTAAAGTGCACAGTTTTAAAGTTTTTTAGAGCATTTTCGAAAAAAAAATGCTCTATTGTCCCCGTTTTGTCTGTCTGTCTGTCCGTCCGTCCGTCATCACCCTAGATCTCAACAACCATAAGTCCTAGACCCATGATGTATATATCATTTTGTAGGTCTTGGCCTGCCAAAAAATGACTTTTTTCCATTTCGCGATCTGACCTCTCAGGGCCGTAAAAGGGGGCTTAGTACCGTTTTTTACTATATAAGCTATATTAATAAAGGAGCGCTATATCTCAGCAACTATAGGTCCTAGACCCATAATGTATATATCATTTTGTAGGTCTTGGCTTGCCATGTGTACATCATAAGTTCATTTTGCGATAGGACCTCTGAGGGCCGGGCTTCAGGTCTCCTAAGGGGCTTATATATTATATATACACCTTATACGTTCAATAACCCGTTCATTTGGTGCGAAATACTGCAGCACGTAGTTTCACCAAGGTTTATTAAGAAACTCATCAAATGAAATAGTAAGCTTGTGTTCTGAGTTTAATTGAAAGTATCAGAGCTATGCAACAATTGACGGAGTTTTCGGACGATTAAATGAATATAATTTCGAATGTTTTCAATTATGAGTCCTATTTCAGTAACCACAAACCACTTGTAGTTAGATTTAAGAGAAAATATTTTTTTTCAAATATAAAGAAACGTCTTTATAATTTTTTTTTACAGATATATGCATTACACAATTGAATTTATAAACATTTCCAAAATTTACAAATATTTACTGAAAGCTAACAAAAGTACTGATACATAACACTACAATGCGCTAACACGTCCTGTGTCCAGAATGGACCAGGCTTTATTGCTTGTTTTTTTTACAGATATATGCATTACACAATTGAATTTATAAACATTTCCAAAATTTACAAATATTTACTGAAAGATAGCAAACGTACTGATACATAACACGAAAATGCGCTAACACGTCCTGTGCCCAGAATGGAACAGGCTTAATTGTTTGTTTTTTTTATTTTTAATTTTTTTTTTTAATTTTCAGTTGTATTAATTAGACTGTATAGAAACTATACCGACCAAAAGAGATGAAAATTCTTTTAACAATATAAAGATTAAGAAAACATAAAATAACATGTTTTTAAACTTTTCCTTTTGCTATGTACTCCACGTATTAGTTTCTCTGAGCTTTAGTAGTTTACAAACTAAGTCAAAATAAAAATATTTTATTTAGAGCTACTTATTGATTTAAAATTGATTGAAAGTAACGCATACAAACTTTTTTTATAACAAGTTAAAACTTGCATCATTTGAATTAGTTTGAATTTATAATTCAAAAAAGCCTATACGCTATTCCTTATTAGTCTGTTACAATTAATTATAACTCTTTCTAAAATTAAACTGACTTGTTTATTATGCCAATACTAGACTATTGTAAAGCCAGTGCCAAACCTGGGGATTTAGGGGCATGGGGCTTGGCATCTTTTGAGGCCCCGGCATTTTGACGTTCGATACCATGACATGAGATTATGTACTTAATATTTAATGTAAAAAATACTTTGGGGGGGGGGCTCTCCTCAAGCTGGGGCCCGGCGGGATCCTCACCCAAGGCACGCCTCTGTGTTCAGCTTTGATACATATTTTCAACATAATTTTGTTTTTATAAGTTATGAAATAATTAAAAATTTAATTAGTTGTTGTTTCTTTTTCTTACAACATCCTAAAAGATAAATTATTTCAATAAAAATATGTCAAAGAGATCTAATTAGATACTTTTCATTAAAACAACCAAAAGGATAATTTCTAAAAAATAAATAAATAAAAAATGTCACAGAGAGGTATCGAACCTGGATAGTCAGAATAAAATTAAAACCCCAAGTGCTTAGCCATTTAGCCACCACGTCATACAATCATATTGTACCCTGCAAAGCCTTTGCATAGAGATATACTATTGTTCATCCAGTGCCGAATCTAGGGATTTGGGGGCCCGGGGGATTGGCCTTTTTAGGGGCCCCTGCATTTTGACATTCGATACCACGACATGAGATTATGTACTTAGTATTTAATCTGAAAAATAATTTTGGAGGCTCCCCTCAAGCTGGAGCCTGGGGCACACTGCAAAGCTTTTGCATGAATATAAACTATTGTAAAGCCAGTGCCAAACCTAGGGATTTGTGGGTCCGGGGGCTTGGACTGCATTTTGACGTTCGATACCAAGACATGAGATTTATGTACTTAATATTTAATATAAAAAGTAATTTTGAGGGCTCCCCTCAAGCTGGGCCCGGCGGGACTTTCGATTTTGGACCTCTCCCACACCCTAGGTACGCCTCTGTGTTCAGCTTTGATGCATATTTTCAAAATATTTTTTTTTAAGTTAAGAAATAATTTAAAATCTAATTAGTTGTTGTTTCTTTTTCTAACAACATCCTAAAAGATAAATTATTTAATAAAAAAATTTCAAAGAGATCGAATTAGTTACTTTTCATTAAAACAACTAAAAGGATACATTCTGAAAATAAACCAATACAAAAAATATGGCCTTAATAGGAATCGAACCTGGATAGTCAGCATTAAAAAAAAGATAATTCCAAGCAAATTATCCATTCAGCCACCACGTCACACGAACGAAGTAAAAATTTCAATGTACTATTAAAAGAAAATTGCTCGATTTTTTTTTTCATTTCCGTTTATTACCATTGTTTACGTTTGACTATGTTAAAATGCTATCTGTTGTAATAAAAACTACAATAATTTGAATGATAATATATGTTTATTATTACCTTTTGAAATTTGGGACTTTAAAATTTCATATATAAACCACATAAACTATTTAAAACTGTAGATTTTTTTCAAAAAGAAACGCAGGCATGACGCCATTTTGAATTCTTGTTTTCCCGCTTTTGATTTAACGCAGACATTAAAATGAATGATATGTATATAGATTTTATTAGTATATAATGACAAAATAGTAAGTTTGAATATAAATCAAAGTATAATGCAAAAAAAGAACACCAAATTCCATCGTTTCAAACTCAAATCACCTGTCAAACGAGTATCACACTTCTGCAGATGTTCACTATTGATATCAGAAAATAGACTTAAGAAATGACAATCTTATTGTTTCAAGGTCATACAGTTGGTAAAAATTGATTTAAACGTGACAGTTGCTGCTTTCGGGTATTTTTTCTTGTCTTTTTTAAAATCGTTCTGATCTATTAATTTTTATACAATGGGTCTTTTTACTGATTTTTTTCTCGCAACTCTCCAATGGGGTAAAAATAATGCATTTATGTGTTAGCATTAACAAATTTGATCGCATAATTTTAATCATGTGTAAATGGCAGCCCTTATTTTATTGACAAATAAAGATGTGGTCGTCAGAAGAAACTGAATAAAAATTCATATTGGCATTAACGCTTTCTTAGGATTACAAAATGTCTATGAATATTTGTGTAATCTAGACCAGTGGTAGGTAACATATAGCTCATGGGCAACATGCGGCCTTGCACACTGTTTTAAGTAGCCCGCGGAAGCTTTTGGTAAAAAATGTTTTGAAAAATAATCATCCTACGTGACAAATTTTAGGTACTCAAATACATTTGAAAAAAATAATTACGAGCTAAAATCCGAGAAGCTGATTAAAGAAGATGGTGCTTGCATGGCCTACAGCCCCTCACCTGAATTTACGCATTTAATGCACAGCAAGCTAAACGCGCCATATTTTCCTCGCGCTATGACTGCCTCTTGTTGTGGAAAGCACAGAATATAAATTATACAGAATGTGCATCGTGAATTAATTTTTTTTTTCAAAAGCGACATGTTTGTGTATTATTCTATCGGCTATCAACATTAATACGCTACAATTTTAAAGAGGGAATAAACATCAATGGTTGCATTTTTCTAGTCATTGGTAGATGACTTCTAAAATAGCGATGCGCCTTCTTTATTATATATATTCTGTGGCGGAACCTTTCGGAGATGTGAAGTCATTGTAAGGATGAAATATTTATCTCTTATATCCTATAAACCACTATGTGCCGCTTTTTGCCGTGACATTTCTTTTCATCCTTACCATAGCAGATAGTACAATGATCTTTGTGGCACAACGGTAGACATGGAGAAAACTTAAACCATGACTTGAAAAGCCCTTAGATAGAAGCCTGAATCATCAAGTTAACTGTAGTGCGTTAAACCGTTGGTACGCGTACCTAAAGGGGTGCGGGTAATGTTATGCAGTGGTACGCAGCGACTTATAATTATTCTTTTAAAACAACCAAGATGTTGAAGAAGGTCGCCAGCTTGTTGCGTTTCTCATCACCCAACAACGTGACTTAGTATCGCATTGGAGAGGTAAGCATATTCCATAATGAACCTTTGTACATTTATTTGGGAACTTACGAGTGAGGGTACCAGTGAATATACTTTCGCACCCTTTGGGTTACAGTCGCAAAAAGGTTTAGAACAGCGTGCTAAAGTTCACGACCATCCGTCCACAGCTATTGAGATAGCAGCTGGCGAATCTTGTCATTTGTTATTAAATAATCTGAATATTCTGATTGAACTCTAGTAAAATGTGGATGAAAGACTTGTTTTTTTTAGCAAGGTCCATATGATGATACCTGATAGGTAGTGTGCATCGGTAGTCAATGGATCATCTGGCAAAGACGAAAATGAGGAGAATTATAATCATTGATGTCAAGTAAAGCTAACCTGAAAACATTAAACGCACTAAAACTAAGGACAGATGAGTATAGTTTTAACTCTACAATAATGAGTGCATAATGTTTAAATAAGACTTGGGCGCTATTGTATCGTTTGAGAAAATATCCAACAAAAGATTTAAGCTATCCTCAAACCAAAGCGAATTTCGCGTATCTAGGTAGCTTGCGAAATTCGCCCCTCTTTCGCGGCAATGTATTTATATGGTGATGCTCAAACAGCGGAGAATTTCCGCGGCGGTGCAGAGAAATTTCGCGGCATCGCTTCTTGCAGAGTTTTTTCGCGTTTCGCGAGTGTAAACAATCCAAAATGGCTGCCTAGAAACATCGACTCAAATGAAAATCAAGGTTAAAATTGATATACATGTCTTAAAATTAACAAATAAGACTTACATTTATATAAAGAAACTTGAATTATATCAGATTATGATAGTAAAAGTAAGTGTTTTTTTACACTTTTTACTTGTAAAATACAACAACTGTAGAAAATGTATAATAAGAAGAAAATGTCTGCCGACGTCTTCAAACAAAAAAAAAGAAAATTAAAAAAAATCATTATATCCGGTCGGCTGACGCCCACGTTTGCTTCGCTTAGGTGTAGCGAGGGTTTTTCGCGCTTTGAAAAATCTCACGTGAGAAATAGAGCAGCGGAACGTTTCGCTTTGATTTGAGGATAGCTTTAACGAAGTTTGATGTAGAAAACTGTAAATAGATAACATTTTGTTTGGACCAACAGCGTCTTATCTTGATAATTTCCATGAACCACTGACTGATGCCAACCTAGTGGTTGAATTGTACAAATACTTTAAGATTTTTAGAGGATAAATGAATGACACCTTAGTATTATGAACAATAAAGACATGTCCACCACAGATGTTTTAAGAGAAAGATCAAAGTCAAGTTCTATATGAGTCTGTGAACAATCAGGAACTTAAATCAGAAAGGATTCTGTGCATTGAAATATTGCAACCACTAATGATACACTCTATGATGACCAAACTCTATTATTATCAAAATCTATCATGATCACACGCTATGATGACCACACGCTATCATGACCACACTCTATCATGACCACACTCTACCATGATCAAGCTCTATCATGATCACTATATATCATGAACACACTGTATCATGACCACAATCTATCATGATCACGCTCTATCATGATCAAACCCTATCATGATCAAACCCTATCATGATCACGCTCTGTCATAACCACAATATATCATGATCACTCTCTATCATGACCACACTCGATAATGATCACGCTCTATCATGACCACACTCTTTTATGATCACGCTCTATCATGACCAAAATATATCCTGATCAAACCCTATCATGATCACGCTCTATCATGATCACACTCTATCAAGACCACACTCTATCATGATCAAGCTATATCATGACCACAGGATATCATGATCACACTATATCATGACCACACTCTATCATGATCAAGCTCTATCATGATCACAGGATATCATGATAATAATCATATTATGGTAACACTTTATCAAGATCACGCTCTATCTTAACCACAATATATCATGAAAACACTATATTATGACCACACTCTATCACGATCACACTATATCATGACCACACTATATCATGATCACACTCTATCATGATCAATCTATATCATGACCATAATATATCATGATAACGCTCTATCATGACCACAATATATCATGAATACACTCTATTATGATCACGCTCTATCATGACCACACTATATATCATGACCACACTCTATCATGACCACGCTCTATCATTATCACACTCTATCATGATCAGGTTCTATCATGACCACAATATATAATAATCACACTATATCATGATCACACTCTATCATGATCACTCTCTATCATTACCACAATATATCATGACCACACTTTATCATGTCCACAATATAACATGATCACTCTATATCATGACCACACTCTATCATGATCACACTCTATCATGATCACACTATATCAAGTCAACAATATATCATTACAACGCTCTATCATGACCGCAATATATCATTATCACACTATATCATGACCACACTCTTTCATGATTACACGCTATTATGACCACACTCTATCATGACCCCAGTCTATCATGACCAAACTTTATTATGATCAAAATCTATCATGACCAAACGCTATCATGACCACACGCTATAATGATCCCGCTCTATTATGACCACACTCTTTTATGATCACGCTCTATCATGACCACAATATATCATGATGACACCCTATCTTATAACGCTCTATCATGATCACACGCCATCATGACCATACTCTATATATCATGATCAAGCTCTATAATGATCACTATATATCAGGATCACACTCTATTATGACCACAATATATCATAATCGCACTCTATCAAGACAAAACTCTATTATGATCAAAATATATCATGATCACACTCTATTATGATCACGCTCTATCATGACCAAAATATATCCTGATCACACCCTATCATGATCTCGCTCTATCATGATCACACTCTTTCAAGACTACACTTTATCATGATCAAGCTATATCATGACCACTATATATCATGATCACAATATATCATGACCACACTCTATCATGATCAAGCTCTATCATGATCACAGGATATCATGATAATAATCTATCATGATATCACTCTGTCAAGATACGCTCTATCTTGAACACATTATATCATGAAAACACTATATTATGACCAAACTCTATCACGATCATACTATATCATGACCAAACTATATCATGATCACTCAATATCATGACCATAATATATCATGATAACGCTCTCTCATGACCACAATATATTATGACCACACTCTATTATGATCACGCTCTATCATGACCACACTATATATCATGACCACATTCTATCATGACCACACTCTGTCATGATTACACTTTATCATGACCACACTCTATGATGATCACGCTCTATCATGACCACGCTCTATCATTATCACACTCTATCATGACCACACTCTCGAATGATTAAGCGCTATCTTGACCCCAATATATAATGATCACACTCTATCATGACCACTATCTATCATGATCAGGCTCTATCATGACCACACTCTATCATGATCACACTCTATCATGATTACACTATATCAAGTTCACACTATATCATTACAATGCTCTATCATGACCACAATATATCATTATCACACTATATCATGACCACACTCTTTCATGATTGCACGCTGTTATGACCACACTCTATCATGACCCCAGTCTATCATGACCAAACTTTATTATGATCAAAATCTATCATGACCACACGCTATCATGACCACACTCTATCATGACCACACGCTAAGATGACCACACTCTATCATGATCACACTGTATCATGACAACACTCTATAATGATCCCGCTCTATTATGACCACACTCTTTTGTGATCACGCTATATCATGACCACAATATATCATGATGACACCCTATCTTATAACGCTCTATCATGATCACACGCTATCATGACCATACTCTGTAAATCATGATCAAGCTCTATAATGATCACTGTATATCATGATCACACTCTATTATGACCACAACATATCATAATCGCACTCTATCAAGACAAAACTCTATTATGATCAAAATATATCATGATCACACTCTATTATGATCACGCTCTATCATGATCACACTCTTTCAAGACTACACTTTATCACGATCAAGCTATATCATGACCACTATATATCATGATCACAGGATATCATGATAATAATCTATCATGATATCACTCTATCAAGATACGCTCTATCTTGAACACAATATATCATGAAAACACTATATTATGACTACACTCTATCACGATCATACTATATCATGACCAAACTATATCATGATCACTCAATATCATGACCATAATATATCATGATAACGATCTCTCATGACCACAATATATTATGACCACACTCTATTATGATCACGCTCTATCATGACCACACTATATATCATGACCACATTCTATCATGACCACACTCTTTTATGATTACACTTTATCATGACCACACTCTATGATGATCACGCTCTATCATGACCACGCTCTATCATTATCACACTCTATCATGACCACACTCTCGCATGATTAAGCGCTATCTTGACCCCAATATATAATGATCACACTCTATCATGACCACTATCTATCATGATCAGGCTCTATCATGATCACACTCTATCATGATCACACTCTATCATGATTACACTATATCAAGTTCACACTATATCATTACAATGCTCTATCATGAACACAATATATCATTATCACACTATATCATGACCACACTCTTTCATGATTGCACGCTGTTATGACCACACTCTATCATGACCCCAGTCTATCATGACCAAACTTTATTATGATCAAAAACTATCATGACCACACGCTATCATGACCGCACTCTATCCTGACCACACGCTAAGATGACCACACTCTATCATGATCACACTGTATCATGACAACACTCTATAATGATCCCGCTCTATTATGACCACACTCTTTTATGATCACGCTCTTTCATGACCACAATATATCATGATGACACCCTATCTTGATCACGCTCTATCATTATCACACTCTATCATGACAATACTCTATATATCATGATCAAGCTCTATCATGATCACAATATATCATGATCATACTCTATTATGACCACAATATATCATGCTCACACTCTATCATGACCACGCTATACCATGACCACACTCTAGTATGATCAAAATATATCATGATCACAGTTTATCATGACCATACTTTATCATGACCACACTCTATTATGATCACACTATATTATGACCACACTATATTATGATCACACTAAATCATGACCACACTATATCATGATCACACTCTATCAAGATCATACTATACCATGACCATATTATATCATGACAACGCTCTATCATGACCACACTATATCATGAACACGCTCTATTATGACCACGCTATATCATGACCACACTCTAGTATGACCACAATATATCATGATCACACTCTATCATGACCACGCTCTATCATGATCACGCTCTCTCATGACCACATTATATCATGATCTCACTCTATCATGATCACACTCTATCATGACCACACTATATCATTACAACGCTCTATCATGACCACAATATATCATGATCGCACTCTATCATGTGCACGCTCTATCATGATCAAACACTTTTATGATCAAAATATATTATAATCACACTTTATCATGACCACACTTTATCATGACAACAATATAACATGATCACACTATATCATGATCACACTATATCATGACAACGCCCTATCATTATCACACTATATCATGACCACACTCTCGCATGATTAAGCGCTATCTCGACCCCAATATATAATGATCACACTCTATCATGACCACTATCTATCATGATCAGGCTCTATCATGATCACACTCTATCATGATCACACTCTATCATGATTACACTATATCAAGTTCACACTATATCATTACAATGCTCTATCATGACCACAATATATCATTATCACACTATATCATGACCACACTCTTTCATGATTGCACGCTGTTATGACCACACTCTATTATGACCCCAGTCTATCATGACCAAACTTTATTATGATCAAAAACTATCATGACCACACGCTATCATGACCGCACTCTATCCTGACCACACGCTAAGATGACCACACTCTATCATGATCACACTGTATCATGACAACACTCTATAATGATCCCGCTCTATTATGACCACACTCTTTTATAATCACGCTCTTTCATGACCACAATATATCATGATGACCCCCTATCTTGATCTCGCTCTATCATTATCACACTCTATCATGACAATACTCTATATATCATGATCAAGCTCTATCATGATCACAATATATCATGATCATACTCTATTATGACCACAATATATCATGCTCACACTCTATCATGACCACGCTATATCATTACAACGCTCTATCATGACCACAATATATCATGATCGCACTCTATCATGTCCACGCTCTATCATGATCACACACTTTTATGATCAAAATATATTATAATCACACTATATCATGACCACACTTTATCATGACAACAATATAACATGATCACACTATATCATGATCACACTATATCATGACAACGCCCTATCATTATCACACTATATCATGACCACACTCTATCATGACCACACTCTTTCATAACAAAACTCTATTATGATCGAATTCTATCATGACCACACGCTATCATGACCACACGCTATCATGACCACACTATATCATGACCACTGTCTATCATGATCACACTCTATCATGACCACACTTTATCATGACCACACTCTATCATGACGACAGATGTCGACTATTATATTTGCAGATACCTTTTCCTTCGTTACACTTGTTTCGGTTGTTTCACCTTTGTCAGCACAGTCCGGCAACATTATTTCTGGTATTGCGGGATTGTTGGTGTACATTATGGCCGAAATAAATGAAATGCCAGTATCACTAGTATTACTAGTTTTAATAGTAGTGCAATCAGTGTCACTGCTCATAAATTGCAGCAACGTACCCGGCAGTTTTTTCAATGCTTCTTTCTCCTTTTTCTTTCGCTTCACAAATCCACTCGCGTGTTTCCTCTTCAGACATTCATCAGACATGGTTTTTTAAAAGTACTTCCGTTGTTTAAAATTTTGTAAGAAAAAAGCACACGACTAACGATAAACAACAAATGCGAAGCGCATGATGTAACACAGGAATTTCTATGTCATCACTACATAGAGTCTGCATATAATTATTAACAATGCGGAAAGTTTATTTAGATTTCAAATCGCAAAAAAATTGCGAATGCATTCTTGAAAAATATTAAAAATGAAGTCCGGGAGTGCCTACGACTTTGAAAGTGCATAGGGCCTACTATGGCCTTAAAACGGCCCCGAATAAACTGACATTTCAATTTATGCTACAAACTATACAAATAAAACCATTGAAAAAATTAGGGAGATCATGAAAAGTCAAGAAGCATATTGATACTTCCAGGTTTACACATATGTGCATTAAAGAACATGACACTAGACATGTTTCAAAATTTATTATCTATCAAACACCAACATAAGAAATAGTAACAAAATAAATCGACAATTCTAACACTACTTTCTCAAAAACATCATAGTGTGTCAACAATAAACCTTTCATTGCTTGCTATCTTCTCTATATTTTTAACCCCTGGTGAGCAGTCTGTCTTGTCCTCATTTGCTCTACCACTAACACACTTCTTAATCCTGAATACAACTCATCACAAACTCCTAATAAAGGTTCTAACAGAGTTAGGCCTGTGACATCAAGTTTATCATGTGTTCGTTAAAGTGTAGAGTTCTGATATTAGTTGTCTGGCGCGCTATTTTAAATATTTGTATACAAGCTTTACCAATAAAAATGTGTGAAAATGTTTGAACCATGTAATTCCTGCTGTTATAAGTATTTCAATTTCGGTATATAGCTTTCATTTTAGATCAGATTTTAACTGCCAATAATACTTTAGAAAAAAAAATAGTTGGGGGGGTTGAGACATGGTACTTATATGCACCAGGAAGGATTTACAGCGATTTCACATGCATACTAATTGATCTTACGTTCTAGGTAGAAGATTTGAACAATTTTCCTAGAGCATATTATCAAATGCCATGATTTTCTCGATAAAAATGTTGAACAGAAAGAATGCAGCCTTGACGGACTCCAATCGACATCATGATTATGATGAAGTTCGCGTTGGTGTTTTATGTGTTTTTATAAATTCAAGCGACAGTTGAAGATCTGTTCGATTGTGCGTCTGACATGTCTGAAACCTGCCTGTTCTTCTGCCGATAGTTTCTCAGCAACTGGTTTAACCTATTGAGGGTAATTTGTTCTGTAAATCTGACACTGTCTTAAATTACCTTTTGAAACAGTGGTATGTTGATTGACTGGTTCAACTCCTCCTTGGGCAGTACTTTATTACCCGTATCTTCTGACAGAGCGTTGTTTGGACCTTGGTTACTGCCACATCATCGTGTTTTAGAAGTTTAGCAGGAATGTTGTCAGCCACAGAAGGCTGATTCCCTTTCAAATTTCATACTGCTTCTTCGACCTCACATAATTAAGTTAAACTTGCTTTACTCCGTTACAAATAGAAGTCATGAAATTTTTAATTCATTACAGTACCGCGTTACTTTTACTTTTTTACTTTACAACAATGGGATATATACCAGCAACAGAAGAAATTGATTTGTTAATCCCGTGAATTCCACAACACACACACTAACTCAGAGGTAGAGACAAAGATTAAATGAGAGATAGAGCTAAATATGATAATTACAATTACATTAGAAACATTACGATACATGTGAAATAATATTTAAACTCACAATGCCTCTTTTCATTATATGAATCTACTAGTAGTACCCGGGTCACGCGTTGCCGTGGCTAAGTCATATGTAATGGAATAGAAAGTACTCAGTAACCCCTTGTTTCTTATTTTTTTATTAAAAAAAAGCACAGACACATTATAAAAAACTAATTAGCAATCATTTAAAGCTATATACAAAGGTAGATTTCTTATATTAAGAAAACACTCGTTTCTAAATATATTATGTTTATTAAAGCAGTGCTTTTGAATATACAATATATTTTTTTTTTCATTTTTTGTGTATATATATACAGATTGTCTGGTTTTCAGACTCCAGACCAGGCAACATATAACTGTCCATGCAAGGAACAATGTCTAGATCTATACCATACAATTCTTATGTTTAGCCTTGAGCTTTGTTGAAGGTGATTGCAAATGACAAACGAATAAAGAATTTCAATCTTTCAAATTGAAAAGGTTGGAATCATAGAAATGCGAGGAATGATGACATCTTCATTATTGAAATGACTCTCAAGATTTCTGCTTTTATGACGTTGCTCATCAAGCATGTGCCATATAAGCACTTCGGCTGGTTCATAAATTGTAACAAGATGATTGACACAGATTTTCAACAACACATGTGTGATGGTATCCCTGCCATATGGAAACCCTAAAATTCTATAAGATAATTCTATCTGAAAATCTCATTTTGCAGCTGGACATTTGGAAACATATTTCCTGTTGTGAGATAGGAAAGTCTTTAATTCGCTGGCATATTCAGCAAGAAAAGTTTTTAATGGCTCTGTGATGCAGTTTAATATTTCCAGAGGCACAAAACATTCCTTTACTTACTCCATTAAATGTTAGAGCTATGCAATGAAGAGACCCTTTAGTTAGTGATGAAGAGTAATGCTAATCCAGTGGTTCCCAAACTTTTTTGACCCATGGACCCCTTATGTAGTCAAAATTTGCCCACGGACCCCCAAGTGAAAAAGCTGCATAAATGCATGGTATGAAAATTATACATTAAAAAAAAAAACATTTTGTTGTAGAAGTTTTTATAGAAATTATAATCTGTGGTTAAAATAAAAAAGATAATGACTTGAGATGATGTTATGAGTGCATTTATGTCCAGCTCAATATTTGTGAATAGTGACCGCAAATCCCCACGAGCACTTATTTCTGGTCGGTTTCTGATGTTGTGTTTGTGTGTAATGAGGTTCATAACGGCACTGAATCCACTTTCTACCAAACAGAAAGACGGAAAAGCATTACAACTTCTGTACAATACCCATAATGCAGGATATAAAATTGGGATCTGTTTTTTATAACAGAATTTGTGCTATCCTTGTTTAAAAATTGGTTTAATTTCCTCACGTTTGGATATTTCAAAATGCTGCTCTTGTATTAGTAAAAGGATTCATCTGAGATTGCCCACGTGCGAAATGACTAAACACTGTTTCGGGAATATTCACTTGAAGCTTATCTTCAAATCGTTGGTTGAGGTCTGCATAAAGAACCATTAAGTGTTGACAGTAAGCAAGTTAATCTTCAACTTTATTTTGCAATTTCGAGATATTTGGAAACTGAGAACATTCTCCTCTTTCCAAGTTTTGTTTGCAGAGAGAAAGTTTTGCCACAAACGCAGACATTATGCTTTTAGATTTGATTAAATTTAATTGGTCATCTTGTAGGTTAAAATTAGTTTCGTTAAATTTGTCAAATAAATCAGACATATGGGCTATGCCACTTTCTGATTTAATTAAATTGTGTCGCAAATCATCGTCATGGATCTTTAGATAATCAACGTACTTCTGTGTGAAGTAGTAAACAGTTATAGACTTCGTCATTTTTCAAACAAAGTTGAGAAAAAAATCTCTCATTTAAGGCATTCCTTTTGATTTTTTTCACTTCTTTAATGAAATAATCTAGTGATCCATGCAAACGTTCACTAAGTTTTTTCAACATAATGATATCGATGAATGACATAGTGTACTGAAAATACATTTGGTACAGCTTGTTTTAAATATGCCAGACAGCCTCGGTATCTTCCTACCCTTGCCGGAGCACCGTCAGTAGCAAGAGAAATGATATTAGTGGATGGTAAAGCATGTACATTGAACAATCTTTTTAATTTAGTAAATAACGTTTCACATTTTGTCTCCAAAGATTTAGCCAATAACAATTCTTGACCAAATTGTTCTTCTTTTACAAATCTTACATAAGCTAAAAGTAAACTTTCGGTTCCTGGTAAAGTGGACTCGTCGAGCTGTATAGAAAATTCAGGTAATAAAGGATTTTCTACGGACTGACTGAGCCATTTCGTCAATCCATCTTTGTACTGTATTATTACTCAGTTGAATTATTTATATAATGTTGAAAGCTGGTTTGTGCAAATATGTGCGTATTACATCATTTACATCTGGTAAAATAAGTTATTCACCAATAGTATGCAGCTTTCATGACATTGCAATCACAAAAGAAATGTTATAAGAAGCAACACTCCATCATCATCTCGCTTAGATGTGTCAGTGAGTTGTTGCAGTGACAGTATTTTCACAAATTTTTTATTTGACTGTTTGAAAAAACGTTAAATATTTATCATTTTATCTAAGACTGGAAAAATGTGAGATAGACTTTGTATCAGAATAACATAGAACTTAATTCGATGTATGATGTAAACTATTTTATAGTTTTTGTTTATATTGTAGACAAATTAGTGCATCCAGCGGAGTTATTTCATTTCTGTTTAAACGTGTAATCAATCGGCTGTCTGTCTCGCACCGCGCCATGCTTGTTATTAATTTAGTTAGCGTGCACTACTACTTTATTTGTTTTTTATTTTAATTTCCTTAATAAAATGGATCATTATTTTACTATTTTACATTAAACCTTTCACGGATCCCCTGAAGCTGTTCAGGGACCCCCAAATGAATTAAAATTCTTTACCGACCCCCTGAATGATACCAGGGATCCCTGGGGGTCCGTACGGACCACTTTGGGAACCACTGTGCTAAACGATTTTGTGTGATTGTATTTTTGCGTACTTGCAGCTGTTAATCTTCACGTTCTGGATGCATGTCGCTTGTTGCCTTTACCCTTATTTGATTCCAATGCACATAAGTATTGAATACTCGTTGCATTGCTGCCGGTCTTCTAATATAATGACCTTAGATAGATAGGCTATTTCTGTGATTTTTAAAAATTAATTTATAAAAGAAGAGATTTTAGTCAAAGGCTGCAAGATCTAAAGACAAAATTATTTTTTAAAATACTGACGAAAAAATGTAAGTTTGCACTCTTAATAAAATTAGGTTGAAATATACTTACCTATTATTTTTTTAAATACTGATATCAATTAGAATGTTTGACCAGGCACACCGTATTGGGCGTGCGTGCGACTGTATATTCTCAATCTCATTTCTGGATGCATGTCGCTCTGCTGCCACCGCCTTCTGATTTTCAGTTAATCACTGTATTGCTGCTGCTCTTCGAGTAAAAACATATATTTTCTGCTAGGCATTATTTAAAGAACTGACTAAAGTTAAAGAAACATATAAGACGGCAGAGCATTAAAAAAAAAGCCAAACACACATTTTAGAAAAATAATTACCAGTCATTTAAAGCTGTAACTTTAACAAAGGAAAATAATAATAAAATAAAAATGGGTATACTCTCCTAATAATAGGTTAAAATATATATTACTACTTATTTTGTAAAACATTACAGAAAAAAATATTCACATTTGATAAGCAAAGGAACATATGTTATATAAAGTTAATCATAAAAAAATACTGACGAAATAAATATTAGTTTGCACTCTTAATACGTTTAGGTTGAAATATACTTACTTCTTTTTTTTTTTGTTTAATATTGACATAAAGAAGAATGTTGAACCAGGTTTACGAACATCATGCAAATGAAGAAGCTAATGTAAATGGTAAAAGGGAATAGGATTGGTTTATTCTAAAACAAATACAGTCCATATATTAGTTATCACTCAGACATTTTTGACTTGCATCCCGTGGTTTTTTAAAAGTAAAGTGATTTAAAGAAATATTTTGATCAAACCGATTGATTAAATAATATTTTTGAATATAATAGATGTGATGCCTATATAAAATGTATATATAAACACGCGAGTAATTTACTGTAATTTTATGTGTCAATTTAAATTTTTTGCCACTCTACTTTTGTGGTTAACGCTTCATAAATCACTATGAGTAGAATAAAGCATTTTTTATATATAGACTTCAACTTTTAATTTGTAGCTTATAACCTATGTATATTTTAATAGCATATAGAGAAGGATAGTTGTAATTATGCTTGTACTAATTGTACACGGCAAAGATTTGCATTGAGATAAACCATAGATCAGTGTTGAGTTCAATTTCTTTTTGTTATGAACGAAAATGAAAAGCTAATTAGTAGGTGTTTCTTTTTTTTAAAACCTAAAGATATTTTTTTAAAAGTAAAATTGGATCTGAACTCAGCCAGTCAGCAAGTAAAAGCATTCTGCTCATAAAGCTCACTTAAAAGCAAACTTTTAAAAATGTATACTGAAAATCAATCCATCATAGCTCAACGTGATATGAAACATCGTTAAACGCTCATGTAACTAATACGGTTGGGGAAGATGGGTAGAAAATTAGATATTTTACCATTACATTTATTAATTATGTTTTTTTATAAAAATAGAACAAAATTGTATTTTTAAAAAAATATAGAAACTAATAAACGAATATACATTTAAACAAATAAAATTCTAAGTCAATATGTTTACAATTCAGATTATTCACTCTCTTCTGTATTTCCAATCTTCTGAATTTTTATCAAGAAGGTATATAATGTAATTTGTGTTTTCCTTTTGCGCTCTATAAGATGTTAATGGTAAGTGGATAAGGCATCCATAACACCGCATCTTGCCTTTGAACTTCTGTCAAAATTTTGGCCATTTTCAATAAATTAATCCATAATATCTGTAATAGTGGTCTAACTGGTTTTTAGAAACGTTGTAGAAAATTCTTTTGCTCTTCTTCAGAATCTCTACTTTCAATATTTTTGTGTTCTACTTGGTCCGCCAACCCCTTGAGCTCATCATTAGAAAGAATTGCTGCTGTTTCTGGCACTTTTTTTTTATATCTTCCACATTACTTCAACTAAATCTGTTTGTTTCGCTAATTCCAATATTTCGTGTTTTTTTTATTATCACCAATGATAAAAGCTAAAAATCATAATATTTGTCACTAAATCAATCGATAAATTTAATCAATTTGTACAGTTCTTATAATAACGTCAACAAATATTTGAAACGATAAAAGTACGTTCGTATAACACCGCAGGAAAGATGAAACACACATAAACTGCTTTGGATATCAGGAAGCTTAATGCTGCGCATGCAATTTCGGGGAATTCCACAATTCAAATAAAAGAGCGTTAAACCTAAACAGCGCTAAACGAAACAGCGTTATATTGTAATTCCTAGTAACGTTATTTTACTTTACAATGTAAAAACAAAATGAATCACTATTAAATTTAAAAATAAAATAATATGATAGCTGATCAACTTATGTTGAAATTTTAAAGGAATTTCTTGTTCTTTTTTTTTCTAAATTAATCGATTTTTTAAAGATTTTTAACAAGACTTTTACGTCTGACATTTAATATAACAGGAAATTAAAAAAAAACTGTAGATTTTTAGACCATTTATTGAATTGAGACGCAAACAAGAAGCCATTAATATGTTTAAAGTTTAAAAAAAAAAAGTATTCATTAATGGGATGTGAACCCACGCATCTGGCATGGTGAAATAGGCCCATAACCATTCAAGCACTAAATTACGATTGATAATTTTATTTTAAGTATATTCAGAAATTGATTGACTTTTTAACTCACATAGTGTAACATAATGTTTTTTTTAGATTGTTTCTCGTTTCATAATAATTAAATTTTAATTTGGTCGCGACCGACCTGACATTTGCCCACTTTACAATTAATTTTATCTGGTTATACGTTTCCTCGCGGGCTCTATTATAGCTCAAGCCCCCAGCCGGTTAGGACGTTCTCCATCTTCTTCCTACATTACCGGTGGCCTCTCAAATTTTTTTCGTAATTTTCCTGCTGGAAAGAAGGGCACAAGAGCCTTAAGAGTAATGTCATACAAGTTTACTTTGGCGTTTGCTCGGCTTTGACTGTCACAGGGTTTCGAACTGTCATTTGCTACGACTTTTGTCATAGCATGACAGCCATGGAATACCTGAAGGAGCTGAAGGAGGTGTTCGGTTATTCTGCTCTAAAAAATCAGTGTTTATTAAGCGACTACATGGCAAAGTCGGGGACGTAAAGAAAAGCAGACAACGTTGAACGAGTGAGAGAGCCGGTGGATGAAGATGGAGTCTCACTACCGCCATGATTGCTATGGAGCTGAAGACCAAGAGAGAAACTGTTGTGCCTCATCCAGTTGGATTAATTCCTACCGATTTCTGACCACTGTAGATGAAGTATTGTTCTTCAACCCTGAAACAAAGAAACTGTCGATTAAGTGAGTGCCTGGATAAATGAAGAAACCTAGTTCTCTATGGTCTTCAACCATAGAGGCATGATTGCTGCTGTCACTCTAGAACCAAAGGACACAGTGACAGTGGAATGGTATAGTGAGAAGTGCCTTAGAGATGTTTTCAATGGGATTCGTAGGTGTCACCCCCATGGTTCCCTAAAGAGGCAGTAGTTCCACCACGACAACGCAACAGCTCACAAGGCGAAGTCTATCGTTCATAGCCTCGTTGAATAAGGCCTGAACATCTTGACCCCACCACCCTACTCCTCTGACCTGCCCCTAATGACTTTTTGCTCTTTCCAAAGATAAAGGAGCCATTGAGATGCCGCCACTTCAAAACCAGCGATCAACTAGTTGCTACTGTTCTGTCACAGCTTCAAACTTTCAGATTACGAATTTCAAGGCATTTTGCGACACATGGATCAAAAGGGTGGCGATTACATTGAGAAGATGTCTTCTTAGCCTCATAAAACCGCTGAACACGAGAAAAATGTTGAAAAAAAATTCCTTTGTGTTCAGATCATTTCAAGTCCTCACGCAAACGTGTAACCCCACGTATATTACAGTTGATTCAAAAATGACTATTTCATCTGTTTGTCACAATAATAGTTTTTGACAAAGATTTTTGTAGTAGCCCTTTTACAACTCAATCATAGCCAAGAAAGCGATAGCGATTGGGGAGACATGAAGAGTTATTTTGTGATTATGACTTCCTGTGATATGCTATTGTGACAAGCTGTGATATTAGGGTGATTCAAACAAAAATTTGTTTGCAATTTAATATTGCATTGATGTTAATTTTTTTTTCCTTTTATATTCCTATACCTTCATGCATACTTTTATTGAAATTTAATTACATTTAGTGGTCGCTCATCAAGACTGAAGTTTATAGTATCTTCTTTAATTATAAGAATTCTTATAATATAAACATTAAATTAAAAATTATCTTAAAATAAACATTAAACATTAATTACAGCGAATTAGATATGTTGAAATGATAAATAACATAAAATATAATGATATGCAACAGTTACTGCTTGTTTATTCATGTATACATTGTATTATACACATAAAAAAACACTTTACTAATGATCTTCAGTTCAACGCTTCTTATATAACGTCAGTGCACTTTTCTTCAAATTTGGCACTCTCTGTCTGTGATCTTCTACAACTTGAAGCAACCTCTGTCTGTGATCCTCTACAACTTGAAGCAACCTCTGCATTTCAGATTCCATTTTAGTGATTGACTAAATGATGACATCAGTGCAACAGACCGCTCGGCTGCATCATTGACGCCTTAAGGGAATCAACAATAAGGTATCTACAAAGTAATGCAGTTAGTGTAATCCTTCACTTTAAACACTCGATCCATCCAATCTTCGTCAGTCTTCAGCATTGCTTCAGCAATACTGCGTTTTCATCTGGAGAAACCTTTTCAGAAAACAACTCAAGAAAACGCACCTCTGGACTTTTATACCAAAGATGGTTTTCAAATTTTCTTTTCTCAGCATCAGACACCGTTTTGTATATGACTGAATTTCGTGAGATCTACTTGAATAACAATAGATCGTTAAACGGAGAATCACGACTCAAAGGACATGAGATCCAGGCTTTAACGTAAATATGAGTGGCAAACAATCTGAATTCTTGCAAAATATTCACCTCTGAAGGTGTGAGCTAAACTGATTTATAAACAAGTAGATCTTGAAGCAATATATCATTTTCGCCACCCTGCGAGCCATATGGTAAGCGCCTATCGCATGAAAGTGGAACGGTTGGTTACTTACAATGACGCCAAACATCAACAATCAGGTTTTGATCATCCCTCTGTAAACTTCACGTGGTATGTAACTTGAGGCACTTGACAGACTGTCTTACAGGAATGACAAAACACTGTGTTTGTGTTCCACCATAAACGGATCATCTAGTCTCGAATCTTCCAGCGGACTATACAGCTGCTGATCAACCTTTAAGCGAAATCGTTTAAAACTTTTGAACAGTGAAATGTTAAGGCTGTCTGTGGAGCAACAGAGAAAAAACAACTCCAATGACCAGTTCATGCACATGATGTCGGCAGGGAAAATGTAACAGCTCCACTTACAACAATTTACATGTCATGTTAGTAACACCAGTGTTGACGGATGTTGTGTCGAAATATACCAATAATCTCATCAGATACCTCCCATGGTCTTAACAGCTGTATTGTTGCATTCAGTGTCGCAACTAGGCGAAATAAACAAAAATTAAACGATTAGACCAAAATTTGTTTAAAATTAAATACAAATATATCAATAATGTGATTTTTAAAACAAGTGTTTTTTTTGTCCCCCCCCCCCCCTGAAAGTTTGGTCTAGTTGCGCCTCTGGTTGCATTGGCTTGTGCCTTAACAGCACAGTTGGTATTTTTGCTAAACCTAAAATCTTCTCTTCTTACTCAGTTAAAACTACAATTAATTTGTCTAAGTGTGACTGCAGCTCTGGATAATCTGTAGTGTCCTCCATTATCTTTCCGTCCCAGTGAATGACCAATGGGCATTTAATTTTAAATTGAAGTTCTGATTTCAAATTTCTTCGTCTGGCATCGAACCCTCTGACAGAAGCTTCTTGTAGTAAACAGGAATCTCAATTTCAAAATCGTCGTCATAATTACCTTCATCCTTACTTTCGCTGTTGCTTGTAGACTTGTAGTAACATTAGCCTCCTTATGTTTTCTTTCGCCTTCAACTACTCATTGATTCTCTTCGACTGCTTTTCTTTTTGAAGATCGTTAACAGTTACATTAATGCTTTCGGATATTGTGTGGAGAAATAATATAGTCTAAGTTTGATGACGCAATTCGCTAGGTTCCGCACACCGCAGTATCTATGGCGTCATTCCGCCATCTTGAGTGTAAATATTGGGAGCTTTAGTGTATACGTCATTTGGTACAAATGACGTATATTAACCGACAGTTGGGTGCACATGTTTTGTTTTATAGTTAGTCGAGCTCTGTGCATCATAGGATGCGGATGCATGCTCTAGCAGAGTCTAGCTTTGGGCATCTATGTAGATGGATGCATATTTACAGTTTGCTTTTGTACTCCTCCTGATTTCACCTTTATGTCAGTTTATGTTCAAGTATTCAATGATTGTTTGATGTTACTTTACTGGAGTTAACTTAGTGATTTGTGTTGTCTGAATGGGTACAAGTATCTTCTACAAGTATCTTCATTATAAGGACCCGTAACAATTGTCTTCTTCAGTACCTTGCAATTATAGAAAACCATCTTCATAGCATGACCCAAGGCTAGTGTGTAATAGCTGGACAGCCAAAAGCCCGTTTGTCCAATCAACCAAACTTCAGTTATACGTCTCGTCAATACACTTTGTGAATTAGCACTTAATGTGGATGCCATGTCAATTCAATAATTTGTAGTTAGTCAAAAACTACTTTATTATCCATCAAACTTGAATAATAAAATGAATTATAATTTAAATTCATACGACCATCTATTTGTTTCTCTAGTTTGATCACAATAACCTCTACATTTCTTGATTTGTACATCACGGTATACTTTAAATTTTACAATGAACTAAAATTGCACTATAGCAAAAGCAAGCAAGCGACACATCAGAACTGCCGCATTATCTCCCGTGAAACTTCGGGTCGCTTGAGCAACCTCAAAAAGTGGTCATTTTTTTTTTCAAAAAGTTTAATTTTTCTTGATTTGCTTAACAAAAGGAGCCACAATGCATTAGAATCGGAGATTTTTTTCCCATACTGTGGTATGTTATTTGACTAGCTGTGTTTTGTGATTGTGACTATCTGTAATATATTATTTAGCCTAGCTGTGATTTGTAACTGAACTAACTGTGCTTAAACATTGTGAATAGCAGCGATAAGTGGTTGTGACCAGTCGTGATATGTGATTGTGACAAGTAGTAATATAAGATTACAATTGCTATAATATGTGATGTGACTACCTTTGATAAGCTATTCTACTAATTGTGATTAGTGATTGTAACTAACTGTGATATGTGATTGTGACTAGCTGAGATATGTTATTGTGATTAGACTATATATGGTATGTGATGCGAGATGCTGTGATATATAATGGGACTAGCTCTGATATGTCTTTCGGTTATTTGTGATATGTAATGAGCTGTGATATTTGATTGGAGTCGAAGTCATATGTTATTGGACTAACAGTGATATAACTGTGTACTAGCTGTTATTAGTGATTGTGACTAGTCATTGATATGTGATTATGACTATCTATGACATTTTACTGCACTATCTGTGATATAGCATTGTGACTAACTGTGATATGGGACGGGAATAATTTTGTAATGTGATTGGACTAGTTGTGATTTTTTTTACTGTAACTAGCAGTGATACATCTTTGGATTAGATGAAATATGTGTTTGTGATTGTGACTAGTTGTAATAAATGATTGTGACTAGCTGTAATAAATGATTGTGATTGGTCAAATAAGTGATCGTTATTAGCACAACTTGCAGATCGGGTACAAAATAGTACCTGATGGAACAAACATGTCAACACGTTTAACAATGTATGTGTCAGCTAGCAGGGTTGTTAACAATACTCTTAAATTGTATCGTCAATACCGATACCAATACTTCATGAAAATAGTATCGCCAATACCAATACAAATACTCAAGTAAAAATGTATTGCCAAAATCGATACCGATACAATACCGATACTTTTGAGAACAACAAAGTATTTTTATTTAAAATATAATGAGTGCAAGTTTTTCAAAAAAAAAAAGTGAAAACAATTAAATACAATGTCAAAGCACAAATTTAATGCTAATCACTTTAGTACTTGACGGATGGCCAAGTGGTGTAGATACTCGACTGTCGACTTCAGAGTCATGGGTTTGATCCTCGGTGAGAACAATGGGAATTTTTCCACAAGTTCACCCAGTTTTAAATAGGTACCCGACTTTAAGCTGGGGAAGTAAAGGCGGCTGGGCGTTGTGCTAACTACACTATCCCTTCATATGCCGAGGTTATAGAAACAGATGAATCCCCGATGGCCCTTCAGGGCTAAGGGAACTTTTCTTTACTATTTCACCATTTGGCAGCACGTAAGAAGACCATCATTTCAAAACAATCATTGCTTAGCCTAGAACGTAATGGCATAAAAAGACGCGCAACTAATGAAAACAGGCGCTCAACACAGCACTAGCCGATCAACTCATCAATATAGTTTCTTAATGCTTGGGTAGTCGTACAAAGTATATATCATTCAGCGAAACATTATACATGTCGTCAAGTTAAAATTTTTATTCGTTAGCAAGTGATACATGAATAAGTCAGTTATTTTAACATTTTAAACGTCATCGAATGATATTCGGCATTAAATATGAGGTTACTAATACACATGATTTTAATATATTGATCTTACTATTAAAAACCAATCTTTAATAGTAAGAGATTTTAGTTTGAGATTAACTATGTAAAGTTATCGTTGTTCTTTAATTAATAGAAAAATGACATTTCTGTTCCATAGTAATTTAATATGAAAAGAAATGTATCTCATTTAATCGATGATAATGTTTTTTTTAAATGTGTATATTCTTGCCTTTTTTAAATACAATATATATATATATATATATAAGAATTTTAGTGTGTTTTTTATTGTTCTCTAACATTACAGAGCTAAATAAAAACATTGTAATTAAAAACAGCGTATTAATTGTTCAAAACGAAAAATATGGTCATAAAAGATACAGTTATTGATAGTTTTTTTCAAAAGTTAAAATTGCAAACTAGTTTAAACTAACACTAACAGGGCTGGGGAGCCGGTGCCGGTGGTGCCGGTAGTTTTTGCCGGTGTCGGTGACAGTGTCGGTTTCGGCGTTTGTACTTTGCCCGGTTTCGGTGTCGGTGTTTGCATCTGTACTTTGTCCGGAGTCGTTGTCGGTGTCGGCATTTGTACTTCGTCCGGAGTCGGTTCGGTGTCGGCGTAAAAACTTGCCCAGAAAAAAAATACTACAACTTAAATTAAATAATCCAGAACAACGTGAGATAGTTCTTATCCAATCTTTAATTTAAAGTTGTATCAAGTTCTTCTTTTCTTTTTAAATAAATACTTGGTAAATCTGTTTATCAACAAATTTATTATTTTCCCAAGCGAGATTTTCTACAGTACAACGACTTGTCAACATTAACAGAATTGTGACTGAAAGCAGATAGGAAGGCTACGGGTATTGTTCACTCTGTTATTCACTCAATCATAAGAAATCATAAGAAATGTTTAGTATGCATCTCTCTATCAATATCCATGTTGGAGGAAGATTACACACAAACCTATTCAAGTCTTTTAGAACCTAAAAGAATGACCTGTTCAAATGTTGCTTCAATCAAAGTTAACCCACAATTAACACTCTTTACAGCTTAATTTCTCTCAGTCAGACTGAAACATTAACAATACGTCCCAATGGCAATACATAAAAGCCCAGTCCTTAGCTAGCTATTGAGGCGCCATGTGCGAATTATTTCGCGCCCCAGCCCTCCCCCTCCCCCCCCCCCCCACCGTACTGAAAAGTGTGCAGCCTACTACATAACATGTTCACTACTTTTTTTCAGTTTTAATTCAGGTGGAAAAAAATAATTCCTTCCTCTATTAACTGTTAAGTATGCAGTGTAATTTAAATGACTAAAGGGGGTGTACTGCGGGTCGAATAAAAACGTTTAACGAACGTAGATTGCACATGTCTGGTTTAGAAGCTGAACATTGTTTTCAAGATTACTATTTCGGAGACCCGTATAGCTCGGCGCCTTGGGCATAATTATTAGAATAAGAACATTTAACTACACAGTTCGGGAGTTTTATTTATTTTCTTTTGTTATTTAGTAATTACATTACAATTAGACAATAAAATAAACTATTTCATCTTAGGCCCATACAATGCATACTGCAACATAATTATACCTTCTTTAAGTTTTTTTTATATTCATCTATAAAATTATGTATATTCATGGTGGTGTCGGAAAATAAAAATGCCGACAATTTTGCTATTAAAGAGCAGCATAGTAAGATACACAGCAGCATAGTAAGATACACAGGCAATTTTTATCTATAATACAAATTTTACATCATGTGTTCCGGTGTCTGTCATCGCGACTTCCGTCTGTCATCGCTACTTCCGTCTGTCATCGCGACTTCCGTCTGTCATCCAACATGGCGGCATAAACAATTCAAAGATGGCAGAAACATTTACTTTTTTCTTCTTAACTTGCATGATCCGGCTACCAACTGGCCAGCCGAGTAAGAATTGCCTCCTACATGGCTGCCAGAAATGACATTGGACCAGCCATATGTTTAGTGCCGAGGTGACAAAACACCGTACACTAACATACGGCAGGTAAGATCATAAATGCCAAATGGCAATCACAATGTAATATTGTTTTCGACCGCCTCAATCACTACCTATGGGCAATAAAGCGATCTTAGGAGAGGTAACACAAAATCATGCCAAAATATTCTTTTTTTTTTTTTAATTTTTTTTTTAACGCCGCCATTGCCAGCATGGTAGGGTGTAGTGTGCCTGCCACACTAGCATGGTTGGCGGCGCTGATGCACGTCTGCCATGCCTACAGAGCGGCGGGGTAAGTGTGCCCGCTATCATCTGCAGGGATGGCAGAAAGATGGGTTATAATCCTTACCCAAACTGGCTAGACGAGCAGGGTGTGTGTGCTGCCTATCGACCAGAATGGCAAGGAAAGGGGTTTTTCCTGCCACTCGGACAGAGGGGAGGGTGTAGTGTGCCTGTACCCTCAGCCCGAAATGGCAGGCTGCGCAGGTGTGCTTGAGTGCGACGGAGTGGAAGGGTGTTGTGTGCCGACCACATCCGTCACCATACGAAATCAATTTCTGCTCTGTTTGAGTCTGTACCATATAATGGCGGCAGAATTTACATATTCTGTATATTATTTATGTGTTCTGTACTGAATGATTTTAAGTTGGTCATCAAGCACACATTTCTTTGTTGCTTATCGATACTGTAGTGCCCTGCTTTCTTCTCCGCCATGGCCGTTAAGTACTATGAGAGACCTGCATAAACTAAAACCAGACCCAAGAAGTTACCGAGATTATAAGTTGGTCATCAAGCACACATTTCTTTGTTGCTTATCGATACTGTAGTGCCCTGTTTTCTTCTCCACCATGGCCGTTAAGTACTATGAGAGACCTGCATAAACTATAACCAGACCCAAGAAGTTATCGAGATTCTAACCAGAAATAGAGCCCGAGGCTCTAGGATGATAGTTGAGCGCACAACCATACGTCACCTCTAATGAACCTTCATTTTGCAATTATCAGAAATAGGTAAAATAATTCTTTCTAAATTATTGGACAAATTATTGGTTGGCAATATATATATATATATATATATATATATATATATATATATATATATATATATATAATCTCAAGATAATGTAATATTTATGATGTTCAATTTTTTTTCATTATTTCTATAAAATAACTATATAGTAAGACCTCGATTAATGCAGATTTGCTATAACGCAATGTGTTGAAAACATTTTCTGCTTGCGTGCCGAAGGATGATATCGCCAGAAAATGCCTTTCACGCAGACCAAAGGACGATATATCGCCAGACTTGAGGGGGGACGCATACTTATTTCGTTTTGTAAATTGAATAGAATTCTGAAAGTTAAATTGACTTTAGTTCTAAATACAATTATATGCTTTTATTTACATTTATTCTCTAAACACAGGCCCGTAGCCAGAGGGGGGCTAGATGGGAGCTAAGCCCCCCCCCCCGTGCATGACCTGAGCCCCCCCTGCATGATTTGAGCTTTTTGACAAAATTTTAATAATAACGGCTATAAAACATCAATCATTTTATTCAACCAATCAATAATAATAAAAACTTAAAAGTTTATATTTTGGCAATCATTCAGGCTATTTGACTTACATATATAGCTTATCTAATTTTTGGGCATAAAAAATTGAATCTTATTGAAGTTCACTTCTGGGTATTTTGGGCAGCATTGACATTTGGGGCTTCAGCAGTGTGAGACCAGTTTCTAAACCCTCAACGAATGCTCACCCCATATAGCAGATCAATGTTACAAAAGCGTCTGAGCAATCTTTTCCTGCTTGCATTTGAAAAAGATTTAACAGACAATCTGAACGCTGAAGCATTTTTAGGTAAATGCGGTGCTAAACCACGACGTTTGCAAATTTGAAACGTATTATAAGTTCGCAACCAATGCCGACGAGTGGGAGGTGGGCAGGGGGGGGCAATACCCAGGGGCCTGACGAGTTTTAGGCACCCGGACTGAGCTGGTCAATCAACTTTTTAAAATATTAATATCAGCACGAGGACCCGTGTCACCCCTGACCAGGTGCCCGAAATTTCTGTCGATGGGACTGTTCGATACCTTGTAATAGTTTTATATATTGATATCTTCTGAGGATAACTAGCAAATTAATAAGTTAATAAAATAACATTGACTTCTGACTTCACTTTTTTACATATGTATAATAAAATAATTAAGTACAAACTCCGTGATTTCTGAGTGATGTTATTTAATTTGCAAATTTACTTTTTAGCAGAATTAATTTAATTTAAAATTGAATAAATGCGATTGTTGTTGTTAATAGATCTGTTCTTTGTTTTCAATATTTTATAAGAAATATCACACAAATAGCTAAGCTATATTCGTGCATCTATGTCGTTCTTCTCGGGTTTTACGTTAAACAAACAGTAAAATAATATAAATCAGGTATCAATTGTGTAGCAGAACAAATGGTCAATATATTTATAACAGGAATCAGAAATTGCTCAGTCTCAATACATTTTATCATTAAAACTCTTTACTGTTTAGATTATTTTTAACAAAACTGCAACATGCCATGCATTATTGAAACGTAGTTAAAATTATATATTTCTAATTAATAGCTAAACAATCGGTACTAAAATGCACCATTCCAGATATGGAACTGCAAAAAATTTCTTGGGGAGGGGACTCACTGTGATCCCCTCACCAAACCCCTCCTCCCCGTTCGCAAACTTTCGGCCCTTCGCGCCCCGAACATTTCTTCTACCCCACCAGGGGCGGATTTTGGGGGAGGGGCACCATGCCCCCCCCCCGTTATCGCAAGTTTAGGTAAAATTATCGAAATATTTTTTGTTCTAAGACCAATTTTCAACAATGAAAACAGTTTTGCCCCCCCCAGGCCCCTAGGCCGGGTCAAAGTCCCCCCCCCCTCGTCAAAGTTGTCTAGATCCGTCTTTGTGCCCCCAGGATCAATTATTCGGTACCCACCCCCCCCCCCCGAAAAAAATTTCTTCGCACCCCCGAAAATGTCTTCGCCCCCCCCCACCCAATCCAATATTCCTGGCTACGGGCCTGACTAAACACCTGGTCTTAACAAGGAGAAAATTTAGCAATTTTGAAAAATATATAACATCCTTGATGCCATAGGCAAAATCGATATCACTTGGAAAGAATGAACAAAGAAGTACATAAATGGAGTGTTTAAGAAGATATCGCCGGACGACGATGAACCAAAAGAAATTACTAAAGATTTTCTTTAAAAAAAGTTCAGAAACGATAACCATAATAGTACATCAACTGTAGCGAAAGACTCAAATTTTGACAAGAGTGCAAAAGCAAGCAAAAGCTGCGATCGCCTACTAAAGACATTTGCTTAAAATCCCACTTCCCTATCTATTATGTGTTATTTAGCGCTCTTATCTTCAGGAATGCATCTAAACGAGGTCTTACTGTGCAAATATATTTTTTTCTAACTGGTCATTATTTTGTGCTCTCTCTCTCTCTCTCTCTCTCTCTCTCTCTCTCTCTCTGTCTCTCTCTCTCTCTCTCTGAACTCTCTCAGTGAAACTGCGGGCTGAGACTTAGTCTCTTATAGCCCGTAAGATAAGACATGATGTGTCTCTCAACATCTGGAGACTGTCATAAAGCCCAATGGCTAGCAAGCTTCCAGACTGGTCCACCCTGTGGTCCGCCAGCCCGGGACACTCGAAAAGCAGATGATCCACGGTTTCCTCCACTTCCCTGTAGTGTCTGCAAAGGATGTCGACAGTGGGCCTCAACCTCCCAAAGTACGCGCCAATAGGACAGTGCCCTGTACGGAACTGAGCAATTAGCGCCTGCTCGACTCGCATAAGCTGCCACCACGGGTCAGTTTTGGACGGCCGCTCCATCTGACTGCGGACATTTCTGCCTGTCGCCCCATTGTCCCAGCTCGAAAACCAATTCGATTGTCCAAAGAGACAGATCTTGGAACACGCATCCTCAAGTGAGCTCTTTCGTGCGCCCACGGGCTGCGCTTGTGAAAGTATGAAATGCTCTTGTGCGTGTATCGACTTAGCAAGGCAGTCGGCCCTTTCATTGCCAGGCACGTCCGCATGCCCGGAGACTCCACTGAAAGGTCACTGCCACATGATGTTGGGACGCAAGACCATGTATTGCCACCAACATGGCTTCCAGAAGCTCAGGCCATTTTTCCTTCCCCTTTACGACTTGGAGAATAGAGAGCGCATCCGTCAGGATAACAATGCTCGAAGCAGGGAAAGTACCTTCCCGGATGAGGGGCCCCCCCCCCCCCAATTTGGTCCACTGCCTCAGTAATGGCTGTCATCTCGAACTCGTAAGCACAGAGCGACATACATGAATCGGATTTGTGGGAAACTGGTGTGGAACCCAAAGGTGGAGCGTGCCCGAACGCCAAACTGGTTACAGAAGCATCAGTATAGGCCAGTATAGCGTCTCCTGGATAGGATCCAATGATCTCCATAGCCGCATTGTGCAGTGTTCGGCAAACCTATGCTTTCCCAGCATTGGTTTCAATAGGCTCGTACAAGCCTCCGGCATGTAGGCAACTTGGCAAGGAGGAGCCCGGGAAACAGTCTTTAGCGTTAAGCGGTCGGTAGACAGTCTTGCTCTGTGGACAGTCTCATAGCGTTGTGCATCAAAAACTTCATCGAGATCCGCTTTCCTTCCACCCAGCCATCAACCATCTCCCTTAGGACAGAGGTCTCTTCTTGCCGCTTATACCGCTCTTTAGCAGTAATCACAGCCTGCTCACTACGAATGTTCAGTGGCTGTACGTTTGCCTTGGCTGCTGTTTGTGCCGTTCGAAAAGTGCCTGTGATCAGTCGGAGTGCCTGGTTTTGCACAACGTCAAGGGCCTCTAGTGACGATCGAGATCCATAGACCTGCACTAACTGGCTATAATCAATCTGAGACCTTACTGCACCCATGTACAGTGTCCTCAGGACATCTGCTCGAGCCCCCCCCCCATGACGTGCTCGCCAACCTTTTGACAATGTTCAGTCCATCGGAAAGATGTGTGCAGAGAGTTAACTTCCTGTCTAGTGAACGGGCTTCGGTTCCGGAGCAAGAACTGTACCCTCTACCTTCAGTCTAAGTGGCTCCTTAAGGATACTCGTGCCCATGGTAAACAACGAGTAGACGGTCTTCGAGCAATTAATCTCTAGATCCCACATCCTATTATAACAGCCGACCGTAGTCAGGTCCTTCTGGAGTGCGCTCTCAAGGACTGTGGCACTCTTTCCGGTCTTAGATTGCCTAAATCGTCGGCATATAGTAGGCTTTTAATCCTAGAAACTGCGGAAGTCATTAATGAAAGCTAGGAATAATGTACAGCTAAGGACAGAGCCCTGTGGGAGACCCTGTTCAACGTTCTGTTTCCTCGACACGCTATACCCAACACGTGTCATGATAGTACGATTACTGAGTAAACTGCGTAACCAAATGTACATCTCAGCGGTGACAATATTGCAACGATATCTCAGTCATTTGGGCTACAAGAACTTTCAACTTATATTGTGAGGGTTTATGGCCCTGTTTGGTTTGAAATTAAAACAAAACCGTCGTGCAAAGATGGTGACAGGCACTTGTGGAAGACCATCTTCCTATCACGTTATTTGTCTCCTGCCTTAAGAAAAAATCGACGATCCTGACTTGTAAATTGTTAAATTGTTAATTCATAAACATAATTTAGTTCAGCAGTTCATATTCGCACTGTTGTGTACAGGATCTTATAGGGGCATTAAGTTGACGTCGTCACTACGTCACGTGTGTCAGTACTCTGACCCTAAGAACAACACACACAATAATACACAGTAGCACAATGCTTAAAATATCCAAATCAGGAAAACAAACACGGTATTCATCAAAAACGAAAAATAATAAGTAAGTTTAATCCTTCAAGATACATGAAAACTAAATCATCACAAGAATACAATAGTCCCGACAACTCCTGTGTACATCCACAGCCTAACTTCTACAAGCGTCTACCTCTAGCTGTGACACTTCAACTACTGACCACTGTCCCACACACGAGACTACTGGCTAGTCCGTGTTAACTAGTTCCGGTCCCCTACCGTTAACTCCTTTTACGATTAAAGCACGCCATGCCCTTTAACCCGTCAGCTGACCTAACACAGCTCTCATAACTAGTACACGACAATCCCCCATACAATATCCTAACCAATGCACAACACTCCGCCATGGCCCCTTTAGTGTCAAACATATTATCTCCAAAGTCAATAATTCAAACCCTTTGAACTACTGTTCACTTATTAACTCATATAATACATAATTTCCTCCAAAGTCAATAATTCAAACCCTTTGAACTACTGTTCACTTATTAACTCATATAATACATAATTTCCTCCAAAGTCAATAATTCAACCCTTTGAACTACTGTCACTTATTAACATATACAACTCGATAATTATTCTTCAGCCCCATCTCATAAACTTAGTTGGTAATTTAGTGATACACCAGATTAAAGCTAGACCCTCTCTCTCCACCGTTGCGTAACGAGTCTCAGCCGGCAGTAGTTTCCTGCTGACATACATCACTGGATGGCAGATGCCCTCGGGGTTCTTGTTCATTAGGCATCCACCTATTGCATATTTAGAGGCATCTACAGCTAGAAAAAAAGGTTTTGAAATATCCGGTATTCGGAGAACTGGTTCCCTGGAAAATATGTCTTTTATTCGCTGCAATGCATGCTGACACTCATTTGTCCACTTTATTTTATTCGGCTGCCCCTTACATACTAAGGCGACAAGCGGCTCTGTCAACTCAGAAAAGTGGTCAATAAACTTCCTATAGTAGTTGCACAGCCCCAAAATACTTCTGACTTGTTTCTTTGTACTGGGCGGTTGAATGTCCAGGATTCTAGTGACGTTATCGGACAGAGGCATGATAGTGTTATTTCCAACCTTGAACCCCAGGAACGATATCACCTGAAGGCCTATCTCCACTTTACCCGGTTTCACAGTCAAATTATTCTCTAAGAGAACATGTAAAATGTCATCTATTCCCCGCAGGTGGTCCTCCCACGTGTTGTGGAATATACACATATCGTCAATGTAACATATCACATCCTGTCTGTGAGAAAACAATTTCGCCATTATTCTGTTGAATGTTGCGGGCGCATTAACGAGGCCAAAGCTCATATAGTTCCACTGGAAAAGCCCAAATGGTGTAACGAACGCTGTTATTTGCTTTGAGCTGTCCGTCAATGGTATTTGCCAATATCCGCGTGATAGGTCTAGCTTTGTAAAATACTTGGCATTGGCCAACTTTCCTATGATATCGTCAGCATTTGGCATTGGGTACGAATCAAACACAGTTATGTTGTTAACCTTCCGATAATCCACACATAACCGTACACTGCCGTCTTTCTTCCTCACGAGGACTATCGGGGACGCATATGGGGACTCAGATTGCTCAATAATTCCCATAGCAAGTAGTTCGTCCAATTCGTTTTTCAGTTTATCACGGAGGTGTAAGGGGACTAAATAAGGCTGGAGTCTGACTGGTGTGTTATCCGTGAGGCTGATGTTGTGAGTGATCACCCTTGTTTTCCCAGGCCGATCCGTCAATACATCTTTATAATTCTGTAATATCTTAATAATCTCCCTTGCTTTGCTGTCCTCTAGATTTTGCAAGTTTACATTTAGGTATGTACTATCATTGTGTATCTCCGGGGTCCTAACATTATCTAGGTCATTTCCAGATGGCTCGTTCTCGTGTAGGAGAGTACAACAGGCTCCAGCATCAGTCTCCAGACCCGTCGGTCGGCGGTTGTACTTTTTCAGCATATTTATGTGGAAAGATTTCAGTTTATTGTTTATTTCTATCTCATAATCCACCTCGGACAGCTTCCTTTTCACTGTAAATGGACCTTGCCATTGTATGAATAACTTGTTTCTTTGATCAGGTAAGAAAAGAAGCACTTCATCATATTCATGAAGGCACCGCAAAGTTTTATTTTTGTTGTGTCTCCTACGGTATTTGGCTGATTTTTGAGATATATTACGTGTCGCAACCCGACATGCTTGTATGATTCTCTCCCTTGGGTCTATGACAATTTGGTATGCATTTTTCACTTCACTTTTCAGGCTTGGTTCGCATAGTATATCTTTATATAGTTCTAATGGACCTCTTACATTTACCCCGTAGACCATCTGAAAAGGGGAGAATCCTGGGGACTCGTGTGTATGTTCTCTCTGTGAGCAAATAAAACTGACGGTAGGTACTTGACCCACTCTTGAGGACTTTGGCTCACTATTTTATTCAGTGCTTGTTTCAACTTTCTGTTGTATCTTTCACATATTCCGTTGCTCTGTGGGTGGTACGGTGTCGTAAATATAAGCTTTATTTTTAGAAGACACTCCAATTGCTGAAACACCTCTGAAGTAAACTGTGACCCTCTGTCCGACAGTATCGTTTGGGGGAACCCAATCCTTGTAAACATTGTGTACAGAGCGTGTGCCACATTCTGTGCGGTAATGTTAGTCAGTGGTACGGCCTCAGGCCATCTTGTACAGACGTCCACTAATGTTAGAATGTACTTATGACCTTGAGTTGATTCTATTGGCATAGGCCCAATCAAATAGGCCCACGCCACCTTTTCGAATGGGTTTTCAACGATGTCAACTGTCTGTATCGGAGCATGTATATGTTTCCCTCTTGGGCCCTTGCGCTGACAAGTATCACATCCTCGACTGTATTCAGCAATCGTCTTGTGTATATTGGGCCAGTAGAACTGTGACAAATTTTTTTGTTTTGTACTCCTAATGCCCCTATGGCCGGCCATGTCACCATCGTGGGCTATGCGTAAAATTTTCGCCCAGTACGACAGTGGGGCCACAAGTTGTTTTGTTGATTGTTTCTTTCCTACAAATTTCCGGAATAAGACTCCATCCTTTTATAAACAGGCCCGATCTAGGATGGTCCCCACTGTTATTTTGTGTTGCTTTATACAGGCGCCCTATTACCGTGTCCGTGGCTTGTTCTAGGGCCATATTATGTCCGCTATTGATAGTTCCCTCTGTGGTTACTGGGGCTATCTTTTCTCCCTCCTTAGGTTCCTCAGGTTCTTTAGGTGCTGCTTTCCCGCTTCGTGTCACGACCACATTACTGACATCATTACATGGAGTGTCGTCACATCCCGTGTTTTCTCTAATCCAACGTAGAATATCATTGTCTGAGCACTCTTTTATACCCGAAATATTCCCCACAATCAGGTCACATACAGGGTTGTTGACTACATATGCCTCGACGTTCCCTGTAAAGTATGGTGTCGCGATGCGTATTACCGCCTGAGGTATCTATGTTCCTCACCCGTAAATGATGTCATCCTCCCGTATTCCCCAGTATATTGTGATTGTTCTACCAAGCTTTTGCGGACCGTTATCGTTGTGCATCCTGTATCTCTTAAAAACTGCACCGGAGTCGAGTTGACATAGCCCGGGTAGAACTTCAGTTGTCCGTGGCGCGATACAATAGCTAAGCCTGTATCTTTCCGTTCTCCTTTTCGCACGTTTAGTTTGTTGAGGTTTTCCGGATACGTGTCATTACCTTCACATGTGTTGGGAGCATACCTCCGGTACCGATACGGGTTCGTACCACGCTGAACTCTGCCTGGGTCCCTAGTGACTCGTAGTTTGCAGTCTCTCGCAACGTGATTTGGTCCATTGCAAGCATAACACCGAATACCCGCATCGCCAGGAGAGGGACTTCTGTCTTGAGTCAGATTTGCGGGTCTAGGTCGGATTTCTTTACGCACTGCAAAGCATGTGTCGATGGTATGCTCGGGGTCACCATTTGACATGGGTCTGTCAGGGTGGGCATCTCTATAGATCCGCATAATCTTAACCACGTCAGTGGTCGACCGTGGTTCCCTCTCCTGTATGAAGGATGTGAGGTCAGTTGTGCAGGAGTTGGTTATCCTGTCAATCACTATAAAATCTCTAATGTCTTTGGCAGTGTTGCCCACATTGGCACACTGTAACCACTTGTCAAAGAACCCCACCACGTTGTTCACAAAAGTCTGAGGGTCCTCTTGGGTCGCTGGGCGACTATTGAAAAAAAGTGTCCTAAACCGAGCAGCGTTATGGCCATATGCGTTCAGCAATTCCAGTTTCATCCTGTGATAGCTACTGTCGTCTGCCATGTCGTACTTCTGGCACAGGGTCAGCGCCCTGCCCTGCACCAGGTTGGTCAGGATGTTCGCCCACTCCGTTTCCGGGATCTTTTATGCCATACAGTTATCTTCGAACCTTTTGAGGTAAGCGTCGATGTCATCTTTTGCATCGTCGAACTCTCGTATCTTTTTCCTGTACCACGGGATCGGATTCACGTTCCCGGCCTGACCTAATTCGGTTTTCCTCATCTCTATCTGCAACCTCTGCATTTCTAATTGATATTCTCTCTCTTTCTGTTTGATTTCTTCCTCTCTCTCTTTCTGTTTGATTTCTTCCTCTCTCTATTTCTCTTTCTGTTTGATTTTTCCTCTCTCTCTTTCTTTAGTTCCTTCATTTGTTTATCCACGTGCTTAATTAGTTCCTCCCCTTCTAACATCATTACTTCTTTTGCGAGTCTAACCATTCTCTCCCGAGTCTCAACAAGTGATAGCAACTGTTCCATTTTTTTTCTTTAACGGAATCTGTGTTTACACATTAATAATACAAGCAAAACTGCTGCTCCACCAATGTTGTGTACAGGATCTTATCGGGGCGTTAAGTTGACGTCGTCACTACGTCACGTGTGTCAGTACTCTGACCCTAAGAACAACACACACAATAATACACAGTAGCACAATGCTTAAAATATCCAAATCAGGAAAACAAACACGGTATTCCTCAAAAACGAAAAATAATAAGTAAGTTTAATCCTTCAAGATACATGAAAACTAAATCATCACAAGAATACAATAGTCCCGACAACTCCTGTGTACATCCACAGCCTAACCTCTACAAGCGTCTACCTCTAGCTGTGACACTTCAACTGCTGACCACTGTCCCACACACGAGACTACTGGCTAGTCCGTGTTAACTAGTTCCGGTCCTCTACCGTGAACTCCTTTTACGATTAAAGCACGCCATGCCCGTCAGCTGACCTAACACAGCTCTCATAACTAGTACACGACAATCCCCCATACAATATCCTAACCAATGCACAACAGCACATTAACATTACGATTATCACTATTGAGATGCTGATTTCATTCAAAATTGTTATAATGCTTTAAAGTTTGTGTCCTTTAAAATTTGAAGGCCTTTGGGACACCCATAAACGTTACACTACATAAAAGATATTTTAGGTCATAACTATTTAGACCATTTGGCAACCGATTTTAGCTATTAGAATAAAAAATTTGAAGAAATGTTTTTTTCACTCCACCCTAATAAACAGTGTCGTGCTGAGCCAACCACTGTGTTGTCGAGCACAATTGGCGGATATTTACCAGTATCCCGATGGCCACAGCTTCCGGTTCACAACTGACAGAGCATTCAGGGTTCCCCAGGGGGTGGGGTCGACATACCTCTCTTCTCTTGCCGGGCACCTCAGGCGGGGTATAGTTTCGGCATCACCCTAAACAGTGCCCTGCTGGTCATTTCGTTCGGTTTGTCCGCTGACAGAGCATTCAGCGTTACCCGAGGACCGGGCTCGACATGCCGCAGCCACTTTTGAGGATTTGCCGCCCCCTGTCTCCGCTTAGTCATACGATACTGTGTTGTGCCAACAGAGCAATCAGCATTTGCCTCAGTCTCTAGTGAGGGTGTGCGAATTCCTGTGCCATCTCCCGCGGGCAGGGTCTGCGTTGCCTCGAGTGGTTCTCGAGTTGGGCCAAAAGTAACCTTTTTTACGATACCAGACCTTTCAGACAGCGTCGTGGTACCGGAGCAGGTAGTCGAATTTTTTTCGATGGTGATCCTACCGCCCCCTAACCATCCATCGAGGCATGTCTGGGTGCTGCCCAGACCCGCGTTATTTCGATTCTTTTGCCTATTCATTGTGCTTTTTGGGTGCCCCAGGAGGGGCTGGTTGGGTTGTCTGGCAAATAAGCAGAGCAGCTCAGTTGCCTCCCTTGCCTCGACCCAGGAATGAACCAGTGCCGGGGCACTTACCGCCGAAGTGAGAGTGGGTTGGCGTAACTTTTTCAACGAAACCCCGAGGGGCTGGCTCCGTGCAATACCAGCTTTTGGTCACAGTATCGATTACACCAGGGCTCACTTCCCGCACTTATCCTGCAGCGGGGGAGCGGTTCGCAGTTCCCATGCGGGCTTTCCCACCACCTTTCCTTAGAGCGTTCAGGTGCACTCCAGAGCAGGATATGCTGGTGGTGTAGGTAGAGGCAATGATATAAGAGACACTTTTAGATATCGCACTGTCCCCAGATCAACCAGTTATCGTTCATGGTTTTGTCTTCTACCCGGACATGGGTTTCACTTAGCTTCGGGGGTACTGCTCCCGTCTAGGTGGGTGTGAGCCTCAGAGTTTCCAGACGAACACGCTGAGCACCATGCGTAATGTAAAAACCCGGTGTGTTGGCCCACGTTTTGAGATGATGCCACCGAATTTCATTTTGCTAGCCCCAGTCTGTTCTTATGGTCAGTGTTTTTCGAGACCAGTGATCGAGATATGTTTTTTACGTAACCTTCGCTTTATGCGTCAATTTACGGGTTCCATTCCCCATAGAGCAGTAGGGGTCAAGAGTCATATCTCTCATGCTTTGCCGTTCCTTTACTGGGGGATCGGGGCATCCGAACACGCACAGTCGTGGATCGCCGTTTATCGTTATGTTTGCAATTGCGTGCTCCCAGTTTAGCCATTAGCCCCAGAGCAAAAGCTACCATTATCAGCCCGGACCGCGTGGAGGTACTGGGTTTTAAGTGCCTTAAGGCAACACAGAAGAAGTTTATTTCCAATGCTCTGTGTGTGAAGTTCCTGTAAGGATGAGATTAAATCTCTTAGATCCTACAAAACAATAATGGGACGGTTTTTATGGTGCCCTTCTTTGATCCCCACCATAGCAGAAAGTGCAATGGCCATGGAGGCACCAAGGGAGGTTTAGCGAGGACATTAGCCATGACCCGAAAATATTCCTTGGTCCTACCGGAGACCGAACAAGGTACCTTCAGCACTTTACCGCACGACCATCCGATGGCCAGCAAGCTTCCGGACTGGTCCACCCTGTGGTCCGTCAGTCCGGGGCACTCGAAAAGCAAATGATCTACGGTTTCCTCCACCTCCCTGCAGTGTCTGCAAAGGATGTCGACATTGGGCCTCAACCTCCTAAAGTACGCGCCAATAGGACAGTGCCCAGTACGGAACTGAACAATTAACGCCTGCTCGACTGTCACAGGTTGTGACTAATATGTCGAAACCATCCCCTTACTCCAACCCCTAACTTAATAATATTACTAACGCTAAGGTGTATATTATACCATGTATAGTAATATACGTTCCCGTGCTCCAGTTCCCCCCCCCCTTTTTACCCCACCCCCGTAACTGCGTCATCAGCCAGGTGGACAGCGGAAGGTGTACGAGCCAGGGAGGTAACAGAAACACGTTACATTCCTCCCGGGGAATTCTCTGACCACCGGACTACTATTCTCCGGTCGGCTTCTTCAAAGGGACAGCGACCCGCTCGATGTCCAGTTACTACGGTCTTTGTCTATACGACGTACTTCCCCCCCCTCCTCATCTAGGCTCCACCCCCTAATTTGAAAGTTTGAAAGAAACATATATTATATTTGACTGGCTACGGGTCACGTGGGAGAAAGGGATATGAAGAATTAAATATAGATTCGTGGACATTCGACCGAGGGTCCCAGGAGTGACCGGTTGACATTCGACGGAGGGTCTTGGTAGCGACCGGTCGAATTGTGTGGCTCTGGGTGAGCGATAGAGAGAGAGAGAGAGTTAACTAGTGATAACGTCATTTGTTCCCCCTCATTCATTTTATATTGGATTATTTGCTGCAGTTTGAATTATCTTTGCTTTTGACAAGTCACCAGATCCCTGTTACGGACTGGTGCCTTTGTATAATAAATATACCTTAGTGTTGTACACACGCTTGTGGAATTGATTATTCATCACTTGTTATACGTCTAATTGTTGGTGAGACTGTGTGTGGTAGAAACACAAATACAAATACGAGTCATCATTGAGTCAGCCCTCATACTCTTAGCAACAAGCCAAGGATACCTCAACAAAGGGGTCCTCAACATCGACTCTCCTAAGCTTCCACCACGGGTCAGTTTTGGATGGCCGCTCCAGAAACTTACGGACATTTCTTCCGTTCACCCCAATGTCCCAGCTCGAGAACCACTTCGATTGTCCAAAGAGACAGATCTTGGCACGCGCTGCCTAAAATGAGCTCTTTCTTGCACTCATGGGCTGCACTTTGGGATCTGTCGACTGTTGGATTGCCTTTGCAATGCATTCTGCCCGTTCATTTCCAGGCACGTCCATACGCCCGGGAACCCATTGAAGGGTCATATGATGTTGGGACGCATGACCCTGTATTGGCATCAGCATGGCTTCCAGCAGAAGCTGCCATTCTCCCGTCCCTTTTACAGCTTGGAGAACAGAGAGCGCATCGGTCAGGATGACAATGCTCGTAGCAGGCAAAGTCCCTTCCCGAATTAACTCTCCTATGTGGTCCACTGCCTCAGTGATGGCTGTCATCTCTGCCTCGTAAGCACAGAGCGACCCACATAGGCCAGCATGGTCTTTCACAAAGCCAGTTTGTGGGAGAGCGATGTGGACCCCAAATGAGTAGCTTGTCCGACCTTCAATACTGTTAACAGAAGCATCAGTATAGGCCAGAATAGCGTCCCCCGGATAAGATCCAATCGTCTCCATAGCCACATCAGCGATGGTTCGGCGATCCTTTGCGCTCCCAGCATTGGTTTCGACCAGGGTCGTGCGTACCTCAGGCATGTAGAAAGCCTCGCCAGGAGGGACCCTGGAGACTGTCTCTAGCATTAGGCGGTCGGTTGGCAGCTTGATCTCGGAGGCAAGTCTCACTGCGTAGTGCATAAAAGACTGCATCGAGAGCCGCTTTCTTTCCACCCAGCCATCGACCATCTCCCTTAGGACAGAGGTATCCTCCTGCCGTTTATACCGCTCATACGCAGTTATAACGGCCTGCTCTCTACGGATGCCCAGAGGTGGCACATTTGCCATGATTTCCACCGCTGCTGTGGGTGCCGTTCGGAAAGTACCTGTGATCAGTCGGAGAGCCTGGTTTTGCACAACGTCGAGGGTCTCTAAAGAGGACCGAGACCCATAGACTTGCACTAACTGGCAATAATTTATCTGAGACTTTACTGCACCCATGTACAGTGACCTAAGTAATCTGCTCGAGCCCCCCCCCCCCAGGACGTGCTCGCCAACTTCTTGATTAATACTTAGCCGATCGGAGGCGCAGCGGGCAACCTCCGAAAGATGTGTGCAGAGAGTTAAATTCCTGTCAAGTGCACCTCCCAGGTACTTGGGCTTCGGTTTCAGAGCAAGAACCACACCCTCTACCTCCATTCTAAATGGCTCTTTGAGAATACTCGTGTCCATGGTAAACAGCGAGTAGACAGTCTTCGAGACGTTAATCTCTAGCCCCCACAACCTAGTATAACAGCCGACCGATGATCTGATTGAACTCTTATGTTTAACGAACCGAGACTGGGTCCCTTAGGGCTCGTGAAATTAAACAAGCTGTGTCTCTCAACATCTGGAGACTGCCATAGAGCCCGATGGCCAGCGGGGTTTACGACTCGTCCAGTCTGAAAGCCTCCATTTAACAAGTGATCTACCGTTTCCTCTTCCTCACCGCAATGTTGACAACTGGAGTCGTACTAGGGTCTCATACTCCCAAAAAGGCGCCAATCGGACAATGCATAGTTTGGAACTGGGCTATCAGTGCCTGTTCGTCTCTCCGAAGCCTCCGCCACGGGTCGGATTTAGAAGGTCGCCCCATATTCCTTCTTACCTCTCGCCCTGTGATTCCTCTTCCCAGTTCGAAATCCATACAGTTTGTTCAAGGGTGCGTAACTTGGCGATGATGGACTCATAGCAGGCCCCATCTGCAGTCTGCGATAAACTCCCAGAGGAGTCCATTCGTGTGCCGGACTTTGCTACGCCATCGGCCCTCTCGTTCCCGTGTATGCCCGCGTGACCCGGGATCCACTGCAGCGCCACAGCTACACTGCGTTTGGTAATGAGTTGTTGGATAGCCCCCACTATGGTTTCCATTCGATGCGGCCATTCCCCTCGCCCCATTATGGCTTGGAGAACAGACTTAGAATCCGTAAGGATGACGACTTCTACGGCGGAATCGCACCATCCTCGATTCTCTTGTCAATTTGCGCCACCGTCTCTTTTATGGCTCTCATCTCTGCTTCTGCTGCACAGAGAAATCCACATGGCCCTGCAATGTCCTCACTGAACCCTGTTGCCTGGTGGACGATGTGAGCACCGTATCCGGACTTATCTTTGCCATCCTCACTGATGACCACGGAGCCATCAGTGTAGGCTAGGATCGCCCTTTCTCGATAGGACTCGATTGTTTTCCTACCTGTCTCTTGCAGCGTCTCTAGCTGGCTGCTTTTCGTTACCTTGGTTTCGATCAGGCTCGTGCGTACCTCAGGCATGTGGGACTCCATGCCAGGTGGAGACCGGGAGTGGGTCTTCAAACCTTCTCGTTCAGTAGGAAGCTTTGAATCCTCCGTCAACCTAGTTGCATGAATGACTTCATCGTTAGCCTCTTTCCTTCCGTCCAGTTATCGACCATTTCCCTATGGACAGTGGTCTCCTCCAGGTGTTTGAACCTCTCGAAAGTGGTCAAGACGGCTCTGTCCCTGCGTGTAATGAGAGGTGCTACATTTGCCATGATTTCTACCGCGGCGGTAGGCGAAGAACTTGATTCTGCACTTTGTCCAGGACCTCTAGTGACGATCGAGACCCGTACACCTGTGCTACCATGCTGTAATCATGTTCAGACTTTCAGAGGCCTTCCTTGAAACCTCAGAGATGTGCGCGCATATGGTCAATTTTCTGTCCAGTGTGACCCCCCAAATACTTTGGCTTGTCTTCCCTTTCTATTGTCTCACCGTCGATTTCCAGCCGAAATGGCTCCTTGAGGATTTGTATATCTAGTGTGAAGAGAGTATGGACTGTTTTTGAACAATTTATTTCTAGGGCCCACAACCTAGAGTAGCAGCTAACTGAAGCCAGATCTTTCTGGAGTGCTTTCTGAAGTACAGAGGCACTTTTTCCAGTCTTCCATATCGTAAGGTCATCCGCATATAGTAGGCTTTCACATCCTAGACAGTTCGGCAGGTCGTTGATAAAAGCCAGGAACAATGTACAACTCAAGGCAGAGCCCTGAGGTAGTCCTTGCTCTAACGTTTTTTTCCTCAACACGCTGCTCCCAATACGTGTCATGATAGTACGATTACTGAGGAAACTTCGCAACCATGTGTGCATTTCAGCGCCGACACCTAAACGCTGTAGCTTTAAGCAACAATCCTTGCCGCCAGACCCGGTCGTAGGCCTGTTTAAAGTCTAGAAAAACTACCGCTGTGGTCTCACCTCTCTGGAAGCCGTCAGCTACCGTTTGACATAGTACCGTACCCTGGTCCATAGCACTCCTGCCTCTTCTGAAACCACCCTGATGAGGCGTAATCAATCCTTTCTCCTCAAAGAACCACATCAACCTTCTGTTGACTTTCTGGAGACTCTGCTACTTTCCCGACACATGATGTGAGGGAAATAGGCCTGTAGCTTTCCACAGAGCTTGCGCTCTTACCTTTCTTTAGTATTGGCACTATGACAGCCTCCCGCCACCTATTCGGGAGGTCCCCGGTTATCCATGTCCGATTGACGAACTCGAGGAATTAGCTCCGTGCTCTGGTGCCCAAGTGACTGATCATCTCGTTACTGATTCCATCACTTCCAGGAGCTTTGCCTAGTTTGCACTGCCTGATTGCATGATTTAGTTCACTGGTCGAGAATGGGAACTCGAACGTTTCTCGATTTTCACCTTTTTTGCCGACTCGGTCTCCTGTGCGACGGATTTTGTCCATGGCCTTCGACCACTTACTTGACTTGTTTGACTTTCCCACTCCTGCAAAGTGCTTGTTTAGCCTTCGGCCCTTTTGTCATCACTGACAATCGGCCGTGAGCCCTTTTGCAGTGGAGCGGAGTTTCTTACCGCTCTGAGTTTGAGAGGTCGCTCAATAATTTCCATGCTTTATGGCCCTCCTTTAGATCCAGCTTAGCACATGTATCTGACCATTTCTGCCGCTTGGCTTCGGCAGACGCCCTTTTGACCGTTTCGGACAATCGATTGTACTCTCGGCGGGCTTCCGCCGTTTTCCTTCTGGTGACCCTTCTGCGAGCCACCTGTCTCTGTCTCACTAGCCTGGCCAGGGCTGTAGTCCAGAATGGTCTGAACTTTTGCTTCGCATTTGTCCTCGGGATCGTCCTTCGCGCAACCCCCAGAATCGCATTCTCCAGCTTTCCGTAACAAGCGTCGATGGTATCCGCGTTCACATCCACCCTCTCCAGGGCAGCATCCGTAGCTGCCTTGAAGGCGTCCCAATCTGCTTTTGCATATACCCAGTGCCTTTGAGTCGGCCCAGGGCGTTTCCCAACCGGAGCGAACACGGTCGAGACGAGAACGGGCTTATGATCACTTCCAACACAGTCGAGCACTCGGATAGAGGTAGCGTCTACAATGTCTGCCGAGACCAACGTTAGATCTGGACTGGTCTCACTGCCATTGCTGATGTGAAGCAGCGTTGGTGGAGACTCATGATCCTGCAACCGTATCAGATTTGTGCTGTTACAAATCTCCTCTACCTTATGCCCAGCCGCATCGGTGCGCTCATAACCCCAGGCGAGTGACATGGCGTTAAAGTCACCAGCTACAATAGTGCCCGTCAAAGACTCAGCAAACCTCATGCTTAGCTCTGACTTGGGAGGATTGTACACATTCACGCATGTATACTTTCTCCCATCCTTGTGGATTTCCAAAGTCAGGACGTCCGTCTTCCCGAAGCCTGTAGGCGAAACCCCTGGCATTGCAGATAGTGAGTTTCGAACAAGGGTGACAAGCCCTTGGCACTTTGTGCATCTACAGCGGTAAGCGGAGTACCCAGTTATGGTGCAGTTTCTTTTCCCAAGGAGACATTCTTGCAACATGGCAACGTCCACATCATTCTCATGCAGCATTTTGGAGACTTCGAGACTCTTGGGGATAAGACCCCGTACATTCAGGTGGACAACCTTGAATTGAGTCATGCTCGCGCGTTTTCCCGATCTTAGCTTCTCTGTACACTTGCCTTTTGCTTCCCGGCCTGTTCCGGGGGGGCGTGTTTATTGGGTCCTTGCTGACAGAGCAATCAGAGGTGCCCAATGGCTGAGTTCGCCCCGGCTCAGCCGCCGTTGTTCTCACCAAACTTTCGCCGATAGAGCAGTCAGCTAGGTCTGGGGGGTTTGATTGACTCGTGCCGACAGAGCAGTCGGTCTTTGTCGTTCGCACCCTAGCGAAGAAGTCCGTAATTCTCGCGTATCCGTTTTCCCTTGGGGGAACGTCAGCTTTTTTCGAACCCCTGCTTCCCCCCTGTTGCCTGGGGAACGAGGACTGCAGATGCCCATTTTTCGAAGCCGGCGCTGCCTCCCGAACACCGATCGACGGAGCCTGTTTGGGTCTGCTCATACCCGGGGTATTTCGATTTGTTGTGACTTTCATATTTGTTTTGGTGCCCCAACGGGGGGCGTTCTGGTGGGTCTGCCGTGGGCTTTCGTTTAGCTGGCCCTGCTGCCAGCTGAGACATGATTTATCGCGGTTTGAGGGCCTGATCCCGGGCTCCTCGCACCTAGTCTCTGGAGGGCTCTCCTCCGTGTCTTACCACAATTCTTCGTCTGCTCGAGTCTTTTGTGGGGGCTTTGTGCTCGCCCCCCCTTACCTACAGTTGTTATTCGGTACGGGGTTCAGAGGGCTGGGCCTGCCCAGGCCCGAGCCTTGTTGTATGTCCGGTACGACCTGGATGGGATGGTCCATTATCACCTTATTCGCATTTGTATACTGTATGACTTTCGTTCTGGGAAAGAGTAACTCTACACTGATCCTGGGCCCCTTCTCCACTGCCCAGGACCAGGGCGACAAGCATATGTAGCATGCGTTTATCACTTGCATTATGGTGTCCCCTGTGGGGACGAGTTGGGTATCTGACAGTAGAGCAGTGGCTCGGGTGCCACCAACTATTGACTTGGGCCGAGCGGGGCCCGCTACCATCGGACTGAATTTCATTTCAATTGTTTGAGAGTGGGTTGGCATAGCTTTTTCTTCGAAGCCCCAACCTGCCTTCGAGGGGCGATGCTTGGTGCAATGCACAGCTTTCGGCAACAGTGTCGTCTACACCGGGACTCACTTCCCGTGCTCGTCTTGCAACGGGGTGCTTTCGCAGTTTCCTTCTCTTTCGGACTCTTTCTCAGCTTAGCCGATAACCCTAAGAGCCAGGTTATCGTTTCCACCCGGACCGCGAGGAGGTGCTGAGTTTTAAGGGCCTTAGGACAACGCAGACGTATTTCAAAGTCCGACGCTCTAGCGCCATCCATTTTCAGGGCTGGTTGATTCGGCAGGTGAGTTGTTACACACTCCTTAGCGAATTCCTACTTCCATGGCCACCGTCCTGCTGTCTAAATCAACCAACACCTTTTATGGTGTCTGATGAGCGTCTGCGTATGGCACCTATTATTTTGTGCTGAACTATTTCAAATAGTAGAAGATTTTTTTTTTATTTTGAATTCAAGTCATTATTTCAACCGGAAGCTTTCTTTCTTTTTAACTGTATAAGAGAGCTTATAGATTGAAAAGATAACAGGACAGTCATATATTTTATTGTCAGTTCTAAACATTGCGTTTTTACTTCGCATATGCAGTAAAATAATATTTGGCAAACTTGATATGGAAAGTTTCTATCAAGTCCATTTCAATATAACACAAATACACCTGACGTCAGTGAAAGATGACCCTTGCTATATTTATCAGAATAAAAAAATAAACCTAGACTGTGATAAAACATTTTTCGAATTGAAAGTCTGTGGCACGTCAAGGTTGGTCATTTGATACATTTGTCGTATTCTTTAATTAAAAAAATGTAGACTCCATGTTATTAATATGATCGTATTAATGACATGTATCTGTTGAATTTAAAAATAAACATCTTGTATTGTAATAGGTTGCACCCTTTTAAAAATGGTGGAGGGGGGGGGGTGGGGAAGATGTTGTTGGTCTTCTACTTCACGTTGACTCGCATGTCGAATGGAATCAAATAGTAATCAATTATTCCGTTGAGTTTTTATCTGAGCCTGAAGTCTTGGCTTTTTCATTGTTTCTTCTCGATCCTGAAAATCACTACATCCTGCTCACTTATTGCTTTCGTTCTTCGGTCTAGCTCTACATGCTGTGCTTTTCCATTTGTTGTTGCTCAAGATCTTAGTACCGATTGAGGTTCCGATTCCCTATCTGTGTCGAGAAATTCGTCAATAACATTGTAAATAATAAGAAATGTTAGTTTACATCTCTCCATCAATAACCATGTTGGAGAAAGATTACACACAAATCTATTCAAGTCTTTTAGAAACTCAAATAATAACATGTTCAAATGTTCCTATAATCAAAGTTAACTAACAACTAACACTCTCCACAGCTTAATTTCTCTCACACAGACTGAAACATTACCGATCTACGTCACAATTGCACTACATAAACGCCAAGTCCGTAGCTAGCTATTGAGGCGCTATGTGCGAGTTTTTTTTTGGCGCTCTCAGCCCCTTCCTCCCTCCCCCCCCCGTTCTGAAAAGTATGCAACCTATTACAATACATAACATTTTTCACTACATATTTCAGATTTAATTAGGGTGTAAAATAACGATTCCTTCCTCTATTCACTGTTAAGTATGTAGTGTCTTCATACGTCTCTCTCCTCTAAAAATAGGTCTGGAACAACCATCTTTTATCATTGTCTGTAGCCCTTGCCGTGATTTTTGTTCAGCATTCTGCATTCTCTGAATGGCCACTTCAAAACTTCCAAGTATCATTGCTCTAGTGTTGTTGGATATGTCTGTATTTTGCAATGACTTGCTGAGTAAGGTAATCGTTGGTAATAATTTTACCAATATCTAATACATAATCGTCTAGCCTACGGGCGAGCGTGTGTTTAACTTCCGCGGCTAAAAATAGACTGGGGAATTCCAAGGGGAGTAAACTCTTACTTGGCTAAAAATAATACTTGCCGGTCCGGGTACCGGACTTTTGATCTAGTTTGAGCATAAGCCTACAAATAAATGACAAATTATTAAAAGTAGCGAATTGGCCGCTTCAGATTTACTATAAAAATAACATGTCTAGTTTAGAAGCTGAACATTGTTTTCAAGATTAATATTTCGGAGACCCGTCTAGCTCGGCGCCCTGTGCATAATTGTTGAAATAAACACATTTAACTACACAGTTCAAGTATTAACATTTCTTATTTATTAATTACATTATAAATGAGACCAAAAATAAATTATTTCATATTAGGCCGCTACAATGCATACTGTAACATAATTATACCTTCTTTAAGTTTTTTTTATATTCATCTATAAAATTATGTATATTCATGGTGGGGTCGGAAAATAAAAATGCCGACAAACTTGCTTTTCAAGAGCAGCATAGTAAGATACACAGAATTGGTGTGTGTGCTAGTTCGGTGGTCCCCAACATTTTTCTCGCCACAGACCGGTCAACGTTTGATAATTTCACCACGGCCCAAGAGGGGTAGGCGTCGCACTATACAGAGTGAAATACACAACAATAAAGGAAATAATTTAATGTTTCTTGGGCGGCCCAGTGCCTTTTGGGTTGGAGACCACTGTGTTAGTGGATGCCTATGCATTCGGCCAGTTTGGTTATACTTTAGTGCGGCAACTTCCAGATAATGAATAGGAAAGATAGGAAAACGCTGTAAAATTACCGGTATATCAAACCTGTATCAAACTTTATAGTTGCATAATATTGCACTAATATTACCATTCGATTTGATTATAGACTGTAGGATGTTGGTATACTGTCAAGATTTCTTTTACGTTACAGCTGATTGAGAAAAGGTACCAGTACTAGGGTGCATCACCAAAAATTTTTTTTTTAAATTGATCTGTCTGCTATTTAAATTTGTTCCGTTGATCAAAAAAAGCGTTGTGTAAAAATATAGAAAATATTTGACAATATTTAGAGGTCCCCCGGACTTCAACAAGTTTGCATAATTAAGCGAAAACTAGATAAAACCATACAAAAAGTGAAGCGCTATATAAATTGTTTTATAGTCTTTGGTTTTATAATGTTTATGTAGCTATGATTGATTTTGATAAGCAGTTGTGCTAGAAAAAAAATTTAAAATTCACATTTTATTAGCAAAAACAATACTTTTCCTTACCGCACATTGATGACCAAGGCAAGCATTTTAATTTCTTTATTTATATTATTTTAATTTCTGATACGCACGACCTATAAAATCAGAACATGGAAATGATATGAAAAACAACAATAAAATGTTTACACCTTTTAAGGCATCACTTTAACAGTTGCATATCCAGTTATTACTGCGTCTCCTGCCTCGCGAACAAAGAAACCACAAACTCTTCTGAAAACTGAATTGTTTGGCATTGGCCCTGCAATCTGTGTTGATGATGCTATAATTACTGGAATTCTTCTACTACCAACTTGTTGGCAAGTTTTGAGGTGCATGATGTATCACTGCAATGTAGCAGCACACAGTGAGCGTCAAGGTTCTCTTGGTGCACCTTCTCGATTTACAACTGCCAAAATTGTGCTGAATCAAGTTACTGCTTTCTACAAAAAAGCAAATATTCCAATGGTGACAGAGAGGAGAGCTTGTGAGAAGATTGTTCAGCTTCTTGATGAATACAATATACTTCGTTCAATTGATAAAAGTCGCCGAAACACACCAGCCACCAAACGTAAACTGGAACAAATGAAATCTATGTTTTCAACTGTGGCCACCAAATGTCGAGACTATTATCAAGAATGCAGAAGATCTAGCATTCTTGAGGTCTATGAAAGGAGACAGGTCTTCCAGCTTTGGATCATTTGACAAAACACTTGCAAAAAAAAGTCGCTCGACGCCATTCACGAGATGTCGCAACATTGGAACGCCAGAAACGCGCAAGAGAAGAAAATGCAGCATGTTCAACGATATCAGTGCCTTCCAGCGAAGGTAGCAGTGACGAACCCGATGGTTCTACTTCTAAATCTGAAGATAATATGGAGTTTATTGATAACTGTTTGGATGATATAATGCCATTGCAAAAGCGAAGAAAGCCAACAGGAGCTTTGGTATTTGTACCTCCAGATGTTTTGTCACTAGCGACAAGATTAAAGATTACACCAACACAGCAGGCAGCTTTCACACAGGGCCTTACTAGCGAGTCTGGGGGTGATGTATCAATGGTGGCTTCTTCCTTTGCCACTGCAGATCGTTCACGTCGCAAAGTTGTAAGTGAGATATCTACCACCCAAACTCTGCACTCTCCACTGGGATGGCTAACTCATGAAAAAATCATCGTGACACTGAAGAACGCATAACAGTTGTTGTCGGTGATGCAAAGCAAGTGAAACTTCTAGGAGTGCCAAATTATGCCAAGGCAACAAAGAAACCCGTTGGTGAAATAATTGCAGAATTAACCATGAAGATAATGACAGAGTGGCATTGTAATGATTGTATCGTTAATATGACATTTGACACAAAAAGGTCTAACACTGGTCATCAGACTGCTTCCTGCATTGCCATACAAAATAAGCTGCAACGGCTGTTCTGTGGTCAGGTTGTCGCCATCACATTGGTGAAGTTATCCTCTCGCATGTGTTTGTAGACATGAAAATAGAAGTTTCAAAATCCCCGGATATAACTTTGTTCACCAACCTGCGAAGTAATTGGGAATTGGTGGCACATGATTGGTCTCATGTACGTCGTTTGTTTACGTTAGCTGATCATGATCTGAAGGCTCAAGAGCGACTGACGATAATGAGAGATGCGGTAATTGCACATGCCAACTCTAGTAAACAAACCGAATTCTTACGAGACGACTATCACGAATTCCTTAAGCTGTGCCTTGTTTACCTGAATGCTACAAATAAGAAGGTTAACTTTAAAAGACCAGGTGTCCTGCACAAAGCACGATGGATGGCAAAGCTGATATATTGCCTCAAGATTGCACTGTGTGAGAAACAAATTCAATTATTGCCTCCAGGTACTATTACCACACGTGATCAAGTGCCAAAGATTCGTGCATTTGCTACATTTGTAACACATGTTTATGTCGTGTGGTGGCTCACTTGCAAAAAGAGTGTGGATGCACCATGGAATGATCTACAGCTCTACAAGCTACTTTTGGATTACAACGATGTCAACAGAGACATCCAAGTCAGCAATCCGTGCCCTGAATAGGCATCTGTTGTACCTCACTTGCTCTGTTCAGCAATGAAGTACCTGTGTTGGAAAAGCGAGCTCTAGCAGATGCTCTGCTAAGGCTTCGACCAGTGGTTGCCCTCCAAACTCCACAGAATCGATTTGGAAATGGTTGGGGAAAACCATGATTCCAATCAATTGATTCTAAAACTCGGTTGTGTGATCTGGCTGGAGTTGACTCGTGGTTTACTATATACAGACTTCAACTGGACACAGGATTCCTCCATGCAGTAGGCCTACTTGGTGAAAAATAAGAAAATATAAACACATTTGGGCAGGGTCAGCATAATAACTTTTTGGGCGCACAAGCAAAACTTATTTATCACCAATCACATTTCATTTTTAATTCCGAGAATTTTCAAATAATTTTTATAGCTAATTCTAAGCCTATATCGTGAAGTGTTTTAAGCTGTATTTTTTAATGGACTGAATATATTTACTTGGATCATTTCATTTTTTTGCCACCCCTGCTGGATACTAAGACTGTGGCACGAATAGCTGAAATTCGCTTTTACAAGATGTTTTGTGGAGCATTTTTAATATCTGAACATTTTACACATCGTGAAAAGGTTTGTTTTAGAAATTAGAAATGCATCTTTCTTCAAAAACATAAAATAAAGTGGTTGAATATTTTGCTTAAGTAGATATTTTAATCTTCAAATCCTTTCTTGAGATTTAGTGGACACGTTTCCAATTTTGGCTTGCAATCTTTTAACATTTCTTATTTAATTTAACATTTTTAGAGCATTTTCGAAAAAAAAATACTCTATTGTCCCCGTTTTGTTTGTCTGTCTGTCCGTCATCACCCTAGATCTCAACAACCATAAGTCCTAGACCCATGATGTATATATCATTTTGTAAGTCTTGGCCAGCCAAGAAAACACTTTGGTCCATTTCGCGATCTGACCTCTGAGGGCCGTAAAAGGGGGCTTAAAAAGTACCGTTTTTTTACTATATAAGCTATATTAACAAAGGAGCGCCCTAGATCTCAGCAACCATAAGTCCTAGACCCATGATGTATAAATCATTTTGTAGGTCTTGGCCTGCCATGTGTACATCAAAAGTTCATTTCGCGATAGGACCTCTCAGGACCGGGCTTCAGGGCTCCTAATGGGCTTATATATTATAGATACATTATAAGCTAAACAAAGGGGCGTAATCATTATTTGTTTTTGTAACAGTTAGTAAACATGACTTACTTCCCTCTCTATACATGAGAAATGCTCTAAAACGTCCTGTTTTCACAAGCTTAATTTTTGCTTGTTTTTTTAATTGTCTCAAATGATTTAAAATATTCTTCATCAAATCAAATACAAAAAAGATATATCTCAGTTTCAAAACTAAAAGCAGTTTTGGGAAATATTTTTGTTACGCATTCCTTGTAAAGTGTTTTCAAGTGTTCTTTAATTTCTTTATGAAAAATTTTGTCAAAAAGCCTAGCATATTTATTTTAATTCCAAATAACTTTTTCTCTTTACTTTGTAAATTTCATGATAGCATTTTAAAATTCCACCAAGCGCTAAAACATTGTAAGTTGACAGCCATCATACAATATATCCTGTGATAAATCACTTGTCAAAATAAATATTTCCTAACTTCATCGCAGCACTTCTACACTGTTACTTACTCTTTGATTTTGTACATATTTGGAATACTTTTGTAGACTTTTCGTAAGCTAAACTAAAATCTCTACCAATGTTCATATCACTCATCAAATTAGTTTCTACATTTTCATTAATTTCACAAACACAACGTTCAGTTGTATATAATTCTATTAATCCTCGAGCTAATTTATACTAAAAAAAATAGACAAAATATAATATAAAATATGTAAACTAATACTAGATAATTAATGTGCAACACATTTCTATAAAAAAAGTTTTGAAAAACATATTTTAATAAATGACAAAAATATCATACGCCATTAGGAGGCGCACATAATCAAACATAGAGCCACATAGACACTGAGAGCCACATTTTGCAAACCCTGACCTATACATTATATAATATAATTATCTGCTCACATTATTTAACCACTTAAAAATCATCATATATATTAAAATATTAGCATGTATATGTGTATATGTATATGTGATGGTTTTATTTTTGTTCAAAATGAAAATAAGTGATGAAATCGTTATAAGCAGATTAACATTAAAAAACACCGTAGAAAAAGAAAGTCAAAGTTAAGAAAATTCAATTTGTATTTCGTCTCAGACGCTCAACTCTTCTATGTCCACACACGGATGCCGGTATGATTGTTTGGTCTTTCACTGGCCTTTATCCCACAAAAAAGTTATTGTGTGGGCAAACTTAATACCGCCCTCGCATCTCGCCAAGTCAACAAAAACAACCTATAATAATAGACAGAGTGCTGATAACCATAGGAGAGACATCCACTGCAGAGCGCTTGATTACTAAAGGCATAAAATCAAAAATAAAAGATGAACTGGTTCTTATAGAAACTGAATATAGGTGAGTTGAACCTTATAGTCTTACTAAGCTCATTGCTTTTAATAGTTTGGTTTTTAAATGGAGAAATCCTCGTGTTTGCTGTTTACGATTTTAAATGACTAAATATTATTTAACGTAATTTCAAAAGTGTCTATCTGGACTATTTATGTGTGTACTTAAATATCTATTTATCAATGAGTCTAAGTATTTTTACTCGTATTCTTGTAATAAAAAATTGTAATTACTTTGTTTTTAAAGTATATGTATGATGTTAATAAAATAAATGTAAAATGATCAATAAGTTTCAACGATATCCTAGGCCTATATTTTAGTATTATGTTTTGTATCTTAAAAACGTGTATTGGTGTTTACAATAGGTCTATGTCTATTCGAGTACAGAACTACTTTTAAATACTGTTAACCTTTTTTGCGAACCTTTTATCGTTTAAAAATATGATCATAATTTTATCAGCATTTGTTTTGTTTTAATGAAGCTATCCGTATATATGTAGTATCATTGTATAAGTAGTACACAGTGTTGATCATTTTATGATTTCTTTGCATGGGTAACAAACTAGTTTGTTTGTGACTAGGAATAGCTGTGGTGTAAGCAGTGGCGAATCAAGTCAACCTATTTAGTTGCCCCAAAATTTGCGAAATATCGTTTTTAGATCTTTTTTTTTCAAATACATGATCTTCAATGCTATATAGATGGGAATAAAAATAATCAATCAGGGGTTAATAGACTGTCGTATGTGTACTTGTTATTCTTTTGATACTATACTAGTATTATGAAATCGTTAATAAAGTTATATATATATATATATATATATATATATATATATATATATATATATATATATATATTACCGTTAAAGTATGAAATCCGTTATTTTATATAATACCTAGTTATTCCATGAAATAACTGATCGTGTCCGTTAAAGTGTAAAACTCTCTTGTATTTCAAGGTTTAACTAGTTTTTTCATAGAATAACGATCTGCAGCCCGTTAGAGTGTAATATAATCTATATTATATATCTCACACGACACATTCATCCAGTTTATGAAGTACAGAGTGTTCCATTCTGGTATTAAAAAGTCCCCCTACGAGGCTATGTTTGGTTGCGCAGCAACAGTTGGACTGTCAACAACTGCCATTCCGAAGGAAGCACTTAATTTGTTGGTCAACGAAGATCAATTACAAAATTTTTTGACTGCAATGAATGTTTCTTCTCAACCTGATAATGAAAAAGTAGTTGAACAAACAGTATTAAATAATCCCATTACTAAAGTATGTTTTGTCTGTTTAAAAGAATGCAGTGAAGATATAGTTCGCTTCAAATGTATGGAGCGTTTGGAGCCTGTCCATATATCATGTTCGGAATATTATGTTTAAGAAGATGAAGTTGAGCAGAAAATCTGCCAATTGTGTTTTAATGAACTTAATGTTCAAAGAGAAAGAGAAAATTGTAAAAATGTTTAGAAATTCAAGCGAAAAAGATGAAATTAATGTCGGGTAAATCTCATTCTGAAGCCTCTGTGGGGTTTACCGTCCGTATCCCATTGCCTGAAGTTGACAGAGGAAAAGGTGATGCCAAATATATTTTAGCTATCATCATAAAAATAACCGAAGAAGGATTTTCCCAATTGACCACAAGAAACGGCCGCATAAAACAATTATATTCCCTATCACAGTTCAGTCTGCGAACAAAAATTAATTAAAATGGAAGAAGTACCGGATGTAGAAACATCGCTCCGGTCGGTTGCTACAGCTCAAAGTTTAGTTACTGGTCAGGGATTGAAAAAAATGTTCTTGCAAAGCCCAGTGTGGCAACAACAAATGTTGTTTTTTTTTAGAAATAATGTACTTTGTAATTCCAAGTGTCATTCTAGTAATCCTTGTTGTAACAAATGATTTTATGGTACGTTTCCATAAATATTATTTATACGCCGCACAATTTAGATAAATTGCTTCTTTTTCATTTTAATTGTCTATCATTAGTCTATTTATATAATACCTACTTATTTCATTTGAGATGAATTGTTTATTTTACACTTTTACCGTTAAAATGTATAATGCAGTTATTTCACAGAATACATTGTTATTCCATGAAATAACTGATCGTTTCCGTTAATATGTTATTAATTTGACACTTTAACTAGTCATTCAATTAAATAACTAGGTTTTCTATAAATTAACTAATGAGAGACAATCTTGTCGTGCGTACGTGTGGGGAAGCCGTCCCTATAAATAATCTATAACGTCATTTCCCGATGTTACAATTATTTCTTTGCAGAATGGATTCGCCGTCGCAATAAATAAAAATCCTCTGTGACATCATTTCCCGATGGTACATTTTTTTTCATTTTCCTACTAATAGAGCCGAATTGAACTTGCGCGCGGGTGCTGTATCGTGCCTTTGTGCTTGTAAAATGGCATAATCAAGTAGTTATTTTTTACTTTTCAAAGCATTTTTATAAACGCAGTGGCTAAGGTACCATCAAGCACCATTATATTAGGGTTAGGAAAATGGCTGGTGCCCGTATTTTTTTTCAGGTACCAGCAATTATATTAGGGTTAGAAATAGGGTTAGGATTAGGGTTAGGGTTAGGGATAGGGATAGGGTTAGGGATAGGGTTAGGGTTAGGGTGTGGAGCAATATCTATTGTTGGTACCCGGAAAAAAATAAGGAGTCCCGCTTGATGGTACCGTAGCCACTGCGTTTTATAAAAACTTTTTTTTATGCTTTGTTTTGATTGATAGCATTAAGGGCAAAACGTAACGGGTGAGATAAATTAACACTCATATCTTTACCTAAGGGTGCTTAGTTTGGTTTGGTTTGGTTTGGTTAATTGGTTTGCTTTGGTTGATTTGGTTTATTTTAGAGCTGCTGTTCGATTAAAAAAATTGATCGAAATTAACACATGATTAAAAATTTTAATCGCAAATTAACGCACATTTTAATCGACACAATATGATACAATTGTTTGTATTCAAACTAATATGTCATAATATCAAAGCATAACATTGGCATAATAAACAAGTCATTTTAATTTACGAAAGAGGTTTAATGAATTATAACATATTTATTAAGCATTAGCTTATATGTTTATTGAATTAGTTATTGAGACCAGTTTATGGACATGTATCAATCACGTCAATGATGCGAATTGTTTTCTTTTTATTTAATAACAATATCTAAACTTTTTTTTCGTACCATAGTTTCCGAACTAATGAAGTATGTCAACCCCTCTTCCCTTCCTCCCTGTCATATTTTGCTTCACTTCGCCCACACGTAAGTCTGTTTACCCTACCATCCATTTCCCATTCCAAAAAAAAAAAATACACACGTCATTTATATCTCAAATGTAACTTTTCTTTCATAAAATAATAGTATAGCCAGATAGTTGTCGCTCACTTATTATTAACGCGTTTTTTTTAGAGCATTTTCGAAAAAAATGCTCTATTGTCCCCGTTTTGTCTGTCTGTCTGTCATCACCCTAGATCTCAACAACCATAAGTCCTAGACCCATGATGTATATATCATTTTGTAGGTCTTGGCCTGCCATGTGTGCAGCAAAAGCTCATTTTGCGATCTGACCTCTGAGGGCCGTAAAAGGGGGCTTAGTACCGTTTTTACTATATAAGCTATATTAATAAAGGAGCGCCTATATCTCAGCAACTATAAGTCCTAGACCCATGATGTATATATCATTTTGTAGGTCTTGGCCTGCCATGTGTGCAGCAAAAGTTCATTTCGCGATAGGACCTCTGAGGGCCGGGCTTCAGGGCTCCTAAGGGGCTTATATATTATATATACACCTTGTACGTTCAATAACCCATTCATTTGGTGCGAAATACTGCAGCACGTAGTTTCACCAAGATTTATTAAGAAACTCATCAAATAGTAAGCTTGTGTTCTGAGTTTAATTGAAAGTATCAGAGCTATGCTATTGACGGAGTTTTCGGACGATTAAATGACTATAATTTCGAATGTTTTCAATTATGAGTCCTTTTTCAGTAACCACAAACCACTTGTAGTTAGATTTAAGAGACAATAATTTTTTTTTCAAATATAAAGAAACGTCTTTATAATTTTTTTTTACAGATATATGCATTACACAATTGAATTTATAAACATTTCCAAAATTTACAAATATTTACTGAAAGCTAACAAACGTACTGTTACATAACACGAAAATGCGCTAACACGTCCTGTGTCCAGAATGGAACAGGCTTAATTGCTTGTTTTTTTTTATTGCCCCCCCCTTTCCCCACCAAGTCACATTTTTAACACACCCTCTCTCCACTTAAAGATGTCCCAAAAACATGTTGACACCGGTTCCATTGATTCAAACTAGGAGCACGCGTCAGAAATGACAACCACAGTCACCGAGTTGAAGGACAAATTTACTTTTGATCTTCTTTCGAAGAAATGTCTATAAATGTTACTCTTTTATTCTTTCATTCATTTACTTTCATGCTATAAACTATTTGTTCAATGTTTTAGTGAACAACAGAAAATTTTATTTGTGTATCTGTCTGTCAGTTAAATTAATAAAAAAGTATCTTGTAAAATGACACTCTTTAATGTTACCGTTTCAAACGTTCAAAGCAAAATTTTGATAGGTCGGCTTTCATTTTTGATCTTCTGTTGTTCTTTCGTGTGCCAACATTAAAAATTCTTTCTTTCGTTTCATTTTGGTAATAGCAACAGTTGTATCAGAGTGTTTTCCGGTCTAACTCTTAGAGAAAAATCTATTGATGTTTTTATTGCTATATACAAAGCACAAACGAAAATATGCCTTTCTTTCCATCATATCGACACCGCTAGTTTCAGAACGTTAATTAATATAAAATATTAAATTTAGCTCAGTAACACAATAATTCTGAAAAATACATACACTCTCTCGTTTACTGATGTTTGCATAGCATAGTCTAGACCAGTGCTTCTCAAACTTTTTGAAGTCACGGCCCCCTTGGAACGCCAATCAATATGTCGCGGCCCCCCTATTTTTTTTGGTTTAGATTGCTTAAATTTATAATTTTTCGAAATTCCACGGCCCCACTCCGGACAGTCCACGGCCCTCTAGGGGGCCGTGGCCCACCACTTTGAGAAGCACTGGTCTACACCAGTGATGCTAAAATACTGGCCCGCGGGCCAAATTAGGCCCTTTATGATAATTTTTTGCCCCCCCCCCCCACAAGTTAAAAAAATAACATCTCATTTTATACATACATATATAAAAATTATATTTTTGGCCCTCCAACTGTTTTTGGCTGACAATAATGGTCCACAGTAACAAAAAGGGTTTAGCATCACTGGTCTAGACTATGTCTAGACATTGATTTCAAGTGTCATGATACTGTTAGTGCAGCTGATGCAAGACGCTGTATTTTCAAATGCGATAAAAAATTGGGCGCAAAAAAATGGTGATACAAAATTTCTAACATCTCGTTATTTTGACCTAATTATAACAGAGTTTACCAAACACTTGTCGTTCTTTTACCTCCACCAGTACACTACAGTACCTCCACCAATACACTACAGTACCTCCAACAGAACACTACAGTACCTCCACCAATACACTACAGTACCTCCACCAATACACTACAGTATATAATGTAAACTAGTGAATGAAACTCTTTTCTTTTTATATCGAGCGGGAAGGGAGCAGGAGGTTCACATGTCGAAGGGCTATATAACAAAACATCTTCATTTTATATTACAATTGGGGCTTTTGTCGACGTACCCAGGGGTGAGGGTGTGTGGAAATTATGACAGGGTGAGGGTGGTAGATCTACTAAATAAGTGAACGGACTTTAACTTCAAATTGTTGCGTGAAATTCCGTTATTTATCGATTAGGTGAACTTTCAGCATTTTGGTCAAATTAACGCATTTAGGTGTTGCGTTAAAAATTTTAATCGCAAATTTTTTTTGACGCGTCAATCGCAAATTAACGCAGTTTAATCAGCAGCCCTAGTTTATTTGGTTGGTTTGGTTGGTTGTTTTGGTTGGTTGGTCGGTTGGTTTGGTTCGTTGATCGGTTGTTTTGGTTGGTTTGATTAGTTAGCATTGACGGATAAAACATAATTTGTGAACGATGTGGCAGTAACGGGTTTGGCTTGGTAGGTTTGGTTGGTTGGATTGGTTGGCTCGGTCGGTTTGTTTGGTTGATTAGTTAACTGGTTTGGTTAGTTGGTTTTGTTGGCTGTTTTGTTTGGTTGGCTGGTTCGGTTAGTTCGTTTTGTTGGATGTTTGGTTTGGTTTGGTTGGCTAGCGTTGACGGGTAAAACGTAATTTGTGATGTATGAAATGTAGGTCATTTCTGCACATTAAGAAGGTGGCATAAATAAGAACCTAATTAACCCAATTAATCGTATTTAAAAATTCAGTAGTTAAATTGATTAGGAAGGGGTTTCACATTACACCTAGATTTCCCTGGCAACGCCGGGGTTTATATCTTGTATATATATATATATATATATATATATATTTTTATTTATTTATATATATACATACCGTATTGTGGTGCTCTTTTTTATAATTCGAGCGTTTAAAAGCACTATAAAACACTATATCGTAAAAAGGCCAACAGAAAACAGTTTCCCCCAGATTCTCTTATAGAGACGGTCAAACTGACTAATACAAGTTGTCTTTCCATCAGTTAATGGGCTTATCGCGTGCAAGGCATTTTGTCTTCCCTACATCACCAGACAATAGACAAACTTTCTGTGTTTAATTAAAATATTTGTAAATGTAGTGATACTAACATAGATATTTGTACAAGTAGTAATACTAACATAAATATATTAATATCTGGTTGGTCAAAACATGATATGGTTCTGCAGACATTAAAAATCATCAGAATGACAGTTTTTTAAAACAATATTGAACACAGTCTCTAGAGATGAGTAGCAAAAAATAATGTAAAACTTATCAACTGAGCGAAATCCATTCTATTTGTTTAAAAAGTCATCAACTATGCATTGAAAATCCTCCATTTAATGCTTTATGTGTTTCAATCTACGTTTTCTATTACAAAATAACTTAAACAACCATTGTCAATGAAAAAGTTATGTTTGTCTGAAAAGAATTAAAAAAAATAGTTTAAATGTATCTGTTGGTTTATTTTTGTATTAATAACTTTCACTTTATATATTAATTATTTTATTTCTATAGTGTAAAACTAATTTTGACACTCTTGTGTTAAAAACGATAGATTTAATTTTTTTAAATGCTTTCACATTCTAATATAAAAGAATCACGATTTGCAAAACAACTTCAACTGTTTATAAATTACCAGCTATAAACCCACCTCTGCTCGAGAGGACAACTAAACATTTCTATCGCTTTTACTTACCACATCCGTCCTTTCCATTTCATCTCCTTTCCGGGACTCCCCATCCCGACACCTCGCCCTCCATCCCCAGCCTCCCTGCTTCTGGAAAATTCCCAATCTTCCAACCATCCTCTCACATCGTCACCAGATGTCCCACATCTATTCCCAATCTTCCAACCATCCTCTCACATCGTCACCAGATGTCCCACATCTATTCCTAATCTTCCAACCATCCTCTCACATCGTCACCAGATGTCCCACATCTATTCCCAATCTTCCAACCATCCTCTCACATCGTCACCAGATGTTCCACATCTATTCCTAATCTTCCAACCATCCTCTCACATCGTCACCAGATGTCCCACATCTATTCCCAATCTTCCAACCATCCTCTCACATCGTCACCAGATGTCCCACATCTATTCCCAATAACTTCAACCAGGACAACCTCCCATATTAATCTCCATCCCACCACCTTCCTAGGAGCCATCCTTAATATCTTGTACCCCTGGGTTTTTAGAAACTCCACTCTTCTGCCTCTCCCATCACTCCTTTCCCGGATCTCCAGCCACCATCCCACCCCATCCTTTTCTGACTCTTAGCCAACCACCCACTCCTACGCCAGATGCCATTCCAACACGCCTTCCTCCCTGTACCCCGTGCGTACCATATGGTAAAGCTTAAACATTAAACTTTACTCTTCTGCTGTATACTATGAAATAGGCTTTAGAATTCTTATTAAATAATAACATCAATCAACTTTTGTTTGTGAAGGTAGATACGTGACAATAAATCAATTCATAAATCTGGTACGCCAAAATATCGATTAACAGAACACTAAATAAAGATTATGTTTTGAAAATTAAGAACTCGTATGGTCGAGTGGTGTAGATACTCGACTGTCGACCTGTCTTGGGTTGGATCCTCGGTGAGAACCACGGGAAAGTTTCAAGGAGAAATTAGTTTCAAAGTCGTCCCACAAGTCCACCCCAGCTTTAAATAGGTACCTAACAAGTGGGGGAAGTAAAGGCGGCAGGGCTTGTGCTAATCACACAAGACCTTTACATTCCGAGATTAGAGAAACATGAATTCTACACTTAATCTGTTACAATGGCCCTTTAGGGCAAAGAGAACTTCACTTACTATGCAAACCTTCTATATGGAAGGGATCTTCTGTTAGACTTTGCGAAGTGGCATACTTTGCAAAAATACTGTGACAAGGCAAAAAAATTAATGTCATTTTTTCTTGTTCGAGATAAATACGCTACGAACAAAATTAAATTTGTGGCAAGAGAGAGTTGGTAATGGAGAAGTCGACTCATGGCCCTTTCATCATGAGTTTATAATGATGTTCGGCTGGTAAAATAGTTGCTGAACTCTGAAATCTGTATCACAACATTTAGAGAATTGACAAGAGAGCATGACCAACCCTGATTTAAACCATCATAAAATCCGTTAAACATTGTTGGAATTAGCTTCAGTCTGATTCTTGCAATACAAACATAAGGAGTGTAGAGAGAGAGAGAGAGAGAGAGAGAGAGAGAGATTGTTATAACTCTGCTTCACCCCCTCCCCGGTCACCCCTCTAACCCCGAGATGAATGTTGAAATCACAACTTTGGTAACAACACCTACACATTTTGTTCCGGTCGTTCACCTCTGCATTGATATGGGCAGTGCTTTTTTTTATGGCGGTACGCACCAGTACTGAGTACCGGCACCTTTTTCAATGGGGGGAAAATTATTACTTTTCTTGTATTTTAACGTTTATTATTAATTTATTATATTATTAAGTTGTTTTAAAATTGAATTATTTTAAAATATATGCGAAACTGAAACTGGTAGTTCAAAGACCATCACTAAGTACCGGCGCCTTTTCTTTTTACAAAAAAAAAACACTGGATACGAGTGATGAAATAGTGTCGTTCGTCACCTACATATGCACATCCACGTAATGATCCCAATCTTCAGTTAGGGATGAAATCACACCTAGAGGGCAGATGAGTGCAAGAACAGATTTAAGTTGATTGCCGGAGAATAGTAGGTCTGTTGTTGCAGCGAGTTCGGTATTGAGTGATTGACCAGGGGGGTCAGGGGGTCGGGCCCTCCTGCGTTTTGTGGCCCCATTTGCTTGTTTGATCTACTTAGTAACATTTATTTCCTGCCACCCCCTCTGCCAAGGCCTGGCCCCTGCTGTAGAATGTCTGGCCACTGCTGTAGAAGTTTCACGCTACGGAGCTGTAAGTATGTATGTGTGTCAGTCTGTGTGTGCGTGTGTGTGTGTGTGTGTAAAATGACTATTACTAAAGTTTGCAGTATTGTATTTATTTTTCTCATGATAGTTACTGAGTCTTTTGAAAATAAAGTAGGGCTGCAGATATTGAATGGCTGGCTAATCTAGCATCGTTCCAATTCTAAAAGTAATGTTTCTCAATCTTCACCGTACTTCGAAAACAACAGGAAAGTTGTATTATAGTATAACAAATAAACATTTTAAAATGATTTTTTCCCAAGGTGACCCGTTTGAGTGGAAATCAATGTTTACCACCAAATACACCTTGAGGTAAGACTTTGTATTTAAACTAAAACATGAGAATTGGGATATCTTGACGAATGAAATGTTTTTAAGGCTTTCAATCAGCGATAAATGATTGTAAAGATTTTATTATTGTCCATTATCTATGGAGTTTATTTTTTTTTAAGTTTTTTTCCTGTGTTTTTATTTTTTTTTTAATTTACTTTTTTGTTTTTAATTAAGGGGAGGTAAAAAAATTAAATAATTTTCATTTATTTCTAAGTCAATATATAGTGTATACCCATGACATAGTGTTAAAAAAATTGAACATACTTTTTATAGAAGCTTATATAAATCTGTAAAAATAGCGCGGAAGAATAGAAATTTTAAAAAATAGCCAAAACAGGATTGAGGTGCTTTACTTGACAATGTATCTGCAACCTAATTTTTATAAATACTGTAGCCACTCTTCGCCCATGTGGTAATAATTTGTATGTTATAATTTATATATTAACACTAATATAAGAAACCAATTTCGCCTGTTGGCGAGCATTTATACATGTATAGATTTGTTAATCTTTCCTTTAAACATCTTCCAGTAAACAATTTAACAGTCTATCGTGTACATTATTTTTATGACAAGATTTCTCTGCAGATATTTCTTGTAAAAAAAGAATTATGTTACCTTGATTTTAGGCTACAATAGGTTGACTTTGACTTTCTGAAATGAAGATTATCTTTACATGCAACATATAGTTGTATATGACTAAATACTGAAGAAGGCAGGTAAATACGGAGTTAATCCAGTGAATTTTGTTTTTAGTCATTGCCATTGCTAACTGTTTTTGACTTAATTTAAACGGAAGATCAGTGTTGCTTGGAATCTTCTTGTATTGTTCAAAATCCCCATCAATATTTTACAGTCAATACCTTGTGACATCATTAGTTTTACAACGATTTTGGTGTCATTGCACATACCTCTGGTGGAATAACGATTTTTAGGAGGGTTAAGTAAGAGAAGTTGCGCTACCCTCAAGCAATGTTGCTACAATGCCTGCAAATGCACATGGCAAAATGAATAATGCATAACTACGAACGTAGTGTTTAAAGAATCAGAGAGAAAATGATATTATAACCTGCAGGACGGTAAATAAATGAAGACGTTTTCCTTAAAACTGTACAGTTAAATATATCGCGGCTAAGTATTGAGTGTCGTTATTGTTGGTTTATATTGGTGTTAAATAAAGTCTTACTAGGTAAAATATGCACGAACTCAAACACTTTTTTTTATAAACGTGAATAATTAAACTTGAATAACTTCCAACATATGAAGCAACATATGTATTATTACTATTACTATTACCATGTTACCAATTTTATTCAGAAATTATTTTCTGCTTTTTAGTACGCCAGAAAAACGTTTTTTTTTTTATAAAATATTTTTTATAATGTAATTTTTCTCCTAGCAGCAGCCAAGCGCTATGTCAAGTACCAAATGGACGTAATAAGGAAACTAGTTATCGTAGGTTAAGTACGTGATGCTCCTTCTGCAAGTGGCATTCGAATACTTCACATACTAAAAGGTGTGTACCATATGAATTCGATATTGCCGGCTAAATGGCGTCATCAGTCTATGGGGACATAGTCTTCCCAGAGTATACTATCTTACACTTTTTATAACAACTCAGTATTCCCAAAGCAAATTATCTGCATATTTTATCCTAGCGTCTTTGTGCATCAAACATTTACATATTGTATCTATAAGGCACATCTTTAATCAAATTCATGTTATCTTTTAACAACATACTATCAAATCGCTAACAATAAAAATGGTAATAATCGGAATGACCGAAACTAAAAATAGCATCCCTCAACGTGGTTATAATATAGATAACATCATAACTCGTTTTAAAAGTGTTTCAATTTAAAACATTTAATAATTAGCTAAATATTTTCAAAATACACGTACATTTTCCATAATCATATTTTTATATTAAAAGTAATACCTCTGGATAATTAAATGTATCAAAAAAATTATAGTAAGTGTAAAATTAGTTCATCGAATGAAGTAACTTTACATCATTAATTACACAGCTCAAAAAAAATATTTTTTTTGCGAATTGCCAAGAATGTTTGAATGAATTTATAACAATTCATTGGTGCTGATTTCAAAACTGCCACTGCTTTTGCTAAATTGGCTCTAGTTTCTGAGATATTGGACACCCTTGAAAAGATGATTTGTGTAAAACAAATGCAATAAGTTTGGTGACTGTTGTGTTTCATTGAAATTATTAGATCTGAAGTTTTACAGCGCCATTTCTGAAGCTTGACGACGGTTGGAAAGATTTTATTTTGTTACGAACCGCAGAGATTATATATTTCGATGACGTCATGGCGTTATGACATCACCACGAAGTTGAGATCGATTAACGAGTGCGCGGTCGCTTGAGAAGTTTGTAGAATATTTGTCTCTCTCTATCTCGCTGTATTTGGTGAGTAAATTTTGTGTACTACGTCAAATTGTATAGTTTTAATTCGAAGATTGATTGTATTATATTACTACAGTTTAATTTAACTATTCCAAGTAATAACTTGGTTTATTTCTTTCTCTTTTATAGCTGCTTTCTTAAGACATTATGAGTTCATCACGAAGATGCTGCAAAAATAATATGAATGTATTCTGTCACGTCTGTGGAGAATACATGATTGAAAAGCAAAGAAGAAATATAACCGATTTTGTACAACAGGCATATTTGGCTTATTTCGGTGTGAAGCTGGGAGACCAAGACAAGTCTTGGGCTCCCCATAAGGTCGGGCGAGATCCGAAAGACCATTTTGGTGATTGTTATTTTTGTATTGTGAATGTTAAAGGCTTCAATCGACACAAGAAATCTAAGTGGGATTATCCTGATCTTTAATCTGCAAGGAGACCAATTCCACATAGCAGTGAAGTTCATATACCAGTGTTTACTGGATTATTATAGCTTTCACCATCAGACTCCGACGAGGGGCAAGATCTGGAGTTTTTGGCTGTGAAAACAAAGAAAGCGATCATGAAGGAAGTTCTTCAACACCTCAACCATTCAGCCAAGAAGAACTTAATGACCTGATACGAGACCTAAATCTGTCCAAGCAAGCATCTGAGCTTTTAGCGTCCAGGATCAATGAAAGAATTTTTCTCAAACCAGAAGTTAAAATAACATCTTATAGGAAAAGAGAAGAGTTTCTTCTTCCATATTCCAACAAAAGGAAGATCTTGTTTACTGTAATGACATCCCTGAACTTCTGCTCCAAATGGGACTACAAGACTACCATTCCGAAGACTGGCGTCTTTTTATAGACAGTTCCACCAGAAGCTTAAAATTTGTTCTGTTATACAATGGTAACCGTTATGCATCTCTTCCCATTGCTCACTCAACAACACTTAAAGAAGAGTATGATAATATCAAAACAGTATTGCAGAAAGTCCGTTATTATGAGCATAAGTGGTCAATTTGTGTTGATCTAAAAATGGTAAACTTCTTGCTTGGGCAGCAGTAAGGATACACAAAATGCCCATACTTCAAGTGCCTTTGTGATAGCAGGGCAAGGCAAGATCATTGGACAAGAGTGGGATGGCCTGCAAGGGAAACCATGACTGTAGGTAAAGAATATATCATTAACAAGCCACTGGTTGACAAAAATAAGATCATTCTCCCACCGCTTCATATCAAATTAGGTTTAATGAAACAATTTTTTAAGGCTTTGGACAAATCTGGCAATTGCTTCATGTATATTTGCAGATCATTCCCCGGATTGAGCATGGAGAAGCTGAAAGCTGGGATTTTTGACGGTCCTCAGATTCGAGAACTCATCAACGATCGAAAGTTTACTAATTTCATGGAGCACCTTGAAGCTTCTTCATGGAACATTTTTGTTTCAGTTGTCAGGAACTTCTTAGATAATAACAGAGCAGAGAATTACGATGAACTGGTGCAAGCTATGCTCGCTTACTTCAGAAACATTGGAACAAATATGAGCATCAAGGTACATTACCTGCACCGTCATTTAGACAAATTTACAGGTAACCTTGGGGACTTCATTGAGGAACAAGGTGAGAGGTTTCATCAGGATATGAGGGTGATGGAGGAGAGATATCAAGGAAGATGGGACATACATATGATGGCTGACTACTGTTGGAGCCTCCAGCGCAATTGCCCCAACTACACACACAAAAGGAAGTCGAGCAAACAGCGATTTGCTAATGCATTACCATAGATAATAAACATATTAATTAATTAATTAGACATAATTAGTTTTTCAAATGAAAATATATTCCTCTATAACACAATTACACATATTTTTGAACATATTTCTGCATGACCAGTTTCACTACTATTTGTTAGTATACTATTTTACTTCATGCAATTCTTGACAATTTTCAAACACGGTGCATACATTATTTGATTAATTTTAATTATCTCGTAAAATAGAGCCAATCTAGCAAAAGCACTTACATATTCTAAATCAGCATAGTTGACTTTGTATAAAATGATTCAAATATCACTGGCAATGAACTCACTGTTTACCAGTGTTATGTATAGAATTGTAGTACGTCAATTAAAGCTGATTTGCTATAACGCGATGTGTTGAAAACATTTATTGCTTGCGTGCCGAAGGATGATATATCGTCAGAAAATGCCTTTCACGCTGACCGAAGGACGACGTATCGATGGGGGGTAGGAGGGAGGACTCACATGTGATTCGTTTTCTCAAATGAATAGAATTTTTAAAGCTCAATTGACTTTACTTCCAAATACACGTATAGACTATCTACTGTTTGAAAATTACACATGTTGTTACTAAATTTGGTTACTTATGATGGAAATATTTACTTATATTCACTGAACACGTGGTCTTAATAAAGAGACAATTTAGCAATTTTGGAAAAAAATGTAATATCTGTATTGCTATATATATATATATATATATATATTTATTTGCAAATGTTTGTGTTATATACAGGGCTCAATTTAGCCCCTGCATTGAAAACTGTCATCCCCGGCTCTGCTTTAGCTAATATATCCTTGCTGGGGATAAAATCATAGACATTTATCCCAAGCTCTGCAGAAATTTTCTTTCATCACCGGCTCGGGTTTTTTCTTAAATCGAGCACTGGTTACATATCTATCTATCTATATAATTTTCTTCGTCGCTCAACCATGGGGGGGGGGGGGGGCACCACGTAGGGAGACGCAAGTCTAAATATAGATTAGTTGCGTTTTCGGAATCGCAGTGGCTACGGTTCCAAGGAGTGGGACTCAGTATTATGTTTTTCCGGGGTCCAACTATAGATCCGCATGCGCTCTAGCGCTCTAGACGGACTTTATTTTTTTTTACGGCTTAAGATATGCGCATGCGCGATAGCCGGACTCTGATTTTTTTTCGGGGTCCGCCTATAGATATTGCTCCTAACCCTATCCCTAACCCTAACGCCCTAACCCTAACCCTATTCCCAACCCTATTCCTAACCCTAATCCTATCCCCGAAAACAAAAAAAATATGCAATAATAAGCAGTCCGTCTGCCGCGCATGCGGATCTATAGCTGGACACTGAACAAAAAATAATACGGAGTCCCACTACTTGGAACCGTAGCCACTTTCTTTCGGAATTCTCAAATACGTCAAATCAAGCAAGACGCATTCAGCATTCAACAACGTTCGACAACTCGCGTTGTTTTCTTATTTCTTTTATAAAACCAGATTATTTTAATACTACTAATAAAATCCCTATCTTAGCGTCCGTCAGTGCAAAATGGGAAAGCCGTCGCTATAAATATACCATGACGTCATATCCCGATGGTACAATTTTTTTTTATTTTCCTACTAATAAAGGGCTTTTCTTGGCGTGCGTCCGTGCAGAATGGAATGACGCTATAAATAATTATGCACTTGGGGTATACTGTATGACGTCATTTTCCGATGGTACAATTTTCTATTAATTTAAATTTTATAATATTTGTAAAAAAAAGCGTGAAAAGTAATCAGCGAGTTGTAAATATTACATTGCTAAGTATATGCTTCTGGTCTTGCTGTAGGTTTGTGTGTAGTTTTTAAACGATTATTCTCATATTAAACATTTTATTGAGATAAAACCTATAGTTGCGAATGCAATGGGCAACTACTAGTTTGCAATATGACGTTTTGGCCTTTTATTTAGTGAAATATATTAAGCAATACGAGCACATTGGTGGCTGTACAAAACTATTGCATGTCTTGACAGCTCCAATAATTATTAAAACAGTATTGTTTGGTCGTAATCTTGTTTTTATGTGCTCTAACTACATATCTATTTCATTTATCTCCCGTCGCGGTAAATTCTTTATCCCTTTAACCGCGGAAAATGAGGGAATGCTATACATAAAATAACATAAAATGTCAACTGATTATTGTAAAAACAAAACAAAAATAAAACACATTTCATAACAGTAATTATGTGTGAAGAATAAAATAATATTCAACTAATTTCCAATTATAGAATTTTCGTGCTCCATACACCGATGCAAGGTTTTAGCAAGGGTTTTTTTGTTAAATTTTTTTTAAGTTACATTAGCCATTCTTGGCACATGCATACAAAAGACCCAATTAATGAATACAGAAATAAAAAAATATAAACAATTTTATTAAAAAATGTATTAGTGACTATTTGGGGTGAAAAAGTGTAATTTTAAGACATATTTTCAAATAACCAATTTTTAAAATCTATTGTAGTTATCATCAAACAACTTTGCACAAATGTTAATGAAAGGGTTTCAAAAAACGTCTAAATTAAAAAAAAAATAGAAAATAAATAAACTGTCCATTTTTTATTTCGGTACACTCAATTAAGTTACATTTTTGGGCGGGTAGGTAAGAATAAAATTATAAAAAACGAAGTGGCTACGGTAACATCAAGTGCCATTATATTAAAGTTAGCGGGAGTACTCATTTTTTTTCGGGTACCGGCAATTATTATAGGATTAGGAAAATGGTTAGGATTAGGGTTAGGGCTAGAAATAGGGGTAGGGTTAGGGATAGGGTTAGGGATAGGGTTAGGGTTAGGGATAGGGTTAGGGTATGGAGCAATATCTATTGATGTAACCCGGAAAAAAATACGAACTCCGTCTTGATGTTACCGTAGCAACTGCGTAAAAAAAATTATATTCAATATTTCCAAAAAAAAATTGGACGTTTCTTTGAAACACACTCTTTTTTTATATATATTTTCTTATTTCTTTGTTCATTAATAGGTCCGTTGTATGCATGTACCAAAAATGGCTGATGTAGCTTAAAAATTAAAAGAAATAGAAAAAAAAAATGCTAAAACCTTGCATGGTGTAAGGATCACCTTAAAAAAATGGTGTATACATGTAGATAAGATGTAAAAATGCTGTGGCTAGGCCGACGCTAACATTAGGCTACAAAGTAGGCCAAGAAAACAAATTCAACACATTGCGCTGCTGTTTTGAGGAAAATCCCGATTAAGTAAATTATTAATATGTATGGCGCATTACAAACAAATATTAACTGTTTTAGAATATTACGCTAGGGTGCATTACCAAAAAAAAATGTTAATAATTGATCTGTCTTGCTATTTGAATTTGTTCCATTGATCAAAAAAAAGCATTGTGTAAAAAAATAAAAAAATATTTGACAATATTTAGAGGTCCCCCGGACTTAAACAAAGTTTGCCTAATTAAGCGAAAACTAGATAAAACCATCCTTCTTGTAAAGTCTTACAGACTTACATATAAAAAGTGGAGCGCTATATAAATTGTTTTATAGTCTTTGGTTTTATAATGTTTGGTAGCTATGATTGATTTTGATAAGCAGTTGTGCTAGAAATAAAATTTAAAGTTCACATTTTATTAGCAAAAACAACACTTTCCCTTACCGCATATTGATAACCAAGGCAAGCATTTTAATTTCTTTATTTATGTTATTTTAATTTCTGATACACACGACCTATAAAATCAGAACATGGGAATGATATGAAAAACAACAATAAAATGTTTACAACTTCTAAGGAAATGCTGGCTGACCCTGGCATCAGTTCAACAGTTGCATATCCATATAATTACTTGAATTCTTCGACTACCAACTTGTTTACAAGTTTTGAGATGCATGATGTATCACTGTAATGTAGCAGCACACAGTGAGCGTCCAGGTTCTCTTGGTGCACCTTCTCGATTTACAACTGCCAAAATTGTGCTGAATCAAGTTACTGCTTTCTACGAAAAAGCAAACATTCCAATGTAGACAGAGAGGAGAGCTTGTGAGAAGACTGTTCAGCTTCTTGATGAATACAATAAACTTCGTTCAATTGATAAAAGTCGCCGAAACACACCAGCCACCAAACGTAAACTGGACAAATGAAATATATGTTGGCAACAACTTTTCAACTGTGGCCACCAAATGTCGAGACTATTATAAAGAATCCAGAAGATCTAGCATTCTTGAGGTCTATGAAAGGAGATAGGTCTTCCAGCTTTGGATCATTTGACAAAACACTTGCAAAAAAAGTCGCTCGACGCCATTCACGACATGTCGCAACATTGGAACGTCAGAAACGCGCAAGAGAAGAAAATGCAGCATGTTCAACGATATCAGTGCCTTCCAGCGAGGGTAGCAGTGACGAACCCGATGATTCTACTTCTAAATCTGAAGATAATATGGAGTTTGTTGATAACTGTTTGGATGATATAATGCCATTGCAAAAGCGAAGAAAGCCAACAGGAGCTTTGGTATTTGTACCTCCAGATGTTTTAAGCCGACCAAATCTTGTGTCACTAGCGACAAGATTAAAGATTACACCAACACAGCAGGCAGCTTTCACACAGGGCCTTATTAGCGAGTCTGGGGGTGATGTATCAATGGTGGCTTCTTCCTATGCCACTGCAGATCATTCACGTCGCAAAGTTGTAAGTGAGATGGCTAACTCATGAAAAAATCATCGTGACACTGAAGAACGCATAACAGTTGTTGTCGGTGATGCAAAGCAAGTGAAACTTCTAGGAGTGCCAAATTATGCCAAGGCAACAAAGAAACCCGTTGGTGAAATAATTGCAGAATTAACCATGAAGATAATGACAGAGTGACATTGTAATGATTGTATCGTTAATATGACATTTGACACAAAAAGGTCTAACACTGGTCATCAGACTGCTTCCTGCATTGCCATACAAAATAAGCTGCAACGGCTGTTCTGTGGTCAGGTTGTCGCCATCACATTGGTGAAGTTATCCTCTCGCATGTGTTTGTAGACATGAAAATAGAAGTTTCAAAATCCCCGGATATAACTTTGTTCACCAACCTGCGAAGTAATTGGGAATTGGTGGCACATGATTGGTCTCATGTACGTCGTTTGTTTACGTTAGCTGATCATGATCTGAAGGCTCAAGAGCGACTGACGATAATGAGAGATGCGGTAATTGCACATGCCAACTCTAGTAAACAAACCGAATTCTTACGAGACGACTATCACGAATTCCTTAAGCTGTGCCTTGTTTACCTGAATGCTACAAATAAGAAGGTTAACTTTAAAAGACCAGGTGTCCTGCACAAAGCACGATGGATGGCAAAGCTGATATATTGCCTCAAGATTGCACTGTGTGAGAAACAAATTCAATTATTGCCTCCAGGTACTATTACCACACGTGATTAAGTGCCAAAGATTCGTGCATTTGCTACATTTGTAACACATGTTTATGTCGTGTGGTGGCTCACTTGCAAAAAGAGTGTGGATGCACCATGGAATAATCTACAGCTCTACAAGCGACTTTTGGATTACAACGATGTCAACAGAGACATATCCAAGTCAGTAATCCGTGCCCTGAATAGGCATCTGTGGTACCTCACTGCTGAAATGATCCCACTTGCTCTGTTCAGCAATGAAGTACCTGTGTTGGAAAAGCGAGCTCTAGCAGATGCTCTTCTCAGGCTTCGACCAGTGGTTGCCCTCCAAACTTCACAGAATCGATTAGGAAATGGTTGGGGAAAACCACGATTCCAATCAATTGATTCTTAAACTCGGTTGTGTAATCTGGCTGGAGTTGACTCGTGGTTTGCTATATACAGACTTCAACTGGACACAGGATTCCTCCAACTGCCTGTTGATGATTGGTGCCCAACAGCTTCTTACATTGCCAATGCAGAAAATGTTGCTACTAAAACGTTGTTAACGATTGTGCCGAAAGAGGAGTGAAACTGGCATCTGACTTTATTGAAGGAGCGCGAAGGAATAAACATTTTCAAAACATTCTTCAAGTGGTAGAAATGGACCGCAAAAACATCTCAAATGTGCGTAAACCTTACAAACGTGCAGCAAAGTGAAACTGAATTAAATGCAACAGTAATAAATAATTTAATACTTTAATGTCATTTTTATATAGGCTGGAATAAACTTTTTTTTTCTTTACATGTTTTGTGATGTCTTGGGCGGGGGGGGGGCCTCTAAATCAACTCTGGTTTGAAAAATATTTGACACAAGTTATTATTAATGATATCAGAACAAATTAGAAACATAGACAGCTCAAAAACAATCAATTTTTCCTCTATTGTGGTGATGCAACCTAATGTACGCATTACACAAAAATAATAACTAATATCTATCTGTACTGAATAGTGTAGGATGAAGGTTATACTATAAAAAAATTAACCTATTTAGAGCAAGCCTAAAAAAATACACAATAGCTACCTACAGTTAAAATGGAGACTGAATGAAAAAAAAATGTTATATCAAAATAACACTAGTGTGCGGAGGGAAGGGGTGGATTGAGGCAGACACAAAGCTAATTGTTGCAAACCAAAAAAAAAAAAGCAATGCAAATTAATCCCCCCCCCCCACCTCGAAATATTTTTGTTAGAAACTGAATGGAAAAAAAATACAATTCAAAAGAAAAAAAAATCCTGATCTTAAAAAAAGGCAATAAACTATATCTAACCATTAAAGAGAAAATTAAGTCTGGCAGCTCATCGAAAATCAAGGCATCCTAAGAATTAACTAAAAATCTGTAAAGAAATAAAAAATAAGAACAAATTGCTGGAAGGTCCCAGATATTGACCTTAAATTCTGCACAAGATAGGTCAAAGTTCAACTTTGCATACCATGTATTTTCTCCGAAGATGTCAGCCTCTTAATTTGTTTGATTGCTTATTTAAAAAAAATAATTACAATAATTATATTGATAGATACGGCGGCGTATGCTACGCCACGGGATGACTAGTAACATATAAATGCAAACTACTAGTATTACATTTAAAATTAAAGTAAAATTTGTTTATTTTAGTCGCATATTCCCGAACGCATCTACCGCGCTAAATCTAGGTGTAATGTGAAACCCATTCCTAATCAATTTAACTACTGAATTTTCAAATACGATTAATTAGGTTAATTAGGTGCTGATTTATGCCACCTTCCTAATGTGCAGAAATGACCTACATTTCATACGTATCAATTAACGTTTTACCCATCAACGCTTACCAACCAACCAAACCAACCAACCAAACCAAAGAACCAACCAAACCAACAAACCAAACTAGCTAACCAATTAAACAAACAAACCAACCGAGCCAACCAATCCAACCAACCAAATCAACCAAGCCAAATCCGTCACAAATTACGTTTTACCAGTCAACGCTAACCAACCAAAACCAACCAAATCAACAAACCAAACCAAACAAAGCAATCAAAGCAAACCAACCAACCAAATCAAACCACCAATGATTTTCGATCTATTGCAAGTTTTAAAAAAGTAGGAATTTTGTTTTAAAGATTGCTTGTGCTTAGATTGCTTGTGCTTAGCAATGTAATATTTACAAATAGTATAAATTTAAATTAATAAAAAAAGTGTACCATCGGATGCGTAAACCTCCAATCTAAAGGATTATCGATCTATTGCAAGTTTTAAAAAAGTAGAAAGTTTTGTTATCACAAACGTAGATAGTTATTATGAAAAAACTAGCTGTACCCTGCAAAGCCTTTGCAGGAAGATAGACTTGTAAAGCCATTGCCGAACCTAGGATTTTGGGGCCCTGCATTTAGACATTCGATACCATGACATGAGATTATGTACTTAATATTTAATGTAAAAAAAAATAATAAATAATTTTGGGGGCTCCCCTCAAGCTGGAGCCCGGTGGGGCTTTCGATTTTGGACCCCCCCCCTTTCCATCCTAGTTATGCCTCTGTGTTCAGATTTGATACATTTTTTCAAAATTATTTCTTTTTTTTTAAGTCATGAAATAGTTAAAAACCTAATTAGTTGTTGTTTCTTTTTCTTACAACATCCTAAAGGAAACATTATTTCAATTAAAAAATGTCAAAGATATCTAATTAGTTACTTTTCATTAAAACAACTAAAAGGATATATTCTAAAAAAAAAAAAACAATAAAAAAATGTCTCTGGGAGAACTTGAACCCGAACAGTCTGCAAAAAAAAAAAAAGTGAATATAGTCCAAGCTGCATAACCATTGGGCTACCGCGCCACACAAATTAAGATGCAATTTTAATGTACAATTAGAAAAATATTTCTCGGTTATGTTTTCCTTGCCGTTTGACCTAGTTTTTTAGGCCTATATTGTTATTTTGTAATTCAGAAATAATTCAAAGCCGTATTTATTTTTAAAAAAATAAATATTATAAAATCTGAGAACTTAATTAGTATAGACATTTTCAGAATTTCTTTTTTAAATATTATATCGACTTTTTTTACGAAATTAGATACGAAAACGCGGTCCCTAGTCTTATCGTTGCCGACGTCGGAGATTTTAGATTATTACTATTGTTTTGCGTTTGACGATGTTAAAATGCTCTGTTGTAATAAAACTACAATGATTTGAATGATATTATATGCTAATTATTAATTTTTAATACTGGGGACTTTTACATTTCATAATTAAAAGCACAGAAACTATTGAAAACTGTAGATATTTCAAAAAAAATAAAATCCATTCGAGACACAGGGGATGACGCCATTTTGAATTCTTGTTTTCCGCTTTCGATTTAACGCACACTGGAAATGAGTATTATGATATATGATGATGATGATGATGCTTGTGCTTCAACACCGCCATTTTGTTCGTCAAATGCTCAGCCGATTTCCGTTAAAGTGAGGATTTTTTTTTTATTTAAAGATAAATTTTACCTTTTGGAAATGACGTCATAGAGGATTTTTATTTATAGCGACGGCGTTTCTCATTCAGCAAAAAAAAACAAAAAAACAACTGTAGCATCGGGAAATGACGTCATAGATTATTTTTAGCGACGGCTTTCACACACGCCGCCGGACTGACGCACTACAAGATAGCTGCTTTATTAGTAGGATTTTTTAAACTGCAAATGTTTGTTTGTTTTTTTTATTTCCAAATGTGTCGCGGGCAACAAGTCAATATTTAAACTGGAAGCATTATTTCTTTTGATCTGTATAAGACAGCTTAGAGACGGAAAATATTATATAGATTATTTTAATGAATAATTAGGACAACCAAAATACACATATATTTGTTAGAGTGTATCATGAGGAAAAGATAACAGGACGGTCATATATTTTATTGCCAGTTCTAAACATTGATTTTCTTCGCATATGCAGTAAGATAATATTTGCAGGTTTGTAAGTATCGAAGTATCGGTATCGGCCACTACAGTATCGGCGATACTTTTTTAGTATTGGTTGCTGTATTGCCGATCCTTTTTGTATCAAGTATTGATTTGTGTATCGCCGATATATTTTAAACGAAAAATTTTCGAAACTCGATATCAATACTTTTTTATTGGTATTGTAAGAATGTATTGTAACAAACTCTAACAAAAAATTAACTTTGTATATTAAAATATTCAAAATGAAAAAAAAAATTATAATTCCAAAATCCAATTGAATAACCCAACTAGTTGCATGTTTATCAGTTTTGAATAAAAATCAAAATATCACAATTGTACTGTTCATACAATTCAGAAAAAAAAATTGCAGAAAATAAATAGTGATTTTAATACCTTCGTTTTAAAACTAATCTACATAAATTCAATCACTACTAGTAATCATAGCCATCAACCCTACAATATTAACACCACCCACCTCCCCATAAATACAACCCTGGTTGGAGTGCCGATATCTATAAATGTTATTCTTATATTCTTTCATTCATTTACTTTCTTTCTATCAACTATTTGTTCAATGTTTCAATGAAGGACAGAAAAGAAAACTTTATTTCTTTTTTTATATATCTGTCAGTTATATGAAAAACTTGAAAAACTTGCACTCGTTATATTTTAAATAATATTTTTTTTGTTCTCAAAAGTATTGGTGTTGTTTTGGTATCGATTTTGGCAATACATTTTTACTTGAGTATTTGTATTGGTATTTGCGATACTCTTTTCATGAAGTATTGATATTGACAATACAATTTAACAGCCCTGAATATTTGGCAAACTTGATATGGAAAGTTTCTATCAAGTCCATTTCAATATAACACAAATACACCTGACGTCAGTGAAAGATGACCCTTGCTATATTTATCAGAATAAAAAAATAAACCTAGACTGTGATAAAACATTTTTCGAAATGAAAGTCTGTGTCACGTCAAGGTTGGTCATTTGATACATTTGTCGTATTCTTTAATTAAAAAAAAGTAGACTCCATGTTATTAATATGATCGTATTAATGACATGAATCTGTTGAATTTAAAAATAAACATCTTGAGAAATTGACATCTGGCTTGAACAATAAATTGACCAACATTAGCATGAAAGGTATATACTTCACAATATTCATAAATCAAAAACGCAGTGACTGTATCAATTTAACACAAATCACAACGTGATTGGAAGATTTAATACAACGGTGCGCGTGGCGCTAGCTATATGACATATATTTAATAAGCGAGAAAGTAAGTTTCGAACTACACGAGTATTATGATAATTTAATCATAATTATGCATATACTAGCTGAACAGGCCCGGTACCCGGACCGGCTATTAGGCACGCAGTTGGAGTTGAAAATAGTGATGAGCTCACAACACCATATCATTGACTAATCTTAATATTCTAATTCATAATTTTTTTAAAGGACTCTTTCTCAATAGTTCTTTTTTTTATAATTTATCAATTCTCTTTCACTTAGCCCCACACCCATTCTTCCTCCCTCTCCCGCCCGCCAACCCCCTTCCACTCAAGACATGCCCGAATCGCAGTGGGTCTCAATATACAAAATTACAAAACGGGGCATTTAGTATAACTGAATGTTCTTAGAACATGTATTATTTTAATTTTCTTCTATTTCATTTCTATTCCAACGTTACATAATTTGCGCACACAACTCCTAATCATTTAAAAATCTTAATTCATTAATAAGAAATCGTTGTTGTGTTTAGAATTCCCTAGCATTTCATCTTTATTCATGAAAGAGACATTTGATGAACAAAATGCGCACCAAACATACTCTCAGTTAGTAAGTCGTCTCTTTTCAATTTCTATAATTTTAGATTTCCCCAGACTATTTTTATACTGACGGTCGACGCGCGCTGTTTTTTTTTTACTCCGCGAATGTGTGACGTAGAATCTCTTTTAGTTTTTAGCGATTTCATCTCGTGCGGTGTCGTGTATTTGTAACGTGCAGACATGTGGCTTTTATTGCCATGAACATCAAATACACCGCACGGTGAGAAGGTCTGTCGAACTGACGGTCGAACGGTCTACCGTCTATGTAAGACGATTATGTATATAGATATTGTTAAATGCTTCAAAGAATTAACAAAAGCACAGGCGTATATTAAAAATGTAATCGAAATGAACGCATTATTACATATTATAGCGCCAATTAACGAATATTTAATCAATAAAATATTTTATCTTTTGAAAACATTTGTTTATTCAATAAAAATGTCATCTTTTCGGTTCGAGTGATGCTCTCTTTCCTGTTAACAGCACAGCCAGAAACAGAAAAGAGACGTTCACAAAAAACAGTTGTGGAGGGGATGCTAAATATTTTTTCTTAAACTTAGCTAAAACTGGGTATTTTTCCTTGTGTAACTTCAAACACTTTAATGGATCCAAGTCATTTTCAATTTGTCGCTCTAGTCTGTAACTGTCTGCGTGAAGAGAGGCATCAATGACTCATCTACAGAATCTGATGATAGTTCCTGTATTAGAGCTTTCTTTCGTGGTGTTCTGATGTTTCTTTATCATCATCACTTATTCCAGATTCGCTTATAATTGTTACAAGCTGTTGCCAAACTTCTTCTCTTTTATCCTTCTTCAGGCATCTCAGTTTTTTTAAACGAGGGTCCAGAGCAGTATTAATTTCCAGCCACGTTAGGTTGAGGTTCAGTTTTCGTAGTTCAAGATCACTCAATAATTCTGAAAAGTACGACCACTGCCTCGTGTACAGCATCAGCCGAGGCTAGACACTGATTGACATGTGTCATGTATATGATGATAATGTATATTAGTGAATGCAACTTTTCTCTTAATATATCGACCTGGAAGAAAGCAGGGGGGGGTATTTGTCGAAGGGCTATGTAAACATACATAAACACCTTCATTTTATATTATTTAAAGATTTGGCGCTACTCTGAACTATTAGCATTTTGGTCAAATTAAAGCACTTAGGTGTGCGTTAATAATTTGAATTGAAAATATTATTTGTTGCGTTAATCGTGCTTTAATTCAGTTTAATCAGCACCCCTAATATATATATATAGGTTTCGGCAAATGTTTTCTTAGCGGATAATGTTGGACATTGGATGGAAATGTGAACATGGGCTCAGAGTGACCAGCGAATTTCGAAGTGAAGATGTACAACAGAATCATGTGAAATAGAAAACATCAATTAAGATATTTTTGAATCTGGGAAAACAGAGTAAGAGAATATTACCAAAGAGGTCTTAAGTGATCATGTTACCCCTTCACGAGGCGGGTTTGTGAGCAGTGTAATTAGGATGAGAGAATCTCTCAGCATATTGGGAAGTACGACTCAGTTTCTGGAAAGTGAAGTTGAAAAACCTAAATTTGACTCATTAATATTTCCAAAATATCTTTACTGCTAGTTTATTAACGAAGGCCACAACAGAAAAAAAAAGATTTATTCTTTAAATGAAGTCCGTCATATTTTTACTCAACGTTAAAATAGCTTTCTTTTCTATTTATCAATTTGTTGTGTACCGGAACCTCTGGTCGACAGTTAAGCGAACTACCCCCTTTAACCACCCAAGCCCCCAACCCCGCCTTTTCAATATTAGATATATATCTGGTATTATATAAATTCATTACAATCTATTTAAAAAAACAAGCAATATAATCCTGTTCCATACAGGAAACAGGACGTGTTAGAGCATTTTTGGTATAACTTCAAGGGAAGTAAGTCATGATGAATAACTGTTACAAAAATAAATAATGAGTTACGCCCCTTTGTACGCCCCTTTTAAATATACATATATAGTAAAAAAAAACGGTACTTAATAAGCCCTCTTTTTCGGCCCTCAGAGGTCAGATCGCAAAATGGACTTTTGATGCACACATGGCAGGCCGAGACCTACAAAATGATATATACATCATGGGTCTGGGACTTATAGTTGTTGAGATCTAGGGTGATGACAGACAGACAGACAAAACGGGGACAAAAAAATGCTCTAAAAAAACTAAGAGAAATTCATTATATTCTAGACAATGGTTCCAAACCCATATGCCGCGTGGTCCGTGGAACAAATGTTCCTGGCCCGCCCAAGAAACATTAAATTGTTTCCTTTTTATTTATATTGTGATTGTGAGACTTTCCATGAACGAGAAATACTCAAAGTTCCTTTCCCATTTCCAGTGGGCAGCGGTGAAATTATCTAAAGCTGACCAGTCCGTGGCGATAAAATTGTTGGGGACCACTGGTCTAGACTACATTATATGCATTTTATATATGAAATCAAGCGAAATTGTAGAACAGCGCCCAGATATTGATTTTAAAATGTGTATGTAGAAGAAAGTCACTTAAATTCTTTGTTAAAAGAGTGTTAAACATGAAAAGAAATGCAACCATGCCTTCCTTTCTCTTTTTGTGCTTCAAGAAATTGTATGTCTTCAGGTACCTGCATCTTAGTTAAAGCTTTAGCATGTGCAACATCAAACAAATCAGTCATAATTTCAGTAAATTGGTGCTCCTTCTCCTTCTGCGGGTTACATTTTTTTCTTATTCCAATCCATGCTGAATGGAGATCCTTTATCTTGGCAATTATGTGGCATTCTTTGCGAACTGGAATGCGTGCCTTATGCCAGAACTGAACAACTTCTTTCATTGTCACTGTGGCACAAGCAGTAATATATATTGCACTGACATGAAAATATAAATGAGTAACCGAAATTATATAAATAAGTAACAGAAATTGCCTCCAGTTTGCCTTGAATGTCAAATACAGGCATTTGCGCATATAATATAAAACTTCGAGTTCATTGAGCTACCTCTAAATAACACTGTATCTTCATGAAACTTGGTAAAATTACATAATATAACAAAAGGAAAACATTTAGGGGGTGGGACAATGAAACTTAAAAAAAAAAAATTTCCCATTGCATTGAGTGGCACAATAATATATATATATATATATATATATATATATATATATATATATATATATATATATATATATATATTACATTGCTCCTCGAAAATCCATTGTTTAGCTCTCTTTCAATGATCAGCATAAAGTTTTATCTGACTATAATGGCAGCATGCTGTGATGGTTTGATTGAATCTGTAACAACCTAAAGACTGCTGGAAGAATTGGTAATTTTGATGCTTTTAGTCTATATTTGCAGTGCATTTAAATAAAATATAAATAAAAATACTCTTTAAATAAGAATCTGTTAATTAAGAGTTGAATAGGTGAACCTTGTTTGACTATTAGATTGGTTTTAGGAAAATGTAATATTTGATTTTGAAAATCGTTTTTAATTAATTAGACTCAGGTAGGTAAATTATATTTTTTTTTCTTTATTTTGTTACAACGCTTGGTAATGATAAATAATAGAAATGTTTTAATTAAAATATGTTATTTATGTATGATGCCTGAAGGAAAATGACCAGTTTTGTAAAGATCATCATAATTAAGATATTCTGCTCGAGGTTGTGTTACAACTTAGATATTAGAAATCATGATGTCGATCATATTGCACATCAACATTCCTTTACATATTATAATAACGTTTTGATGATGTGGGGGGGGGGTACGGATTTCGTTATATTCCGTACTACAGGGAAGGAGGGTTGCTCATGGTTTTTCCTTTTAAATAACTTCATTAAATAGATAATAAAAATTATGAAATAAATAAACATTACTTTAAATTAAATCGTCTCAGAATGATGCGATTAAAATTCAAACTTGAGAAATCAAATTTTAGCTTAACTGTCGCTACATCGTTACTTAGTCCTAACTTAAGCCACAGCGTGACTTAGTCCTAACTGTAGCCACATTGTAATTTAGTCCTAATTTAAGCCACATCGTGATTTAGTCCTAACTTAGCCGCATCGTTACTTAGTCCTAACTAAAGCCACAGCGTGAATTAGTCCTAACTGTAGCCACATTGTAATTTAGTCCTAACTTAAGCCACATTGTAATTTAGTCCTAACTTAAGCCACAGCGTGATTTAGTCCTAACTATAGCTACATTGTAATTTAGTCCTCACTTAAGCCACAGCGTGATTTAGTCCTAACTATAGCTACATTGTAATTTAGTCCTAACTTAAGCCACAGCGTGATTTAGTCCTAATTATAGCTACATTGTAATTTAGTCCTAACTCGAATTGTCACCTCTCACATTTTCTCTGTTTTTTTATATCTGAAGTATATCTTTATTTCTTTGTATTCGACAAGCATATTGGATTCACATTAATTATATTGTTTATTTTATATCTACTGATAAATTTTGGGCATTAGAACAGACGACTCTTTTTACATAGAAGAAATTAAATGACTTGGCAGAGGGAGTACGAGAACAGTTCATGAGGTCTCGCATTAATTACCAAGGGCTAAATAGCTTTTCAGAATTTCTAGTGTTAAAGAAAAGAAGTGAAATTTAAGATTTTAAATTCTTTTTGAGCCATAAGTAAAGCACAAGTTTATGGTGGGACGGGTGGCCGAGTGGTGTAGATACTCGACTGTCGACCTGAGAGTCCTGGGTTCGATCCTCGGTGAGAACCATGGAAATTTTTCCAGGTGAAATGTGTTTAAAAGTTGTCCCACAAGTCCACCCAGCTTTAAATGGGTACCTGACTTATGCTGGGGAAGTAAGGCGGCTGGGCGTTGTGCTAACCACACAATCTCTTTAGATGTCTAGGTTATAGAAACAGATGAATTCTACACTTCATCTGGCACGATGGCCCGTTAGGGCTAAGGGAACTTTACAGTTTTTTAATAAGATGGCAAAAAAGTAAACCTAATCACTATTCTCATTCTCAAACTTTGCATTTTCTCTCTTTTTCTGTAAACCATATTTTTCGTTTTCTCTCCCTCCTACTCGCATATACATTGGTTATTGTTCCTTAAGGGCACGTAAAAAAGTAATTTATAGTCACTAACTTGCTAATTCTGCTTAGCGTTCGGTGTGTCCCTGAAAACTAGAAACCATTGTTACAAGGTAGGTACTGAGGGGGAATCCCCAAGGCCGCCCAAGAAACATTTGGCGGCGAGAGCTAGAAGCTGACACCTCAAAGATGGGATACACTTGGAGTCAGTTGGAGAGGATGGAAAAGGACAGAGGACTCTGGAGATTTGTGTTTGGTGGCTCATACCCGGACATGGGTGACGGGTAATGATAATAAGGATGATGAACTTCCATATGTGTTTTTGGCTAAAGCTCAGGTTTACACCAAGCCTTTCAATTGTTTTGTTTTTTTATATTCTTTTACAGTCCCCATAAAAATGTAAATCTAATGCTCAGAAACGAGAAATTATTAAACATATAAAATTTTGCGTCTTAGTGAGAAATATTTTGAAGAGAATAATTCTCAAACAACAAGTGGTCTTTTTTATTATCTATTAATAATTAAAGAAAGATAAATATATTTCTTTCTTCTTTATCCCTTAACCCGTGGGTGGGTCGTTGGGGCACCGTTGTTGACTGAAAACCAGTTCCCGCCATTTTTTCCGGTTCTGAGCTGCCTTTTGGGAGTCGACGAACGACAGGCCGGTCCATTCTTTGATGTTGTCTTCCCATCTCTCCTTTTGTCTTCCTCTTTTCCTTCTTCCGTTGGTTGTACCTTGCATGATTGTCTTTGCAAGACCTTCACATCTCGTAACGTGTCCGTACCATCGCATTTTCCTCTTCTTGACTATAGTGAGAATGTCTTCGTGAGGGCCGAAGGCAGCCGATATTTTATTGCGCACCTCTTCGTTTGTTATGTGTTCTATGTATGAAATGTTCAATAGCTTGAGGAAACATCTCATCTCCAGCGCACTTATTCTTCTTTGGAGGTGTGCATTAAGCATCCATGTCTCACATCTATACCTATAATGAGGATTATATTCTTTGGGTAGAAATATATAGAATATGAACTTTATTTGATGTAATATTAAGTGCCCCTATTCTCAAAAATATTTTAGCTACAATAATCTGTTCATGTTCTTTGGGGCCACTTCGAGTACATAGATATGCTATTTTTTTTGTAAAGATTGATTAATAATGCGCTCAAATATATATCACCATTTTCGCTTAACACAAGCACTCACACAAGTCTCTCTCTCTTTTTTAGAGCATTGTCTGTCTGTCTGTCTGTCTGTCCGTCATCACCCTAGATCTCAACAACCAAAAGTCCTAGACCCATGATGTATATATCATTTTGTAGGTCTTGGCCTGCCATGTGTACATCAAAAGTTCATTTTGCGATCTGACCTCTCAGGGCCGGGCTTCAGGGTATCTTAGTGGCTTATATACGGCTTATATTTTATATATAGGTTATAAACTAATCAAAGGGGCGTAATCATTATTTATTTTTTGTAACAGTTAATAAACATGCGTTACTTCCCTGTCCATTTATACATGAAAATACTCTAAAACGTCCTGTTTTTACAGGCTTAATTTTTGCTTGTTTTTTTTTTAAATACGTCATGTTGAACAAAATAAAACATTAAATAAATAACTGTTTGGAAAGGAGTCCATTTAATTACTAATAAGGAATTATGATTTTAAGAGTTTACCCATCGTGAGGATTATTTTCTTTGGGAAGGACTATTTAACATGTGAACTTTATTTGATATATTATTAGTAGTCCATAATCACAAATGCATTTCGGCTACAATAATCTGTTCATGTCCCTGAGGCCACTGCGAGTATATAGACTGATTGTTATTGCGCTCAAATATGTATCACCATTTTCAACTCCAACTGAGTGCCTACTCGCCGGTCCGGGTACCGGGCCTTTGTTTACTAGTTTCTATAAATATTTGTATGATCCAATGATTTTGTTTCTTATTAGCGTTTTTTAATAAAAAGCCTTTTTTTAACGGCTTATATATTCTTTCTACCTTCTAATCTATATACATAATCGGCTAACATAGACGGTGGTTCGACCAACAGACCTACACAACGTGCGGTGTAAAGTATGCTCATGGCAATAAAAGCCGCATGTCTGTCAGAGATGAGCGGACAGCGGACGCGTCCGCTTGCGGACGCAGATCCGCAGACTTTTCCGAATCCGCGGACTGACAGCGGACGCATTGTATGGTTAAGTTGCGGACTCGCGGACTGACGCGGATCTTCTTTAGCGTTACCATAAAAAAAATTTCAAGTCATTTAAACAGCTAAATTTCAGCTATGCGGACGCGCGGACTGGTCCGCAGACCAATGTTGTAAGATTCTGCAGACGCGGATCATTGATAGAAATCCGTGGACGGACGCGGACGCTAAATTTCAAGATCCGCACACCTCTGATGTCTGTACGTTACAAATACCTGGCACCGTACGAGTTGAAAGCTTACATCGCTAAAAAAAAGTCTGAGTTCTACGTCACACCTTTGCGGATTTAAAAAAAAAAGGGCGTGTCATCGACCGTCTCTATAAAAATTGTCTGGGGAATTCCAAAATTATAGAAACTAAAAAGAGACAATGTATGTTAAATGAGAGTATGTTTGGTGCGCATTTTGCTCATCAAATTAAACTTTCTTGAATAAAAATGAAATGCTGCGGAATTCTAAACACAACAAGGATTTCTTATTAATGAATTAAGATTTTTAAATGATATTGAGTAGTGTGCGCAAATTATGTTTAAAAGTCGGGGGTTATTTTTGTTAAGCTTCTGTACCCATAATGAGGATTATTTTCTTTGGGATGAATTATATAAAAAGCTATTATTTGTATATAGACTGATTATTAACGCGCTCAAATATATATTATCGAGTTGGTTGGGATAGGGGTTGGAATAAACCAAATGGTTGCAGAAAGGGGAGGGGGGGTGTGGAGGTCAAGCAGACGATTCAAGTTGCAACACCGCTAATTTTTTAACCTCACGTCTCTCTTTATTTAAAAATACTTCATGTTAAACATGATAAATTATAAAATTATAAAAAAAAAGAACTGTTGGAATGGGGGTGTAGGGTTGGGAAAGCAGTGTTTAAAGGGGGGGGGGGTAGGGAAAAGTGTCACGTGGTATTGTTAACAGGGTAAGCATGCAGTTATACTAAATGCCCCTTTTTGTAATTTTGTACATTGAGACCCACTGCGAGTGGAAGAGGGTGGCGGGTGGGAGAGGGAGGGAGGGAAGGATGGGTGTGTGGCTAAGTGAAAGAGAATTGATACATTATTTAAAAAAATAACTATTGAGAAAGAGTCCTATAAAATATTACGAATGAATTAAGATTAGTCAATGATATGGTGTTGTGAGCGCATCAACATTTTCAACTCCAACTGCGTGCCAAATAGCCGGTCTGGGTACCGGGCGTGTTCAGCTAGTTAATGATAATTATGATGATATTTAACACTCTCGCTTTAAATAAAATTTGCGTAACGAAAGTTTTCTATTGGTTAAAAAGAAATTCCAATTGAAGAAAAAAAAGTTTTCAATTTGCTTTTTTGTTATCGGCGTTGATTTACTTTGCTTTCTTTTTCAATTATATTACACATTCATTATATTAAATTTATTATATTTTTTATATAATTATGTTTTTATTCCTTATTTTGTCTGCTGATGTTTGTTTTCTCTTCTGATTAATTATTCTTGATTAATGACTTTCTAAATTAAAATATATATTGATACCTAAATATAGGTGTCAGTTCTTTAAATATAACTAACTTAACTAAAACAAGCAATTTAAGTCTTTTCCGTTTCGGACAAAGGACATTTTAGAGCATTTTCATTTAATAAATGGCTTAGGTTACGATAAATAGAGAGGGAAGTAATCATGTTGAATAACTGTTACAAAAATAAATAATGATTACGCCCATTTGATTAGCTTTTATTATTTATATTTAAAATATAAGCAAAAACGGTACATAAAACGCCCCCTTTTTCAGCCCTCAGAGGTCAGATCGCGAAATAAATTTTTGATGTACACTTGGCAGGCAAAGACTTATGGTTGCTTAGATATAGGGCGCTCCTTTGTTAATATAGCTTATATAGTAAAAAACGGTACTTAATACGCCCCCTTTTTCGGCCCTCAGAATTCAGATCGCAAAATGGACCAAATTCATTATTTGGCAGGCTAAGACCTACAAAATGATATATACATCATGGGTCTAGGACTTATGGTTGTTGAGATTTATGATGATTACGGACAGACAGACAGACAGACAGACAAAACGGGGACAATAGAGCATTTTTTTCGAAAATGCTCTAAAATAATGAACCATCTACACCGCAACTTTAAACTACACACACAGAAATAACACATCAAGCCTTAGCCTGAAAACATCAGGAACAGTTTGTGACGTACATTGATAAGATGGTGGCTTACCAAGGCCTTTTATCCAGCCCCGTAGCCAAGGGGCCCCCTTGCTGGGTATTGGTGCCCCCTGCTGACTTTGACCTAGCTACGGGCCTGCTTCTATCTATTAGGTCATGATTAGAACAACTTCAACTTCCAGTTCTTAAACTCAAGTAAATGTTTTATTTTATCGTCCAGATCTTTACTTTTAAATTAAAAAAATATAAAAAAATAAAAATATTTTCGGCAGATTTGAATCATTTTTTTTGGTGTCAATGGATAGATAAATTTAGCAAGAGTTGTGTCAGTGCGTCAAATTAAAAAAGGTTTATAAAAAAACGTACACAATTTTTTTTTTACCATAAGTCAATTTGATATTGGATCGTTCCCCCGGCAATCATAAAAAAACTATACAAAAAATACTAGCAAAAACTAATGAAACATTTTCTCAATATTTGACTTTTTTTCTAATAAGGTATGATAACAGAGGCATCTAAAACTGGAAGCCTATAAATGTATCCCCAAAACAAGGCTTGAGGAGCCGGAGCTGAGGAGCAGTGGAGCCAAACTTTTTGCTGGAGTCAGAGCCGAAGAAATCTGGCGGCTCCACGGCTCCCAATTTTTTTTAAGCAGAATTATTTTTTTTTAGCTTTGAAATTCCAAATTTATTTGATTGTTTGCCTCCTAAAATTTGAAATGTTGTAATGTTTAACGAACGCCACAACAGTAACAGCATTTAAACGATAGCGTGCACGCACATCACCACAAGAAATCTTAAATGGGGAATCGTTTTGTGTTCGTTTTAAATCTTCTTTACCCTCCGAAATTCTTTTATTAGCATGTTATTTTGTTATATATAAAGTTAAAACAGTTTTATTTCATAGAATAATTGTATCAATCATTTAAAAATAAATTTTTACTACAACGACAAATAGAACACGTTATTTCGTATATTATTTGACCACGAATTTGTAATAGACTAAAAACAAAATGGTCGCTTTCTGTATTTAACAATTTTATTATAAACAGAATAGCTGAAATAGAGTAGATAAATTTATAAGGCTGTGGCTATTCGAACCCGGGTCCCAATAAAGTCCGATTGTTATTCGGACCCATGGCAAGTAACGATTAAATCATACAATGCAAACAATTATCAAAAGATAAACAAAAAACAATAATAAAATTTATATATTGCTAAGCTAAGTGCATATTTGCCACGGGTCCGAATAACTATCAGACTTTATTGGGACGGGGTCCGAATAAAAATCGGAGTTTGTTGGTACCCTGGTCCGAATAGTCACTTCGAATTTATAAATAATAAATATAAATACTGAAGTCTTTAAAATACTTTAAATAATGTATCATTTTACTATTTGCTAATTTGATCATTCAAATAACTTTTTATTACTTATGAAAATGGCGACTAGTGAAACCTCGGTTAAAAATAATGATATGGTTTCGGCTGCACTGAAATGGTTTGTTTTTAGTAAAACCGACAATGCGTATATTTTTCAAGTTCCTGACTATGGGGGTGAACGCGGCAAAATTTGCATAACTTTTTATCAGCGGCATGTTTGCGTGGCGCAATCACAAAATTTTTGTCTCGTGTGATACTATCTTAATAGGGAGCCGGAGCCGTCAAATTTGTGTGAGCCGGAGCCGGAAAAAAATATGGCGGCTCCGCAAGCCTGCCCACAACTCAATGTAAAATAATATAAGCATGCATGTTGCAATTTTTTAACTTACTGATTTCTATATACAGAAATTATTTCATAAAAAAAAACAAAGAAAAAACTCAGTCCGCGGTTCTCAACTGGTTGTACGGGTACCCCAAAGGGTATGGGAAAGGTTGTGCAGGGGTAAGGTATGGGAAAGGTTATTCAGGGGTAAGCAGCGAAATACAATTTTCGTTTAGAACAACATAAAGTTTAAATAATGTCACCAATTTGTTGTGTATGTAGCAAACTAGCCTAGGAAAGTGGAAAGAAATGTCAAGGAGACATCAGTGTAAAACACAACGCACCCACGTGAGTCAACTGTCAAAACAAAATAGACTAGTTTATGTTTCTAGATGTGTAGATTGTAAATAAAATGTACATACTGTTAATAAAATGTAGAAGATAAAACAAAAATCAAACAATTGAACTCGTACGCCTATGGATGTTATTCTGAAAACATTTACGTGTGACAACGGTTCGCCCCCTTTGGGATACAGTCGCTAAAAAAAGATGAAAACCGCGGCACTTGGTTTAGTCCGTGTCGCGCTTCTTGTGGTGATTTCAGTTTTGTACATATTTTAAACGCCAAACATTAGAACAAGAAACCTTTTTTTTTTTGCCAGCTATTAGATCCTGAAACCCTGACCAGCCAGCTCTTAGAACTGACTTGTGCTAGGTTTTGATTGCTGTTTTTTTATTGCTTAGTTCAAAGTGGACTAGCATTAATTGTACTGTCATGATTTTTAAAGGCATTCTTTACTCTGCGACACCTCCTTTTTTGTTCAAATTTTACAGGACGGCTCTAAGAAATGGGAGTGCTTGACGTGTGTTTCAGTTTGTTTTCAGTGTCATTTTATGGCTCATTGCTGTAATCGAATGGCTTTTTTGAATGAAAACCACTCTTATGTGTTTAGGTAACATTTGATATTTTATTGTGTGGCATACACTCTGCTTGACGGCGATTTTCTTTAAAGCACATTTTGATAACATACATAATACTATACTCGGACTCGCCCCTCACATTTTGATAGCATACATATTACTATACTCTGACTCGTCCTTCACATTTTGATTACATACATATTACTATACACTGACTCGCCCCTCACATTTTATAAGCATACATATTACTATACTCTGACTCACCCGTCACATTTTGATAGCATACATATTACTATACTCTGACTCGTCCGTCACATTTTGATAGCATACATATTACTATACTCTGACTCGTCCTTCACATTTTGATAGCAAACATATTACTATACTCGGATTCGTCCTTCACATTTTGATAGCATACATAATACTATACTCTGACTCGCCCCTCACATTTTGATAGCATACATATTACTATACTCTGACTCGTCCTTCACATTTTGATAGCATACATATTACTATACTCGGATTCGTCCTTCACATTTTGATAGCATACATATTACTATACTCTGACTCGCCCGTCACATTTTGATAGCATACATATTACTATACTCTGACTCGTCCGTCACATTTTGATAGCATACATATTACTATACTCTGACACGTCCTTCACATTTTGATAGCATACATATTATTATACTCGGACTCGCCCCTCACATTTTGATAGCATACATATTACTATACTCTGGCTCGCCCCTCACATTTTGATAGCATACATATTACTATACTCTGAATCGCCCGTCACATTTTGATAGCATACATATTACTATACTCTGACTCGTCCTTCACATTTTGTTAGCATACATATAACTATACTCTGACTCGTCCTTCACATTTGGATAACATACATAATACTATACTCGGACTCGCTCTCACATTTTGATAGCATACATATTACTATACTATGACTCGTCCTTCACATTTTGATAGCATACATATTACTATACTCTGACTCGCCCCTCACATTTTAACAGCATACATATTACTATACTCTGACTCGCCCCTCACATTTTGATAGCATACATATTACCATACTCTGACTCGTCGTTCACATTTTAATAGCATACATATTACTATACTCTGACTCGTCCCTCACATTTTGATACATACATATTACTATACTCGGACTCGCCCCTCACATTTTGATAAAATACATATTACTATACTCTGACTCGTCCTTCATATTTTGATAACATACATAATAATATACTCTGACTCGCACCTCACATTTTGATAGCATACATATTACTATACTCTGACTCGTCCTTCACATTTTAATAGCATACATATTACTATACTCGGACTCGTCCTTCACATTTTGATAGCATACATATTACTATACTCTGACTCGTCCTTCAAATTTTGATAACATACATAATACTATACTCTGACTCGTCCATCACATTTTGATAACATACATATTACTACACTCGGACTCGCCCCTCACATTTTGATAACATACATATTACTATACTCTGACTCGTCCTTCATATTTTGATAACATACAAAATACTATACTCTGACTCGCCCCTATCATTTTGATAGCATACATATTACTATACTCTGACTCGTCCTTCACATTTTAATAACATACATATTACTATACTCTGACTCGTCCTACACATTTTGATAGCATACACATTACTATACTCTGACTCGTCCTTCACATTTTGATAACATACATAATACTATACTCTGACTCGTCCATCACATTTTGATAAATACATATTACTACACTCGGACTCGCCCCTCACATTTTGATAACATACAAAATACTATACTCTGACTCGCCCCTCACATTTTGATAGCATACATATTACTATACTCTGACTCGCCCCTCACATTTTGATAGCATACATATTACCATACTCTGACTCGTCGTTCACATTTTGATAGCATACATATTACTATACTCTGACTCGTCCTTCACATTTTGATTACATACATATTACTATACACTGACTCGCCCCTCACATTTTATAAGCATACATATTACTATACTCTGACTCACCCGTCACATTTTGATAGCATACATATTACTATACTCTGACTCGTCCGTCACATTTTGATAGCATACATATTACTATACTCTGACTCGTCCTTCACATTTTGATAGCAAACATATTACTATACTCGGATTCGTCCTTCACATTTTGATAGCATACATAATACTATACTCTGACTCGCCCCTCACATTTTGATAGCATACATATTACTATACCTTGACTCGTCATTCACATTTTGATAGCATACATATTACTATACTCGGAGTCGTCCTTCACATTTTGATAGCATACATATTACTATACTCTGATTCGCCCGTCACATTTTGATAGCATACATATTACTATACTCTGACTCGTCCTTCACATTTTGATAGCAAACATATTATTATACTCGGACTCGCCCCTCACATTTTGATAGCATACATATTACTATACTCTGGCTCGCCCCTCACATTTTGATAGCATACATATTACTATACTCTGAATCGCCCGTCACATTTTGATAGCATACATATTACTATACTCTGACTCGTCCTTCACATTTGGATAACATACATAATACTATACTCGGACTCGCTCTCACATTTTGATAGCATACATATTACTATACTATGACTCGTCCTTCACATTTTGATTACAAACATATTACTATACTCTGACTCGCCCCTCACATTTTAACAGCATACATATTACTATACTCTGACTCGCCCCTCACATTTTGATAGCATACATATTACCATACTCTGACTCGTCGTTCACATTTTAATAGCATACATATTACTATACTCTGACTCGTCCCTCACATTTTGATACATACATATTACTATACTCTTACTCGCCCCTCACATTTTGATAACATACATATTACTATACTCTGACTCGTCCTTCAAATTTTGATAACATACATAATACTATACTCTGACTCGCCCCTCACATTTTGATAGCATACATATTACTATACTCTGACTCGTCCTTCACATTTTAATAACATACATATTACTATACTCTGACTCGTCCTACACATTTTGATAGCATACACATTACTATACTCTGACTCGTCCTTCACATTTTGATAACATACATAATACTATACTCTGACTCGTCCATCACATTTTGATAAATACATATTACTACACTCGGACTCGCCCCTCACATTTTGATAACATACATATTACTATACTATGACTCGTCCTTCATATTTTGATAACATACAAAATACTATACTCTGACTCGCCCCTCACATTTTGATAGCATACATATTACTATACTCTGAATCGTCCTTCACATTTTGATAGCATACATATTACTATACTCTGACTCGCCCGTCACATTTTGATAGCATACATATTACTATACTCTGACTCGTCCTTCACATTTTGATAGCAAACATATTATTATACTCTGAATCGCCCGTCACATTTTGATAGCATACATATTACTATACTCTGACTCGTCCTTCACATTTTGATAGCAAACATATTATTATACTCGGACTCGCCCCTCACATTTTGATAGCATACATATTACTATACTCTGGCTCGCCCCTCACATTTTGATAGCATACATATTACTATACTCTGAATCGCCCGTCACATTTTGATAGCATACATATTACTATACTCTGACTCGTCCTTCACATTTTGTTAGCATACATATAACTATACTCTGACTCGTCCTTCACATTTGGATAACATACATAATACTATACTCGGACTCGCTCTCACATTTTGATAGCAAACATATTACTATACTATGACTCGTCCTTCACATTTTGATTGCATACATATTACTATACTCTGACTCGCCCCTCACATTTTAACAGCATACATATTACTATACTCTGACTCGCCCCTCACATTTTGATAGCATACATATTACCATACTCTGACTCGTCGTTCACATTTTAATAGCATACATATTACTATACTCTGACTCGTCCCTCACATTTTGATACATACATATTACTATACTCGGACTCGCCCCTCACATTTTGATAACATACATATTACTATACTCTGACTCGTCCTACACATTTTGATAGCATACACATTACTATACTCTGACTCGTCCTTCACATTTTGATAACATACATAATACTATACTCTGACTCGTCCATCACATTTTGATAAATACATATTACTACACTCGGACTCGCTCCTCACATTTTGATAACATACAAAATACTATACTCTGACTCGCCCCTCACATTTTGATAGCATACATATTACTATACTCTGAATCGTCCTTCACATTTTGATAGCATACATATTACTATACTCTGACTCGCCCGTCACATTTTGATAGCATACATATTACTATACTCTGACTCGTCCTTCACATTTTGATAGCAAACATATTATTATACTCTGAATCGCCCGTCACATTTTGATAGCATACATATTACTATACTCTGACTCGTCCTTCACATTTTGATAGCAAACATATTATTATACTCGGACTCGCCCCTCACATTTTGATAGCATACATATTACTATACTCTGGCTCGCCCCTCACATTTTGATAGCATACATATTACTATACTCTGAATCGCCCGTCACATTTTGATAGCATACATATTACTATACTCTGACTCGTCCTTCACATTTTGTTAGCATACATATAACTATACTCTGACTCGTCCTTCACATTTGGATAACATACATAATACTATACTCGGACTCGCTCTCACATTTTGATAGCAAACATATTACTATACTATGACTCGTCCTTCACATTTTGATTGCATACATATTACTATACTCTGACTCGCCCCTCACATTTTAACAGCATACATATTACTATACTCTGACTCGCCCCTCACATTTTGATAGCATACATATTACCATACTCTGACTCGTCGTTCACATTTTAATAGCATACATATTACTATACTCTGACTCGTCCCTCACATTTTGATACATACATATTACTATACTCGGACTCGCCCCTCACATTTTGATAACATACATATTACTATACTCTGACTCGTCCTTCAAATTTTGATAACATACATAATACTATACTCTGACTCGCCCCTCACATTTTGATAGCATACATATTACTATACTCTGACTCGTCCTTCACATTTTAATAACATACATATTACTATACTCTGACTCGTCCTACACATTTTGATAGCATACACATTACTATACTCTGACTCGTCCTTCACATTTTGATAACATACATAATACTATACTCTGACTCGTCCATCACATTTTGATAAATACATATTACTACACTCGGACTCGCCCCTCACATTTTGATAACATACATATTACTATACTCTGACTCGTCCTTCATATTTTGATAACATACAAAATACTATACTCTGACTCGCCCCTCACATTTTGATAGCATACATATTACTATACTCTGACTCGTCCTTCACATTTGAATAACATACATATTACTATACTCTGACTCGTCCTACACATTTTGATAGCATACACATTACTATACTCTGACTCGTCCTTCACATTTTGATAACATACATAATACTATACTCTGACTCGTCCATCACATTTTGATAAATACATATTACTACACTCGGACTCGCCCCTCACATTTTGATAACATACAAAATACTATACTCTGACTCGCCCCTCACATTTTGATAGCATACATATTACTATACTCTGACTCGCCCCTCACATTTTGATAGCATACATATTACCATACTCTGACTCGTCGTTCACATTTTGATAGCATACATATTACTATACTCTGACTCGTCCTTCACATTTTCATAACATACATAATACTATACTCGGACTCGCCCCTCACATTTTGATAGCATACATATTACTATACTCTGACTCGTCCCTCACATTTTGATACATACATATTACTATACTCTGACTCGTTCTTCACATTTTGATAGCATACATATTACTATACTCTGACTCGCCCCTCACATTTTAATAGCATACATATTACTATACTCTGACTCGTCCCTCACATTTTGATACATACATATTACTATACTCTGACTCGCCCCTCACATTTTGATAGCATACATATTACTATACTCTGACTCGTCCTTCACATTTTGATAGCATACATATTACTATACTCTGACTCGTCCTTCACATTTTGATAGCATACATATTACTATACTCTGACTCCTTCTTCACATTTTGATTACATACATTTTACTATACTCTGACTCGCCCCTCACATTTTAATAGCATACATATTACTGTACTCTGACTCGTCCGTCACATTTTGATACATACATATTACTATACTCGGACTCGCCCCTCGCATTTTGATAACATACATATTACTATACTCTGACTCGTCCTTCATATTTTGATAACATACATAATACTATACTCTTACTCGCCCCTCACATTTTCATAGCATACATATTACTATACTCTGACTCGTCCTTCACATTTTAATAGCATACATATTACTATACTCTGACTCGTCCTTCAGATTTTGATAGCATACATATTACTAAACTCTGACTCGTCCTTCACATTTTGATAACATACATAATATTATACTCTGACTCGTCCATCACATTTTGATAACATACATATTACTACACTCGGACTCGCCCCTCACATTTTGATAACATACAAAATACTATACTCTGACTCGCCCCTCACATTTTGATAGCATACATATTACTATACTCTGATTCGTCCTTCACATTTTAATAGCATACATATTACTATACTCTGACTCGCCCCTCACATTTTGATAGCATACATATTACTATACTCTGACTCGTCCTTCACATTTTGATAGCATACATATTACTATACTCTGACTCGTCCTTCACATTTTGATAACATACATATTACTATACTAGGACTCACTCCTCACATTTTATTAGCATACATATTACTATACTCTGACTCGTCCCTCACATTTTGATACATACATATTACTATACTCGCACTCGCCCCTCACATTTTGATAACATACATATTACTATACTCTGACTCGTCCTTCATATTTTAATAACATACATAATACTATACTCTGACTCGTCCATCACATTTTGATAACATACATATTACTACACTCGGACTCGCTCCTCACATTTTGATAACATACATATTACTATACTCTGACTCGTCCTTCATATTTTGATAACATACAAAATACTATACTCTGACTCGCCCCTCACATTTTGATAGCATACATATTACTATACTCTGATTCGTCCTTCACATTTTAATAGCATACATATTACTATACTCTGACTCGCCCCTCACATTTTGATAGCATACATATTACCATACTCTAACTCGTCGTTCACATTTTGATAACATACATAATACTATACTCGGACTCGCCCCTCACATTTTGATAGCATACATATTACTATACTCTGACTCGCCCCTCACATTTTGATAACATACAAAATACTATACTCTGACTCGCCCCTCACATTTTGATAGCATACATATTACTATACTCTGACTCGCCCCTCACATTTTGATAGCATACATATTACCATACTCTGACTCGTCGTTCACATTTTAATAGCATACATATTACTATACTCTGACTCGTCCCTCACAATTTGATACATACATATTACTATACTCGGACTCGCCCCTCACATTTTGATAACATACATATTACTATACTCTGACTCGTCCTTCAAATTTTGATAACATACATAATACTATACTCTGACTCGCCCCTCACATTTTGATAGCATACATATTACTATACTCTGACTCGTCCTTCACATTTTAATAACATACATATTACTATACTCTGACTCGTCCTACACATTTTGATAGCATACACATTACTATACTCTGACTCGTCCTTCACATTTTGATAACATACATAATACTATACTCTGACTCGTCCATCACATTTTGATAAATACATATTACTACACTCGGACTCGCCCCTCACATTTTGATAACATACATATTACTATACTCTGACTCGTCCTTCATATTTTGATAACATACAAAATACTATACTCTGACTCGCCCCTCACATTTTGATAGCATACATATTACTATACTCTGACTCGTCCTTCACATTTGAATAACATACATATTACTATACTCTGACTCGTCCTACACATTTTGATAGCATACACATTACTATACTCTGACTCGTCCTTCACATTTTGATAACATACATAATACTATACTCTGACTCGTCCATCACATTTTGATAAATACATATTACTACACTCGGACTCGCCCCTCACATTTTGATAACATACAAAATACTATACTCTGACTCGCCCCTCACATTTTGATAGCATACATATTACTATACTCTGACTCGCCCCTCACATTTTGATAGCATACATATTACCATACTCTGACTCGTCGTTCACATTTTGATAGCATACATATTACTATACTCTGACTCGTCCTTCACATTTTCATAACATACATAATACTATACTCGGACTCGCCCCTCACATTTTGATAGCATACATATTACTATACTCTGACTCGTCCCTCACATTTTGATACATACATATTACTATACTCTGACTCGTTCTTCACATTTTGATTACATACATATTACTATACTCTGACTCGCCCCTCACATTTTAATAGCATACATATTACTATACTCTGACTCGTCCCTCACATTTTGATACATACATATTACTATACTATGACTCGCCCCTCACATTTTGATAGCATACATATTACTATACTCTGACTCGTCCTTCACATTTTGATAGCATACATATTACTATACTCTGACTCGTCCTTCACATTTTGATAGCATACATATTACTATACTCTGACTCCTTCTTCACATTTTGATTACATACATTTTACTATACTCTGACTCGCCCCTCACATTTTAATAGCATACATATTACTGTACTCTGACTCGTCCGTCACATTTTGATACATACATATTACTATACTCGGACTCGCCCCTCGCATTTTGATAACATACATATTACTATACTCTGACTCGTCCTTCATATTTTGATAACATACATAATACTATACTCTTACTCGCCCCTCACATTTTCATAGCATACATATTACTATACTCTGACTCGTCCTTCACATTTTAATAGCATACATATTACTATACTCTGACTCGTCCTTCAGATTTTGATAGCATACATATTACTAAACTCTGACTCGTCCTTCACATTTTGATAACATACATAATATTATACTCTGACTCGTCCATCACATTTTGATAACATACATATTACTACACTCGGACTCGCCCCTCACATTTTGATAACATACAAAATACTATACTCTGACTCGCCCCTCACATTTTGATAGCATACATATTACTATACTCTGATTCGTCCTTCACATTTTAATAGCATACATATTACTATACTCTGACTCGCCCCTCACATTTTGATAGCATACATATTACCATACTCTAACTCGTCGTTCACATTTTGATAGCATACATATTACTATACTCTGACTCGTCCTTCACATTTTGATAGCATACATATTACTATACTCTGACTCGTCCTTCACATTTTGATAACATACATATTACTATACTAGGACTCACTCCTCACATTTTATTAGCATACATATTACTATACTCTGACTCGTCCCTCACATTTTGATACATACATATTACTATACTCGCACTCGCCCCTCACATTTTGATAACATACATATTACTATACTCTGACTCGTCCTTCATATTTTAATAACATACATAATACTATACTCTGACTCGTCCATCACATTTTGATAACATACATATTACTACACTCGGACTCGCTCCTCACATTTTGATAACATACATATTACTATACTCTGACTCGTCCTTCATATTTTGATAACATACAAAATACTATACTCTGACTCGCCCCTCACATTTTGATAGCATACATATTACTATACTCTGATTCGTCCTTCACATTTTAATAGCATACATATTACTATACTCTGACTCGCCCCTCACATTTTGATAGCATACATATTACCATACTCTAACTCGTCGTTCACATTTTGATAACATACATAATACTATACTCGGACTCGCCCCTCACATTTTGATAGCATACATATTACTATACTCTGACTCGTCCCTCACATTTTGATACATACATATTACTATACTCTGACTCGTTCTTCACATTTTGATTACATACATATTACTATACTCTGACTCGCCCCTCACATTTTAATAGCATACATATTACTATACTCTGACTCGTCCCTCACATTTTGATACATACATATTACTATACTCTGACTCGCCCCTCACATTTTGATAGCATACATATTACTATACTCTGAATCGTCCTTCACATTTTGATAGCATACATATTACTATACTCTGACTCGTCCTTCACATTTTGATAGCATACATATTACTATACTCTGACTCCTTCTTCACATTTTGATTACATACATTTTACTATACTCTGACTCGCCCCTCACATTTTAATAGCATACATATTACTGTACTCTGACTCGTCCGTCACATTTTGATACATACATATTACTATACTCGGACTCGCCCCTCACATTTTGATAACATACATATTACTATACTCTGACTCGTCCTTCATATTTTGATAACATACATAATACTATACTCTTACTCGCCCCTCACATTTTGATAGCATACATATTACTATACTCTGATTCGTCCTTCACATTTTAATAGCATACATATTACTATACTCTGACTCGCCCCTCACATTTTGATAGCATACATATTACCATACTCTAACTCGTCCTTCATATTTTGATAACACACATATTACTATAATTGGACTCGCCCGTCACATTTTGATAGCATACATATTACTATACTCTGACTCGTCCTTCATATTTTGATAACATACATAATACATTACTCTGACTCGCCCCTCTAATTTTGATAGCATACACATTACTATACTCTGACTCGTCCTTCACATTTTAATAGCATACATATTACTAGACTCTGACTCGCCCCTCACATTTTCATAGCATACATATTACCATACTCTGACTCGTCGTTCACATTTTGATACCATACATATTACTATACTCTGACTCGTCCTTCACATTTTCATAACATAAATAATACTATATTCGGACTCGCCCCTCACATTTTGATAGCATGCATATTACTATACTCTGACTCGTCCTTCACATTTTGATAGCATACATATTCTATACTCGGACTCGTCCTTCACATTTTGATAACATACCTAATACTATACTCGGACTCGCCCGTCACATTTTGATAGCATACATATTACTATACTCTGACTCGTCCTTCACATTTTAATAGCATACATATTACTATACTCTGACTCGTCCTTCAGATTTTGATAGCATACATATTACTAAACTCTGACTCGTCCTTCACATTTTGATAACATACATAATATTATACTCTGACTCGTCCATCACATTTTGATAACATACATATTACTACACTCGGACTCGCCCCTCACATTTTGATAACATACAAAAAACTATACTCTGACTCGCCCCTCACATTTTGATAGCATACATATTACTATACTCTGACTCGTCCTTCACATTTTAATAGCATACATATTACTATACTCTGACTCGCCCCTCACATTTTGATAGCATACATATTACCATACTCTGACTCGTCGTTCACATTTTGATAGCATACATATTACTATACTCTGACTCGTCCTTCACATTTTCATAACATACATATTACTATACTCGGACTCGCCCCTCACATTTTGATAGCATACATATTACTATACTCTGACTCGTCCTTCACATTTTGATAGCATACATATTACTATACTCTGACTCGTTCTTCACATTTTGATTAAATACATATTACTATACTCTGACTCGCCCCTCACATTTTAATAGCATACATATTACTATACTCTGACTCGTCCCTCATATTTTCATAACATAAATAATACTATACTCGGACTCGTCCTTCACATTTTGATAACATACCTAATACTATACTCGGACTCGCCCGTAACATTTTGATAGCATACATATTACTATACTCTGACTCGTCCTTCACATTTTGATTACATACATTTTACTATACTCTGACTCGCCCCTCACATTTTGATAGCATACATATTACTATACTCTGACACGTCCTTCACATTTTGATAACATACATAATACGATACTCGGACTCGCCCCTCACATTTTGATAGCATACATATTACTATACTCTGACTCGTCCTTCACATTTTGATTACATACATATTACTATACTCTGACTCGCCCCTCACATATTGATAGCATACATATTACTATACTCTGACTCGTCCTTCACATTTTGATAGCATACATATTACTATACTCGGACTTGTCCTTCACATTTTGATAGCATACATATTACTATAATTGGACTCGCCCGTCACATTTTGATAGCATACATATTACTATACTCTGACTCGTCCTTCATATTTTGATAACATACATATTACTATAATTGGACTCGCCCGTCACATTTTGATAGCATACACATTACTATACTCTGACTCGTCCTTCACATTTTCATAACATAAATAATACTATATTCGGACTCGCCCCTCACATTTTAATAGCATGCATATTACTATACTCTGACTCGTCCTTCACATTTTGATAGCATACATATTACTACACTCGGACTCGCTCCTCACATTTTGATAACATACATATTACTATACTCTGACTCGTCCTTCATATTTTGATAACATACAAAATACTATACTCTGACTCGCCCCTCACATTTTGATAGCATACATATTACTATACTCTGATTCGTCCTTCACATTTTAATAGCATACATATTACTATACTCTGACTCGCCCCTCACATTTTGATAGCATACATATTACCATACTCTAACTCGTCATTCACATTTTGATAGCATACATATTACTATACTCTGACTCATCCTTCACATTTTCATAACATACATAATACTATACTCTGACTCGCCCCTCACATTTTGATAGCATACATATTACTATACTCTGACTCGTCTTTCACATTTTAATAGCATACATATTACTATACTCTTACTCGTCCTTCACATTTTAATAGCATACATATTACTATACTCTGACTCGTCCTTCAGATTTTGATAGCATACATATTACTAAACTCTGACTCGTCCTTCACATTTTGATAACATACATAATATTATACTCTGACTCGTCCATCACATTTTGATAACATACATATTACTACACTCGGACTCGCCCTTCACATTTTAATAACATACAAAAAACTATACTCTGACTCGCCCCTCACATTTTGATAGCATACATATTACTATACTCTGACTCGTCCTTCACATTTTAATAGCATACATATTACTATACTCTGACTCGCCCCTCACATTTTGATAGCATACATATTACCATACTCTGGCTCGTCGTTCACATTTTGATAGCATACCTATTACTATACTCTGACTCGTCCTTCACATTTTCATAACATACATATTACTATACTCGGACTCGCCCCTCACATTTTGATAGCATACATATTACTATACTCTGACTCGTCCTTCACATTTTGATAGCATACATATTACTATACTCTGACTCGTTCTTCACATTTTGATTACATACATATTACTATACTCTGACTCGCCCCTCACATTTTAATAGCATACATATTACTATACTCTGACTCGTCCCTCACATTTTCATAACATAAATAATACTATACTCGGACTCGTCCTTCACATTTTGATAACATACCTAATACTATACTCGGACTCGCCCGTCACATTTTGATAGCATACATATTACTATACTCTGACTCGTCCTTCACATTTTGATTACATACATTTTACTATACTCTGACTCGCCCCTCACATTTTGATAGCATACATATTACTATACTCTGACTCGTCCTTCACATTTTGATAACATACATAATACTATACTCGGACTCGCCCCTCACATTTTGATAACATACATATTACTATACTCTGACTCGTCCTTCACATTTTGATTACATACATATTACTATACTCTGACTCGCCCCTCACATATTGATAGCATACATATTACTATACTCTGACTCGTCCTTCACATTTTGATAGCATACATATTACAATACTCGGACTTGTCCTTCACATTTTGATAGCATACATATTACTATAATTGGACTCGCCCGTCACATTTTGATAGCATACATATTACTATACTCTGACTCGTCCTTCATATTTTGATAACATACATATTACTATAATTGGACTCGCCCGTCACATTTTGATAGCATACATATTACTATACTCTGACTCGTCCTTCATATTTTGATAACATACATAATACATTACTCTGACTCGCCCCTCTAATTTTGATAGCATACACATTACTATACTCTGACTCGTCTTTCACATTTTAATAGCATACATATTACTAGACTCTGACTCGCCCCTCACATTTTGATAGCATACATATTACCATACTCTGACTCGTCGTTCACATTTTGATACCATACATATTACTATACTCTGACTCGCCCCTCACATTTTGATAGCATACATATTACTATACTCTGATTCGTCCTTCACATTTTAATAGCATACATATTACTATACTCTGACTCGCCCCTCACATTTTGATAGCATACATATTACCATACTCTAACTCGTCGTTCACATTTTGATAGCATACATATTACTATACTCTGACTCGTCCTTCACATTTTCATAACATACATAATACTATACTCTGACTCGCCCCTCACATTTTGATAGCATACATATTACTATACTCTGACTCGTCCTTCACATTTTAATAGCATACATATTACTATACTCTGACTCGTCCTTCACATTTTGATAGCATACATATTACTATACTCTGACTCGTCCTTCACATTTTGATAACATACATAATACTATACTCTGACTCGTCCCTCACATTTTAATAACATACATATTACTATACTCTGACTCGTCCTTCATATTTTGATAACATACATGATACTTTACTCTGACTCGCCCCTCACATTTTGATAGCATACATATAACTATACTCTGACTCGTTCTTCACATTTTAATAGCATACATATTACTTACTATACTCTGACTCGTCCTTCACGTTTTGATAGCATACATATTACTAAACTCTGACTCGTCCTTCACATTTTGATAGCATACATATTACTATACTCTGACTCGTCCTTCACATTTTGATAACATACATAATACTATACTCGGACTCGCCCCTCACATTTTGATAGCATACATATTACTATACTCTGACTCGTCCTTCACATTTTGATTACATACATATTACTATACTCTGACTCGCCCCTCACATTTTAATAGCATACATATTACTATACTCTGACTCGTCCTTCACATTTTGATAGCATACATATTACTATACTCGGACTCGCCCGTCACATTTTGATAGCATACATATTACTATACTCTGACTCGTCCTTCACATTTTGATAGCATACATATTACTATACTCTGACTCGTCCTTCACATTTTGATAACATACATATTACTATACTAGGACTCGCCCCTCACATTTTGATAACATACATATTACTATACTCTGACTCGTCCTACATATTTTGATAACATACATAATACTATACTCTGACTCGCCCCTCACATTTCGATAGCATACATATTACTATACTCTGACTCGTCCTTCACATTTTGATTGCATACATATTACTATACTCTGACTCGTCCTTCACATTTTGATAACATACATAATACTATACTCTTACTCGTCCCTCACATTTTGATAACATACCTAATACTATACTCGGACTCGCCCGTCACATTTTGATAGCATACATATTACTATACTCTTACTCGTCCTTCACATTTTGATAGCATACATATTACTATACTCTGACTCGTCCTTCACATTTTGATAACATACATATTACTATACTAGGACTCACCCCTCACATTTTATTAGCATACATATTACTATACTCTGACTCGTCCCTCACATTTTGATACATACATATTACTATACTCGCACTCGCCCCTCACATTTTGATAACATACATATTACTATACTCTGACTCGTCCTTCATATTTTAATAACATACATAATACTATACTCTGACTCGTCCATCACATTTTGATAACATACATATTACTACACTCGGACTCGCTCCTCACATTTTGATAACATACATATTACTATACTCTGACTCGTCCTTCATATTTTGATAACATACAAAATACTATACTCTGACTCGCCCCTCACATTTTGATAGCATACATATTACTATACTCTGATTCGTCCTTCACATTTTAATAGCATACATATTACTATACTCTGACTCGCCCCTCACATTTTGATAGCATACATATTACCATACTCTAACTCGTCGTTCACATTTTGATAGCATACATATTACTATACTCTGACTCGTCCTTCACATTTTCATAACATACATAATACTATACTCTGACTCGCCCCTCACATTTTGATAGCATACATATTACTATACTCTGACTCGTCCTTCACATTTTAATAGCATACATATTACTATACTCTGACTCGTCCTTCACATTTTGATAGCATACATATTACTATACTCTGACTCGTCCTTCACATTTTGATAACATACATAATACTATACTCTGACTAGTCCTTCACATTTTGATAACATACATAATACTATACTCTGACTCGTCCCTCACATTTTAATAACATACATATTACTATACTCTGACTCGTCCTTCATATTTTGATAACATACATGATACTTTACTCTGACTCGCCCCTCACATTTTGATAGCATACATATAACTATACTCTGACTCGTTCTTCACATTTTAATAGCATACATATTACTTACTATACTCTGACTCGTCCTTCACGTTTTGATAGCATACATATTACTAAACTCTGACTCGTCCTTCACATTTTGATAGCATACATATTACTATACTCTGACTCGTCCTTCACATTTTGATAACATACATAATACTATACTCGGACTCGCCCCTCACATTTTGATAGCATACATATTACTATACTCTGACTCGTCCTTCACATTTTGATTACATACATATTACTATACTCTGACTCGCCCCTCACATTTTAATAGCATACATATTACTATACTCTGACTCGTCCTTCACATTTTGATAGCATACATATTACTATACTCGGACTCGCCCGTCACATTTTGATAGCATACATATTACTATACTCTGACTCGTCCTTCACATTTTGATAGCATACATATTACTATACTCTGACTCGTCCTTCACATTTTGATAACATACATATTACTATACTAGGACTCGCCCCTCACATTTTGATAACATACATATTACTATACTCTGACTCGTCCTACATATTTTGATAACATACATAATATTATACTCTGACTCGCCCCTCACATTTCGATAGCATACATATTACTATACTCTGACTCGTCCTTCACATTTTGATTGCATACATATTACTATACTCTGACTCGTCCTTCACATTTTGATAACATACATAATACTATACTCTTACTCGTCCCTCACATTTTGATAACATACATAAAACTATACTCCGACTCGCCCCTCACATTTTAATAACATACATATTACTATACTCTGACTCGTCCTTCAGATTTTGATAACATACATAATACTATACTCTGACTCGCCCCTCACATTTTGATAGCATACATATAACTATACTCTGACTCGTTCTTCACATTTTAATAGCATACATATTACTATACTCTGACTCGTCCTTCACATTTTGATAGCATACATATTACTATACTCTGACTCGTCCTTCACATTTTGATAACATACATATTACTATACTCTGACTCGTCCTTCACATTTTGATAGCATACATATTACAATACTCGGACTTGTCCTTCACATTTTGATAGCATACATATTACTATAATTGGACTCGCCCGTCACATTTTGATAGCATACATATTACTATACTCTGACTCGTCCTTCATATTTTGATAACATACATATTACTATAATTGGACTCGCCCGTCACATTTTGATAGCATACATATTACTATACTCTGACTCGTCCTTCATATTTTGATAACATACATAATACATTACTCTGACTCGCCCCTCTAATTTTGATAGCATACACATTACTATACTCTGACTCGTCTTTCACATTTTAATAGCATACATATTACTAGACTCTGACTCGCCCCTCACATTTTGATAGCATACATATTACCATACTCTGACTCGTCGTTCACATTTTGATACCATACATATTACTATACTCTGACTCGTCCTTCACATTTTCATAACATAAATAATACTATATTCGGACTCGCCCCTCACATTTTGATAGCATACATATTACTATACTCTTACTCGTCCTTCACATTTTGATAGCATACATATTACTATACTCTGACTCGTCCTTCACATTTTGATAACATACATATTACTATACTAGGACTCACCCCTCACATTTTATTAGCATACATATTACTATACTCTGACTCGTCCCTCACATTTTGATACATACATATTACTATACTCGCACTCGCCCCTCACATTTTGATAACATACATATTACTATACTCTGACTCGTCCTTCATATTTTAATAACATACATAATACTATACTCTGACTCGTCCATCACATTTTGATAACATACATATTACTACACTCGGACTCGCTCCTCACATTTTAATAACATACATATTACTATACTCTGACTCGTCCTTCATATTTTGATAACATACAAAATACTATACTCTGACTCGCCCCTCACATTTTGATAGCATACATATTACTATACTCTGATTCATCCTTCACATTTTAATAGCATACATATTACTATACTCTGACTCGCCCCTCACATTTTGATAGCATACATATTACCATACTCTAACTCGTCGTTCACATTTTGATAGCATACATATTACTATACTCTGACTCGTCCTTCACATTTTCATAACATACATAATACTATACTCTGACTCGCCCTCACATTTTGATAGCATACATATTACTATACTCTGACTCGTCCTTCACATTTTAATAGCATACATATTACTATACTCTGACTCGTCCTTCACATTTTGATAGCATACATATTACTATACTCTGACTCGTCCTTCACATTTTGATAACATACATAATACTATACTCCGACTCGTCCTTCACATTTTGATAACATACATAATACTATACTCTGACTCGTCCCTCACATTTTAATAACATACATATTACTATACTCTGACTCGTCCTTCATATTTTGATAACATACATGATACTTTACTCTGACTCGCCCCTCACATTTTGATAGCATACATATAACTATACTCTGACTCGTTCTTCACATTTTAATAGCATACATATTACTTACTATACTCTGACTCGTCCTTCACGTTTTGATAGCATACATATTACTAAACTCTGACTCGTCCTTCACATTTTGATAGCATACATATTACTATACTCTGACTCGTCCTTCACATTTTGATAACATACATAATACTATACTCGGACTCGCCCCTCACATTTTGATAGCTTACATATTACTATACTCTGACTCGTCCTTCACATTTTGATTACATACATATTACTATACTCTGACTCGCCCCTCACATTTTAATAGCATACATATTACTATACTCTGACTCGTCCTTCACATTTTGATAGCATACATATTACTATACTCGGACTCGCCCGTCACATTTTGATAGCATACATATTACTATACTCTGACTCGTCCTTCACATTTTGATAGCATACATATTACTATACTCTGACTCGTCCTTCACATTTTGATAACATACATATTACTATACTAGGACTCGCCCCTCACATTTTGATAACATACATATTACTATACTCTGACTCGTCCTACATATTTTGATAACATACATAATACTATACTCTGACTCGCCCCTCACATTTCGATAGCATACAAATTACTATACTCTGACTCGTCCTTCACATTTTGATTGCATACATATTACTATACTCTGACTCGTCCTTCACATTTTGATAACATACATAATACTATACTCTTACTCGTCCCTCACATTTTGATAACATACATAAAACTATACTCCGACTCGCCCCTCACATTTTAATAACATACATATTACTATACTCTGACTCGTCCTTCAGATTTTGATAACATACATAATACTATACTCTGACTCGCCCCTCACATTTTGATAGCATACATATAACTATACTCTGACTCGTTCTTCACATTTTAATAGCATACATATTACTATACTCTGACTCGTCCTTCACATTTTGATAGCATACATATTACTATACTCTGACTCGTCCTTCACATTTTGATAACATACATAATACTATACTCTGACTCGTCCCTCACATTTTGATAACATACATATTACTATACTCGGACTCGCCCCTCACATTTTGATAACATACATATTACTATACTCTGACTCGTCCTTCATATTTTGATAACATACAAAATACTATACTCTGACTCGCCCCTCATAATTTGATAGCATACATATTACTATACTCTGACTCGTCCTTCATATTTTAATAACATACATAATACTATACTCTGACTCGTCCATCACATTTTGATAACATACATATTACTACACTCGGACTCCCTCCTCACATTTTGATAACATACATATTACTATACTCTGACTCGTCCTTCATATTATGATAACATACAAAATACTATACTCTGACTCGCCCCTCACATTTTGATAGCATACATATTACTATACTCTGATTCGTCCTTCACATTTTAATAGCATACATATTACTATACTCTGACTCGCCCCTCACATTTTGATAGCATACATATTACCATACTCTAACTCGTCGTTCACATTTTGATAGCATACATATTACTATACTCTGACTCGTCCTTCACATTTTCATAACATACATAATACTATACTCTGACTCGCCCCTCACATTTTGATAGCATACATATTACTATACTCTGACTCGCCCCTCACATTTTAATAGCATACATATTACTATACTCTGACTCGTCCTTCACATTTTGATAGCATACATATTACTATACTCTGACTCGTCCTTCACATTTTGATAACATACATAATACTATACTCTGACTCGTCCCTCACATTTTAATAACATACATATTACTATACTCTGACTCGTCCTTCATATTTTGATAACATACATGATACTATACTCTGACTCGCCCCTCACATTTTGATAGCATACATATAACTATACTCTGACTCGTTCTTCACATTTTAATAGCATACATATTACTTACTATACTCTGACTCGTCCTTCACATTTTGATAGCATACATATTACTAAACTCTGACTCGTCCTTCACATTTTGATAGCATACATATTTCTATACTCTGACTCGTCCTTCACATTTTGATAACATACATAATACTATATTCGGACTCGCCCCTTACATTTTGATAGCATACATATTACTATACTCTGACTCGTCCTTCACATTTTGATTACATACATATTACTATACTCGGACTCGCCCCTCACATTTTGATAGCATACATATTACTATACTCTGACTCGTCCTTCATATTTTGATAACATACATAATACTATACTCTGACTCGCCCCTCACATTTTGATAGCATACATATTACTATACTCTGACTCGTCCTTCACATTTTGATTGCATACATATTACTATACTCTGACTCGTCCTTCACATTTTGATAACATACATAATACTATACTCTTACTCGTCCCTCACATTTTGATAATATACATAAAACTATACTCCGACTCGCCCCTCACATTTTAATAACATACATATTACTATACTCTGACTCGTCCTTCAGATTTTGATAACATACATAATACTATACTCTGACTCGCCCCTCACATTTTGATAGCATACATATAACTATACTCTGACTCGTTCTTCACATTTTAATAGCATACATATTACTATACTCTGACTCGTCCTTCACATTTTGATAACATACATAATACTATACTCTGACTCGTCCCTCACATTTTGATAACATACATATTACTATACTCGGACTCGCCCCTCACATTTTGATAACATACATATTACTATACTCTGACTCGTCCTTCATATTTTGATAACATACAAAATACTATACTCTGACTCGCCCCTAATAATTTGATAGCATACATATTACTATACTCTGACTCGTCCTTCATATTTTAATAACATACATAATACTATACTCTGACTCGTCCATCACATTTTGATAACATACATATTACTACACTCGGACTCGCTCCTCACATTTTGATAACATACATATTACTATACTCTGACTCGTCCTTCATATTTTGATAACATACAAAATACTATACTCTGACTCGCCCCTCACATTTTGATAGCATACATATTACTATACTCTGATTCGTCCTTCACATTTTAATAGCATACATATTACTATACTCTGACTCGCCCCTCACATTTTGATAGCATACATATTACCATACTCTAACTCGTCGTTCACATTTTGATAGCATACATATTACTATACTCTGACTCGTCCTTCACATTTTCATAACATACATAATACTATACTCTGACTCGCCCCTCACATTTTCATAGCATAATTATTAATATACTCTGACTCGTCCTTCACATTTTAATAGCATACATATTACTATACTCTGACTCGTCCTTCACATTTTGATAGCATACATATTACTATACTCTGACTCGTCCTTCACATTTTGATAACATACATAATACTATACTCTGACTCGTCCTTCACATTTTGATAACATACATAATACTATACTCTGACTCGTCCCTCACATTTTAATAACATACATATTACTATACTCTGACTCGTCCTTCATATTTTGATAACATACATGATACTATACTCTGACTCGCCCCTCACATTTTGATAGCATACATATAACTATACTCTGACTCGTTCTTCACATTTTAATAGCATACATATTACTTACTATACTCTGACTCGTCCTTCACATTTTAATAGCATACATATTACTAGACTCTGACTCGCCCCTCACATTTTGATAGCATACATATTACCATACTCTGACTCGTCGTTCACATTTTGATACCATACATATTACTATACTCTGACTCGTCCTTCACATTTTCATAACATAAATAATACTATATTCGGACTCGCCCCTCACATTTTAATAGCATGCATATTACTATACTCTGACTCGTCCTTCACATTTTGATAGCATACATATTCTATACTCGGACTCGTCCTTCACATTTTGATAACATACCTAATACTATACTCGGACTCGCCCGTCACATTTTGATAGCATACATATTACTATACTCTTACTCGTCCTTCACATATTGATAGCATACATATTACTATACTTTGACTCGTCCTTCACATTTTGATAACATACATATTACTATACTAGGACTAACCCCTCACATTTTATTAGCATACATATTACTATACTCTGACTCGTCCCTCACATTTTGATACATACATAATACTATACTCTGACTCGTCCCTCACATTTTGATAACATACATATTACTATACTCTGACTCGTCCTTCATTTTTGATAACATACATGATACTATACTCTGACTCGCCCCTCACATTTTGATAGCATACATATAACTATACTCTGACTCGTTCTTCACATTTTAATAGCATACATATTACTTACTATACTCTGACTCGTCCTTCACATTTTGATAGCATACATATTACTAAACTCTGACTCGTCCTTCACATTTTGATAGCATACATATTACTATACTCTGACTCGTCCTTCACATTTTGATAACATACATAATACTATACTCGGACTCGCCCCTTACATTTTGATAGCATACATATTACTATACTCTGACTCGTCCTTCACATTTTGATTACATACATATTACTATACTCTGACTCGCCCCTCACATTTTAATAGCATACATATTACTATACTCGGACTTGTCCTTCACATTTTGATAGCATACATATTACTATACTCGGACTCGCCCGTCACATTTTGATAGCATACATATTACTATACTCTGACTCGTCCTTCACATTTTGATAGCATACTTATTACTATACTCTGACTCGTCCTTCACATTTTGATAACATACATATTACTATACTAGGACTCGCCCCTCACATTTTGATAACATACATATTACTATACTCTTACTCGTCCTACATATTTTGATAACATACATAATACTATACTCTGACTCGCCCCTCACATTTTGATAGCATACATATTACTATACTCTGACTCGTCCTTCACATTTTGATTGCATACATATTACTATACTCTGACTCGTCCTTCACATTTTGATAACATACATAATACTATACTCTGACTCGTCCCTCACATTTTAATAACATACATATTACTATACTCTGACTCGTCCTTCATATTTTGATAACATACATGATACTATACTCTGACTCGCCCCTCACATTTTGATAGCATACATATAACTATACTCTGACTCGTTCTTCACATTTTAATAGCATACATATTACTTACTATACTCTGACTCGTCCTTCACATTTTGATAGCATACATATTACTAAACTCTGACTCGTCCTTCACATTTTGATAGCATACATATTACTATACTCTGACTCGTCCTTCACATTTTGATAACATACATAATACTATACTCGGACTCGCCCCTTACATTTTGATAGCATACATATTACTATACTCTGACTCGTCCTTCACATTTTGATTACATACATATTACTATACTCTGACTCGCCCCTCACATTTTAATAGCATACATATTACTATACTCGGACTTGTCCTTCACATTTTGATAGCATACATATTACTATACTCGGACTCGCCCGTCACATTTTGATAGCATACATATTACTATACTCTGACACGTCCTTCACATTTTGATAGCATACTTATTACTATACTCTGACTCGTCCTTCACATTTTGATAACATACATATTACTATACTAGGACTCGCCCCTCACATTTTGATAACATACATATTACTATACTCTTACTCGTCCTACATATTTTGATAACATACATAATACTATACTCTGACTCGCCCCTCACATTTTGATAGCATACATATTACTATACTCTGACTCGTCCTTCACATTTTGATTGCATACATATTACTATACTCTGACTCGTCCTTCACATTTTGATAACATACATAATACTATACTCTTACTCGTCCCTCACATTTTGATAACATACATAAAACTATACTCCGACTCGCCCCTCACATTTTAATAACATACATATTACTATACTCTGACTCGTCCTTCAGATTTTGATAACATACATAATACTATACTCTGACTCGCCCCTCACATTTTGATAGCATACATATAACTATACTCTGACTCGTTCTTCACATTTTAATAGCATACATATTACTATACTCTGACTCGTCCTTCACATTTTGATAACATACATAATACTATACTCTGACTCGTCCCTCACATTTTGATAACATACATATTACTATACTCGGACTCGCCCCTCACATTTTGATAACATACATATTACTATACTCTGACTCGTCCTTCATATTTTGATAACATACAAAATACTATACTCTGACTCGCCCCTCATAATTTGATAGCATACATATTACTATACTCTGACTCGTCCTTCATATTTTAATAACATACATAATACTATACTCTGACTCGTCCATCACATTTTGATAACATACATATTACTACACTCGGACTCGCTCCTCACATTTTGATAACATACATATTACTATACTCTGACTCGTCGTTCATATTTTGATAACATACAAAATACTATACTCTGACTCGCCCCTCACATTTTGATAGCATACATATTACTATACTCTGATTCGTCCTTCACATTTTAATAGCATACATATTACTATACTCTGACTCGCCCCTCACATTTTGATAGCATACATATTACCATACTCTAACTCGTCGTTCACATTTTGATAGCATACATATTACTATACTCTGACTCGTCCTTCACATTTTCATAACATACATAATACTATACTCTGACTCGCCCCTCACATTTTGATAGCATACATATTACTATACTCTGACTCGTCCTTCACATTTTAATAGCATACATATTACTATACTCTGACTCGTCCTTCACATTTTGATAGCATACATATTACTATACTCTGACTCGTCCTTCACATTTTGATAACATACATAATACTATACTCTGACTCGTCCTTCACATTTTGATAACATACATAATACTATACTCTGACTCGTCCCTCACATTTTAATAACATACATATTACTATACTCGGACTCGCCCGTCACATTTTGATAACATACATGATACTATACTCTGACTCGCCCCTCACATTTTGATAGCATACATATAACTATACTCTGACTCGTTATTCACATTTTAATAGCATACATATTACTTACTATACTCTGACTCGTCCTTCACATTTTGATAGCATACATATTACTAAACTCTGACTCGTCCTTCACATTTTGATAACATACATAATACTATACTCTGACTCGTCCTTCACATTTTGATAACATACATATTACTATACTCGGACTCGCCCCTCACATTTTGATAACATACATATTACCATACTCTGACTCGTCCTTCACATTTTGATAACATACACAATACTATACTCGGACTCGCCCCTCACATTTTGATAGCATACATATTACTATACTCTGACTCGTCCTTCACATTTTGATTACATACATTTTACTATACTCTGACTCGCACTCACATTTTGATAGCATACATATTACTATACTCTGACTCGTCCTTCACATTTTGATAACATACATAATACTATACTCGGACTCGCCCCTCACGATTTGATAGCATACATATTACTATACTCTGACTCGTCCTTCACATTTTGATTACATACATATTACTATACTCTGACTCGCCCCTCACATTTTAATAGCATACATATTACTATACTCTGACTCGTCCTTCACATTTTGATAGCATACACAATACTATATTCGGAATCGCCCTTCACATTTTGATAGCATGCATATTACTATACTCTGACTCGTCCTTCACATTTTGATAGCATACATATTCTATACTCGGACTCGTCCTTCACATTTTGATAACATACCTAATACTATACTCGGACCCGCCCGTCACATTTTGATAGCATACATATTACTATACTCTTACTCGTCCTTCACATTTTGATAGCATACATATTACTATACTTTGACTCGTCCTTCACATTTTGATAACATACATATTACTATACTAGGACTCACCCCTCACATTTTATTAGCATACATATTACTATACTCTGACTCGTCCCTCACATTTTGATAAATACATATTACTATACTCGCACTCGCCCCTCACATTTTGATAACATACATATTACTATACTCTGACTCGTCCTTCATATTTTAATAACATACATAATACTATACTCTGACTCGTCCATCACATTTTGATAACATACATATTACTACACTCGGACTCGCTCCTCACATTTTGATAACATACATATTACTATACTCTGACTCGTCCTTCATATTTTGATAACATACAAAATACTATACTCTGACTCGCCCGTCACATTTTGATAGCATTCATATTACTATACTCTGATTCGTCCTTCACATTTTAATAGCATACATATTACTATACTCTGACTCGCCCCTCATATTTTGATAGCATACATATTACCATACTATAACTCGTCGTTCACATTTCGATAGCATACATATTACTATACTCTGACTCGTCCTTCACATTTTCATAACATACATAATACTATACTCTGACTCGCCCCTCACATTTTGATAGCATACATATTACTATACTCTGACTCGTCCTTCACATTTTAATAGCATACATATTACTATACTCTGACTCGTCCTTCACATTTTGATAGCATACATATTACTATACTCTGACTCGTCCTTCACATTTTGATAACATACATATTACTATACTCTGACTCGTCCTTCACATTTTGATAACATACATAATACTATACTCTGACTCGTCCCTCACATTTTAATAACATACATATTACTATACTCTGACTCGTCCTTCATATTTTGATAACATACATGATACTATACTCTGACTCGCCCGTCACATTTTGATAGCATACATATAACTATACTCTGACTCGTTCTTCACATTTTAATAGCATACATATTACTTACTATACTCTGACTCGTCCTTCACATTTTGATAGCATACATATTACTAAACTCTGACTCGTCCTTCACATTTTGATAACATACATAATACTATACTCTGACTCGTCCCTCACATTTTGATAACATATATATTACTATACTCGGACTCGCCCCTCACATTTTGATAACATACATATTACCATACTCTGACTCGTTTTTCACATTTGATAACATACACAATACTATACTCGGACTCGCCCCTTACATTTTGATAGCATACATATTACTATACTCTGACTCGTCCTTCACATTTTGATTACATACATTTTACTATACTCTGACTCGCCCCTCACATTTTGATAGCATACATATTACTATACTCTGACTCGTCCTTCACATTTTGATAATATACATAATACTATACTCGGACTCGCCCCTCACATTTTGATAGCATACATATTACTATACTCTGACACGTCCTTCACATTTTGATTACATACATATTACTATACTCTGACTCGCCCCTCACATTTTAATAGCATACATATTACTATACTCTGACTCGTCCTTCACATTTTGATAGCATACATATTACTATACTCGGATATGTCCTTCACATTTTGATAGCATACATATTACTATACTCGGACTCGCCCGTCACATTTTGATAGCATACATATTACTATACTCTGACTCGTCCTTCACATTTTGATTACATACATATTACTATACTCTGACTAGCCCCTCACATATTAATAGCATACATATTACTATACTCTGACTCGTCCTTCACATTTTGATAGCATACATATTACTATACTCGGACTTGTCCTTCACATTTTGATAGCATACATATAACTATAATTGGACTCGCCCGTCACATTTTGATAGCATACATATTACTATACTCTGACTCGTCCTTCATATTTTGATAACATACATATTACTATAATTGGACTCGCCCGTCACATTTTGATAGCATACATATTACTATACTCTGACTCGTCCTTCATATTTTGATAACATACATAATACATTACTCTGACACGCCCCTCTAATTTTGATAGCATACACATTACTATACTCTGACTCGTCCTTCACATTTTAATAGCATACATATTACTAGACTCTGACTCGCCCCTCACATTTTGATAGCATACATATTACCATACTCTGACTCGTCGTTCACATTTTGATACCAAACATATTAGTATACTCTGACTCGTCCTTCACATTTTCATAACATAAATAATACTATATTCGGCCTCGCCCCTCACATTTTGATAGCATGCATATTACTATACTCTGACTCGTCCTTCACATTTTGATAGCATACATATTCTATACTCGGACTCGTCCTTCACATTTTGATAACATACCTAATACTATACTCGGACTCGCCCGTCACATTTTGATAGCATACATATTACTATACTCTTACTCGTCCTTCACATTTTGATAGCATACATATTACTATACTCTGACTCGTCCTTCACATTTTGATAACATACATATTACTATACTCTGACTCGTCCTTCACATTTTGATAACATACATAATACTATACTCTGACTCGTCCTTCACATTTTGATAACATACATAATACTATACTCTGACTCGTCCCTCACATTTTAATAACATACATATTACTATACTCTGACTCGTCCTTCATATTTTGATAACATACATGATATTATACTCTGACTCGCCCCTCACATTTTGATAGCATACATATAACTATACTCTGACTCGTTCTTCACATTTTAATAGCATACATATTACTTACTATACTCTGACTCGTCCTTCACATTTTGATAGCATACATATTACTAAACTCTGACTCGTCCTTCACATTTTGATAGCATACATATTACTATACTCTGACTCGTCCTTCACATTTTGATTACATACATATTACTATACTCTGACTCGCCCCTCACATTTTAATAGCATACATGATACTATACTCTGACTCGCCCCTCACATTTTGATAGCATACATATAACTATACTCTGACTCGTTCTTCACATTTTAATAGCATACATATTACTATACTCTGACTCGTCCTTCACATTTTGATAGCATACATATTACTAAACTCTGACTCGTCCTTCACATTTTGATAACATACATAATGCTATACTCTGACTCGTCCCTCACATTTTGATAACATACATATTACTATACTCGGACTCGCCCCTCACATTTTGATAACATACATATTACCATACTCTGACTCGTCCTTCACATTTTGATAACATACACAATACTATACTCGGACTCGCCCCTTACATTTTGATAGCATACATATTACTATACTCTGACTCGTCCTTCACATTTTGATTACATACATTTTACTATACTCTGACTCGCCCCTCACATTTTGATAGCATACATATTACTATACTCTGACTCGTCCTTCACATTTTGATAACATACATAATACTATACTCGGACTCGCCCCTCACATTTTGATAGCATACATATTACTATACTCTGACTCGTCCTTCACATTTTGATTACATACATATTACTATACTCTGACTCGCCACTCACATTTTAATAGCATACATATTACTATACTCTGACTCGTCCTTCACATTTTGATAGCATACACAATACTATATTCGGACTCGCCCTTCACATTTTGATAGCATGCATATTACTATACTCTGACTCGTCCTTCACATTTTGATAGCATACATATTCTATACTCGGACTCGTCCTTCACATTTTGATAACATACCTAATACTATACTCGGACTCGCCCGTCACAATTTGATAGCATACATATTACTATACTCTTACTTGTCCTTCACATTTTGATAGCATACATATTACTATACTTTGACTCGTCCTTCACATTTTGATAACATACATATTACTATACTAGGACTCACCCCTCACATTTTATTAGCATACATATTACTATACTCTGACTCGTCCCTCACATTTTGATACATACATATTACTATACTCGCACTCGCCCCTCACATTTTGATAACATACATATTACTATACTCTGACTCGTCCTTCATATTTTAATAACATACATAATACTATACTCTGACTCGTCCATCACATTTTGATAACATACATATTACTACACTCGGATTCGCTCCTCACATTTTGAAAACATACATATTACTATACTCTGACTCGTCCTTCATATTTTGATAACATACAAAATACAATACTCTGACTCGCCCCTCACGATTTGATAGCATACATATTACTATACTCTGACTCGTCCTTCACATTTTAATAGCATACATATTACTATACTCTGACTCGCCCCTCACATTTTGATAGCATACATATTACCATACTCTAACTCGTCGTTCACATTTTGATAGCATACATATTACTATACTCTGACTCGTCCTTCACATTTTCATAACATACATAATACTATACTCTGACTCGCCCCTCACATTTTGATAGCATACATATTACTATACTCTGACTCGTCCTTCACATTTTAATAGCATACATATTACTATACTCTGACTCGTCCTTCACATTTTGATAGCATACATATTACTATAATCTGACTCGTCCTTCACATTTTGATAACATACATAATACTATTCTCTGACTCGTCCCTCACATTTTAATAACATACATATTACTATACTCTGACTCGTCCTTCATATTTTGATAACATACATGATACTATACTCTGACTCGCCCCTCACATTTTGATAGCATGCATATAACTATACTCTGACTCGTTCTTCACGTTTTAATAGCATACATATTACTTACTATACTCTGACTCGTCCTTCACATTTTGATAGCATACATATTACTAAACTCTGACTCGTCCTTCACATTTTGATAACATACATAATACTATACTCTGACTCGTCCCTCACATTTTGATAACATACATATTACTATACTCGGACTCGCCCCACACATTTTGATAACATACATATTACCATACTCTGACTCGTCCTTCACATTTTGATAACATACACAATACTATACTCGGACTCGCCCCTTACATTTTGATAGCATACATATTACTATACTCTGACTCGTCCTTCACATTTTGATTACATACATTTTACTATACTCTGACTCGCCCCTCACATTTTGATAGCATACATATTACTATACTCTGACTCGTCCTTCACATTTTGATAACATATATAATACTATACTCGGACTCGCCCCTCACATTTTGATAGCATACATATTACTATACTCTGACTCGTCCTTCACATTTTGATTACATACATATTACTATACTCTGACTCGCCCCTCACATTTTAATAGCATACATATTACTATACTCTGACTCGTCCTTCACATTTTGATAGCATACATATTACTATACTCGGACTTGTCCTTCACATTTTGATAGCATACATATTACTATACTCGGACTCGCCCGTCACATTTTGATAGCATACATAATACTAAATTCTTACTCGTCCTTCACATTTTGATAACATTCATAATACTATACTCTGACTCGTCCCTCACATTTTGATAACATACATATTACTATACTCGGACTCGCCCCTTACATTTTGATAACATACATATTACCATACTCTGACTCGTCCTTCACATTTTGATAACATACACAATACTATACTCGGACTCGCCCCTTACATTTTGATAGCATACATATTACTATATTCTGACTCGTCCTTCACATTTTGATTACATACATTTTACTATACTCTGACTCGCCCCTCACATTTTGATAGCATACATATTACTATACTCTGACTCGTCCTTCACATTTTGATAACATACATAATACTATACTCGGACTCGCCCCTCACATTTTGATAGCATACATATTACTATACTCTGACTCGTCCTTCACATTTTGATTACATACATATTACTATACTCTGACTCGCCCCTCCCATTTAAATAGCATACATATCACTATACTCTGAGTCGTCCTTCACATTTTGATAGCATACATATTACTATACTCGGACTTGTCCTTCACATTTTGATAGCATACATATTACTATACTCGGACTCGCCCGTCACATTTTGATAGCATACATATTACTATACTCTGACTCGTCCTTCACATTTTGATAGCATACATATAACTATACTCTGACTAATCCTTCACATTTTGATAACATACATATTACTATACTAGGACTCGCCCCTCACATTTTGATAACATACATATTACTATACTCTGACTCGTCCTTCACATTTTGATAACATACACAATACTATACTCGGACTCGCCCCTTACATTTTGATAGCATACTTATTACTATACTCTGACTCGTCCTTCACATTTTGATTACATACATTTTACTATACTCTGACTCGTCCCTCACATTTTGATAGCATACATATTACTATACTCTGACTCGTCGTTCACATTTTGATAGCATACATATTACTATACTCTGACTCGTCCTTCACATTTTGATAACATACATAATACTATACTCGGACTCGCCCCTCACATTTTGATAGCATACATATTACTATACTCTGACTCGTCCTTCACATTTTAATAGCATACATATTACTATACTCTGACTCGTCCTTCACATTTTGATAGCATACATATTACTATACTCTGACTCGTCCTTCACATTTTGATAACATACATAATACTATACTCTGACTCGTCCCTCACATTTTGATAACATACATATTACTATACTCGGACTCGCCCCTCACATTTTGATAACATACATATTACTATACTCTGACTCGTCCTTCACATTTTGATAACATACACAATACTATACTCGGACTCGCCCCTTACATTTTGATAGCATACTTATTACTATACTCTGACTCGTCCTTCACATTTTGATTACATACATTTTACTATATTCTGACTCGCCCCTCACATTTTGATAGCATACATATTACTATACTCTGACTCGTCGTTCACAATTTGATAGCATACATATTACTATACTCGGACTCGCCCCTCACATTTTGATAACATACATATTACTATACTCTGACTCGTATATCATATTTTAATAACATACATAATACTATACTCTGACTCGTCCATCACATTTTGATAACATACATATTACTACACTCAGACTCGCTCCTCACATTTTGATAACATACATATTACTATACTCTGACTCGTACTTCATATTTTGATAACATACAAAATACTATACTCTGACTCGCCCCTCACATTTTGATAGCATACATATTACTATACTCTGTTTCGTCCTTCACATTTTGATAGCATACATATTACTATACTCTGACTCGTCCTTCACATTTTCATAACATACATAATACTATACTCTGACTCGCCCCTCACATTTTGATAGCATACATATAACTATACTCTGACTCGTTCTTCACATTTTAATAGCATACATATTACTTACTATACTCTTACTCGTCCTTCACATTTTGATAACATTCATAATACTATACTCTGACTCGTCCCTCACATTTTGATAACATACATATTACTATACTCTGACTCGTCCTTCATATTTTGATAACATACAAAATACTATACTCTGACTCGCCCCTCATAATTTGATAGCATACATATTACTATACTCTGATTCGTCCTTCACATTTTAATAGCATACATATTACTATACTCTGACTCGCCCCTCACATTTTGATAGCATACATATTACCATACTCTAACTCGTCGTTCACATTTTGATAGCATACATATTACTATACTCTGACTCGTCCTTCACATTTTCATAACATACATAATACTATACTCTGACTCGCCCCTCACATTTTGATAGCATACATATTACTATACTCTGACTCGTCCTTCACATTTTAATAGCATACATATTACTATACTCTGACTCGTCCTTCACATTTTGATAGCATACATATTACTATTCTCTGACTCGTCCTTCACATTTTTATAACATACATAATACTATACTCTGACTCGTCCTTCACATTTTGATAACATACATAATACTATACTTGGACTCGTCCCTCACATTTTAATAACATACATATTACTATACTCTGACTCGTCCTTCATATTTTGATAACATACATGATACTATACTCTGACTCGCCCCTCACATTTTGATAGCATACATATAACTATACTCTGACTCGTTCTTCACATTTTAATAGCATACATATTACTTACTATACTCTGACTCGTCCTTCACATTTTGATAGCATACATAATACTAAATTCTTACTCGTCCTTCACATTTTGATAACATTCATAATACTATACTCTGACTCGTCCCTCACATTTTGATAACATACATATTACTATACTCGGACTCGCCCCTCACATTTTGATAACATACATATTACGATACTCTGACTCGTCCTTCACATTTTGATAACATACACAATACTATACTCGGACTCGCCCCTTACATTTTGATAGCATACATATTACTATATTCTGACTCGTCCTTCACATTTTGATTACATACATTTTACTATACTCTGACTCGCCCCTCACATTTTGATAGCATACATATTACTATACTCTGACTCGTCCTTCACATTTTGATAACATACATAATACTATACTCGGACTCGCCCCTCACATTTTGATAGCATACATATTACTATACTCTGACTCGTCCTTCACATTTTGATTACATACATATTACTATACTCTGACTCGCCCCTCCCATTTTAATAGCATACATATTACTATACTCTGAGTCGTCCTTCACATTTTGATAGCATACATATTACTATACTCGGACTTGTCCTTCACATTTTGATAGCATACATATTACTATACTCGGACTCGCCCGTCACATTTTGATAGCATACATATTACTATACTCTGACTCGTCCTTCACATTTTGATAGCATACATATTACTATACTCTGACTAATCCTTCACATTTTGATAACATACATATTACTATACTAGGACTCGCCCCTCACATTTTGATAACATACATATTACTATACTCTGACTCGTCCTACATATTTTGATTACATACATTTTACTATACTCGGACTCGCCCCTCACATTTTGATAGCATACATATTAGTATACTTTGACTCGTCCTTCACATTTTAATAGCATACATATTACTATACTCTGACTCGTCCTTCACATTTTGATTGCATACATATTACTATACTCTGACTCGTCCTTCACATTTTGATAACATACATAATACTATACTCTTACTCGTCCCTCACATTTTGATAACATACATAATACTATACTCCGACTCGCCCCTCACATTTTAATAACATACATATTACTATACTCTGACTCGTCCTTCAGATTTTGATAACATACATAATACTATACTCTGACTCGCCCCTCACATTTTGATAGCATACATATAACCATACTCTGACTCGTTCTTCACATTTTAATAGCATACATATTACTATACTCTGACTCGTCCTTCACATTTTCATAGCATACATATTACTATACTCTGACTCGTCCTTCACATTTTGATAACATACATAATACTATACTCTGACTCGTCCCTCACATTTTGATATTATACATATTACTATACTCGGACTCGCCCCTCACATTTTGATAACATACATATTACTATACTCTGACTCGTCCTTCACATTTTGATAACATACACAATACTATACTCGGACTCGCCCCTTACATTTTGATAGCATACTTATTACTATACTCTGACTCGTCCTTCACATTTTGATTACATACATTTTACTATACTCTGACTCGTCCCTCACATTTTGATACCATACATATTACTATACTCTGACTCGTCGTTCACAATTTGATAGCATACATATTACTATACTCTGACTCGTCCTTCACATTTTGATAACATACATAATACTATACTCGGACTCGCCCCTCACATTTTGATAGCATACATATTACTATACTCTGACTCGTCCTTCACATTTTAATAGCATACATATTACTATACTCTGACTCGTCCTTCACATTTTGATAGCATACATATTACTATACTCTGACTCGTCCTTCACATTTTGATAACATACATAATACTATACTCTGACTCGTCCCTCACATTTTGATAACATACATATTACTATACTCGGACACGCCCCTCACATTTTGATAACATACATATTACTATACTCTGACTCGTCCTTCACATTTTGATAACATACACAATACTATACTCGGACTCGCCCCTTACATTTTGATAGCATACTTATTACTATACTCTGACTCGTCCTTCACATTTTGATTACATACATTTTACTATACTCTGACTCGCCCCTCACATTTTGATAGCATACATATTACTATACTCTGACTCGTCGTTCACAATTTGATAGCATACATATTACTATACTCGCACTCGCCCCTCACATTTTGATAACATACATATTACTATACTCTGACTCGTCCTTCATATTTTAATAACATACATAATACTATACTCTGACTCGTCCCTCACATTTTGATAACATACATATTACTATACTCGGACTCGCCTTTCATATTTTGATAACATACATATTACTATACTCTGACTCGTCCTTCACATTTTGATAACATACACAATACTATACTCGGACTCGCCCCTTACATTTTGATAGCATACTTATTACTATACTCTGACTCGTCCTTCACATTTTGATTACATACATTTTACTATACTCTGACTCGTCCCTCACATTTTGATAGCATACATATTACTATACTCTGACTCGTCTTTCACAATTTGATAGCATACATATTACTATACTCTGACTCGTCCTTCACATTTTGATAACATACACAATACTATACTCGGACTCGCCCCTCACATTTTGATAGCATACATATTACTATACTCTGACTCGTCCTTCACATTTTAATAGCATACATATTACTATACTCTGACTCGTCCTTCACATTTTGATAGCATACATATTACTATACTCTGACTCGTCCTTCACATTTTGATAACATACATAATACTATACTCTGACTCGTCCCTCACATTTTGATAACATACATATTACTATACTCGGACTCGCCCCTCACATTTTGATAACATACATATTACTATACTCTGACTCGTCCTTCACATTTTGATAACATACACAATACTATACTCGGACTCGCCCCTTACATTTTGATAGCATACTTATTACTATACTCTGACTCGTCCTTCACATTTTGATTACATACATTTTACTATACTCTGACTCGCCCCTCACATTTTGATAGCATACATATTACTATACTCTGACTCGTCCTTCACATTTTGATAACATACATAATACTATACTCGGACTCGCCCCTCACATTTTGATAGCATACATATTACTATACTCTGACTCGTCCTTCACATTTTAATAGCATACATATTACTATACTCTGACTCGCCCCTCACATTTTGATAGCATACATATTACCATACTCTGACTCGTCGTTCACATTTTGATAGCATACATATTACTATACTCTGACTCGTCCTTCACATTTTCATAACTTACATATTAGTATACTCGGACTCGTCCTTCACATTTTGATAGCATACATATTACTATACTCTGACTCCTCCTTCACATTTTAATAACATACATATTACTATACTCTGACTCGTCCTTCAGATTTTGATAACATACATAATACTATACTCTGACTCGCCCCTCACATTTTGATAGCATACATATAACCATACTCTGACTCGTTCTTCACATTTTAATAGCATACATATTACTATACTCTGACTCGTCCTTCACATTTTCATAGCATACATATTACTATACTCTGACTCGTCCTTCACATTTTGATAACATACATAATACTATACTCTGACTCGTCCCTCACATTTTGATATTATACATATTACTATACTCGGACTCGCCCCTCACATTTTGATAACATACATATTACTATACTCTGACTCGTCCTTCACATTTTGATAACATACACAATACTATACTCGGACTCGCCCCTTACATTTTGATAGCATACTTATTACTATACTCTGACTCGTCCTTCACATTTTGATTACATACATTTTACTATACTCTGACTCGTCCCTCACATTTTGATACCATACATATTACTATACTCTGACTCGTCGTTCACAATTTGATAGCATACATATTACTATACTCTGACTCGTCCTTCACATTTTGATAACATACATAATACTATACTCGGACTCGCCCCTCACATTTTGATAGCATACATATTACTATACTCTGACTCGTCCTTCACATTTTAATAGCATACATATTACTATACTCTGACTCGTCCTTCACATTTTGATAGCATACATATTACTATACTCTGACTCGTCCTTCACATTTTGATAACATACATAATACTATACTCTGACTCGTCCCTCACATTTTGATAACATACATATTACTATACTCGGACACGCCCCTCACATTTTGATAACATACATATTACTATACTCTGACTCGTCCTTCACATTTTGATAACATACACAATACTATACTCGGACTCGCCCCTTACATTTTGATAGCATACTTATTACTATACTCTGACTCGTCCTTCACATTTTGATTACATACATTTTACTATACTCTGACTCGCCCCTCACATTTTGATAGCATACATATTACTATACTCTGACTCGTCGTTCACAATTTGATAGCATACATATTACTATACTCGCACTCGCCCCTCACATTTTGATAACATACATATTACTATACTCTGACTCGTCCTTCATATTTTAATAACATACATAATACTATACTCTGACTCGTCCCTCACATTTTGATAACATACATATTACTATACTCGGACTCGCCTTTCATATTTTGATAACATACATATTACTATACTCTGACTCGTCCTTCACATTTTGATAACATACACAATACTATACTCGGACTCGCCCCTTACATTTTGATAGCATACTTATTACTATACTCTGACTCGTCCTTCACATTTTGATTACATACATTTTACTATACTCTGACTCGTCCCTCACATTTTGATAGCATACATATTACTATACTCTGACTCGTCTTTCACAATTTGATAGCATACATATTACTATACTCTGACTCGTCCTTCACATTTTGATAACATACACAATACTATACTCGGACTCGCCCCTCACATTTTGATAGCATACATATTACTATACTCTGACTCGTCCTTCACATTTTAATAGCATACATATTACTATACTCTGACTCGTCCTTCACATTTTGATAGCATACATATTACTATACTCTGACTCGTCCTTCACATTTTGATAACATACATAATACTATACTCTGACTCGTCCCTCACATTTTGATAACATACATATTACTATACTCGGACTCGCCCCTCACATTTTGATAACATACATATTACTATACTCTGACTCGTCCTTCACATTTTGATAACATACACAATACTATACTCGGACTCGCCCCTTACATTTTGATAGCATACTTATTACTATACTCTGACTCGTCCTTCACATTTTGATTCCATACATTTTACTATACTCTGACTCGCCCCTCACATTTTGATAGCATACATATTACTATACTCTGACTCGTCGTTCACAATTTGATAGCATACATATTACTATACTCTGACTCGTCCTTCACATTTTGATAACATACATAATACTATACTCGGACTCGCCCCTCACATTTTGATAGCATACATATTACTATACTCTGACTCGTCCTTCACATTTTAATAGCATACATATTACTATACTCTGACTCGCCCCTCACATTTTGATAGCATACATATTACCATACTCTGACTCGTCGTTCACATTTTGATAGCATACATATTACTATACTCTGACTCGTCCTTCACATTTTCATAACTTACATATTAGTATACTCGGACTCGTCCTTCACATTTTGATAGCATACATATTACTATACTCTGACTCCTCCTTCACATTTTGATAGCATACAAATTACTATACTCTGACACGTCCTTCACATTTTGATAACATACATAATACTATACTCGGACTCGCCCCTCACATTTTGATAGCATACATATTACTATACTGTGACTCGTTCTTCACTTTTTGATTACATACATATTACTATAATCTGACTCGCCTCTCACATTTTAATAGCATACATATTACTATACTCTGTCTCGTCCCTCACATTTTGATACATACATATTACTATTCTCGGACTCGCCCCTCACATTTGATAACATACATAATACTATACTCTGACACGCCCCTCACATTTTGATAGCATACATATTACTATACTCTGACTCGTCCTTCACATTTTAATAGCAATTATATTACTATACTCTGACTCGTCCTTCACATTTTGATTGCATACATATTACTATACTCTGACTCGTCCTTCACATTTTGATAACATACATAATACTATACTCTTACTCGTCCCTCACATTTTGATAACATACATAATACTATACTCCGAATCGCCCCTCACATTTTAATAACATACATATTACTATACTCTGACTCGTCCTTCAGATTTTGATAACATACATAATACTATACTCTGACTCGCCCCTCACATTTTGATAGCATACATATAACTATACTCTGACTCGTTCTTCACATTTTAATAGCATACATATTACTATACTCTGACTCGTCCTTCACATTTTCATAGCATACATATTACTATACTCTGACTCGTCCTTCACATTTTGATAACATACATAATACTATACTCTGACTCGTCCCTCACATTTTGATAACATACATATTACTATACTCGGACTCGCCCCTCATATTTTGATAACATACATATTACTATACTCTGACTCGTCCTTCACATTTTGATAACATACACAATACTATACTCGGACTCGCCCCTTACATTTTGATAGCATACTTATTACTATACTCTGACTCGTCCTTCACATTTTGATTACATACATTTTACTATACTCTGACTCGTCCCTCACATTTTGATAGCATACATATTACTATACTCTGACTCGTCGTTCACAATTTGATAGCATACAAATTACTATACTCTGACTCGTCCTTCACATTTTGATAACATACACAATACTATACTCGGACTCGCCCCTCACATTTTGATAGCATACATATTACTATACTCTGACTTGTCCTTCACATTTTAATAGCATACATATTACTATACTCTGACTCGTCCTTCACATTTTGATAGCATACATATTACTATACTCTGACTCGTCCTTCACATTTTGATAACATACATAATACTATACTCTTACTCGTCCCTCACATTTTGATAACATACATATTACTATACTCGGACTCGCCCCTCACATTTTGATAACATACATATTACTATACTCTGACTCGTCCTTCACATTTTGATAACATACACAATACTATACTCGGACTCGCCCCTTACATTTTGATAGCATACTTATTACTATACTCTGACTCGTCCTTCACATTTTGATTACATACATTTTACTATACTCTGACTCGCCCCTCACATTTTGATAGCATACATATTACTATACTCTGACTCGTCGTTCACAATTTGATAGCATACATATTACTATACTCTGACTCGTCCTTCACATTTTGATAACATACATAATACTATACTCGGACTCGCCCCTCACATTTTGATAGCATACATATTACTATACTCTGACTCGTCCTTCACATTTTAATAGCATACATATTACTATACTCTGACTCGCCCCTCACATTTTGATAGCATACATATTACCATACTCTGACTCGTCGTTCACATTTTGATAGCATACATATTACTATACTCTGACTCGTCCTTCACATTTTCATAACATACATATTAGTATACTCGGACTCGTCCTTCACATTTTGATAGCATACATATTACTATACTCTGACTCGTCCTTCACATTTTGATAACATACATAATACTATACTCGGACTCGCCCCTCACATTTTGATAGCATACATATTACTATACTGTGACTCGTTCTTCACTTTTTGATTACATACATATTACTATAATCTGACTCGCCTCTCACATTTTAATAGCATACATATTACTATACTCTGTCTCGTCCCTCACATTTTGATACATACATATTACTATACTCGGACTCGCCCCTCACATTTGATAACATACATATTACTATACTCTGACTCGTCCTTCATATTTTGATAACATACATAATACTATACTCTGACACGCCCCTCACATTTTGATAGCATACATATTACTATACTCTGACTCGTCCTTCACATTTTAATAGCATACATATTACTATACTCTGACTCGTCCTTCACATTTTGATTGCATACATATTACTATACTCTGACTCGTCCTTCACATTTTGATAACATACATAATACTATACTCTTACTCGTCCCTCACATTTTTATAACATACATAATACTATACTCCGACTCGCCCCTCACATTTTAATTACATACATATTACTATACTCTGACTCGTCCTTCAGATTTTGATAACATACATAATACTATACTCTGACTCGTCCTTCATATTTTGATAACATACATAATACTATACTCTGACACGCCCCTCACATTTTGATAGCATACATATTACTATACTCTGACTCGTCCTTCACATTTTAATAGCATACATATTACTATACTCTGACTCGTCCTTCACATTTTGATAGCATACATATTACTATACTCTGACTCGTCCTTCACATTTTGATAACATACATAATACTATACTCTGACTCGTCCTTCACATTTTGATAACATACATAATACTATACTCTGACTCGTCCCTCACATTTTAATAACATACATTGTACTATACTCTGACTCGTCCTTCATATTTTGATAACATACATGATACTATACTCTGACTCGCCCCTCACATTTTGATAGCATACATATTACTATACTCTGACTCGTCCTTCACATTTTAAGAGCATACATATTACTATACTCTGACTCGTCCTTCACATTTTGATAGCATACATATTACTAAACTCTGACTCGTCCTTCACATTTTGATAACATACATAATACTACACTCTGACTCGTCCCTCACATTTTGATAACATACATATTACTATACTCGGACTCGCCCCTCACATTTTGATAACATACATATTACTATACTCTGACTCGTCCTTCACATTTTGATAACATACACAATACTATACTCGGACTCGCCCCTTACATTTTGATAGCATACATATTACTATACTCTGACTCGTCCTTCACATTTTGATAACATACATAATACTATACTCGGACTCGCCCCTCACATTTTGATAGCATACATATTACTATACTCTGACTCGTCCTTCACATTTTGATAACATACATAATACTATACTCGGACTCGCCCCTCACATTTTGATAGCATACATATTACTATACTCTGACTCGTCCTTCACATTTTGATTACATACATATTACTATACTCTGACTCGCCCCTCACATTTTGATAGCATACATATTACTATACTCTGACTCGTCCTTCACATTTTGATATCATACATATTACTATACTCGGACTTGTCCTTCACATTTTGATAGCATACATATTACTATACTCGGACTCGCCCGTCACATTTTGATAGCATACATATTACTATACTCTGACTCGTCCCTCACATTTTGATAGCATACATATTACTATACTCTGTCTCGTCCCTCACATTTTGATACATACATATTACTATACTCGGACTCGCCCCTCACATTTGATAACATACATATTACTATACTCTGACTCGTCCTTCATATTTTGATAACATACATAATACTATACTCTGACACGCCCCTCACATTTTGATAGCATACATATTACTATACTCTGACTCGTCCTTCACATTTTAATAGCATACATATTACTATACTCTGACTCGTCCTTCACATTTTGATAGCATACATATTACTATACTCTGACTCGTCCTTCACATTTTGATAACATACATAATACTATACTCTTACTCGTCCCTCACATTTTGATAACATACATAATACTATACTCCGACTCGCCCCTCACATTTTAATGACATACATGTTACTATACTCTGACTCGTCCTTCAGATTTTGATAACATACATAATACTATACTCTGACTCGCCCCTCACATTTTGATAGCATACATATAACTATACTCTGACTCGTTCTTCACATTTTAATAGCATACATATTACTATACTCTGACTCGTCCTTCACATTTTCATAGCATACATATTACTATACTCTGACTCGTCCTTCACATTTTGATAACATACATAATACTATACTCTGACTCGTCCCTCACATTTTGATAACATACATATTACTATACTCGGACTCGCCCCTCATATTTTGATAACAGACATATTACTATACTCTGACTCGTCCTTCACATTTTGATAACATACACAATACTATACTCGGACTCGCCCCTTACATTTTGATAGCATACTTATTACTATACTCTGACTCGTCCTTCACATTTTGATTACATACATTTTACTATACTCTGACTCGTCCCTCACATTTTGATAGCATACATATTACTATACTCTGACTCGTCGTTCACAATTTGATAGCATACATATTACTATACTCTGACTCGTCCTTCACATTTTGATAACATACATAATACTATACTCGGACTCGCCCCTCACATTTTGATAGCATACATATTACTATACTCTGACTCGTCCTTCACATTTTAATAGCATACATATTACTATACTCTGACTCGTCCTTCACATTTTGATAGCATACATATTACTATACTCTGACTCGTCCTTCACATTTTGATAACATACATAATACTATACTCTGACTCGTCCCTCACATTTTGATAACATACATATTACTATACTCGGACTCGCCCCTCACATTTTGATAACATACATATTACTATACTCTGACTCGTCCTTCACATTTTGATAACATACACAATACTATACTCGGACTCGCCCCTTACATTTTGATAGCATACTTATTACTATACTCTGACTCGTCCTTCACATTTTGATTACATACATTTTACTATACTCTGACTCACCCCTCACATTTTGATAGCATACATATTACTATACTCTGACTCGTCGTTCACAATTTGATAGCATACATATTACTATACTCTGACTCGTCCTTCACATTTTGATAACATACATAATACTATACTCGGACTCGCCCCTCACATTTTGATAGCATACATATTACTATACTCTGACTCGTCCTTCACATTTTAATAGCATACATATTACTATACTCTGACTCGCCCCTCACATTTTGATAGCATACATATTACCATAGTGTGTTACAAACATATTTTGACAAATGGACAAAGGATGACTTTTTATAGCAAGGTGTCCCAAAAATGCTCGAAAAAATATTTTTTTTTAATCTTTGGTGTCTCGACCCCTGAAATGTGTCTCTTGGGTACAATGAGTGAATTGGTGAAGTTGTAGCTCATTTGAACAAAATTTAGAGGTCCCCCCCAAGAGCTTTTAAAATTCCAGTATTAGGCCAACATAAAAATCCAGTCGAATCATGGCTCAAATAATTTGCAGTTTTTGTATGCCATAGTTGAATAAAATGAAGTTTAAATATACTTTTATTTATCTCATTGCTACCTTTAACTAGAGTTAATTTCTTGTGTAATTCTTAATTAGAAAATGTAATAAATGCTAGGAAACATATAAAATACTTAATGTGCAAAATTTAAGCAATGTGCATATTTTTTGAAGATTTAATTTTTTTAAACTAAGCATTCTAAATTGTCAGGCATCTTATCACCAAAAGTTGCTGCGGTGCTGGACAGAACGAACACCAGCATTAGAAAATCAACAATGATACTTGCATCCGCATTCAACGAAGCTGGTGTTTCGACATCTGACACAGTATTTTCCAAGAGCACAATGCATCATCATCGCAAGCTTTGTCGTCAACAAGCTGCAGCATGTATAAAAGAAGACTATATTCCCTCAAAATCAATTATACATTGGGATGGTAAGCTATTGCCCGATGTTACCGGACATGTTACCAACAACGGCGATCGATTACCTGTCCTGCTCTCGTCACTTGTCGATGGCACTACAAAGTTTCTTGGTGTTCCCAAGTTAGCGTCCGGGTTGATGAACATATCAAATCATGGAAGTGCGAATCTATGGTCATCGGCATGTGCTTCGACACTACGGCTTTCAATACTGGAAGACTCAATAGAGCTTGCACTCTGTTAGAAGTAGCCCTATGACGTAATCTATTATGGATGGCATGCCGTCATCACATGTTGGAAGTACTCCTTTCCGATGCATTCAATGTTTATCTTGGACCATCCACTGGACCAGAGATTTTGATTTTTAAGAGGTTTCGAGAAAAATTGCCAGAATTAAACCACACACCCGAAGCCAGAACCGCCCCTTTGATAATCGTGTCTGATTCGATTAAACAAATTATTAAATGTCAACTTGAGGTCAGTCATTCATGTGATGATTATTTGGAATTTCTTCCGCTTGCTGCACAAATGGTTGGGTTGGAGGTTGATGTCAGCATTCGCAGACCTGGTGCCCTACATAGGGCAAGGTGGATGGCGAAAGCAATCTATGCATTGAAAATCGATCTATTGTTTGCAGGCAATGAAACCATCTTTCAGTTAACAGCTCGAGAATTACAAAGTAATCAGCGCTTTAATCGGTTTACCATATGTGTCTATCTTCAATCTTGGTTTTCATGCAGGCTCACCGCAAATACATTTGTGAATGATATCTTGTTGATAAAGCGTTTATACGAATATGATGATGCTGTTCTTCGATCGACTGGATTGAAAATGATGGTGCGTCACTCGTGGTACTTGAGTCCGGAACTGTCGACGCTTGCGTTATTTTAAACCCTTTTGTCGGACAAAGAAAAACTGGCCTTGCTCGGACAATGCAATCAGAACGTGGACCGCATCTCATAAAAACACTATCAAAAAGTGTTGTTGATTTGCGTGCTTCTACCACATTTTTTGAAACATCCAACATTGATGCCAGTTTTCTAGATGTTCCTGTTGGAACCTGGTCAGATACACCATATTTTAAAGTTGCAGTAGATTTTGTAAAGAATCTGGCTTGTATCAATGACTCTGCAGAGCGAAGTGTAGCATTGATACAAAATTTCAATGACAGTATCACCAAGAATGAAGAACAAAGACAATTTTTGCTCCAAGTGGTTGAAAAACATCGGAAAAAACTTGCAGAGTGTAATCGTGAATAGCTGGCTAAAATTTAAATTTGAAGACTTTTTTTAAATTGTTGTCTACCCTACAGTACAAAGTACAAAATAAATAGCAGGAATGCTTATTTGCATTGCTTATTATTATTATTTTTCAAGCAGATTGACATTGATTCAAGAATTAACTTGACAAAATGAATACAACTTTGTTTTTCATAATTTTTTACTTAAATTTCAAATTTCAAAATATAAACCATTCAAGATTTATATTTTTTTTTTCATTTAATATTATAAACAATACTAAGCATCAATTTGTTACTTAATATATCAGTTTCGCATATAATGCAACATTAACGCTGTATTAGATTTGACCGCGAATGATTTTACACCAAAATCTGGAACTTTAAACCTCTTGGGGGACCTCTAAACATTGTCCAAATGAGCTGAAATTTTGCAGGTTAACTACTGTTACCATACAGACATATTCTGTGGGGTGAGACATCAACATTTCAAAACTTCATTTTTTTGAGAGACCCTAATGTGTGTACCAGAAAACTAATTTTCATTGTTAATTAAGATAAATCTTCGGATAGAGTATAGACTTTCACATTTGTATATATAGAAATCTCAATGAGTGGCTTCATAAGACGTCATTTTTAGATATGTAAGTGTAAGCACTAGCGTCATTTCACCAAAATGTTGGAGTGGGTGAGAGAAAATTGTTGGCCCGGGGGGGGGGGGAGGGGGGCAAAAAAAAATACAAAAATACCAATTATGTGTTTATTATATATTTTTAAAACGGTTGCATGCTTATATAATAATATAGGGTATAATATATGAAAAATGTAATAGTGTCGAGTTGTTTGATTAAAGTTTATAAAAATAACAAAGAACAGTAGATTTAAAAAAAAACAGCAGACATTATAATATTTTAAAAAATTAATTTTTGATTATAGAATAAAAAAGAGTATTTGTATTTATTTAATTTAATTATTTTTAATTTAAGAATCTAATGGGGGGGGGGGTAAAATTCAATTTGTGTGAAAGGGAAATTTGGAATTTTGTTCGTCTTTATAGATTTTATATATAGTACTGCTAATTTACCCTTCATTTCAGTTTCCAGTCTTAATAGAAGATTAGAAGTTCTGGATCTGTATACAACCGAAATGTTTGATGAGGAGCTATTCTTAGGTAAGGAACAAAAAACTTACTAATTTTATCAAAATTTTTATCTATAAAAATTATACAATTTTGGTATGCATTTATTTGACAGAGAACCGCATCTCTGAACCAGGAGTCAACTCACAATTTGAATGTTCTAGGCAGCAAATTATTATTTATGATGTCAAAATTAAAAAAAATATTTTTTTAAAAATTAAATCGACTGTTTTTTACTATTACTTTTAGAGATAACGTTTAAGGCTTTTTTTTATAATAGAATAAGTAAATAAATTAATGAATAAAATCTGATAACCAATTTTGGCTGCGGCAAATAAAATTCTCGACAGGAGCCCTTTTGCAGTCAAGCCCTAGGCAGCCATATTGTCTACCCATAGCACGCTCTTCTTAACATAATATCTTATGTTTGAAAGAAGCAAAATTGATTTTAAAAAAAAATATTTTAGTTAGTTGTATTGAGTTCCTTTAGCCCTATTGGGCCGTCGGGGCAGATGTTAAGTAGAATTCATTTGTATCTGAAACCTCGGCATATGATGGGATCGTGTGGTTAGCACAACACCCAGCCGCCTTTACTTCCCCAACAAAAGTCAGGTATTCATTTAAAGTTGGGTGGACTTGTGGGACGACTTTGCACCAAATAACACCTGGAAAAATTCGAACCCATGACTCTCAGGTTGGCAGTCGATTATCTACACCACTCGGCGATCCGTCCCTAGTTGTATGGCCGTGAAATAAAATCATGTGTTCTGACTTTAAAAGATAGCGAAAAAAAAAGGGGGCGTCTTAATTTGTTAATTAAATTTGTTGTGCTGTAGCTCTGATTTTCGCATTTATTTCCATTTTTTTTTGGTCCGAGTACTGCTATAATTTTAGCTATGATTAGAATTATGTTATAGTACCAAATATTGTATTTTCTAGCTCAAAGAACAAAAAAATAATTCCGAGTTATTTTTTCTCTTTTTTTTTCATTATCTAGTATGGGGTGAACAGTATATACAACAATGAAATTATTATTGTCTAGGTTGTAAGCAAGCAGTTTTCAAGGTTGTAAATTGTCTATGATGCATTAGTAACACTTAAGGGTAGTCTCTCTGCCACCTTGTCACAATTTTTGTTAATTTAGCAACGCCAAATGCGTTTGGTTAAAAAAGAATCATCACATTGATCATTTTGTTCGGACTACGGGTGATATAGTGGGAAAATAAACCATCGCCGTTGAAATCCATTGGTCGTCATTTAAGATTGAGCCAATGACTTGAAAGTCGACTGTCGAGAGCTTTATCACACGACCATCCATCCCCAGGTTGGCGAATAAATGCAATGATTATTGTTATAATGGACGTGCTTAACTTATATGTCGACACCTGTTGGGAACCGCGGCATTAGAACTGCTCTGGTAATGTTTATGTCCTAATATTAGTCAGATGCATGTCAAGTGTTATTTTTCATTTGCTTTCAAATATGTTATGTTTAATTAGCTAGGATTGATATAGTGGGGAGTGGTGGTCACGTGAACCTGATTTTAAGAGTAAATGAGTCTTAGTGTTGTGCTTAGTGTTTATATACCGAGGTTACTGAAACAGATGACTTCTACTCTTTATCTGCCCAGATAATAACGGCTTAAGGGAACTTTACTTTTATATATACATATATATGATGTACGTGATTAGCTAGGCGTCATGTGACCAGGTGAACAGTATCGTAGGAAAGAGATACTATTGAAGAAGTTTTTGGTTGTGGGAAAACAATAAAGCAAGATAAATTCATTGCAAATAGTTTAACCACGGGACTTGGCTAATCTTAATTTGAACATATATAGTTTAATGTGTAGTTCTTTTGTTACTAAGATAGTTAAAACTATGAAAACTATGTCAGCCTTTGTGAAACAAAATAAAATAAGTCACTAAGAAATTTAGACCAAGCTTTTTGTTTGTGGGTTAGTTAGCTAAAATATTTTAACCCATTAGCTGCCGTGAACCCCACTTGGGGATCAGGTACTTAAACCCACCTAGTAATGTGCGGTCATCTTACAAAATGTTTCAGGCAGAGACTTAGCTAGGGTGTCGGGGGTACATGTGTCCCCTGGCGCTACTCACAATAGGGCGCCAAATGTATATTTTACATGTAATAATATATGATTTTCAAATGGGGGGGGGGCGCTAAAATGTATTAAAAGGGCATTGCGCGAGTTAAGCTCGTTACGGCACTGGTTTTAGGGATGGGAAACCTACAGCGATCACGTGCCTGTCCTAACCTGCAAAAACGAGCCCTTTTACGAACTTAGGTCTCCGTTTTTTTTTTTGTTGTCATGTAGGAGAAACATGAATTTTGAAAGCAGACAAATGTTGTCTGCCGTGGCTAATTTTCAACAGGATGAATACATCTTCATTAGAGAATTATCGAAAAAAAAAATGCTCTATTGTCCCCGTTTTGTCTGTCTGTCGGTCTGTCTGTCTGTCCGTCATCACCCATAAGTCCTAGACCCATGATGTATTTATCATTTTGTAGGTCTTGGCCTGCCATGTGTGCATCAAAAGTCCTTTTCGCGATCTGACCTCTGAGGGCCGAAAAGGGGGGCTTATTAAGTACCGTTTTTTACTATATAAGCTATATTAACAAAGGAGCGCCCTATATCTCAGCAACCATAAGTCCTAGACCCATGATGTATATATCATTTTGTAGGTCATGGCCTGCCATGTGTACATCAAAAGTCCATTTCGCGATATGACCTCTCAGGGTCGGGTATCAAGGTTCCTAAGGGGCTTATATATTATATATAGATTATAAGCTAAACAAAGGGGCGTAATCATTATTTATTTTTGTAACCGTTATTAAACATGAATTACTTCCCTCTCTAATTATACATGAAAATGCTCTAAAACGTCCTGTTTTTACCGGCTTAATTTTTGCTTGTTTTTTATTAGTATATATTAATTTAGTGGACTTTTTGCGTTGCCAATGTTATTGGTTTGGGAACAAAAAAACACAAATACATTGCGCCTCATTTGGGGCTCACGATAGGTATCTAGAGTCTCACCACAATTGGATATTGTTATGATAGTGACATGGCTTGTCAACAAAAGGCTTTTTCCTCTAAAGGAAATAGATATTCTTAATGCCGATGACTTCTTTGATTTCGACAATAATGGTCCTATAGATAGTGTTGAACGTATTCCAAAACGGGTAGATAATATTTCAGACAATGAAGATTTTGAAGAATATGATTGATGATGAGGAACCATCAGATGTACCCGGACTTGTTGAAATTCACATGGCGACAGTAAACAGTGAATCTGCGATAGTAGTGGACCAGTCTGCGTCGTCAACAAATACAGCTATGAAAGATTCAGGTCTACCACTTACTAAAACGAGCACTTGAGTATCATCTGTAGTCCTGAAGACAGTGGCTTATCGTAATGGGCGAACAAGGGGTTGTTCGCCCCGAGCGGCACATGTTAGGGGGACGGCAAAATTTCATAATAAATAATAAAATATTTGAACCATTTCATAATTTTACCGCAACTACTAATTCGCTAAGGAATAATTAATACATTAATTATTATTTATATAAAATAAGTAAGTGTAGTGCTTGTGAAATTATTGAACTTTGTGAAAAATTTAATTTTTCTGCTACGTGTACCTTCATTCAGCTATGTGAGTATTAAAAGAGTATTTTATTTATGTATTTGTGTGTGCATATGCTGGTTTGTTCGAGCCCAGATGTGCTGACAATAAAAACTGTTACAAGTGCTTAGTACTCAGGGTTTCGTATAAATATTCACGGTTTTCAGATAGATGTAATATACCTGCCTAGATATATCTTCATGCTTATATGTCAACGAAAAGTATCCTGTAGGTTTTGATTACCTTGTAATATCACGAAAATTGCCACATCATATCTGATCGCGTTGACCTACTAGTTTGATTATTTCACAGTTTAAAGGGATATACATTTCAATTTGATATGTGTAGATACTCGTTCCTGCGTAAAATCAAATGATCCTATAAATGTTCCTTTTATTCCTTTTGTGGTTCAAAACTCTAAAAAACTGAAAATTTCAGTAAAGCAAGTTATTCATTTTTATTTATTATTAGGTATTTATTTTGAAAAGTTCGATAGTTTCGTTTATGACTCTAACTTGTACTTTCATCATGAAAAATTGTTTGTTTTAGCATCCAAAATGAAAAAAAGTTAAAGAAAGTGGGGCATCTTAACGTAATAAGAGAAGAGCTAAGTTGGAAAATTTTACAGCAAATGAAAGGGCTTTACTTAAATATGTGAAAAGTGTTGTTCCTAGGATGTCAGATTCCACTTTAGGCTTAAATTCGTCACAGACAACGGGGCTTTCTAACCCAGAACAAGCTGAAAAAGTCAGGGCTGGGGAGCCGGTGTCGGTTTCGGTGTAGACAGTTTTTGCCGGTGTCGGTCTCGGCGTTTGTACTTTGCCCGGTGTCGGTGTCGGCATTTGTACTTAGTCCGGTGTCGTTGTCGGCATAAAAACACTAGAAATTTAATTAAATACTCAAGAACAACGTCAGACAGTTCTTAGCCAATCTTTAATTTAAAGTGTTCATCAAGTTCTTTTTTTTTTAAATAATTACTTGATAAATCTGTTTATAAACAAATGTATTATTTTCCAAAACTAGATTCTCCACAGTACAACGACTTGTCAACATTAACAGAATTGTGATTGAAAGCAGATAGGAAGGATACGGGCTATGTTCACTCTGTTATTCACTCAATCATTGTAAATCATAAGAAATGTTTAGTTTACATCTCTCTATCAATAACCATGTTGGAGAAAGATTACACACAAACCTATTCAAGTCTTTTAAAACCTCAAAGAATGACCTGTTCAAATGTTCTTACAATCAAAGTTAACTCACAACTAACACACTCCACAGCTTTTTTTCTCTCAGCAAGACTGAAACACTGGCAAAACATTTAAGTCCAGTCTCCACACTATACATGAGTTAGAAAAAAAAATTTGATAATATTGCGAAATTATCGCCTTAAATAGTGGTATAGACTACTTTTAGCATTAAAATTACACATTTGTTTGATTGTTTGCCTCCTACAATTTGAAATGTCATGTTTTACGAACGCCACAACAGTATCACGCACATCACCACAAGAAATCTTGAATGGGGAATCGTTTTGTGTTCGTTTTAAAACTTGTTTACCCTCCGAAATTTTTTTAATGGCATGTTTTTTTGTTATATATAAAGTTAAAACAGTTTTATTTCATAGAATAATTGTATCAATCATTTAAAAGAAATTTTTGCTACGACGACAAATAGAACGCGTCATAATGTATTATTATTTGACAGCGAATTTGTAATACACTAAAACAAAATGGTCGCCTTCTGTATTTAACAATTTTATTATAAACAGAATATCTGAAATAGAGTTGATAAATTTATAAGGCTGTGGCTATAAGGACCCGGGTCCCAATAAAATCCGATTGTTATTCGGACCCGTGGCAAATATGCACTAAGCTTAGCTATATTTAAACTTCATTAGACTAAACCCGAAAAAATAATAATACAGAGTCCGCTTAGTGGAACCCTAGACACTGAGTAACGATTAAATCATACAATTCAAACAATTATATAAAAAAAACAATAATAAAGTTTCTGTATAGCTAAGCTAAGTGCATATTTGCCACGGGTCCGAATAACAATCAGACTTTATTGGGACGGGGTCCGAATAAAAATCGGAGCTTATTGGTACCCGGATCCGAATAGTCATTTCAAATTTATAAATAATAAATATAAATACTGAAGTATTTAAAATATTTTAAATAATGTATCATTTGCTTATTTGATCATTGAAATAACCAGAGGTGGGCAAAATACTGACCACAGAGTATTTAAAATACCAAATACTAAAATACCCCAGGATAAGTATTTTAAATACCAAAATACAAAATACTTTTCAATAGGGTTCAAAATACTAAAAAACAAAATACGTATTTTAAAATACAAATACTTGGTTTTATCGTCCATCACTGCATTCACTGGATATTTTATACACCAACATCAATGTAACTATAAGTATCACTATGTTCAATGTTTACTGAGACAGCAGCTACAATATACATAAAAAACCAACTGAAAATTTTCTCCAAAAAAACTTTAATAACAAACATTGCTTCATGTTTTGCAATAAAAAGTTGTTCATACAATTTCACAATATAATTTTATGATTTGCTTTCAATAGTAATTGTTGCTGAAAATTTTCGTCGGTCATACATGCCCTCTTTTTATTCAATACCATCCCTGCATACGAAAAAAGCCGTTCAACTGGTGCAGAGGATGGTATGCCAGTGTTGTATTTCAAAAACAATTTTTTGACAGTAGGGTACTTATGCAAAATTTCAAGCGAGGTAGACTTGTCATCAAAGTTTTGACGACCATATGTCGGCTGTAGTACATACAAAAGTTTGCTCTGACAGAACCTGCTTCAATTTCTCGATCATTTGCAACTCCATTTTATTTAAACGCCTGCCGAGGGTCGTACGAGACATTACCACAACCTCCGTATTCATCTTACACAGTCCAGCCACTAAAGCCTTGAACTCGGGTTCTTCAACGGTTGTTTGCGGACGCATGCCCATGACGATGTATTTCGTGATCAGTTGATCCGCAGCAGCCTGAGAACTTCCACGAACAGTCTGTTCAATAGTCTGCTGCCGAGCGTGCTTTAAAGATACAGCAGATGGCGCTGCAACGGTTTTCCGTTTTCGTTCACGCACTGAACTTGAAGATGGTGCCACCTCATTGAGGTAGTTATTGTAATCCTCCAAGCAATCTTTATGAACAGTCTGTAAAAAAAATTTAAATTTCATTTAGAATTTTAAAAATGCATTTGATTCTTACACTGTTACACATCTTCTTCGCTGAGTTCGACGGTTCAAACCGCATCGTAATCTCAATCAGATTACAAATAAGCGAGATATCTGGACTACATTTTCCAGGAAATTTGCATCGATATCCGTTGATAAGTGACTGAGATATCAAGGTGATCACGAACGTGACGGACGGCCGGACGGCGTGCATGACAGCTGAGAACTGTCATGATTGTAAACCGAGCCTCCTGTCGGTGGCTCGGTTTACAATCAATAATATATTACATGTAAGTTATGTAACTTTGACACAGCAAATTTAAATCAGCGCCGCCGAGTAACTATGTTAGAGGGGGCGCTATTACATTACATTACAAATCAAATAAAATAAATTTACATGTTTTATTGCATAATATCATTCATAATTCTGATGACATTCTCTAAGTACACTACTACAGTACAGTACTTGTACTTACCCGCAAGTGCTTTAGAAAATTCGATGTCGCATTCAAACTGCCACTCAAAATAAGCTGGATCACTTGAATAACTGTAATCTTTGTCATGCAGCTCATGCTTCGAACCGGCATCTCCTACTGACCCTAATATACAGTCTGAGTCTGTAGGCAAATCAAACACAGCAGCTTCAGCATGACCCATAACATATGCATTTTCCTTTGTAAACACTTGTTTCGGTGGTTTCACTTTTTTCAGCACAGTCCGGCAACATTTTTTCTGGTATCGCGGGATTGTTAGTGTACATTATAGCCGAAGAAGTAACTTTTGAACGGCTAATGGAGCACATGTTACACGGGCTTTGTTTATCTTGATGACATTATCGTCATTGGGAGGACGTTTGACGAGCACCTTGTAAACCTAAGAGAAGTTTTACGGCGTATTCGGAGTGCCGGGGTGAAACTCGGCCCACAGAAGTGTTCACTTTTTAGAAAGAAAGTGAAGTATCTGGGCCATATTGTATCTAAAGATACTGACCCTGAAAAGGTTGAAGCTGTCAAAAGTTGGCCAAAACCAACGAATGTGCAGGAACTAAGAAGTTTCTGCACAGACTATCGCCGATACGTGCCAAACGTTTCAAATATCGCCCGAGAATTCCACCGACTTACCGAATAGAAAAGACCCTTTATTTGGAACAAATAATGCCAACACGCCTTTGACAAGTTGAAGAACGCACTTCAGTCATCCCCAATACTTGCCTACCCTGTACCTGGTGTCACATTCCTGCTAGATACTGATGCCAGCAACACTGGAATAGGTTCTATACTATCTCAGAGGATTGACGGTACGGAAAACGTGATTTCCTATTACAGCCGGACCCTTTCGAAATCCGAAAGAAATTATTGTGTTACCAGACGAGAATTGCTAGCAGCGGTGGATGCTATCAAACAATTTCACAAGTACTTATATGGACAACGATTCATGAGGACAGATCAAGCAGCATTGAAATGGCTTCTGTCTTTTAAAAACCCAGAAGGACAAACCGCCAGGTGGATAGAGAGGCTACAAACGTATGATTTCGAGATACAACACATCGCAGGGGATTGTTGCATAAAAATGCAGATCCCCTATCACGTCGACCCTGTAAGCTGGAGTGCAAAAACTGTCAAAGGTTAGAAGAAAAAGAAACTGATGTTGAGTGGTGTGCACGATTGTGGTTGGATGCTTCAGAACCATGGTCTGATATGAGTCTTCGAGAGGTTCAGCTGAAGGATGAGGATCTGGCTCTCATTCTTTTGTGGAAAGAAGAAGGACAAAGGTCGGACTGGCAGAGAGTAGCAGAAAAGAGTGCCGCTACGAAGGCCTTTTGGGCTCAGTGGGACTCACTGATAATAAACAGGGGAATCATCAAACGGGTTTGGGAGTCAACTGACGACAGCTCTCACCGCATGCAATTGTTGATCCCGAAGTCGAGAGTGGTCGAAGTGTTAAAAGAGATGCACAATGGTGTAACAGGTGGTCATCTTGGAGTAAACAAGACGTTGGAGAAAGTGCGCCGCAGTTTCTACTGGTTCCAGTACCGGAAAGATATATATGTGACCTTGTTCGGGCTTCCCAGAGACGCTCCCTCCATGGAAACAGATTATGCCAACAGGCTGAGATCTCGACTCGAGATCTATGGTTCGAAAAAACATCAAAATCCTAGTGACACTATGAAAACCAGATACGACAATGGAACAAATTGTGAGATATGGAAACCCCGGAAATGGGAATGTATCATATTGTTACGACCCTCTCGGTAAAGTCTACAGAGTGAACGCTATGACGAAAAAGCCGGTAGAAAGAGTGGCGATGTTATTGTCTAAAAGATAGAAACAAATACTCTTGGAATCCATGTCTGTGTGTTATTTTAATTTTTAAACATAATTAAGAGTTATAACAATATATATGTGATCAATTTATTGAGTTAATGGGATCCTATTTTTTAGATTGTACAAATTTAATGATTGTTATCTTCTTCTTCTTTGTTCTCGATATTTGATTATGGAGGATTTCAAACGACCAGGCCTATAGCTATGATGAACTGCGCTGTGGCATCCAGGTCCGTCTCGCTCCCGTAAAGTTTTTGATTGAAGGTCATCTGTGGCCAGAACCTGTGTCATGTTTTCACAAGTACTTATATTTATATACAACGATTCATGTTTAGGACAGATCATGCAGCATTGAAATGGCTTCTGTCTTTTAAAAACCCAGAAGGACAAACCGCCAGGTTTGGAGAACATGTTCTGCATTCTCTGGAGACAATGCCTAGCCTTCGGAATATGTGTTGTCTTAGTCTATGGTGCCCAGTTCTGAGTCTGAAGATATCGATCTTATGTACCTAAAAATGTAAAAAAAAAAAAAAGGGTTCTTATTACAGATGCTTCCGAAATGATTTTTTTATCTAAGATGTACGTGCTTATTGTTTTATTTCTTAATATAAATGATACATAATGCTTTTATTTTTCCAATTCAGCTAGGAGATACATGGTGCCTTGGCGATTTCGAAGAAATAAGAAACTCAGCAGTCGATGGGAACTAACATATCAAAAGTTTCTATTTGAAGAATTGTTGGTAGCTTTGGAAGAAAGAGACAAACATCAATATATGGTAAGTAATGAGAAATAAAAAAAAAACACCTTCGTCGCCTGACAGATAAATTATTTTTTATATATTTTTAAAGAAAATGTAGAAAACGATATCTATTGTCAAAGATTAATTTAAACTAAAGGGAAATATGCAATAAAACGAGGAGTAATTTTGGATTCAGTTTAAGGAGGAAGGGCTAGTTTCGTTCTCTACGGTCGTTTTCTCTGGGTATAGTGACTGACTGCGTCAAATTTGATATAATTTTGCTCTAGCCACGAGGTGTCCAACACATAACAATACGCAAAGAAAATGCATAACGTGTATTTTACAATATTAAGTTTATGTAAAATTTAGCTCGTAAAGATATAGATCTGATGTATTGTTGTCGTATCCCACTTAACAAATGAACTTTAATACGTGATACTTACAGATGAGAATCCACATATAAATAGAATAAAATGATTATTAACTGAGGAGTTCACCAATAAATAACATCTTACCATATTATCCATAAGTACATACTCTACATATGTGTACTCTGTATGAAGTCAAATTCCACTACATGAACTCTCTAACAACCGTTACTCTTCACTGCACTGTCCTTCTTTGTCCGTCTTACTGACCGTTATCTCTTCTCCTCTTAAAGGTAGTCCACCCACGCCAAAACTATTAAAGGGATAGAATTGTGAAACGTAATATAAAGTTATTGTTGTATTTTAGGGACAGAAATTATTTTATTAAATTTGATACTTTACCTCTAATTATTACTAATCATAGTATTGGTTGTGAATGAGTCAAAATAAAAATTGTTTTAAATGTCATTATTTTACTGAAGAAACGCTCCTCTAAAATCTAGATAAAATATTGTCATTCATGTTAAGAGAAGACCTGAATTGTTTAGATAAAAATATTGCTACCAACTACACAATTATAATATTTTCTGTATAGGAAAAACGGTTCCTTGAGAAACAATGATGCCCGACCACCAGCAGACATGTTAATAATTAATCAAATTTTAAGTTTGGGGACCAATGCACTTGATGCAGGCCTGATAATGTCATAAATATTGGATAATAATTAATAAAGGCTACCATGATAATAAACAGATACCATGAGTAACATTTAAAAACCATTATATGGCATGACAATAAATAATTAAACCAATTATATGTTTAAGGGATAGATGCCCTTGAGGTCGCACGGGCCATTTATTTGTATCGCTAAGTTTTAGGGATATAAAGGGGCACTGAAAATGACAAATTTATTAAAATAGGATATATAAGAAAAACTGGGGATGCTCAGCCCGCATAAGACTTGACAAAAAATAATCAAACAATCAAGCCAATCTTTTCAATTATATTCTAGAACCATATGTTTCATATGTAAAATGGGGCCTTAAATTTCGGAAACTTATGGAAATTGGCAATGCAAAAATTAATCAAGCAAAATTTATGTTAGGAGAATAGTTATACTTGAGGCCCCAGGGGTTCCTTTATTTTTCATCACTACGTTAAAGGTATAAAATGGGGCCATGAGTTGGGGACAAGTTTGAAATACTATTAACAATGATTATATCGGCAAAATGTACCTTGAAAAACATTGATGACCAACATGATAAAACATGATAAAATTATTCAAACCAATTTAGTTAGAGGGATATATGTTCTTGAGGAAACCATTGCTCTTTATTTTGTATCGCTGCATCTAATACATTCTATATGGTCCTGAAATGAAAACATAATTAACAAGGATTTTTGTTTTAGAAAAAAAGGTTCCTTGAACCTTTCTTAGACATAGTGATAAAAAAAAGGGCCTCAAAAGCAATGACTGTTAGGGCGGGCCTTTTTTTCCTAAATAGTCGTAATAATAATTATCCAAAGTTATGTCTTTTTTTTTTTGGCCATAATTTAAGCCGCAAAAAGAGAGATAAAAAAAATAAGTCAGCATCTTTGGCTATCCCTCGACTTATAATCGGTTTGATTAACTTTTGTAATGAATTATGGGGGCTGGGCTTTAGTGTTTCTCAAGTTACTTTCAACAACCTAAAATGTACCATTGGCAACAACATCACCGGATTTAAAAAAAAAAAATTAAACGAAAGCAAATGTTCAATTAAAGTATAATAAAATTCATATTTTTAATGATAAGCTGAGCAACTTATGTGTCTGAAATTAATAATATTTGTGAAAAATCATTCACACTATATATTTCGAAATATAGGAATATAGAATAATATAATCTTTGCCCCTAAAATACGATATTACCCAGATGTTAAAAATAGATTTGACATATATGGAGAATTTATATTTCCGAATTCCGACTATAGAATTTTGATATATTTGTAACGTAAATATATACAGATATATAATGTCAAGATCTCAAAAGAGATTAAATAAAACATAGATAACTAAAACAGGTATAGAGAAATGAATTACACTGGACAACAACAAAATATTTTTTTTTTAAATCGTCCAGGGTTTTCCAGTTGAATAAGACTAATTTTTAAATATTGGTTGAGCCGTTGAGGTCAAGTGTCGCTAATCTACCGTACTTCTTATCCTCTGTCAATAGAATGCATAATCGGAAGATTATCTCAAAGTTGACCTCACCCATTGTAAATAGGTACCACAAACTGATTTTTTAAAATGGTAGAGATATAAATTTTTTTCTCTACACCTTCAAAAGTGCCATTTTCGCCAAGCGTTATCTGCAAAAGTATTTCGTGTACACCAAATCATTTACAGACACAAGAAAACATAGAACAAACTCAATTTTTTTCAAGGGTGTAAAATTATAATAGCATTAAAATTAATAGCACTGAATATTGGTTTTCATCATTTTTTAGAAAAAATAAAAGGGAGATAAATTTTCAAAATTCGTGACAATTCAAAAAATCATAATAAATATTGTAATTAACACACATAAGAACTAATTACATCAATCTGTAGGGTAACTTAAGCTCTATATATTCAAATAGTCATTATATATAAAGATTATTTATGATCAATATAATAAAGGTTAGAAAGAGGTGGGGTAAAAAAAAAAAAAAATTGCTCATTTTCAAAAAAAAACTATTAAATATATATTCAAAATGTATATATGAAAATGTAGGATATACATAGCTCTAAACTACAAAATAGTCGTTAGGCCAATTACGTTTATATTTACAGGACAGGGATGGATAAATCCATGCATCTAAAAAATCAATAAAAATACTTTTCACGAAGGAAAAATCCACTATTCTTTAATGTAAATGAAAAGGTAGCAGCTAAATGATGTTTATTATATAATTGTCAAGTATAATTTTTGCAATTTTTTTTTCACATTCAGTTGATTGAGTTACTGTTTCAAAGAATAACTGTGACAACTGTTGACAATTAGTTATTCTACTAGTAAAGTCATATAATAATCTGATAGTTCTTTTAATATTTATATTTTATGGCAGTTTTATAGTGAAGTGCTTGTTAAGTTTTCGATTAAATTTTTATGTTGTTAATTAAAATTTTTTTTTAAAGTGTGACGTACTTTAGGGGGGGGGGGTCCCGAGATTTGTGACACGGGGGGTGGGGGGTCAAAAATGGTCAAAAATAGCGTGACGTACTTTATGGACGTCCCTGTAGGGACGGATGGCCGAGTGGTGTAGATAATTGACTGTTGACCTGAGTCATGGGTTCGATCCTCTGAGAAAACCATGGCATTTTTCAAGGTCTTATTTGATGTAAAGTTGTCCCACAATGCCACCCAGCCTTAAATCGGTACCTGACTTAAATTTGTGCTAACCACACATTCCCTTTATATGCCGAAATTATAGAAACAGATGAATTCTACACTTCATCTGGCTGATGGCCCAATAGGGCTAAGGGAACTTTACTTAATACTAGCTCATAACTTTTTAGAGCATTTTTATTTGTTTTGTCTGTCTGTCTGTCATCACCCTAGATCTCAACAAGTCCTAGACCCATGATGTATATATCATTTTGTAGGTCTTGACCTGCCATGTGTGCAGCAAAAGTTCATTTCGCGATCTGACCTCTGAGGGCCGTAAAAGGGGGCTTATAAAGTACCGTTTTTTTACTATATAAGCTATATTAACAAAGTAGCGCCCTAGATCTCAGCAACCAGGTAAAACAATGATTCACTGCATATTTTGTAGGATCTTGGAAATCCAAGAGTTCTTGAATCTTTTTAAAAAATTTAGTTTCTATTATTACATTATTTAATTTATTATTAAAAGGCAAAAAAAATCATACGATATTTTCAAAATAAATTTAATGTAAATTTTTTTAACTTGTTTCATGCAGGAAATATGTAGGTAGTTCAATAATTTTATTTAAAAAAGTGTCTCTGGGACTGTAAATCATATTATATTGATGTATTACCATGTATTCGATTTCGCTCTATTATAATTATTTTATTTCTATTATAGGTTGTTGAACCCAGTTATGCAACTAAAAGCATCAAAGACAAGTGTATTAGTGAATCATCAATAAAAAACCAAGCTGTAGTTGAAACCACAATTGTCTCCAATGGTAATAAAAACAGCGCATCTACTCCAGTTAACGACATTCTTTGTAGTCCTAAAAGTTTAATGGAAACTGAAAAGAAAAACTTCCCTAGCACAGTTCATAACATGCAAGTCATGTTAGATGTAAATACGGAAATAGGTTTAACAGAAAAAGAACCACATTTATTTGGTACAAATATTTCTTCCAAAAAGAAAAGAGGCCGTAGTGATCTTATAATTCAAGACAAAAAGATTAGAAAATATGAGTATACGAATTCCGATCTACAAAAACGTATAGACGAAATCACAAAAATATATGCCAACAGTCATAGTTTGTCTCAATTAGTTAAGATAAAACTATTAAAGAGGCTTCATGACTTGAAAGTTAAAATTAAACAAGATGATCATATAAATAGCGTAATTTTATCATTGCGATCAAGAAATTGATAACCTTAGTTCATTAAATTTAGAAACAAAATACATTGGACCAAAGTGGTCTCAAAATGAAACATTGCAATACATCTTACTTTGTATTGCTATACAAAAAGACCAGCCTTCTTCATACACTATATTGGTACTTGGCTTGCTAATCAAAGACTATTAAATAATACTTTTTGATTAGCATGCCAAGATCTAGATATTTTCAGTTATAGTAAATCGCTACCATATTTTAGCTTTGATAAAAAAAAGGTATTTTTGTGTAATATACTAGTAAACAAAGGTCCGAACCCCAACCTACTTGGAGGGCGTTAACAATCAGTCTATATTCAAAGGACATGAACTTAATATTACATCAATTAAATTTCATATGTTATATAGTTTATCCGAAAGAATATACATAATTATGTAAATTATAATTTGTGCACACAACACCATATCTTTGATTCGTAATATATTAAAGGACTCTTTTTCCAAACAGTTCTTCATTTTTTGTTTTATCATGTTCAATATGATGTATTTAAAAAAAAGAGAGACGTGATTGAGTGCCAGCCAGTTAAGTGATTCGCTAAATTTTTAGCAGGTGGTTTAATCACTGTTAAACACATTGTTGCATATAAAATGTATCGTGCTGAGAATAAACTAAGAAAATATTGCCCACCCTGTGCACTTTTGATTACAAACAAATATTATTGAAAATGTAACATCCCTTTTACCTTTATTATACTTTACAGACCAATCGTTTTGAATAACAGCAGAAAGCAATATTTTATTAATATAATGTGTGGTAAATTAAAATGCATCAAAATAGATAGAATCTTTGTGTAGTTTTTAAATTCCCTTCAATTAAAAAGATAAATGGGATAGTTTACATTGTTTACATTGTGTACGCAGAGTCGGCCTTAGATATTTGGCGGCCCTAGGCAAAAGTAAAATGGCGGCCCCTCTACATATTAATTTTATATAGTAATCATGAAAAGCAAAGTTGGACTAGATAGTAAACGATTTTTTTATTAATAATAATAAATTAATAGACGAAAGAATATTGTGTTCAGAATTATGAAATTTAATTTTCTGTGCAGTATTTCGCACCAAATGAACGGGCTATTGAACGTACAAGATGTATATATAATATAGAAGCCCCTTAGGAGCCCTGAAGCCCGGCCCTCAGAGGTTCTGTCGCAAAATGCACTTTTGATGTGCACACGGCAGGCCAAGACCTACAAAAAGATATATACATCATGGCTTATGGTTGCTGAGATATAGGGCGTTCCATTATTAATATAGCTTATATAGTAAAAAACGGTACTTTATAAGGCCCCTTTTACGGCCCTGAGAGGTCAGATCGCGAAATGGAAAAAAGTCATTTCTTGGCAGGCCAAGACCTACAAAATGATATATACATCATGGGTCTAGAACAGACAAAATTTCAGGAAACATTTAAATTCAGCATTGGAATTTTATTTTCCAACTCAACAAATTCATTTCACTGCATCTATACTAGATCCTCGTTTCAAATCCAATTTTGCAATTCTTGCACCTGAAGAGTATTCACTCGCAACAACTGATTTGAAGGTCATGGTAAACAGTGTTTCAGAAGTCATTATTGCTACTTCTTGCAATGATCAGCTATGTCCTCCACGTAAAACAAGAAATCTTGAAGATTCTTTCTTTGGAGACCTCTACACTGCACCTGAAACCAATACATTTCTAACTTTTTTTACACTTTGCATATAAATGGGTCTAATATTTATGGGTAAGCATATAAATAACATATTTGATTGCCTTTCTCACTAATTTATTGATAAGTTTTATACAATGGAATAATACAACAAAATACATTACACATATTTAGCTTATTTAGCAAGTACTGAAAAGTGTGAAAGTTTACTAAAGTATTGGAGGGACAAATCAACTGCATCTCTCAGAAGTTGTGCAGCAAATTCTGAGCATACCGGCATCATCAACCTCATCTGAAAGGACATTATCTTCGGCTGGTCGCGTTATTGATGAAAGGCTGTCACAGTTGGCTCCAGAGAGTGTTAATTGTCTCTTATTTTTACATGGACTTAAACTGTAAAATTGTTAATTTTACCTATTATCTTAAATGTATGTTTTTCGAGAGGCTTTCTATAAACAAATTTTAAAACCATTATTAATGAGTCTTAGAATATTTTTGGATGGAAGCGGGTGGGGTTGGGAAAAATTTTCGCGGGAGCGGGTGGGGTTGGGAAAAATTTTCACGGAAGCGGGTGGGACTGATGGGAATTTCTTCTGGGAGCGGGTGGGACTGGTTTTAAAAACGTGGGAGTGGGTGGGACTGGATGTGATTTTGACTCCCGTACAGCTCTCTACTAGGGTGGAGTGAAAAATCTTTTAGTTCTGAATATCTTGTTTGGATAGCTATAAAAACTTGCTACCGCATGCATTTAGTAATGTGGCAAAAAATTAGAAAATTTAAAGCATATCTTGAGGTTCCACAGTTGACCTAAAATATAGGCACATTTCGATAAAAAAAAAGCAATAATATTTAAAAAAACCAAATGTATACATACAACATATTCATGTTGTTGTTTACCTTTTTAATAGTCTATACAGACCTTACATGTAAAAAATGTATTAAAAACGTTAGTTTCTCTGCAAATAGCTAATATTGGCAACAGAAAAGTATTGGTATCGAGTATCGAACATTTTTCGTTCAAAATGTATTGGCGATAAACAAATCAATACAAAATGATCGGCAATACAGCAACCAACACTGAAAAAGTATCGCCGATACTGTATTGGCCGTGACCTTTACTTGGATACTAACAACTCTGAAATTAGATTAGTATAATTAAATGGCCACTATATGAAGTAGATTTAACAGATGATAGATAAGACCAGGCCCGTAGCTAGACGGGGGCTAGGGGGGTTGAGCCCCCTCGTTCATGACCTGAGACAAATTTGCTATTTTTCGCGGGAAAAAAATTATGCAAGTACTGGCACGACACTGGATAATTAGAATGGATAAAAATGTTGAATGAGTAACTGGATTCACATGTGAAATAAGTAAATGAATTAATATGTAAAATTATTAGCGGTATACACATGATGAATTAGTAATTTGATTCACATTTTGAATTAATTAGTGGATACAAACAGACTATAATGATCACGTCATGCGCCCCGAGCGGATGCATGTAAATTAATTGGATGGAACATTATAAAACACTAGACCTCGGCGATCATCGGTTACTGTGTGATATTGACCAACGAGTTGATATAATAGCAAATTCAATAGTTATCGTCAGTCTTGCGGAGCCGCCATTTTTTTTCCGGCTCCGGCCCCAGAAATTTGACGGCTGCGGCTCAAGCTCGGCTCCGGCTTCCTATTAAGATAGTATCACACGAGACAAATTTTTTTGTAATTGTACCACGCAAACATGCCGCTGATAAAAAGTTATGCAAATTTTACCACGTTCACCCCCATCGTCTGGTTTTACTAAAAACAAACCATTTCAGTGCATCCAGAATCATATCATTATTTTCTACCGAGGTTTCACTAGTCGCCATTTTCATAAGTAACAAAAAGTTATTTCAATGATCAAATTAGCAAATAGTAAAATGATACAATACCCAGTAAGGGGGCACATTTACTTTTTCTTTATTTTTAGAGCATTTTCGAAAAAAAAAATGTTCTATTGTCCCCCGTTTTGTCTGTCTGTCGTCTGTCCGTTATCACCCTAAATCTCAACAACGATAAGTCCTATATATCATTTTGTAGGTAGTTTTTGCCGGTGTCGGTGTCGGCATTTGTACTTAGCCCGGTGTCGGTGTCGGCATTTGTATTTTGCCCGGAGTCGGTGTCGGCATTTGTACTTGTATTTATATTTATTATTTATAAATTCGAAGTGACTATTCGGACCCGGGAACCAATAAACTCCCAATAAAGCAGGCCCGTAGCCAGGCCAAAGTAAGCAGGGTGGCACCAATACCCAGTAAGGGGGCACATAAACTAGGAGCAAAAACTTCCCCCCAAAAAATACTAGAACTTTAATTAAATAATCCAGAACAACGTATGATAGTTCTTAGCCAATCGTTAATTTAAAGTTTTCATTTTTTTTAAATAAATACTTGGTAGATCTGTTTACCAACAAATATATTATTTCCCAAAGCGAGATTATTTACATTACAACAACTTGTCAACATTAACAGAATTGTGACTGAAAGCAGATAGGAAGGCTACTGGTTATGTTCGCTCTGTTATTCACTCAATCACTGTAAATCATGAAAAATTTTTAGTGTGCATCTCTCTATCAATATCCATGTTGGAGAAAGATTACACACAAACCTATTCAAGTCTTTTAGAACTTCAAAGAATGATCACACTCTCCACAGCTTATTTTCTCTCAGCCAGAATGAAACATTTCCAATCTACGTCACAATGGCACTACATTAAAGCCCAGTCCGTAGCTGGAGCTGTTGAGGCGCACCCCCCCCCCACCCACCTACAAACATTTTCAATACATTTTCAATAATTCGGGTGTAAAATAACGATTCTTTCCTCTATTAGCTATTAAGTATGTTAGTGTCTACATAGTCTTTCTCTTTTCTGAAAAAAATAGGTCTAGAACAACCATCTTTTATCATTGTCTGTAACCCTTGCCGTGATTTTTTTTCAGCATTCAGCATTCTCTGAGTGGCCGATTTTTTCAGGTCCTGGTGATAGTCCCCAAGTCCACCCAGCTTTAATTGGGTACCTGACTTTAAGTTGGGGGAGTAAAGGCGGCTGGGCGTTGTGCTAACCACACAACCCCTTCATATGCCGAGGTTATAGCAACAGATGAATTCTACACTTCATCAGCCCCGATGGCCCGCTAGGGTTAAGGGAACTTTACTTTACTTATTACATGTACAACTGGGTTGTAGAATAACTAATTGGTTCAGACAACTGGGATAAACATTGCATCCATTTTTATCTCAATATAACTGGTGTATTCATTTTTTTTATTAATTTTTCAATTATTTTTTTTAGTTCTTCTATGAATATGAGTTCTTCTACGAGAAGTGCAACTGTCCATTATGTGTTTGGGTCAGCAGCCGAATCACCTAAAAAACAACTTCCAACCAGTGAAGATGTTTTCAAGGCTATTGGTGGATGCTTAAAATGGAACAATACAATCATAGTCTTTTCAAGAGCGCACGCATTAGCAAGCACGAATAGAGTATTGCCTCTTAGTGACCCCCATTGGATGGCGATGAATGTTCGCGGAGCAAAGTGCACTAACAGAAGCGGCCATCTTTAATGTAGTTTCAAACAGTTCGCGCTATTGATGAAACGGCTGATTTGCGATGCAATTCGTTGAAAGATCGGTTGATTTTTTTTTTTTTTTGCGGCGATAGTAAATAGTTCTGCCTACCAATGAAATTTTCAATTGTGAAATTGGTGTATTAACTTTATCTTGTCGTTAACCCTAAATAATTGTTTTTATTTAATTAGCGTTTCATTTTATTTAAACACAAACTTTGTAGGTAGGCAGAACCATTTACTTTTACCACCGGATCCACCCTGTAAATCATCTTAGTGTTAAGGATAGGATTATTTAGTTAAAGTTATGGGTTATGGTTAGTGTTAGGTGTTAGGGGAATCAACCAGCCCTGAAAATGGAGCGTCGGAAGGTCTGAAATCCGCTTGTGTTGTCCCTTAAAACCTTCTCGAGGTCCGGGTGGAAACGGTAGACCCCCGCTAACGGCTAAACTGGGAGTCCGAATGTGATGGAAACTGCGAAAGCACCCCGTAGCAAGACGGGCATGGGAAGTGAGTCCCGGTATAGACGATACTGTTACCGAACGCACTACATTACACAAAGCGCTCGGTTGGCTGCTCTTCCGACCAAGCAAAGAACACAGGGCGGGCCCAGCCCTCAGAACCCCGTACCGAAAACGCTCTGTAGGTAAGGGGGCGAGCACGAAGCCCCCACAAAGCAGACAATGTTATTGTGAAAAGACACGGAGGCGAGCCCTCCAGAGACTTGGTCAGAGGAGCCTCGGCTCGGGCGCGCTCACAAATCGTCTTGCCCACTGGGTGACCTCTAACTGTCTGTGGGGGTATTATTTATTGGATAAGTAGCTGGATACACATGTTCAGTTAGAAACTGAATACACATGTTGAATTTGTAGTTGTAAACAATAAAACGTGTTACTCGATGCAAATGTTAAACAAGTTACTAGATAAGCATGTTGAATTAGATACTAGATACACATTTACAATTATTAACTGGCAATGAATGAGTAACTGGATGCACATGTTAAATAAATAAAAGGATACAAATATTAAATTATGTCATAGGATAATGCTGAAAATAAAATCTTTAATTGACTTTCGCATTCCCCCCCCCCTCCAGAAATGTGAGGTTTAGGGTTAGGGTAAGTAATACGTAAGCCAAACTATAGGAAAAAATAATGAGTCTAAATGATTGATTATTAGCATCAAACTTTTAAGTTTTTTTGTTTTTTTTTGCAAAACGACATTTTTGACAAAAGTGTTCTTTGAACTTCGAATTTTCTTTTGTTTAGTTGATTGTTTGCCTCAAATACATAACACATGTCATATATAATCATATCTATTCATACCTAGTCATATCTAGTCATAAAGCAGTCAAATATCATCCCTAACAATCAGTCTTGTAGCTCTTCTTCACGAGTTGTGTCATGTTTGCTGTTATATTAAACTATCTGAAACACCAGATGACGTTGTGTTTCATCGTTTCAGACTGTTGAAGTCTGTTGCCAGCTTGACAGCACTCTCAGCACATTCATTAATAACTCTTAGCCCTTCGATCTCTCTGGCACTCGCATAGGCCGGACATCGGCACCAAGTAGGATCAATTCTCAAGGCTGTGAACAAGTTGAATGAATTTTCAGTTACAATATCTGATAAACACTTCCGCTAAAATGACACAACTGAATTGGGATCAACCCTCCTCGCATCTTCTGTAATGCCATAGCCATGGCCTCCTTTTCGCCATCTGAATCACTGTCAGGCCGATCAAGTTTTCAGACAAATACCACAAGTGACCTCTCATTTTCTTCAGCGCAATGTCTGCTATTTCTTTGTTAACCCCAGCATATTCCAAACTCTGCAGTAGGCACAGATCATTCAAACGGTGCATCACAGCTGATGGTAGCACTAATCCAGCCTTTCAGGTGAACAAGGATATACACCGGAAATCCTGCAGCTCTTCTTCTGTGAGGTTGAGTTGCTCACGAAACAGTTACATTTTCTAGAGGACATAAATTTTTTTGCTGAATCGAGGATAAAGTCACCTGAACGGATGCAAATGCCGTCCTGGTTCACCAACGTCAGCATCATCGTTACTGCCGCCCCCATCAAGTTAAGAAACTCAAGATAGTCCTCGAGTTTTCTGACATGTGTGAAGGAAGTCGATAATGTCTGCTTTTCTCTCATAAAGCCAAGCTTTCATACTGTTTGTCAAGTCTGAGCTGGATGTAGAGTCATCTAAAGCAGCAAATCGTGATGTATCAAGGGTCGGCCGCGTTTCCTTGAAACATTTGAACAGTGAAATTTGTTGTCCAGATGATTTAACTAACTTGTCAAACACTGTCAAAGATGTGATGACGGCATGCTAGAAATAGAAGGCGTTTGTCAAACATCCGCTGAATAACTGTTATGGCCCCAGTACGAACTTTTTGGAACTTGTGTCAAAACAAAGACCAGCCAGCCATTCTGGGACACCTTTCCACTCATCTATCTGAACCACAGCTTTACCCATCAAATCATCAGTTGATCTTTGGAGTTGTGGAAGTGCAAAAAGTTTTTCAACTTTCACTCCAGAAACAACAATTGGCATTCGATCAACTAGCTCGTCTGATTGGCTACCAACATCTGGTAGTAATTTTCCATCAAAATGAGCAACTAATGGTGTGCTTGGCACAAACATCTTTTGGTTTACTATGATGATTGGCGAACATTTTTTCTAACTCTATTTCAATTCTTGTGGTTTAATTTGTTTTCTTTTTTTAGTTCTATTCAGTACGTGACCCGGAGATTTATACCATATTATATTGGTATCTCCTGACCAGACTTGCGAAGCCGCCATATTTTTTTCGGCTCCGGCTCCGGCTCCCACAAATTTGACGGCTCCGGCACTGGCACCGGCTCTCTATTAAGATAGTATCACACGAGACAAAAATTTTTGTAATTGCTCCACGCTAACATCCCGCTTATAAATAGTTATGCAAATTGTGCCGCGTTCACCCCCATAGTCAGGAACTTGAAAAATATACGTTGTCGGTTTTTCTAAAAACAAACCATTTCAGTGCATCCAGAAACATATCATTATTTTCGACCGAGGTTTCACTAGTCGCCATTTTCATAAGTAATAAAAAGTTATTTCAATGATCAAATTAGCAAATAGTAAATTGATACATTACTTAATATTTTTTAAAGACTTCAGTATTTATATTTATTATTGATAAATTCGAAGTGACTATTCGGACCCGGACAGGCCCGTAGCCAGGATTATTGCATTGGGGGGGGGGGGGGAGAATTTTTTTCGGCGGGGGGGGTGTGTGCCGAAGAACTGATTCTGGGGTACAGCGGCGGATCTAGACAATTTTGAAAATTGGCAATTTTGAACAAAAATATTTCGATAATTTAATGATAGCATACCTAAACTTGCGATAACAGGGAGATACTCCCCGGTCCTCCTGAATTCCGCCCCCTGGTGGGATAGAAGAAATGTTCGGGGGGGGGGGGCAAGATGGAGGTGCAAAGCGCCGAAAGCTTGCGAACGGAGAGGAGGGGTTTTGGGAGGGGACCTCAGTGAGTCCCTTCCCAAAGAAATTTTAGGCAGTTCCATATCCGGAATGGTGCATTTTAGTACCGATTGTTTAGCTATTAATTAGAAATATATAATTTTAACTACCTTTCAATAATGCATGGCATGTTACAGTTTTCTTAAAAATAATTTAAATAGTAAAGAGTTTTAATGATAAAAATTTATTGAGGCTGAGCAATTTCTGATTCCTGTTATAAATATATTTACCATTTGTTCTGCTACACAATTGTTACATAATAGACACCTGATTTATATCATTATACTGTTGGTTTAACGTACAACCCGGGAAGAACGACAAAGATGCACAAATATAGCTTAGCCATTTGTGTGATATTACTTATAAAATGATGAAAACAAAGAACAGATCTATCAACAATAAATTGACCAGTGGCAATTATTCAATTTAAAATAAAATTTATTCTGCTAACAAGTAAATTTGCAAATAAAATAACATCAATCAGAAATCACGGAGTTTGTACTTTATTATTTTATTATACATATGTGTAAAAGTGAAGTAAGAAGTCAATATTATTTTATTAACTTATTTAAGTTGCTAGTTGTCCTCAGAAGATATCAATATATAAAACCATTACAAGGTTGCGAACAGGCCCACCGACAGAAATTTCGGGTCCCTGGGCCAGTTGATCGGCCAGCTCAGTCCGGGCCCCTAAAACAAAATTGAACAAAATGATTGATGTTTTATAGCCGTTATTATTAAAATTTTGTCAAAAAGCTCAAATCATGCACGGGGAGGGGGGGGGGCTCAGGTCACATGAACGGGGGTGTCAGCCTCTAGCCCCCTCTGCCCTATGGAGCCTGGACCTGGGTACCAATAAACTCCGATTTTTATTCGGACCCCGTCCCAATAAAGTCTGATTGTTATTCGGACCCGTGGCAAATATGCACTATACATAAACTTTATTATTTTTTTTGTTGATTTTTTTATAATTGTTTGAATTGTATGATTTAATCGTTACTCAGTGTCTAGGGTTCCACTAAGTGGACTCTGTATTATTATTTTTTCGGGTTCCGTCTAATAAAGTTTAAATATAGCTAAGCTTAGTGCATAATTGCCACGGGTCCGAATAACAATAGAATTTTATCGGGACCCGGGTCCGAATAGCCACAGCCTTATAAATTTATCTGCTCTATTTCAGATATTTGTTTATAATTGTTTATAATAAAACTGTTAAATTCAGAAAGCTACCATTTTGTTTTTAGTCTATTACAAATTGTAGGAGGCAAACAATCAAACAAATTAGTAATTTTAAAGCTAAAAAAAGATTCTGCTGTAAAAAAAAAACATTTGGGAGCCATGGAGCCGCCATGTTTTTTCGGCTCCGGCTCCGGAAAAAAGTAGCGGCTCCTCGGCTCCGGCTCCGGCTCCGGCTCCGCAAGCCTGCTCCTGGCCAGGCTAAAAAAAATTTTTTTGCAACACTGGTGGTATATCTCTATACTTATAAGACGCATTTGCTGTCTGTCTATCTATCTGTCTGTCTGTTACCTTATTACTCAAGATCCAGACAACCAAATAACGTGCAATTTGGTACACGTACACATAATTACATGGGAAAGGTCATGGTACAGGTTTCGTTTCATCTCGATGGGTAGTTTAAATGTAACTAATTATTTTATTTTAGTATTTTAGTATTTTAGTAACCTCGACGGCGCCATAAATAAAACTCCTCTGTTACGTCATCTCCCGATGATGCATTTTACATTTTTAAATTTTCCTACTAATAAAGCCAAATAGAACTTGCGCGCTGGTGCTGTATCGTGCCTTTATGCTGCAAAGAATTGTTGTTGTTTTTTTCATGCTTCCCTGATTTGTACAGTTCGAGGAAGGTAAAGGAATGAAGAAGGATTTTAGAAGAAGTGTGAAGTCATAATAATATGTATATCTATCTATCTATCTATCTATCTATCTATCTATCTATCTATCTATCTATCTATATATATATATATATATATATATATATATATATATATATATATATATAAAGAGAGAGAGGGGGGAGGGAGGGAGAGATAAAGAGAGAGAGAGGGGGGCAGGGAGGAGAGAGGAAAGGAGGGATGGAGAGGGAGATAGGGAGGGGGAGAGAGAGAGGGAGAGGGGGAGAGAGAATGGGAGGGAAGGAAATAGAAAGGAAGGGAGGGAGAGAGGGGGCAGGGAGGGAGATAAAGGGCTGGGAGGGAGAGAGAGGGAATGAGGGAGGGAGGAAGGGCGAGGGAGGGAGGGGAGGGAGAGGGAGAGGGGGAGAGGGGAGGGAGGGAGGGAGAAAGGAGGGAGGGAGAGAGGGGTGGGAGGGAGAGAGAGGGGAGGGAAGGAGAGAGGGAGAGAGAGGATGAGAGAAATGGAAGGGAGCAGGCCCTATGAGAGGGGGGTGCAGCCGGTGCGCCGCACCGGGGACCATGAAATTTTAGGGGCCCATTATGAGTAGTAGATATAAATTAAAGTAAATATATTGAAAAGTAAAAAAAAAATATTTTTTTTTAATATATATTTTACGTCATTCGTATCAAATTGACATCTGTCAATGCAAAAAGGTATTGAAAACCTACTAGAGGCATCTATCAGAGTGGAATCTGAAAAATGGTACAACATTTTGAAACGAATTATTGATGCTAACCCTTTTTTTTAGAAGAACGTGGTCCTGCTTTTCAAGGCTCTTCGCAACGCATTGGTGACTCAAATAATGGATATTTTTTTTAGGTTAGATAGAGTTGCTTTCCCGCTGGGATCCCATTTTAAGAGAACATGTGCTAAAAGTAGAAGAGTCGCAGAAAAAGGGTGAAAGGCTGCAAGTACATTACCTCTCTAATGATTCTCAAAATGAATTCATTGCAGGATGCTCTGACCTTGTAAAGCAGTACATTTTAGGTGAAAGGCAAACGCCAAAGTATTATGCATTAATCGTAGATTCTACACAACATTTGTTTTGCGTTACTTAGTTTGCCATGAATCAGGATACGAAATAGCAGAACGATTGCTAAAATTTGTTAATTGTAGTGAAAAAAATGGATCAAAAATAGCGCAACTAATTACTGAAACATTGGAAAGCCATGCTATCCCCCTTGCTGATTGTAGGGCTCAAGATTATGATAATGCGGCAAACATGTCAGGCAAATTCAAAGGAGCACAAGCGATAATCAAAGAACAATACCCTACCGCCATATTCTCTCCTTTTGGTCGCCACACATTTAACTTATGTGGTATTGATGCTGCTGAATTTATTCCAGAAGCAATCACATAATTTGGAACTTTACAAACAATTATTCAGTTGGAGTCCAAAAAGATGGGAAATATTGTAAAACCGTTTGTAGCTCATCTTCCAGGGGTTAAGTTGGCCTTAGAAAACCTGCTAGAACTCAATATCACTGCAAAAACTAGGAACGAAATCACTGGATCTCTATGTTATGTCATTTCTTCACCTGCATCATAATGTCAGTAATATGGTACAGAATATTAGTTCCCATTGGTTTTTGTAACAAAACCATTCAAGCCAGTGGTGCAACTTTAGATGTGGAAGCTGCAAACATAGAAAGCTTGCTTTCACAACTACAGGCATTCCGAGAGAGTTGGAAAGCAATATGGACTGAATCTAAACTTGTTGCATCCAGTCTTCAGAGAAATCAAATTGTTTAGGAACTATGCCAGGAAAAAAAATACGTTTCCACGATGAGGGTGCACCTAATGGAAATTTACTGAGGAAGCACGCTTTCGAAAGCATATATTTTATGTAATTTTGGATAATGTTATTGGAGGGCTTACAGTTTGTTTTAGTGCAGCAAAACTGATTTCTGATAACTGCAGTTTTCTTTGGAATTATCAAAAAATGTCAGAAAAGGAATTAAATTGCAAAGCAGCGAGACTAGCGGAGACATATTTTAATGACAATCTCTGAAGACCTTAAACAGGAAATGAATCACATAACAATGGTTCACAATGCCAATTTTGGTGGAAAACAGTTGGGCGCATTGGAATTGCTAAATGCTTTATGCGAATACAAATTAGAAAGCATATTTCCCAACTTGACATTCAATTTGAGAATATTCCTTACAACACCAGCCACAGTAGCATCTGCCGAAAGAAGTTTCAGCAAACTTTAACTCATCAAAAATTATCTCAGGTCTACCATGGGTCAGGATCGCCTGAACAACCTAGCTAGGCTCAGTATTGAGTCTGAAATTGCAAAGAATATAGACTTTGACACTGTAATTCGTTTATAATTATTTATAGCTGAAAAATCTAACCCTTTTTCAAGTTTTTTTTAATTTTAATTATTAAAGTTTCAACTTTTTTACATACACATTCTAAAGTAATAAACTGTGAAAGCTGAGCAGCCAAAACTAATTTTTGCTTTATATAAGAGGGGCCCCAAAAAATCTTGCACCGGCACATTTTACTCCTCTCCAGGGCCCTGTTTTAGTTTATGTCAATTGTCAATCACAGTTTTGTGAAGCCAAAAAATTATCATCTTCCCTAATATTTTGGACCCTACCAACTTCAACATACTGGTTGCGCCCTGACTTTTAACATCATACAAGATGGAAAAAAACCTATTCTTTCTATTCATTGCAATCTCTGGTTAAAAGCTTAAGTTATCTAGTCTTTTTTTTCTAGGGTCAGCTTAGGTGAACAACATGTTTCTACTGTCAATAATCATGTAGAAGTGCACCAAATTATTAATCAAATAATAGTATTATTAAAACAGTAAAATAATTTGTTTTTTCTTTTGCATTTAACAAGGAGTTCTATCTGAAAATCATTTGTTAACGCAATAGTTTAAAGATTTCTTAATTACATATTACTTTCCGTTTTGCCCTTAATTCTATCAATGTTAAAATCAAAACAAAGCATTAAAAAAACGTTTTTTATAAAAATGCACTGAAAAGTAAAAAATAACTACTTTATTATGCCATTTTGCAGCCCAAAGGCAAATTGGTGTGGCAATTTCAATTCGGCACAATGTCGAACGGTCAACCGCTTAGGCTAGACGATTATGTATTAAGATGTTTGTTTTTCTGAATCTTTCTAATCCTACATTTTAAAGTTCCTCCTATCAAACAAATTCATTCATCATTGAACAGATTTTTTTCATACTGGTACAGTTTTAAAACGTACTAATATGGGAAGACAATATATATTTAAAGTTTTCTGGTGAAAGCTGTGAAGGAGTCACATTGCATTTCTGCATTTAAATGCACAACCAAAGAAAAAACTGAAATGGCATCTATAGATTTAATAGGATTGTGTGGAAACAAAAAAAAATTATAATTTAGTAATGGGGTTTAAAACAATTCATGCAAAATCTCATGGAGCCATAGTGTTTGGAAATTCCAAATGATTCACTACCTAAATAATGTGAAAATCTAAAATTTCATATGGATTGTTCTTTTAATGAGGTACACAGGTTTTGTGTCGTGCTAATGTTTTTTAAGTAGATTAATGTAACTAGTGTGTTATGAGTAATAAATAGTGTGTTGCTAATATGTTGTATGTTGCTTATGTGGAATTTGTGTGTTGATTATGTGGCAGTAGGGTGTTGCTAGTGGTTTAATACGAAAAAAAGAACTCACATAAAGAAGGAGATACACACGAACTAATACACAATTATTTGATAACACGAACACACACTGAAATATAATAAACACGACGAACAAACTCAAAATATATAAAGACACACATGTACACACACAAAAATATAAAAGAAACATATACAAAAATATTGTTGAAAAAATGTCGAATGCTCTCAAATATCAAAGGAGATTCACACATGTAATGCAGATGTCGGATGTACAATTTTGTGCTATTTCGTTAAAACTTGGATCTTTTTGCTGCTTTTCTTTTATATGAAACTCGATTAAGTTGTAATATTTCATCATGTCCATGTAGGTTGGCAAAACGTTTGGTGGCATATTACAAACGTTTCCAAACTCTGGACAGGTTTTTGTGCTTATTTTACATGCTGACATGCTAACAAAACAATATAAATACGGTTAGAAATAATTTTTCAATATTTGCTGTTAATTTATATATTTCAAATTAAGCACTATTTAAGTTAGAAGTACATTCAAATGTACCTTATTGACTAAATACTTACATATGACTGTACAAATAAATTTTAATAAATTTAAAAAAAAAAGAACTGTAATTGACGCAGTTTTGTTGATAAAGAAAGCCAAAAAATCTTTACTCTGCTTGGGGCATCTCTAAAAATAAATAGAATCTACACAAAACTTGGTAAGGCTGTTAGTTAGCTCGAAATGTGTTGCTATTAAAATAGCAAAATTAAAAAAAAATTTCGCACCACCCTACTGTACACGTGTCTCCATGTCCCTTATAGCAAAACTCTCATAACCCTACCCGATTGAATTTAATGTTTCTACTCTGCATACCCTTACTCTGCCTCGAGTCTTGGTCCGTCTTTCCTTGGACCCATTGATAAATAAATCTTTTATTTCTAACATTATGTATAGTTTAGAATTTAGATTGTCACCCTGGAAATTATTGAATTCCTTGACATTCTCTGTCCAAAGCCCTTGCATTATAACATTTAAACATTCCTATCCGACAATCACTAAACTCAGTAGGGGTAAAACGAGCAATGCGCGAAGGTAAAAAACTTAAGCGATCGCCGGGTGATTCAGTCTAATTATTCCATAAAATAAACGTAAATATAAATTTTCTACATTTTTTAAGTGCACCAAGTGAATAACTAGTTAATGGACATCCCTCCAACTTTGGCCGAAAACAAACGTTTCGTTTTGCTACAAATGATTTAAAGCGACTAGTCGTTAGCACAAACACAAATATAGAAGATACACACACACAGAGAGAAAAAATAAAAAATATAGCCGAAATCACATAAATAGTGAAGATACACATGAACACACACACAAATATAGAACAAACACACAGAGAAAAGTACAATTACAACCGAAGTAAAAGTACACGTCAAATCAAATCACTATAGATAATACTAGGGCTGTACCGGAATCCGATTCCGGTTCCTGTTAAGCCGGATTCCGGCAGTTTTAATAAATCCGGTTCCGATTAAAATGTGTTGGATTTAAGCCGGATTCCTTTGTTGTTTGAAATTTTGGTGTAAGAAATTTTTTTGGCTCAACATAATTTTCATACAATTAAATTATAACAATAACTTCCTTTCTTTCTTTCCTGCATTTTTAAATATACATCAACATCGATCGCATTTAGTTCTATATGTAAGTAAAAATATATTAAATAAAAATTAAATTATTACAAATACTTTATAGAAAACAACGTTTTTCTTGCGTCCTAAAAAGCAGAAAATAATTTCTGAATAAATTGGTCAAATGGTAATAGACTTTGTAAGAGCTTCTGATTTTTATAAAAACGAAAAACGTTGGGCGCATGAACCCGAATATCCAGGTCCAGACCTTTCTAACATACTCTCAAAAAAGCCAGCTCACTGAGCATACATCTTCTGTGCCAAAGACGTCTACGGTGGCTGGGTCATGTGCATCGAATGCAAGATGGTTGCATACCAAAGGACATCCTATATGGCGAGCTGGCCACGGGGCATCGCCCCGCTGGTCACCCGCATCTGCGCTTCAAGGATGTCTGCAAACGCGACCTCAAATTGACTGGCATCAGCCTCGACAATTGGGAACAGCTCGCCGACGACCGGAGCGGGTGGCGACAGGCCGTTCACAAAGGCATCCTAAATGGAAAACAACTACGCAACCAACAGTTGGAAATAAAAAGACAAAAAAGGAAGATTACACAGCAGAAACAGGCCCTCAACCCTACATCCAGCTTCAACTGTGATCACTGCGGTAGAGCTTGTCGATCCAGGATCGGTCTGATGAGCCATTCCAAATCCTGCTATCAAAAACACGACTGATGACTTACCTAGAGCGCTACCATCATCTTCCGAGATGGACGGATGCCTACTACTACTAATACTACTATATAACATATCCACGAACACACACACAAAAAGAGTAGATGCACCCGAACACACAAACACAAAAGTAAAATTAGGTGTGAAATCACATAAATATAGACAATACATACATGAACACACACACACAACTATCAAAGCTAGACACAAACACTCACACAAATATAGAAGATACACACGAACACACAAATATAGAAGAAACACACAGAAACACTCACAAATGTAAAATTGCACGTGAAATCAAATAAATATAGAAAATACATACATTAACACACACACACACATACACACACACAAATATCGAAGCTAGACACGTACACTCACACAAGTATAGAAGAAACACACGAACACACACACAAATGAAAAATTACACGTAAAATCACACAAATATAGACGAGACACACGAACACACACACACACAAACACAGACAGAAAAGTAAAATTACATGTGAAATCACATAAATATAGAAGATGCACTTGAACACACAAATATAGAATATACACAAGAACACACACACACACATACAGCAGCAACACACAAACGGAAAAGTAAAATTATAAACGAAATCACATAAATATAGAAGATACACACGAACACACAAATATAGAATATATACACGAACACTTACTCAAATATAGAAGGTACACACGAACGCACACACAAAAGAAAAAACTACAATCGAAATCACACAAATATAGAAGATTCATACGATTACCAACTGGTTAAACATTTTTTATCCATTTGCAGGCTGTATAAAAATATACAAAGTGCATTAGACTAAGATTAAGGATGAGATAGCCACTTGGATCAAAACATCATTACAAATATTTTCAGAAAATTGGGAATAAAAAAAAACAAGAAATGTATTGAAAAATCACAAGATAAATAGTTTTAATAACATTTATTTTTATGTAAAGTTTACATGAATGCAGGCCCGTAGCCAGGAATATTGGGGCCGAAGACATTTTCGGGGGGAGGGAAGACAATTTTTTCGGGGGGGGGGAGGGGGGGCGAAGAAATGATCGGGGCGGATCTAGACAACTTTGACGGGGGGGGGGGCAAAACATTGACCCCCGGGGGGGGGGCTGAAACTATTTTCATTGTTGAAAATTGGTCTTATAACAAAAAATATTTCGATAATTTAATGATGTATTACCTAAACTTTCGATAACGAAGGGGGGGGGGGGTAGAAGAAATTTTCGGGGAGGGGCGAAAATGGAGGCGCGAAGCTTGCAAACGGAGAGGAGGGGTTTGGGGAGGGTATCTCAGTAAGTCCCCTCCCAAAGAAATTTTTTGCAGTTCCATATCTGGAATGGTGCATTTTAGTACCGATTGTTTAACTATTAATTAGAAATTAATTAGAAATAGATAATTTTAACTACGTTTTAATAATGCATGACATATTGCAGTTTTGTTTAAAATAATTTAAATAGTTAAGAGTTTTAATGATATAAATGTATTGAGGCTGAGCAGTTTCTAATTCCTGTTAAATATATTGACCATTTGTTCTATTACACAATTGTTACATAATAGATACCTGATTTATTTATTATACTGTTTGTTTAACGTACAACCCGGGAAGAACGACAAAGATGCATTAATAAAGCTTAGCTATTTGTGTGAAATTTCTTATAAAATATTGAAAACAAAGAACAGATCTATCAACCAAAACAGTCGCAATTATTCAATTTAAAATAAAATTAATTCTGCTAAAAAGTAAATTTGCAAATTAAATAACATCACTCAGAAATCACAGAGTTTGTACTTCATTATTTTATTATACATATGTATAAAAATGAAGTCAGAAGCTAATGTTATTTTATTAACTTATTTAAGTTGCTAGTTGTCCTCAGAAGATATCAATATATAAAACTATTACAAGGTTACGAACAGGCCCATCAACAGAAATTTCGGGCCCCTGGGCTGATATTAATATTTTAAAAAGTTGATTGGCCAGCTCAGTCCATGTCCCTAAAACTCGCCGGGTCCCTGGGTATTGGCCCCCCTGCCCCCCACTTATTGGCACTTGTTGCGAACTTATATTATTATACGTTTCAAATTTGCAAACTTCGTGGTTTAGCCAGCCCCGTAGCCAAGGGGGGCACTGGGGGGCCGTGCCCCCCCCCCCCGCTAGGTGGGGAATGCCCCACCCCACTTTAAAAAGAAGAAAAAGAGGAAAAAATAAAGAAAAAGTAAAGGTGCCCCCTTGCTGGGTATTGGTGCCTCCCTGCTTACTTTGACCTGGCTACAGGCCTGGGTTTAGCACTGAATTTACCTAAAAATGCTTCAGCATTCAGATTGTCTGTTAAATCTTTTTCAAATGCAAGCAGGAATCGATTGCTTAGGCGCTTTTGTGACATTTATCTGCGATATGGGGTGAGCATTCGTGTGACGGTTGAGAAACTGCTCTCACACACGGCTGTTGAAGCACCAAATGCCAAAGCTGCCCAAAATACCCAGATGTGAACTTCAATAAGATTCAATCTTTTATGCCCAAAAATTAGATAAGCTATATATGTAAATAGCCTGAATGATTGCCAAAATATAAACTTTTAAGTTTTTATTATTATTGATTTATTAAACAAAATGATTGATGTTGTATAGCCGTTATTATTAAAATTGTGTAAAAAAACTCAAATCATGCACGGGGGGAGGGGGGGGCAGGTCATGCACGGGGGGGCTCAGCCACCCTAGCCCCCCTCTGGCTACGGGCCTGCATGAATGCACAGTTTACATGTAACAAAATTGAGTGTTCTCACTATAGATTAGATATTATACAGATTTCGCAAGCCTTGTTTTGAAACAATGTTTTCATCTCCGCCATACTGCAATAACTGTATTCTACAGTACCTGACAATGGGAGGATTCCCATTTTGTTTGTAATTTTAGCAATTTATAAAACAGCTGAAAAATAAAGGAAATACTTTTGTTTATCTTGGCTTTATTTGCTTTGATAAGAGATAGCGAGAAGTTTCAATTTATTTCGATCATTTATAGAATGTAAAGCTTCAGGTTATTAACTAATATAAAAATATGTTGTTAATCTTGTTTGTTGCTAGTTTATATTAATATGAATGTAAATTTTTTATTTACAAGTAAGGAAAGCTACAAGTGATTTAAAGAAAAAAACTGTTTGCTCCAATAGTTTGGTTATCATAATGATGAGAAGAAAGTGTAAAAACGATCCAAACAGATTCTGCTACATATGTGGTTCAGTCGCTTTGCCATACAGGTAGTCGTCGATCATACATTTTGTTATTGGTGCTAAATTTGGCGATCAAGGCACCCTTTGCACCCAACATATGCTGTAAAACATGTTTCGAGGAAGAACCAACCTTCTCGTCCATGGTTTGCCAATGGTTTGGAGGGAAGGAAAGGAACACACTACTAATTGCTATTTTTGCATGAAAAATCTAGATATTATAAACAGAAAAAATAAACATCATATAATAAGGCCAGTACCTCATGGACCAGAAATTCCAATTCCAACACCACCTGACAATCTCGATTCATCAACTGAGTCAAGTGAATAAAAAGTGAAATAAACACTTACTTTTTAATATAATCTGATATAATTCATGTTTAATATATAAATGTAAGTCTTATTAATTAATTTTAAGACCTTTATATCAATTTTAACCTTGATTTTCATCTAAGTCGATGTTTCTAGGCAGCCATTTTGGATTGTTTACACTCGCGAAACGCGAAAACTCTGCAAGAAGCGATGCCGCGAAATTTCTCTGCACCGCCGCGGAAGTTCTCTGCACCGCCGCGGAAGTTCTCCGCGGTTTGAGCATCTCCATATAAATACATTGCCGCGAAATATGGTTGAATTTCGCGAGCTACCTAGATACGCGAAATTCGCTTTGGTTTGAGGATACCTTTAAAATACATTTGACTTAAAACCTAATCATATACTGTCTAACACTAAAATGTTTTTAAAATAGTTATTTTTGTGACATACTACATTTTTAGCACGATTTAATTCACCTCTCTCTTTAAATATGAATATTTTTTTCACAATTAAACAAATATTTTATAAAATATCATTGTTTTAGTAATCGAATGGGTCTCGTCAAGGCATCCGTTTTGTATTTTTAAGTGTTTTTTCACATTTGCGTCGAGAACCGGTCTAGCTGCGCAGACACGCACAACACAGTCGTACCGGTCTTTGTTATCGCTATTTAAAGATTTGTTCGTGACGTAGCATGTTTTTCAGTCGATTGCCGCACGACACGTACCATCGGCAAAAAATGTAGCGATCTGTGGACTGTTTTAAATTTGTAAGAACATTTTTACTGGTAAGATGTAGTAATTATTTTAAATTTATATCTGGACGTTTTTTGAAAACCATACTTACAACAGTTTTGATTTGAAAGAAGTTAACTTGACTAGCATCGATTCGGTAACAAAAAGTTTTCCTTGAAGGGTATGGGTAGAATGTTTAAACTAATTAACACAATGTAAACAATAACACTACGTACAATTTTTTCAACTACATATGCAATGGCATAAACCTGGAGTTTAAAATTCTAACACCTTCTTGTCTTTATTCGTCTCTGATATGTAAACTATACATTCTTAATCTTGACGACTGCTATTGTGTACAAAGAATCGTGTAGGAAATTCACCGAGCTAACACAAATCACATATTTACACTTTCTAAGAAATAATAGTTGATACTCTACTGTAGAATTGAGAGTCCTGGGTTCCACAAGTCCACCCAGTTTTAAATGGGTAATTGACTTAAGTTGGGGAAGTAAAGGTGGCTGGGCGTTGGCCTAACCACACAATCCCTTCATATGCCGAAGTTATAGAGACAGGTGAATTCTACACTTCATCTGCCCCGATGGCCCGTTAAGGCTAAGGGAACTTTACTTTTTTTTTTAGAAATAATATGTATAGACACTGTTATTATGCGAAATACTATAAATGAAAAAAAAACTATGTTTACATATTTACTCATTTTACTATAGGTGTTAATGCTATTACAACTTGTCATGTTCTTTTTCTGATATTTTTGTTTTTGAGCACGTCATATTCATCATTTCAATTAAGAAATGGGCAGAAGTCGTCATTTGTATCGAGTTTTTGTGGGGATTTAGGAATTTATGTTCTTTAAACGTTGATACAAATACTAACTAAGGGACGGTTTTATACCTCCCCCACTCCCCATAGCCAGTGAGTGACCATGGAAGAACACGAGATAAATTAAGTAAAATCTTAAATTGACTCAAAATATTCCCATGCCTATCATGAGAGGTCATTCTGGACCCTCGGTTAGTCTAGTGCTTAACCACACGACCAGTCGTCCGTGCTTATTTATATCAGAAACTGATATTTGTCCATCACATCGTTTAAGTATGTTTCCCCATTAAAATTAATAAAATCTTTTGTATTTCCAATTCGATTGTGTAATGTGTATTTCTATTAGTTCTGTGGAATTTAAGTGAATTGTACGTTTTTGCTCATGAATTTTAAGCATTGTAATAGTTTGTGTGATTTTTCCATTTATTGATATTTTTGTTTAGTAAATTAGTGAATTGTTTTTGTTTTCTAAACATTATGTTGTCTATGCATGCCATGAAGAGTATGAATTTGTAGACACTTTAGTTAATATGTATTTTTAAGATTTTAATTAATTTTTATTAGGCTGAAATCTGCCGCTATATGGAATGGTGTCATCTAGACCTTGCATATTCTGTATGTTTTGCTGAAATATACTGATTTCCGCCTCTTTGCAGCGAACATAGCTTTCCGAATATAGAAAGATTTTTCCTAGCAGATACAGTCTTTACAACGCTAAAAAAAACGGCTTAAATAACGGCTGTTAAATAACATACATTTGAATACATAATCATTTACTTTAATATATAAGACAAAGAGTTCGCGAACTCCGGGGGATGAGGGGGACCTTACCACGTTTCGCACCGTGATCTCAGTGATATAAACTAATAAATAAGAGACAGTTCATGATTAGGTTTGTGTAGTGGCAACGCCCTGTATTGCAGATATTAAAAATTGAACACAATAAGAAAACCGAGATCTAATTTTAAATATATATAAAACGGCAAACGTACACTTCTTTAGACCCAAAGATTATATGAGCCATATACAAATGGACACTTACGAAGAAAAAAAACAACAATGAGAACATTATTTTTAAACAAAGCACATAAATAAAGACATAAAATAAAGAAAAATACATAGCACGTAATTAAAGATATAAATAAAGAAAAATAATTGTTGTTACGTTTTATAGCTTATTTATTTTAAAGCCATAAGTTTCTTTAAACTTTCTGAACTTGTAGTTCTTGAGTAGGAATATTTCTTCTGTCCACCATTTCGTCTACTTCAAGTCTTTTAAATCTTCCTTTTAATATTATGATCATTGGTATACAGCACGTTATAGCGCCTACTGCTGTCCAATTCATCCACATTGAACCTGAACAGAGATAGTGGAAAATATGAATTAATTAGCTACTTAATAAAAGGCAAGTGTGTGTTATTAGTTCCACCAATGGTATTTGATAAAGTAATCACGTGACTCGCTTCCGACCTAACCGATCACGTGACTTGCTTTCGACCAGAAAGAGGATAAACACCACGAAATATAATCGCAAATGAAATATAAAACTCCGCCCGTCCTTCGACGTGCTTAAAACTCTTATTTAATAAAAAGGTATTTTGAAGAAAATCTAAAACATAATCGGCTAACCTAGGAGGTAGACAGATCGACCGTAACTTGCGCGCGGGTGCTGTATCGTGCCACACAAACTTGCCTTTGGACTGCAAAATGGCTATAAATAATCTATGACGTCATTTCCAGATGGTACATTTTTTTGCAGAATGGGAAATCCGTCGCTATAAATAAAAATCCTCTGTGACGTCATTTACCGATGGTACATTTTTTAAGTTTCCTACTAATAAAGCCGAATCGAACTTGCGCGCGGGTGCTGTATCGTGCCTTTGTGCTGCAAAATGGTATAATAAAGTAATTATTTTTAGAGCATTTTCGAAAAAAAATGCTCTATTGTCCCCGTTTTGTCTGTCTGTCTGTCCGTCCGTCATCACCCTATATCTCAACAACCATAAGTCCTAGACCCATGATGTATATATCATTTTGTAGGTTTTGGCCTGCCAAGAAATGACTTTTTTCCATTTCGCAATCTGACCTCTCAGGGCCGTAAAAGGGGCCTTATAAAGTACCGTTTTTTACTATATAAGCTATATTAATAATGGACCGCCCTATATCTCAGCAACCATAAGTCCTAGACCCATGATGTATATATCATTGTGTAGGTCTTGGCCTGCCAAGTGTACATCAAAAGTCCACTTCGCGATTTGACCTCTCAGGGCCAAAATATAAGAGTTTTTTTATGTACCGTTTTGCTTATATTTTAAATATAAATAATAAAAGCTAATCAAAGGGGCGTAATCATTATTTTTGTAACAGTTATTCAACATGACTTACTTCCCGTACTTTATATAAAACAACAATTGACGGAGTTTTCGGACGAAAATGACTACAATTTAGAATGTTTCAATTATGAGTCCTATTTCAGTGACCACAAACCACTTGTAGTTAGATTTAAGAGAAAATTATTTTGTTTTCAAATATAAAGAAACGTCCTTTTAATATCTTTTTTCAGATATATGCATTACACAATTGAATTTATAAACATTTCCAAAATTTCCAAATATTTACTGAAAGATAACAAACGTACTGATACATAACATGAAAATGCGCTAACAGGTCCTGTGTCCAGAATGGAACAGGCTTAATTGCTTGTTTACTTTTCAGTGCATTTTTATAAAAAAAAAATTAATGCTTTGTTTTGATTTGAACATTGATAGAATTAAGGGCCAAACATAATGGATGAGATAAATTAACACCCATATCTTTACCTAATGGTTTTTAGTTTGGTTTGTTGGTCAATTTTGTTTGATTTGGTTGGTTTGGTTTGGTTTGTTGGTTTGTTTGGTTGATCGGTTTGTTTGGTTGGTTGATTGGTTGGTTTAAGTGGTTAGCGTTGACAGGAAAAACGTAATTTGTGACGGGTTTGGCTTGGTTGGTTAGGTTGGTTGGATTGGTAGGCTATGTTGGTTTGTTTGGTTGATTGGTTAGCTGGTTTGGTTGGTTGTTTGGTTTTGTTGGCTTGATTGGTTGTTTGGTTGGTTGGTTGTTTGGTTTGGTTGGTTAACGTTGACGGGTAAAACGTAATTTGCGACGTATGAAATGTAGGTCCTTTCTGTACATTAGGAACGTGGCATAAATCTGCACCTAATTAACCTAATTAATCGCATTTTACAATCAAATAGTTTAATTGATTATGCGGTAGACGGTTCGACCGTGTTTATAACTTCTGCGGCTTAAAATAGTCTTGGGAATTCCAAAACTGGAAATCTAAACACAACAAGGAATTATTATATCGCAGGTAGCAAGCAGCCAGCTTCAGCAGGCTTTTCAACTAGTATTTAATAAAATGGTATTTTAAAGTAAATATTAAATAAATTGTTATTTTAAAGTAAATATTTAATAAAATGAAGGAACAAAAAAGTTAATTTAAATGTTAGTTATTCTATCAGTAAGCAGACTGTTTGTAGTTTGAGTTGCCGTTCATCACTCGCTCACAATAGTTTTGTGGTTGTTGACAGCTGAGTTTAATTGTAATGTAAAATGGACGAGCCTCGCTGTTCAAAAAAATGGCCGTCTGTTATCTATTGTGATTATGTAGTAAGATATATTGGGTAAGGTTTTTTTTGTTTTTTGTGTGAACATTATTTAAAAAAAAATGTAAAAAATAGAAAATTCCACTCGTCGTACGACGGGCTAAAATACGTGTCTTAAATAATTTATATAAAAATAATTGACTTTGAAGTAATAGAACGTAGCTAACAAGTAAAAGATAAATAAACTTTTATTACAAACAGACATAACAAGAGAAACATTCACAATCGGAATGAATACTCACTGGTTTTTAAATAAAATCACCCATTTACAAATATACAACACACATTGAAAATACTCATGAAATGTATAGTAACATAAAGGTTTAGTGCCAATAGTCGAAATGCCACCTCTTTACCAATTAAATACGCCTTAAAAGCGATAAAAAAAAGTATTAAATGCTTATTTAATTCTATATGCAATTTTAGTCATACAAGAATGGGACACACAAAAGCTGACTAAATAATATAAGCGACAAATTACAAATTAATTACTTATACATCGAAAACATATATCTTAAATAAAAAAATCAAATCCTGCTCTGTCTGACCAATTATGTCTAACAAATATGACAATCTCTTTCATACAATACTTGCCCCATTGTCACTTTGACATTGGCAGGTCGTACATAGCCTACGTTCACATTGGCAGGTTTAGTATATATATATATATATATATATGTGTGTGTGTGTGTGTTTGTGTGTATATATGCCGCTATTTTATTTAGCGGCGCTGATGCATATCTGCCATGCCTACAGAGCGGCTGGGTGAGTGTGCCTTAGGGTGATAACTATTTTCATTATTTTTCGTAACTAAACTGAAACCCCTTACATTCGAGGAACAATTGTATGCAGAAGACAGTAGCAACATTAATTTTTTTTAAATTGAAAAAGATTCCCCCACCTTTTAATTTTTCACATATCTCGCAGTTTGACTATCGGTTTCAATTTCACACTGAATTTTTATATGACTTTCTAGACTGCTTTTTAGCAAATTCCAGTCAGTTGTTTCCATTTGTTTATAAACAAGGCATTTACAGATGGTTGTTAATTTTTTTTCTTTGTTTTGATCCCAGCTATACCATGTGAACTCGTTGCAGCATGGGGTGAGTTCACTATATATAACATCGACTATCAAAAAACTCAACCTCCAGCCAGCTCTTCTCAATCGCAACCTACACAAACATATACAACTGTCTCACAACCTATATAAATATATACAAATGTCTCACAACCTACACAAACACATACAACTGTCTCACAGCCCACACAAACGCACACAACTGTCTCACAACATACACAAACACATACAGCTGTCTCACAGCCCACACAAACACATACAACTGTCTCAAAGCCCACACAAACATATACAACTGTCTCACAGCCCACACAAACACATACAACTATCTCAAAATCTTAGAATAATGAAACCTCTGCTTCTTCACCCGACTCGCCAACCTATTCTCCAACGTCATCTTCTCCTGAATGCAAACCGAAATACCAAAGAGCTAGCATTACAACAGCGATTTGCTAGTACTAAAAACATTTCTACACATAAAGCATATGATGTTCTTGCAACAATTGATGAACAGGTCAGGATGTGCCGGTTCCAAGTCAGGCGGGTGTCTGGAAAAGAGTAATCTCTGAAGGACAGAAATGAAAACCAAAATTGTTCAAAAACTTCAAAGCAAAGATTGTCTCCAGTTTGATGGTAAAAGAGTGCAAGGGGAAGAGTATCAACTAGTTGTGCTGAAAAATATGACAACCGAAATCAAACTCGGTATTTTTAAATGTGAGAGTGGTTTTGCCGCAGCCTTTCACACGGAACTACATCAGCTAATTGATGAATATGATGCGTGGAAAAATATTTGCATGAGAATCTGCGACACGACCGCAGTAAATTCTGTTCGTTTATATTGGATTGTACAGCTCATACAGGATGATGTCTGAGCAAGGGCTTTAAGCACCATGTACTTGACCTCCTTCTGAAACATGTCATGAATTTCCTTATTGAAGAGCCAACGAGCAAACCAGAACTCAACTATTCCTTCATTGACAAATTAACACAAAATTATGTCACTCTAGTTGCGACAGATGATGTTATCACAGGCGAGAACCCTGGATGACAAGATGATTTCAAGTTCTTATATGAATTATGTCAGGCGTATCGTAATTACAAAACAACTTCATGTTGGCCTCGCATCAGCTGGAAGAAACTACCAAATTTACACCAGGCAAGATGGATCTCACGTGCGATATATACTGGTATAGCATTATTTCTGATACCAGAGTGGCGCAGCATCCTCGCTCTTGGCTACGACTTCATCTGCTAAGAATGGGCAAATGCTTGGTTCCATTCACAATACGACAATGAAGCGTCCGTCAATGAACTGTTTACCTCACTCATCAAGATAAAATACAAGATGGCAATTAAGTGATTAAAGACCCATTGGTCAGTCGAGAAGTCATTAATTGACATTCCCAGATCTAACCAAATTGCTGAACGTGCTGTGAAACTGATGGAGAAACTTCATGCGAAATCGAGAAAATTTGAATTTTTTATTCTGAAGTTCATAGGACAAAATATGTGTTAAACATTTCTTGTAAATTCTCCACAGATTACTTACTAACTGTTCTGTATCTTATTTGTTAATAAAAGTTATATATATATATATATATATATATATATATATATATATATACATATATTAGGGTGGTCGAAAATTTTTTTTTTTCGATTTTTCTAAATTTAAGGCCTGCATTGTGTTCTGCCAGAAAAAAAAGGGTTCTCTGAAAAAATGAATACAATCGTGAAATATTTAGGGGTTGCAGAAAGGCAATGAAAACATTGATTTGGTACTAAATAGTAATTTAATGGTCTATGTTAATTGTTTCATGTTAAACATGAAAAAACAACCTCAAAAAAATAAAATAAAATAAAATAATAGAATGCAACAAAGCAAAGTGTTTACTATTTATGGACGTCATATTGACTGACTGCTTTTTGCTAGTCCAGTAACCACTGTGGTCTTCTTTGCATCCGGATATAAGAATTGCTTCTGGTCTTCTTTTCGGCATAAAACTTCATTGAAATCCTGAATCAGTTTCACTCCTCTTTCGGCTGTGTCATTAACCTTTCAAATTGGTTACAACCTTTTCTGTATTTTTGTATTCATTGTTGCTGCTCCATGTTTCAGGGGACATCTCCAGGAATGAATGTGGCAAACCAAGAATTGAGAAAAATGCCTTTGTATTGTTTGTAATAAAGAAGCTGATGGGCTGGTCTGCATAGAATCCATTGGAATTAAGACGCTGAGCTCGATTTGTAGATCCGGGTTTTTCTTGCATATTTTTAAGCATCTGAACCTTTTGCTTGGGATCAATATTTTCATCAAAAAGAAAGAGAGGCCCACTGTAATTTCACTTAGATACCATAAATGTCGACTGAAAGCTTTTTTTTTTGCTGCTTTTCCAATAACTAAATTAACGGAATTATATTTTTCTAAATCCTTCAGAAATTGTAGGTCAATTAATGGCGCCCTTGCTGGCTGTTGGGCTTGAACCCACAGTTTCATATAAGTACTGGAAACAAAACAGAGGAACTGAAACAGTCTTTGTTTTTCAGAAGGCTTCAGCTTAAACTGCTTCTTAAACATCCACATCTTGTAGCAATAAATTATTCTTGCCATTCAACGTGCTCTGTGTACAGCTCCTGGAGTATGGAAATGAATCTCACGTGGTGGTGTTCCTCCAAGAAATATGACAGCCAGTTCCAAAAATTCTCTGTAATCATCTCGTGGGTGACAAATTTGAAGATTGTCATTTGCAAACTGCAATGTCCTATCTTTGAAAAGGTCTACTTCAGTCATCCCATCTGCAAGATCATAGGATCCCTTCTCCATAAAATGCCACTGCTCTTTAAATCGTTTGAAAAGTGAAATATCAGGTCCAAATGAGGGCCCATTTATCTTCAATGAGGTGAACATCTTTTCCAAAACAATTTCCATCATATGGTGGCAGCAAGCAAGATGATTAAGACTTTTTTCAAGCAGCTTTTCAATTAAAACACAAGCCCCTTTGGAATCCCCAGTGTTACTTGCTGTTGTGTCAAAACTTAATGCTACCACTTTTTCACAAATGTCCCAGTCCTTCAGACATTCAACTATAGCTTGAGCTTGACTGTCACCTTCCCTGAAGCCAATTTAGGTACACCTAGCAATCACTCTATTTGCAGTCCTGTTACAATCACTGGCAATCTCTCAACATTCTCCCTGGCTTTGATATCTTGAAGCAATTTTCCATCCCAATGTACAGTTAATGGTAACTGTGGATCAAACAATCCTTTAACTTCATGTGCTGTTTTTTTCTAATCTCAGCTCTTACACGCCGTACAATACTTCGACTTAATGTCATGTAACTAACATTGTGACCAAGAGAATGAGCTGTAGCAGCTAGTAAATGGACTGCTGTACGATCACTAACTTGTGATCTATCTAATGCTGCAGAAACTTCTTTGGACAGAACAGACATTATTCAGGTTCATCAGTATTCGGGATAAGATGTGGTAAATGGAGAACATACCTAAATTTTCAGAGAGCTTGTGCAACCTCTAAATTTCATCTGAAAATTATGAAATTTTATATTTCTGTGTACTTTTATTGTGGTAATCAAATGTGGGGTTTAAATCAAAGAAAATATTTTTTTTTCCTCTTTATTTTGGACCACCCTAATATATATATATATATATATATATATATATATATGTTAGAGCTGCTGTTCGATTAAAAAAATTGATCGAAATTAACGCATGATTAAAAATATTATCGCAGATTAACGTACATTTTAATCGACACAATATAATACAATTGTTTGTATTCAAACTAATATGTCATAATACCATTCCATAACATTGGCATAATAAGCAAGTCAGTTTAATTTACGAAAGAGTTATGAATAGTTGTAACATTTTTATTAAGCATTAGCATATATGTCATTGAGATCAGTTTATTGACATTTATCAAATTACATCAAGTGATGCGAATGGTTTTTTTTTAATCAACATCAATGCCAAACATGTATTTTTCTCGTACCGTAGTTTCGGAACTAATGATGTATGTCAACCCCTCTTCCATCCTTCCCTGTGATATTTTGGTTTACTTCGCCCACACGTAAGTCTTGTTTACCATAGCCTCTACTACCTTATCTTACCATCCCAAAAAAAATACACACGTCATTTATATCTCAAATGTAACTTTTCTTTCATAAAATAATATTATAGCCAGAAAGTAGTCGCTCACTTATTATTAACGCGTTTTTTTATTTTATTTTACCCCCTTTCCCCACCAAGTGACCTTTTTGATACACTCTCCAAGTCTCCACACAAAGATGACATTACTTATGGTTTACCCAACCACCGTCCCAATACAGGTTGACACCAGTTCCATTGTTTCAAACTAGGTGCACGCGTCTGCAGATGTTCACTAAATTGTATTCAGGGTCATAAATTAAAATTAAGAAATGACAATCCTATTGTTTCAAGGTCATATAACAGTTTCTGCGTTCGGCTTTTTTTCCTTTCTTTTTTTTATCTTGTCTGATCTATTTCTGTTTATAGAATAGGCTTATTTACTGATTTTTAAATATTTTTTCCGCAACTCTGAAATAACAGCATTTGTGTAAAATTTAATGCATTTAAGTGTTTGCGATAAAAAATGTAATCATATAATTTTTTTTAGAGCATTTTCGAAAAAAAAATGCTCTATTGTCCCCGTTTTGTCTGTCTGTCCGTCATCACCCTAAATCTCAACAACCATAAGTCCTAGACCCATGATGTATATATCATATTGTAGGTCTTGGCCTGCCAAGTAAACACTTTGGTCCATTTCGCGATCTGACCTCTGAGGGCCGTAAAAGAGGGCTTATAAAGTACCATTTTTTACTATATAAGCCATTTTAACAAAGGAGCACCCTAGATCTCAGCAACCATAAGTCCTAGACCCATGATGTATATATCATTTTGTAGGTGTTGGCCTGCCATGTGTACATCAAAAGTTTATTTTGCGATCTGACCTGTCAGGGCCGGGCTTCATGGTTTCTTAGGGGCTTAAATATGGCTTATATTTTATATATAGATTATAAACTAATCAAAGGGGCGTAATCATTATTTATTTTTGTAACAGTTGTTAAACATGACTTACTTCCCTCTCTATACACGAAAATGCTTTAAACGCCCTGTTTTTACAGGCTTAATTTTTGCTTGTTATGCTTTAATTACACGTTAATTGCACTTAATAAACAGCCCTATATAAAATATTAAATTTAGCTCAGTGTCACGATTCTTCTAAAAAATAAACCACTGTCTCGTATACAGATCTATCAGCCGAGTCTAGACGTTTATTGACAGGTGTGATGTATATGAAATTGTTAGTGCAGCTGTTGCAGACGTGACCAGCAAGACGCTGTATTTTCAAATGCGATAAAAAAATTGGGCGCAAAAAAACAGATGATACAAAATTTTGACCTAATTATAACCGAGTTCACCAAACACTTGTCGTTCTTTTACCTCCACCAGTACACTATAGTACCTCCACCAATACACTACAATATATAGCCTAATGTAAACTAGTGAATGAATCTTTTCTCTTTTTATATCGACCGGGAAGGGAGCAGGAGGTTCACTTGTCGAAGGGCTATATAACAAAAACATCTTCATTTTATATTACAAGTGGGGCTTTTGCCGACAAACCTAGGGGTGAGGGACGAGGGTGTGTGCAAATTGCAACAGGGTGGGGGTGGAAGATCTACTTAATAAGTGAACGGACCTTAACTTCAAATTGTTGAGCGAAATTCTGTTATTTATCGATTTGGTGAACTTTCAGCATTTTGGTCAAATTAACGCATTTAGGTGTTGCGTTAAAAATTTTAATTGCAATTTTTTTTGACGCGTTAATCGCAAATAAACGCAGTTTTATCAGCAGCCCTAATATATATACATCAGTTTGGCATAGCATAAATTAATAATCAATTAATATAAGAATATTGAAATTTGATAACAATTATAGGTTTTATAGTCTATAACATTAGCTATGTGTAAAAAGATAAAAAATATGAGGTGGTCAAGTGGGAGAAATAGCCCCTCCCCCACCCCCCCACGATAAAAAAAATTACTTTTTGTCAATTTACTGTTGGAAGTACTGAAAGTTTTACAGCAGAATGTATTTAAATTTTCAGCAGCCAAAAATAAGTTTTTGAAAAACCAGTTTGTCGTTTATATACAGTTTGGCTAGATCATGGTAAGTAATTTATTTTGTTCCTTTTTAGATAATTTTTAACTTGTTGAGTTTTTCTTTTCTTTTTTATTAATAGATTTAAATGGTTAAAAAAGATAGGTAGAAATGTTTATAGCGTCAATTTCTCCCCAACTGATAAATACTTCATTATTTTATTAAATAAGCATTATTTTAAATATTTAGAGTCTTAATAGTAATAATTAATAAATATTATTAACTAAATGGTATTTTCTCATCGACAGTCCAAGTAACAATTTGATAGAATAAATCTAAATCAAAGTTTATTCTTTCTTTATTTGAAGAATGCCAAGAATGTATTCAAGAGTACAACTGAACAAGGTTTAATCCCACCAGATGTCATGAAGAAAGCTGATGATGCAGTCAATACTGGCCAGTCTATGGCAATGATGGATTTAATTTTACATCTTGGATGTTTCAAAATATTGGAAAATCAATGACAATTTATCAGCTAACTCAATTTTTGCTCAGAACGGACATTCCAGGTAATATCCTTTCTGACTTTCAAGCTTTTGGAATATGGCTTAGTATAGTATACATGCTTAGTTAAATTAGAGATAGACACTATCCAGAGTTTGAGAATGCAAGTATTTTAGTTGCACATCATTCAGGTAACTTGTCTTGAATTTTACCTGCAAGGCATGGTTTAGACTCTCTACAATTATTTAGATATTACCTAAAAGGCCAGATAAAACTATTAAAGAAGAAAAGTAAAGAGGACAATCTATTATTGCAGCTTCGAGTCTTGAATTTTAAAAGCTGCAGCGAAAATTGAGCTAACAATGCAAAGCAACTTAGAAAAGAAACTTTTCAAAGATGGCAGTGATTCAGACAAGGGCATTGAATTATATCAAATTTGTGATAAAGAGATTAAAAAACTAAGGATTAAACACTTACAATGGATGTAGAGAGATTTCTTATAATATCTAACATGTGGTATAAAACAAGTTACAAAAGATGATTGTGTATTATGTGTGATTGGTGTAAAATGTCAGTTGTGTTTTAAGCTGTTCTAGATAGAAAGTATTTTGAGGATGGTGATGTAGAAATTAATATTTTTATAGAGTGGTAAGTTCATAAGATAAAATGTTGGAGCTATTACTTCTGTACCCTGGTCATAGAAGACATTGCAGAAAGTTACAACAAAAGGTTCTTATTTTTTATTTAAGGTAATTTACTAATCTGTCATAAATACAATGGTATATAAACTAAATATTTCAAATATATTTTGATATCTTATTTATAATGTTTGTTTTACATAATTTCAATAATTTAAAACCAAAAGAAATAAAGAAAAACAACTATGTAACTGACTTTTTATATGGTGGCCAATTTTACGCCCCATTTCACCCCTATTGTTGTTCTGATTCTCCACGCGCTTGTGCCAAATCTCACTGTAAACATATATCTTGTGATATTATAATTAGGTTGTCCAAACCTACGTAAAAAAAAACCGTTTATCATTCTTGACAGGTCATTTTAGCACTATATTCATTAAAAGATTTGCTCCTTTAAAATGGTATAATTTATAAATAAAATGTATAATTTTAAACGGTATTCAAAGTACTTTTAAAATATGATAACTTTATTTCTGTTAATAAAAAAAAATATAACGAAAATTAAGATTGTTGCCATTTTAGCGGGAATTTTTTTTCTTGCATTTTAGTTTTTAGACGTAAGAAGTTGAAATTTAACACTTAGAAGCCAGGAACAAAAATTGTGTTACATAGTGTTATCAATTTGCAGCCGTTAATTTCTGAGTAACCTTATTAAATACTAAATATAATTTTACCTAAGGAAATTTTCCGCCGCGTGATTAATCAATGCATATAAATTCATATTAATGCGCCGCTTGCTAAGTCATAAAATTGCGAATGCCACTGCATTATAAATCCTTCAAGTACTCATGCGAAAATAGGTATACTATCATTTATACGCGTATTTGACACTTAAAAACTTAGAAATTGTTTTAAAATGATTATATAATCGTCTTAAGCCATTATTGTTTTTAATTAGTTTATATTTTAATTTATTTTAAACATTATTATGAACCATCCTTACACTCAAAACATTGAGTTCTCTATGTTTACATTGTCTCTAGACCCTCTGATCTATTCGGAGATAAACCTATTATTTTCCTATTTTGAAATGCAGAAAATTATGAGCTTTTATAGTAGACGACATTTTGATTGAATCATTGGATGTTTTTTTTGGCTCTAGACTTGTATTTTATAACCTTAATTTCATTTTTAAAAAGAGGTCACGTGACATATTCGCAGTCGACGATTTAGTCCTCAATGTTTACATTGTCACTAGACCCTCCTGTTCTATTCGCAGATGAATCTAATCGTATCTTGTTTCAAAATTAAAAATATGACGAGCTGTTACAATTGTCTAAATCAATATATATTAATTTTTAGAACTTGTATTTGTAACATTAATTTCACATTCAGGGGTTTGGTTTCTTGAATTCGTTTCAGTTGACAGAATATTTTCTTGATGAATCTAATACTGGTAATTCTCTTTCCATTGTAGAGGGGACATTTCAAAAAGTTAAAGAGCATTATCACTCATTTTGATCCTGAATTTCAAGCATTTTTCTTTTTTAATGTTGTCAGGATATTATTTTGGAGTGGGTTGAGCAGGATGGTGCGCTGGGACATGAACAAATAAAAAAAAACTTACTACACTTGTGGCAGAAACATAGGCGTAACTGTATTTTATAATTTTTGATCATAATTTCCATGTGTTAAATAGATCGACAATATTCTTTAAAGCACTAAGTCATCATTATTCCAAGATCCTTTATACTAAATTTTCTTTAACTAATTTTAGAGCAGTGAAAAAAGTTGAGTGCTGTCTATGGTTTATTATGTGCATGTGATTTACGTATTTACCAAAACTGTGGCCCTAGGCGCATGACCAATTTGGGGCCCCCTCGCCTATAAGGCATTTAAAAATACAACAATATTCAGAACACTCATGTATTATTTAACATGCATAATACATAGTTATGCATACTAGCTAGAACATACAATTGTCAGTTTATTACAGTTATATAACATTTTTCCTGCTCTTCAATTTTGCGAACGTGTCAATGTGCGTATTGAAATCGTATTCTAATGTCTCCTTTGATTCAATCAGGCCCGTAGCCAGGAATATTGGATTGGGGGGGGGGGCGAAGAAATTTTCGGGGGAGGGGCCGAAGCTTGCGAACGGAGAGGAGGGGTTTGGGGAGGGGATCTCAGTGAGGGGATCTCAGTGAGTCCCCTCCCCAAGAAATTTTTTGCAGTTCCATATCTGGAATGGTGCATTTTAATACCGATTGTTTAGCTATTAATTAGAAATATATAATTTTAACTACGTTTTAATAATGCATGGCATGTTGCAGTTTTGTTAAAAATAATTTAAATAGTAAAGAGTTTTAATGATAAAGATGTATTGAGGCTGAACAATTTCTGATTCCTGTTATAAATATATTGGCCATTTGTTCTGCTACACAATTGTTACATAATAGATACCTGATTTACATTATTATACTGTTTATTTAACGTACAACCCTGAAGAACGACAAAGATGAGTGAATAAAGCTTAGCTATGTGTGATATTTCTTATAAAATATTGAAAACAAAGAACAAATCTATCAACAACAACAGTCGCAATTATTCAATTTAAAATAAAATTAATTCTGCTAAAAAGTAAATTTGCAAATTAAATAACATCACTCAGCAATCACAGAGTTTGTACTTTATTATTTTATTATACATATGTATAAAAATGAAGTCAGAAGCCAATGTTATTTTATTAACTTATTTAAGTTGCTATAGTTGTCCTCAGAAGATATCAATTTATAAAACTATTACAAGGTTGCGAACAGGCCCATCGACAGAAATTTCGGGCCCCTGGGCTGATATTAATATTTTAAAAAGTTGATTGGCCAGCTCAGCCCGGGTCCCTAAACCTCGCCGGGCCTCTGGGCATTGCCCCCCAACCGTCGGCACTGTTTGCGAACTTATATTACTATACGTTTCAAATTTGATAACTTCGTGGTTTAGCCAGCCCCGTAGCCAAGGGGGCACTGGGGGCCGTGCCCCCCCCCCCCGCTAGGTGTGGAGTTCCCCTCCCCCCCACTTAAAAAAGAAGAAAAAAAAAAGAAAAAGTAATGGTGCCCCCTTGCTGGGTATTGGTGCCTCCCTGCTTACTTTGACCTGGCTACGGGCCTGGGTTTAGCACTGAATTTACTTTAAAATGCTTCAGAATTCAGATTGTCTGTTAAATCTTTTTCAAATGCAAACAGGAAAAGATTGCTTAGACGCTTTTGTAACATTGATCTGCGATATGGGGTGAGCATTCGTGTGAGGGTTGAGAAACTGCTCTTACACACGGCTGTTGAAGCACCAAATGCCAATGCTGCCCAAAATACCCAGAAGTGAACTTCAATAAGATTCAATCTTTTATGCCCAAAAATTAGATAAGTTATATATGTAAGTATATATAAATAGCCTGAATGACTGCCAAAATATAAACTTTTAAGTTTTTATTATTATTGATTTATTAAACAAAATGATTGATGTTTTATAGCCGTTATTATTAAAATTTTGTCAAAAAACTCAAATCATGCACGGGGGGGGGCTCAGGTCATGCACGGGGGGCCCAGCCCCACCCCCTAGCCCCCCTCTGGCTACTGGCCTGGATTCAATGCATAAAATAGACAAATCTCCCAGCCTACATTGGCTGATGGAATTCCGCAAGTAATTCTTGATCCTTTTCAACACAGAAAATGACCGTTCTCCAGTTGCGTTTGATATAGGAATGGTGAGAAAGATTCTTAGAAGGATTTCCACATTGGGAAATGTACATTGTAGTCCACCCACTGCTATAAGCTGGTACATCTCTTCCGCAGACTTAGCGCCTTCGTCTTTAGCGAAATGCAAAAACTGTTTGATTTCATCGGCAGTGGTATCATAATTAACATCGTCTTTGTATTCTTCAATCAAGGCCGAGATCTTTGTATTCAAGTCATCTACCTTGTCCTTGAAATATAGACTGAACAAATCATGTATACCTTTGTATGCTTCGATTCTGTGATAAAGTTCCGTGATCAATTTATCACAAATGGCGTTTACTGTGTTAACAATAAAATTATCACGACCATTTAAAATAACTTCCGGTTCATTGCTTTCATCAGAAAACGGTTTTCGCTTCTTCTTGCGGCTCACTTCATCTTGATATTTACAGTCTCTGAGATCCTCGTTCATAAGCAATGCTGCTCGCTCTTCAATACGAGTGAAATCGTTTCGGACTTCGTTGTTAATAAATAGCTTCAGTGATTCTAGAAGATTTACATCAGCATCAAGATATAAATTTGAATTTTGCAGGGATTTGCTGGTTGCATTCATCCGCTGTAAAATTTTAATCCCAAAGAACAGTCATCAATGCAGTTTCAAAAAGATCCATTTTATTAGCAAGAGCGTTAGCCTCATTTCTTACAGCTGCCTTCTGATCACGATCTTCGGCTGCTTGAAGAAGAGCTTCATGAATACCAATATAGTTCTGATGCAACGCAAACACTGCATCCGCTCTAGCTGACCATCTTGTGTCCGAAACTTTCTTTATGGTGCATCCATTTTTGACTATATGACTTTTAAGGATGTTCCACCTGTGTGTGGATGCTGAGAACCAAACATAAACATGTTGAATAAGGTCAAAGTATGATACTGCTGAAAGCGACGATTCTGCAGCCACATTACCAACTAGATTCAAGTTATGGCTGGAGCAGGGAATGTAAACTGCATTGGGACTGTGTGCCTTGATTCGAGCCTGCAAGCCCGAGTATCTGCCAGACATGTTATAAGCATTGTCGAGCTCTGTCCCCTGCATTTTGTGATATATAATCCCCAGTTCCTCAAAACGTCTAGTATCACTTGCTCCAGATTTTGAGTGTTATGAGCATAGATGTCAACAAAAGTTAAAAATCGTTCTTTAATTTCACCATCAATGAGAACATATCTGAGTATCACAGTTAGCTGGTCCACGTGGCTAACATCAGGTGTTGAATCAACAAGCAAAGAGAAATATATCGATTTCTTTACTTCTGATATAAACTGATCTCTGACATTACTTTATTTTAATAAATTCGTCACAAGTAGCATGTGACAAATAACTGACAGAACCACTTCCCTTGTCACCGTACCGTGCAAAAATATGATTTGCTAAGAAAGGGTCAAATTTTGACAAGTAATTCAAGCAACTGGTAAAATTACCGTCATTGTTGGCATGACCACGAAAGGCCAAGCCTTCAGAGGAAAGAAACTGTACGGTTGCTACAATCCTTCGTAGAACTTCTCTCCAGTATTACCTTTCATCATCTAACTGTTTGGCCATCTGTTCTTCAATACGCCCTTTTGCGTTCAAGAGTTTAGCGAAAGTGCACATTGCTTGAACGTGGCCATACGAATTCCCGTGTTCAGAAATTTTGGCGGCAATATTTTTCCAATCAGAACACCCGTTTGTTGAAAATTGACTAGCTTTATTTGGAAACAGTTTGCATACATAACAATACACGCTTCCACTAGTTTCACTGAACACTAACCATTCACGTTTTTCTTTTTGGCCTTTCGCCATGGTTAAGTAAAAGTTATGTTCAGACAAATGACGAAAATATTTTCTGCCACGATCTGTCATCAACATGCCAGCGCGTGAAAGGTCGCCAACATTTTTTGGTTTGAAATCCAAAACATAATTACGCATGGTTTCTGTCAAATTCGCTGGCCACATAGCAATATCTGTCAAAATTTCACCACAGTTGTTATCATCAACAGTTTCACTACTCACGACCTCTGGTATAGGACCTTCAGCCGGCTGTTCAAGTTCTGGCAAGTCTGTTGGCTCGGGCTCAGAATCCATACTGGCTGTTGCCGAGACGACTGGACTTGGATCATTAGCTGTTATTTCTGTTTGAGTAGTTTCTGATGGTGGGATTACCGGTCGTTTCGCTAAAAATGTCAACAAGGCGCCTTCGTTTTTCTTCTGCTTTTCTTTTGGATATCACGCTTTTTTGCACCTGAGGGATATTGTCTCATAGACATGGTTTTAATAAAAAGATTGTGTCGCAATCAGCTACAACAGTAAAGGAAAAATGATCAATGATCATTCATCCACACAAAGCGTAGTGGGTAGCAAGAACAAAATTATCAAAATAGTGTAATAAACTGGCAATTAACAATTAGTTATTGCAATTTGCAAAAAATTAAAATTTGAATTAGAATTATTAATTCAAATCTGTCACGTAAGGTGCGCCAACTACTGGTACGTACCAAAAAAAAGTACGTTACTTGTCACTTCGAACACTAGCGCCAACTTTATTAATACGTCACAGTAAGCAAGACACAGTCAACCACGTTCGACAACTCGCATTGTTTACTAGTCTGAAAGACTATTTATAGATTTGTGGAATTCCCAAAACCCTCACAGCAAGCAGGTTTTTTTTTATTTCCTTTATAAAACCAGGTTTTTGGGGGCCCCTAAATTATCTGGGGCCCTAGGCGCACTAGTTATTTTAAGTTATTTAGACGATGCATAGTTTTCACTCGGAAAATAGTGTCCAACTTTATTCGCAAAAAACTAAATGATTAAATTGACAAACACGGAGGCCCTAAAACCTCTGGACCCCATACAATTTCGGGTTTTCACATTATTTTTTGGTATTGGTTTACATATGTTTCAATGATTTCTTTGATAATTATGGTTCATAATAGTAACAGTCTATAGAATATTAACTAATCAAGAATTAAGATGACAAAATAAAATTAGCAGTCAAGTTTTGTGAGAATGATTAAAGTAAAATGTACACTCACCAACATTAGCAGGCAGTTTTAGAGAGAATGATAAAAATAGAATATACACTCACCAACGTTAGGAAAAGAGAAAACGGCTAAAAATATCAATCCTCCAACGTTATTTAGCAATGTCAAAAAACCATTAGCTGCCCCTTCACTGGTTGGATAGGCGAGCTCACAGCCAAGCTCGTAAATCAAAGGGACAGAACCGCTGAGAAGAGTAACTCCGCCAATAGCTGTACTATATAGCATTGCTGTAATAGATATAATGAAGTAGTACTATATAGCATTGCTGCAATAGATATAATGAATTAAATCATGAAAAGGATTAGTTATGCTGCCAGATTTTTGTGAAATTAGCCTAATTATAAATATATATTTTTTTAATGTAGTCAACTAGTAAACAAAGGCCCGACACCCGGACCGGCTAGTAGACGAATAGTTGGAGTTGAAAATGGTAATATATATATACTAGCTGTACCCGGCAACGCGTTGCCGTGGCTAAGCCCTATGTAATGTAATACATAGTAAGTATTGAGAAAGCCCTTGTTTCTAATTCTGTTTATAAAAAAAGACAAATTTTAGAAAAATAAATATCAATCATTTAAAACTATAAACAAAGGAAAATGAGTTATACTGAGTGGATCTTCCTTTCTAAATTTGTTATGTTTATTAATGCAGTGATTTTAGATAAGTCATATATAATGTAATATTAAGTATTGAGAAAGCCTTTGTTTTTAATTCTATTTGTAAAAAAAAAGAACAAATTTTAGAAAAATAATTATCAATCATTTAAAACTATAAACAAAGGAAAATGAGTTCTACTGAGTGGATCTTCGTTTCTAAATTTGTTATGTTTATTAATGAAGTGCTTTTAGATATACAATGTTTTTTTGGTTGTGCAATTATTTGTATACACATTGTCTAGTTTGCAGAATCTAGACAAGGCAAGATATAATTCTCCATGCAAGAAGAAATGTCTAGATCTATACCATGCAATTCTTAAGTCTAGCCTTGAGCTTTGTTGAAGGTGATTGCAATGCCAAACGAATAGGGAATTGCAATCTTTCAAAATGAAATGGTTGGAATCATAGGAATGCAAGAAATTAGGACATCTTCACTTCTGCAAGGACTGTCAAATTTTTGCTTCTATGACGTTGCTCATCACTATTTTTGCTGGAAGACATGTGCCACAGCAGCACTTCGGCTGGTAGAAAAATTGTAACATGATGATTGGCCAGGCCCGTAGCGTGCGGGGGGGGGGGTAAGGAGCGTTTTGTCTGGCCCCTCTACTTGTTTGCTCTACTTAGTAACATTTATTTGCCCCCCCCGCTATGGCTGTAGAATTTTCATGCTACGGGGCTGTGATTGGCACAGGTTGTCTAGCGCAGCATGGTATCCCTGGACATTCGGAAGCATGAGTTATATTTTCTTTTGTTAGACAGGAAATGCTTTAATTCCCTGGTATATTCATCCAGCAAATTGTTTAATGGCTCTGGTGGTTATCCATGTGAGGCAGTCAAATTTTTCCAGAGGCACAAAACATTCTGTATTTTCTCTAATAAATGTCAGAGCCTTGCAATGAGGAGATAGTTTAGTTTGTGTTGACAACTAATGGTAGGCGATTTTAATTTTGTAATTTTATTTTCGTGTGCTTGAAGCTGTTCATCTTCATTCCTTGATGCACGTTGCTCTGCTGCCTCTGCCCTTATTTGATTCCGATGCTCATAAGGTTTGAATACTGGTTGCATAGCTGACGCTTTTCTAATATAACAAACTTGATTAAATCTTTCTCTGCTAGGCATTTTTTTTGGATGAACTGAAAAAAGGTAAATTAAAAATATATATATATAAATGACAAAGCATTACCAAAATATTTTTTTAAAAATAATTTCTAATTTAAACAAAGTTTTTCAAAAATACCGATGATTTAGTTCGCACTTTTAATACAATTAGGTTGAAATATACTTACCTAATTTAAAAAAAAAAAACTGGCATAAATTACAATGTTGGCCAGGCACACTGTATAAGGTATGCTTCCGACTGTACACCCTCATGTTTGGCTGCATATGGCTCAGCTGCTCTGTCTTCTGATTTCACTAACTCCCTTCAATGGTTCACTACATTGTTGCAGCTCTTCGAATATAACAGATCTTCTTCTGCTAGACATTTTTCAAGAACTGACGAAATTTAAATTAAATAAATTATAAAATGGCTGTGCATTACAAAAAAAAGGTAATCTCTCATTTTACCTACTAAAATAATTTTGATAAATATTATTGATACTTTACCTCTATAAACATTCCAAAATCATAGTATTGATTGTTATTTATTAAAAGAATAAGAAAAAAATATTAAAAAATGTGTTTAAATGCATTAAATAAATTTTAAAAAAGGTCCTCTATATTCTATATAAAATACTGCCAGCCATGTTAAGAGATGACCTGAATTGTTTACAAAAAAAAGGCAGCTGCCAACTACAAGATTATTAAAAAAAACTGAAAGATAAGACGGTACCTTCGGAAAATTTATGCCCATCACTTAAAAGCGCATGACCAAAATTATTTAAACCAAATTTACGTTAGGGGGATAGCTACTCTTGGGACCCCTAGGGCCGTTTATCTTGTACCGCTACGTATAAGGTGTAGAACGGGGCCCTAAAAATGACATACTTATTAATATAGCTTATATAGTAAAAAACGGTACCCTTACTAACACTGATGCTTAGCCCTCAAAAGGCATTACCAAAATTATTTAAACCAAATTTATGTTAGGGGGATAGCAACTCTTGGGGCCCCTAGGGCCCTTTATCTTGTACCGCTACGTATAAGGTTAAGAACGGGGCCCTAAAAATGACATACTTATTAATATAGCCTATATAGTAAAAAACGGTACCCTTACTAACACTGGTGCTTAGCCCTCAAAAGGCATTACCAAAATTAATTAAACCAAATTTATGTTAGGGGGATAGCAACTCTTGGGGCCCTTAGGGCCCTTTATCTTGTACCGCTACGTATAAGGTGTAGAACATGGCCCTAAAAATGCAAACGTTATTAATATAGCTTATATAGTAAAAAACGGTACCCTTACAAACACTGATGCTTAGCCCTCAAAAGGCATTACCAAAATTATTTAAACCAAATTTATGTTGGGGGATAGCAACTCTTGGGGCCCCTAGGGCCGTTTATCTTGTACCGCTACGTATAAGGTGTAGAACGGGGCCCTAAAAATGACATACTTATTAATATAGCTTATATAGTAAAAAACGGTACCCTTACTAACACTGATGCTTAGCCCTCAAAAGGCATTACCAAAATTATTTAAATTATTAGAAATTATGTCACATTCAGGACCCATCCTACATCTTATACGTAGCGATACAAGATAAAGGGCCCTAGGGACCCCAAGAGTAGCTATCCCCCTAACATAAATTTGGTTTAAATAATTTTGGTCATGCCTTTTGAGGGCTAAGCATCAGTGTTTGTAAGGGTACCGTTTTTTACTATATAAGCTATATTAATACGTATGTCATTTTTAGGGCCCCGTTCTACACCTTATACGTAGCGGTACAAGATAAACAGCCCTAGGGTACCCAAGAGTAGCTATCCCCCTGACATAAATTTGGTTTAAATAATTTTGGTCACGCATTTTGAGAGCTATACATCATTGTTTGTAAGGGTACCGTTTTTTACTATATAAGCTTTATTAATAAGTATGCCATTTTTAGGGCCCCGTTCTACACCTTATACGTAGCGGTACAAAATAAACAGCCCTAGGGGCCCCAAGAGTAGCTATGCCCCTAACGTAAATTTGGTTTAAATAATTTTGGTCATGCCCTTTGAGGGCTAAGCATCAGTGTTTGTAAGGGTACCGTTTTTTACTATATAAGCTATATTAATAAGTATGTCATTTTTAGGGCCCCGTTCTACATCTTATACGAAGTGGTACAACATAAACGACCTTAAGGGCCCCAAGAGTAGCTATCCCCCTAACAAAATAATTTTTGTCTTGCCCCATAAGGGCTAAGAATCAGTGTTTGTAAGGGTACACTTTTTTTACTATATAAGCTTTATTAATTTATGTCTTTTTCAGGGCGCCATTCTACACCTAAGATATAGTGATAAAAAATAAATGGCCCATTGGGGCATCAAGGGCGTCTATCCCACTAACATATAATGTGTTTAATCATTTTATTCATGCCCTATGGGAGTCAGGCTTTACTGCTTCTCATGGTACTGTTTTTCCTATATAATCCTTTGTGAAGTATGCCCCATTAGTTTCTTCATTGTAAAATGCTAAATTGGCAGCAACATCACTGGAATTCGGTCGTGTTTTTTTAAAATTGTTAAACAGAAAATATACGGAACGAAAGAAAATAGTAAAGAAAAGTGTTATAAGTTGCAATTTTTTTGCGATAAAGTAATAAAAATGAACAAAATATTGTCTAAAATGGATTATATTGATGTGAAATCATTAATACTATGATTTGGTAATGTTTATTTAGGTAAAGTATCAATAATATTATCAAAATAATTTCAGCACGTAAAATAAGAGATTACCAAAAAAAAAACACACCCACACACACATTTTAGAAAAAAAATTATCAAACATTTAAAGCTGTAAACAAAATTATTTTAAAAAATACTGACAAAATAAATAAATATAAGTTTGCACTCTAAATATAATTAGGTTTAAATATACTAACCTAATTATTTTTTAATACCAACATAAATGAGAATGTTGGACCAGGCACACTATATTAGGCGTGCTTGCAACAGTACATCTTCATCTCTGGGCCAGAGTCTGGCTGATTTTCATTTACTCCCTACAATGGTTCCACTCTTCGAGTATAACCGGTCCTCCTTCTGTTAGGAATTTTTTTAAATAGCTGACGAAAGTTATATTAAAGAAATATAAAATGGTAAAGCATTTCTAAAACGCAGTGGCTACGGCACCAGCAAGTTAGCGTATGAAAGTCACTTACCTATAATCATCAAAAGTTGCAATTTAAAAAAATTATTTTTTAAAATATTTAAATATAGAGTTAGGATTAGGGTTAGGGATAGGGTTAGGGTGTGGAGCAATATCTATGGCTGGTACTTGGACAAAAATAATAAGAGTTCTGACTTGCTGGTGCCGTAGCAAGTGCGTTTCTAAAAAAAAAAAAAGCCGCACACAAATTTAAGAAAAATAGGGTGGCTTTCGAACATTGGACGACCTAATAAGAAAGGCTATTATACGTTTGAAAATAAACATAGATGATATATTTTAACTGATTCGTAATTGCTATCCCTTTCTCTTTCTAAAATGTTCCAACTTTTGTGTTAAAGCAATCATTTTCTATTTTAAAAAAAAATATTTTCAAACGTCACCTTTTCAGTGTTTTTTTTACCGATATTTCTTGCGATTTTGTTATAAATAATGACCCTGTATTAATACGCCAAGTAAACAAAATTTACATAATCATTAAAACGTACATTAATCTTTTCGATTTTTTTGAACACATTTGAAATATTAAATTATAAATGGAACTAAATTTCACTAAAAATGTTTATAATTAAAAAAAAAGCCTCCGTTTTTACAATTAAGCACATTTACGTAAAAAAAGCTTAGACTATAAAGAAACGGGCTCCCTCCTTCGGCAAAGTGCCTTTTAATTTTTCCATTAAGGATTGTAAATGTTATGGGGCCCCAAAGTGGCAGAAAGGTTAAAAAATAAATTACATAGGGTATATAGTAAAAATCTATACCCCATTTCAAAAAAGGCCCAGGCATGAACAAGGGAGGCCCCGATAATGTGACTCTCAGAAACTATACAGAAATGGGCTCCCTCCTTTGTCAAAGTGCTTTTTAATTTTTCCAGTAAGGATTGTAAATGTTACGGGGCCCCAAAGTGGCAGAAAGGTTAGAAAATAAATTACATAGCATATATAGTAAAAAACTATACCCCATTTCAAAAAGGGCCCAGGCTTGAACAAGGGAGGCCCCGATAATGTGGTTCTCAGAAACTATACAGAAATGGGCTCACTCCTTTGTCAAAGTGCCTTTTAATTTTTTTTATAAAGGTATTAAGAGTTAGGAGACCCCAAAGTGGCAGAAAGGTTAGAAAATAAACTATATAGCACATATAGTAAAAAACTATACCCCATTTCAAAAAGGGCACAGGCTTAAACAAGGAAAACCATGATAGTGTGACTCTCAGACACTATACAGAAATGGGCTCCCTCCTTTGGCAAAGTGCCTTTTAATTTTTCCAGTAAGGATTGTAAATGGTATGGGGCCCCAAAGTGGCAGAAAGGTTAGAAAATAAATTACATAGGATATATAGTAAAAAACTATACCCCATTTCAAAAAGGGCCCAGGCATGAACGAGGGAGTCCATGATAGTGTGGCTTTCAGAAACTATACAGAAATGGGCCCTTTTTTTGGCAAATCGACTTTAATTCTACCAATTAGGATTGTAAAAGTTATGCGGCCCCAAAAAAATAAAAAAATTACAAAAATAATTACAAATAATATATTGTAAAAAAAAAAACTATACCCCATTTAAAAGAGGCCCATGCATTAAAAAGGGGGCCCATTATACTGTAACTCTCAGAAACTATACAGAATTCGGCCCCCTCTATTTGCAAAGTGATTTTAAATTTTTCCAATAAGGACCGGATTGTAAGAGGTATGGGGCCCCAAAGAAGAATAAAACTTAAAAAAAATAAATTACATAGGAAATATAGTAAAAAAACGGTACCCTTATGAACACTGATGCCCAGCCCTCAGAGGGCATGACAAAAATTATTTTATGTTAGGGGGATAGCTGCTCTTGGGGCCCCTAGGGCCGTTTATCTTGTACCGCTACGTATAAGGTGTATAATTCGGCCCTGAAAATGACATACGTATTAATATAGGCAATATAAAAAAAACGGTGCCTTCAGAGACGCTGATGCCCAGCCCTTAATAGGCATGACAGTAATTAATTAATCCAATTTCATGTTAGTTGGAAAGATGTCATTGAAGATTCTCGGATTATTTATTTTCTATCTTTATGTTTAAGGCCCTGAAAATTACATAATTATTATATAGGCTATATTAGAAAAAATGTCGTTTTCAGAAACGCTGATGCCCAGCCCTCAGAGGGCATGACCAAAATTAATCAAACCTATTATATTAGCCTCCCATCAGTTTCACCTTCATTGGCCTCTCTGTTACGACCACCTCAGTATGAAGTATGAGCCTATTGGACGAATGCCGTCTCTATCACCTTTCATCCATACTCGTACAGTTGTCTTCGCTAATCACTCGTGGTCAGCTAGCCCACCCTTTGGGAGGTGAGTGTGAAATGGAGAAGTGGTGGTGGTGGAATGGGTACCGTTTTTAGAGCATTTTCTGTCTGTCTGTCATCACCCTAGATCTCAACAACCATAAGTCCTAGACCCATGATGTATATATCATTTCGTAGGTCTTGGCCTGCCAAGAAATGACTTTTTTCCATTTCGCGATCTGACCTCTCAGGGCCGTAAAAGGGGCCTTATAAAGTACCGTTTTTTACTATATAAGCTATATTAATAATGGACCGCCCTAGATCTCAGCAACCATAAGTCCTAGACCCATGATGTATATATCATTTTGTAGGTCTTGGCCTGCCAAGAAATGACTTTTTTCCATTTCACGATCTGACCTCTCAGGGCCGTAAAAGGGGCCTTATAAAGTACCGTTTTTTTACTATATAAGCTATATTAATAATGGACCGCCCTATATCTCAGCAACCATAAGTCCTAGACCCATGATGTATATATCATTGTGTAGGTCTTGGCCTTCCAAGTGTACATCAAAAGTCCATTTCGCGATTTGACCTCTCAGGGCCAAAATAAAAGAATTTTTTATGTACCGTTTTGTTATATTTTAAATATAGATAATAAAAGCTAATCAAAGGGGCGTAATCATTATTTATTTTTGTAACAGTTATTCAACATGACTTACTTGTCCTTTTATTATCTTTTTTCAGATATATGCATTACACAATTGAATTTATAAACATTTCCAAAATTTACAAATATTTACAACATGAAAATGCGCTAACACGTCCTGTGTCCAGAATGGAACAGGCTTAATTGCTTGTTTTACTATATAAGCTATATTATGTCATTTTCAGGGCCCCGTTCTAAACCTTATACGTAGCGGTACAAGATAAACAGCCCTAGGGACCCCACGAATAGCTATCCCCGTAACATAAATTTGGTTTAAACAATTTTAGTCATGCCTTTTGAATGCTGGGCATCAGTGTTTTTGAAGGTTCAATATTTTCCCTTACACCACAGTCCTAAAAATAAAATCCACCTCGAATTAGAAGACATGTTTTATTACCATTTATGTAAGGGCTAATGAATTCAAATAAAACTAAATGATAGCACAAGTTGCCACCATGCAGAGCAGTACCACAGGGTGCCATAATGCAGAGCGTCTGGAACTTAGGTAAATGAATACAATTCGTGAGATGCTGAGTCATATGACTCAGTGTTTTTAGAGCACCAAATGAGATTAAAGAGAACATTATACATGGACAATAAAAGCTTCCGTATCTTATCTATCACATGAAAGTGAAACTCAAAATGAATTTATAAATGTCTTGGCACATCATTAGAAAGATATTCCGTGTATGGATACAAAGGCTAAGAAGCATTTTGGAATTATGTTTGACAGCACACCTGACATATCACATACTGAACAGATGTTTGATAGCTCTCTTTTTTCTTTGATGAGTTATTCGAAGTTGAGCTTTTAAAAGAGATAAGAAGGCCAAAGAGTGGTCAGTACTTGTGTTACGAAGTAGGTTTTTAGCACATTTTTTAAAAAAAGTTTTAGTAACAAAATCGGCGGTCAGCTAGGGAAGTGGGCGTGTCATAGTGACCAGGAAGTGGAACCATTTAAGCAACAGACGACCGTCTCAGATCACCGGGAGAGGGCATTGATATATAGAGGGCAATAGGTGGGATTCAGGGGATTCAAATACCTGTAGAAAAATGACTTGAGTACGTGTGGGCAGGTTTGGTTTCAATAAACCCGTCAGTAAATTGTAGGCGAGGTTACATTTATTTAGAAAGGCCGTTACGGTGGAATTTACACGGGTGGGGGGAGGATGTTAAACTAGAAAGTTTTATAGGTCCACAGTTAACGTGTCAATCTCTTTCTATCAGAGCTGTCATCTAAATTGTCCCGAGGGAGAGTTAGTTGGGTTAGCAGTATTTATGGCTAATAAATCACTAATGCAAAGCCAATCGTTTAGAGTATATATTTGGTAAGTTAGAGAGAGAAGATGAGAGGAAGAGAGAGTGCGAGAGTGGGACGTAAGCTGGAGTAGTCTATTTGAGAACAACTGGCATCAATATCTGTATGTTATATCAGCAAAGAAACGGTATTGTTTGACTTTATTGGCTGTAAAATATACATATACTCATCAGACCGCAAGCATAAACCTTTCTCATACTTAAGACAACGACCTGTTGATGGAAAGGAATCACAATAGTTCTTACACCATGTAACAACTTGATGTTTGAAATTCATAGTTGAATGGGACGTCAAAGAATCTATGCCGACACCCAGACTATGTCTGCAATTATTAATCAATATTTGTGTGTCTGTAGCTTCATGTGAGAGGAGCTTTTTAAAACTAAAACTGATAAAAAAAATTACCTGCCATCCCCTTTGTTATCTGGCTATATTTTCTGTTGAAAATGATGTTATAAAAAATATTGATATTGATTGACAGAGTTGCAACTTTCAAGACCAGGAAAGGAAAATTTAAAATAAAATTCATTGTCAGAATAACAATAATTTGACTTCCCTGATTGTTGCAGTTCTTAAATGCTTTCACGTTAAATTATATTGTGTAATTATTACTTTTTCTTATATTATTAAAACTGATCAAATTTTGGATCCATTGGGCGTATTTTACAAACATAACAGTTTTAGGCGACTACAGGCAGTGGCACCGAGAGCCAACGCGGGCCCCAGGGCAAGACATTGCGGGCCCCTTAATAAACAATGAGTCGTGAAAAAAATGACATGGTCAGGGCGGATGGGCCCCCTTTATGCCCCTTACAGATGCGGGCCTCCTATCAATGACCCCCTGCCCCCCCTCTCGGCGGCCCTGACTACAGGGAAGGGAAATTCGAAATATGCTCCATTCCTCATTGTGGAAATCTTGGGGTAGCCCATTTCTGTATAGTTTTCGAGGGTCACATTATCGGGGCCTCCCTTGTTCAAACCTGGGTCTTTTTTGAAATGGGGCATAGATTTTTACTCTATATCCTATGTAATTTATTTTCTGACCTTTCTTTCTTCTTTGGGGCCCCATAACATTTACAATCCTTACTGGAAAAATTAAAAGGTACTTTGCCGAAAGAGGGGGCCCATTTCTGTATAGTTTCTTAGAGTCACATTATCGGAGCCTCCCTTGTTCAAGCCTGGGTCTTTTTTGAAATGGGGTATAGTTTTTTACTATATATGCTATATAATTTATTTCCAACCTTTCTGCCACGTTGGGGCCCCATAACATTTACAATCCTTACTGGAAAAATTAAAAAGCACTTTGACACAATAGGGGGCCCATTTCTGTATAGTTTCTGAGAGTCACACTATCATGGCTCCCCTTGTTCATGCCTGGGCTCTTTTTGAAATGGGGTATAGTTTTTTACTATATATCATCTGTAATTTATTCTCTTACTTTTATTCTTTTTTGGGGACCCCATAACTCTTATAATCCTTATTGGAAAAATTAAAAGGTACTTTGCCAAAAGAGGGGGCCCATTTATGTATAGTTTCTGAGAGTCACACTATCATGGCTCCCCTTGTTCATGCCTGGGCATTTTTTGAAATGGGACATAGTTTTTTACTATATATCCTATACAGTTTATTTTCTAACCTTTCTGCCACTTTGGGGCCCCATAACGTTTAGAAACCTTATTGGAAAAATTAAAAGGCACTTTGCCAAAATAGGGGGCCTATTTATGTATAGTTTCTGAGAGCCACACTGTCATGGACTTCCTCGTTCATGCCTGGGCATTTTTTGAAATGGGGTATAGTTTTTTACTATATATCATCTGTAATTTATTCTCTTACTTTTATTCTTTTTTGGGGACCCCATAACTCTTATAATCCTTATTGGAAAAATTAAAAGGTACTTTGCCAAAAGAGGGGGCCCATTTATGTATAGTTTCTGAGAGTCACACTATCATGGCTCCCCTTGTTCATGCCTGGGCATTTTTTGAAATGGGACATAGTTTTTTACTATATATCCTATACAGTTTATTTTCTAACCTTTCTGCCACTTTGGGGCCCCATAACGTTTAGAAACCTTATTGGAAAAATTAAAAGGCACTTTGCCAAAATAGGGGGCCTATTTATGTATAGTTTCTGAGAGCCACACTGTCATGGACTTCCTCGTTCATGCCTGGGCATTTTTTGAAATGGGGTATAGTTTTTTACTATATATCATCTGTAATTTATTCTCTTACTTTTATTCTTTTTTGGGGATCCCATAACTTTTACAATCCTTATTGGAAAAATTAAAAGGCACTTTGCCAAAAGAGGGGGCCCATTTATGTATAGTTTCTGAGAGTCACACTATCATGGCTCCCCTTGTTCAAGCCTGGGCCCTTTTGAAATGGGGTATAGTTTTTTACAATATATCCTATGTAGTTTATTTTCTAACCTTTCTGCCACTTTGGGGCCCCATAACGTTTAGAGCCCTTATTGGAAAAATTAAAAGGCATTTTGCCAAAAGAGGGGGCCCATTTATGTATAGTTTCTGAGAGTTACTTTATAATGAGCCCCCTATTTTCATGCTTGGGCCTTTTTTAAATGGGGCATAGTTTTTTTTACTATATATCATCTGTAATTTATTATCTAACTTTTATTCTTCTTTTGGGCCCCATAACTCTTGCAATCCTTATTGGAAAAATTAAACGGCACTTTGCCAAATGGGATTTATAGTTTTTTTTCACTTTAACGATGTCCTGTTATTTTCTGAATGTAAGGCATCTTACATAAAAAAACAGTTGTATTTTTATAACACTCTTTATAATTATTTAATAAATCGATAAATTGAATGTATGTTTTCATGCATTGTTTAATTTATTCATTTTGCTTATTAATGTTGAGTTCATTAACAAAAAGTAGATCGTTGTTTCAAATGCTTTATTGAGTTTAAATTTTGCAGAATAAAATAATATTTCCTTATAGTTTTATTTATTTAGTTTGGTTTTTTTTTCCGTAAATGTATGTACAAGTTTGAATAAAAAAAAATGTAAAATTATTTAACTTAAATATCTTTTATTCCAGCTAAAAATGCTATTTTTTATAAAACTCCATAGCAACGGGATGGGGTTTTCTTCTTAAAAAAATTATTTCTCGCTAAATACTCCATTTATTGTAGCGAAAACAACTGATTACTACGCAAAAATGAACATTCTTTTAATAACAGTCAAAAACATTTCCTTTAAAAAAGATTTTATACTTCGATTTTAGCTCTAAATGGCTCTGTCCCCTCATCCACTGGTCTTCCGAAAAATAAATATCAATCATTTCAAGCAATAAACAAAGGAAAATAACGATAAAATAAAAAGTATCTTACTGCCCATTAGGTGAAAATGTGCTTAATTTATATTATTTTGCAAATCATTACAAAAAAAAAAAACAACAACAACACACACATTTCACACACATTTTAGAACAATAATTATCGACTTCTTAAAGTTATAAGCAAAGGAAAATGAATCATATAAAATTTATTCAAAAAGAAAAAAATACTGACGAAATAAATATTAGCTAGAACTCTTAATACGATAAGGTTAAAATTTACTTACTTATATTTTTTTATTTAAAATATTAACATAAAGAAGAATGTAGAACCAGGCAAATTTACGAACAGCATCTGACGAAAGACAATAATTTGTATAATCAAAGAGAACTACTTCCCGTAGCTTTTACAAAAGAATAATCTCTAAATTTAAGAGAACAATTTTACGATACGGTTTAATAAATAAAAAATGTACTGTCGAAATAATAGTTTACAAAGTAAAAAGAAATATTTTACGATACAGTGGGATTAATTGAAAAGATAAATGATGAAAAATGAGTTTTTACTCGGTGGACTGGTTTATTGACCATATATTAGTTAGCACTCTGGGACTTTTGATTTACCTCCCGTGGTTTAAAAAAAGTAAAGTGAAGTAAAGAAATAATTTTATCAAACCGATCGTTTAAATATTATTTTTGAATATTATTGATTTGATGTCCATGCTTGCGGAGCCGGAGCCGTGGAGCCGCTACTTTTTGCTAGAGCCGGAGCCAGAGCCGAAAAAATCTGGCGGCTCCGGCTCCCAATTTTTTTTTACAGCAGAATTTTTTTTTTTTTAGCTTAAAAATTCCAAATTTGTTTGATTGTTTGCCTCCTACAATTTGAAATGTTGTCATGTTTTACGAACACCACAACAGTAACAGCATTTAGATGTTAGCGTTCACCACAAGAAATCTTTAATGGGGGATCGTTTTGTATTCGTTTTAAATCTTGTTTACCCGCCTAATTTTTTTTAAAATTGCATATTATTTTGTTAAATATAAGTTAAAACATTTCTATTTTATAGAAAAATTGTATCAATTATTTAAAAATAAATTTTTACTACGACGACAAATAGAACGCGTCATTTCGTATATTATTTGAACGCGAATTTGTAATAGACTAAAAACAAATGGTCGCTTTCTGTATTTAACAATTTTGTTATAAACAGAATAGCTGAAAAAGAGTAGATACATTTATAAGGCAGTGGCTAATCGGACCCTGGTCCCAATAAAGTCCGATTGTTATTTGGATCCATGGCAAATATGCACTGAGCTTATCTCTATATAAACTGTATTATTGTTTTTTGTTTATTTTATGATAATTGTTTGAATTTTATAATTTAATCGTTCCGACTGTTACGGGTCCTTATAATGAAGATACTTGTAGAAGGTGTAATAATTCAGACAACTCAAATTATGAAGTTAACTCCAGTGAAGTAACATCAACAATCATTTAATTCTTGAACATAAACTAACATAAAGGTAAACTCAGAAGGAGTATAATAGCAAACTGTAAACATGCATCCATCTACATCGATGCCCAAAGCTAGACTCTACTAGAACATGCATCCGCATCCTATGATGCACAGAGCTCGACTGATTATAAAACAAACCATGTGCTCCCAACTGTCGGTTAAATATACGTCATTTGTACCAAATGACGTATACACTAAAATCTACAATAAACTACAACACAAAATGGCGGAATGACGCCATAGCTACTGCGGTGGGCGGAGCCTACCGAATTGCGTCATCAAGCTTAGACTATACTATTTCTCCACACCGACCATAGATATAAAGATATATTTATGGTTCCGACTAAACGGACTCTGTATTATTTTTTTTCGTGTTCCGTCTATGGATATGCGCGGCAAGGACAATTGTTTGTTCTCGGATCCTCCATAGATATCTATGCATCCGTCTAAGCCAACATATTCGGAATAAACAATTTTATTCAAATAATAAAAGTTAAAAATTAAAAATAAAATATGTCCGCTGAAGAAGTATCTTTACCCCCAGATACTCTTTAAATGAACGAAAATCGCCTCCATAATACCCACAAAATTGTCTCGTAAAACACTCGACTCACTCGAAAAATCAGGTGTTATTGAGGCGATTTACATTAAGTTTAAAGGTTTTCTTCAGGGCTGTTAACAAAACTCTTAAATTGTATTGTCAATACCAATACCAATATATAATGAAAAGAGTATCGCCAATACCAATACAAATACTCAAGTAAAAATGCATTGCCAAAATCGATACCAATACTTTTGAGAACAAAAAAATATTTTTATTTAAAATATAAAGGGTGAAAGTTTTTCAAGTTTTTATACAACTGATAGATGGATGAAAAAAGAAATAAAGTTTTCTTTTCTGTCGTTCATTGAAACAATGCACAAATAGTTGATAGAAAGAAAGCAAATGAATGTAAGAATGTGAGAATAACATTTATAGATTTCGGCGTGCAAAGCAAAAACTTCAAAAGAAAATTAAAATTTAATTTTTCCTTCAACTCTCCGACCGTGGTTTTATTGGTGGGGAGGTGGGTGGGGATAATATTGGTAGGGTTGATGGCTATAATTACTAGTAGTGATTGAATTTATGTAGATTACTTTTAAAACAAGGTATTAAAATCGCTATTGTTTTTCTGCTAATAGTGGCAATAGAAAAGTATTGGTATCGAGTATCGAAATTGTTTAGTTTAAAATGTATCGGCGATACACAAATCTATACAAATCTTGTAGGTCTGTAGGATCTTGGTTTGCCAGCTGCCTAAGAATTTTGTTCTTGAATTTATCTAGTCGCCTTATGTCACATTCTGTGAGATTAGGATAAAATCAAGCCTACCCTGTTTCATTGCCCCTCCCCCCTTCATGTTGCGTCATCGACTCAGGGGTAGATAACACAGGGATAGTCAAAGGCTTTGGTCATGCGTGGTGGGTGTGGGCTATACGGCTTGCTGCCCATTGGTCAGTGAAGCGGAAGTCTCGACAAGCATGATCCGCGAGATTGGACGTGCGTGGCTTGAGATTTCAGTCAGTTTTTAATAAGTCAGAGTCAGACAGTCGAAGAGAGAACACAGTCGAGCTCAGACCGCGAGTAGATCCTGGGCTGGGGAACCAGACTGTTAGCATGGTGGATTTTAGATGTTCGACCAGCTCAGTTCTGAGTTCTTTTAAGAACTCCCAGCCCCAGGTAGGGACCATTTGGTCTTGCTAGATTATGATGTTTACTATAAGTATTGTTGTAGTAGCGGATGAGGCTATTTGCCCTTTTTAGGGCACCATGTAAATGTTTGCTTTTATGTAAATAAACACTACTCAGTCTATTCGTTGTAGTTGTACGTGTTTTGTTATCATTTCTTGTTGTGTTGTGCGTGTCCTGTGGAACCACGCGGCTGGGGAAAATACTAAATACTGGCCAGAACTCAGTAGGTGATCATGCTCGTAGACAGCGACCACATGGATCCTGCAAGGGACCCTTGACACCTTATCTTTAGGATATTTCTGATACAGCCATTTAGGAACGTCTGCAGTCTATTGGTTGATGAATTGGTGACTCTCAATGTTTCCGTACAAAATAAAATGACATATTTCAAGTAGCTATTGAAAATTCGAGGTTTATATTTGTTTGAGAGGGATGATTTTTTTCGACACAGGTTCAGGGAGCTGCGGCAGAAAAAATACCACCGAGGTAGGTAAAGTGGTCTACTTCTCTCAAATGCTCATCGCCAAGGGTGATTGGTGCCTGGCTTTTGGTAAGTAAGGCCATGACTTCTGTCTTGGAAGTTTCTTGTTATAATTTATTTGTTTTTATATGCTGATACTTCTGAGCTAAGTCATCAACAAAGTCTAGGTCTTCTAAGTACTACTTTCTCAATATTTGAGATTTAGTCACGAAAATGGTTCATACAATGTTTTATAACAACAATTTTAATAAAAACTAAAATGCCATGTTTCAATTGTCATTTGTTTCTAGTCTAAATTACTTGATTAAAAAAATCCAAAATTGTAACTTATAAGAAGTGTACATAAAAGGAAAATTACTTAACAGTATGCATTTAAGTAGATACAGTGAAATAAAGTTTGCCTCCATTTGATTACTTACCATGTGTAAATTCAATGCACCCAGATAACATTAATGTAAAGAGTAAGAAACATGTAGCACTTAATGTAAACAAAATCAGTATGCACATCTTGACTCGTAAAGAAAAGAAATCTGCCAACCTATAAAAGGAAAGTGATAAAAAAAAATCAGTTTTAATCGGTATTAACCTGTGAAATATTATATTTAACATAATAATAAATATTTTTAGATGCTCTATTGTCCCCGTTTTGTCTGTCTGTCTGTCGTCATCACCCTAGATCCCAACAACCATAAGTCCTAGACCCATGATGTATATATCATTTTGTAGGTCTTTGGCCTGCCAAGAAATGACTTTTTTCCATTTCGCGATCTGACCTCTCAGGGCCGTAAAAGGGGCCTTATAAAGTACCGTTTTTTACTATATAAGCTATATTAATAATGGACCGCCCTATATCTCAGCAACCATAAGTCCTAGCCCCATGATGTATATATCATTGTGTAGGTCTTGGCCTTCCAAGTGTACATCAAAAGTCCATTTCGCGATTTGACCTCTCAGGGCCAAAATAAAAGAATTTTTTATGTACCGTTTTGCTTATATTTTAAATATAGATAATAAAAGCTAATCAAAGGGACGTAATCATTATTTATTTTTGTAACAGTTATTCAACATGACTTACTTGTCCTTTTATTATCTTTTTTCAGATATATGCATTACACAATTGAATTTATAAACATTTCCAAAATTTACAAATATTTACAACATGAAAATGCGCTAACACGTCCTGTGTCCAGAATGGAACAGGCTTAATTGCTTGTTTAAATTCAAAATTCCTTCTTCAGCGGTAAGATTTTGCTGCTGCCGCCCGCGTATTAGCATTCCGTTGAACTCCCTAAAGATTTCTTTTAAAACCTGTTCTATTATGGCTCTAGCAGGGCATTTACGTGCTATGTCAAAATAGCCGATGTCTAGAATTATGAGATACTTACATAATTAACAATAGTTTATCTTATCATCTTTGCTTCTAACGTTCACATTACAGTACCAAGTCACTGATTAAGTAAATACAGTTCATTGATTTTATACTTGACTCAACTATTCTTCCATGGATTACGATGGATTGTGTACTCGACTCGCGTGCAAAATGTACAGATTTCTATCCCTGATAAATCCAAACATAGATTTGAAGAGGAGATGGGCGCCACCAAGTCTACGATCCCACAGAAAAGACGTATAAAACCACAACAACATATATATATATATATATATATATATATATATATATATATATATATATATATATATATATATATTATATATATATATCAGGGTGGGTCAAAAACATTTTTTTTGGAGTTGGGAATTTGAAACATATTCAAAAAGTTGTAAAAATGTAAAATTTGTAAAAATCAGATAATGTCTTCCACTCCCAACTTTTAGTTCAATGGGGTACGGGGCGAAAAAAAATGCACTATGTCTAAAAAAAAAACAATTTTTTATTTTTTTTTATTTTTAGATACTAAAACATGTCAATAATAACTACAAATTAATTATATTGCAGAAAAAGTTTTTTTTTAGATCAATTAAAATGTATTTTCAGAATGTTACTCATTCAGAAACTTCAATAATTTAAAAACTTAAAAGTCATTTTTCTCTGAAAAAATATTTTTGACATTTTGCTTCACTATGGCAAGAAAATCTCAAAAACCACCTGTCAGATGTTGATAAAACTTCTAATTTTTTATGTAGAAGAGGTGCATTTATAGAATGTCAGAGGCTTTTCAAGAAATTTTAAGTCCTTTTTTTTTTTTAATTTTCAAAATAAGCATTTTTTGCTTATTTTCACCACACAAAATTTTAAAAATTCATAAAAAATTTATTTATTACATTATCAAAAAAGTACTTTGACATTCCCTAAAGTAAGCTTTTCTGATTATAAAAATGTACATTTTATATGAATCAGTCTATAAATTTTTCAGAAATATTTGCCACAAAAAGGTCTTACATTTCAAGATGGCGGCATGCCGCACCCACAAATATCAATATGTTAATATTTTTTTTAAACAAAATTATTTTTAAATCTACTATATCATTACTAAGATATTAAAATTTCTTAAACTTTAATAATAAAAAAATTTTGCTTTGACCCGGGTACCCCCCCAATGTATGACATTTTACAACATTTAGAATGTTTGGTATAAGTAATATGAAATTGTACAAATCTATAAATCGTTCATGCAAAATATATAATGTACATATGAATAATACTGTTTATGGATTGTCACAGGAAACTTGCTTTGCTTTCAATTTTCGGAAGAACATCCCTTGATTTCATTGTTTGCAAAAAGATCCCATGTCGAGAGCTATGTCCGTACAGTTTGAAATGTCTGTACACTTTCAAATTAACAGCAGTAACTTCTTTAATTGGTCTTTCAACAGCTTGAGAGTGACAGGGAATTTGATCCAGTATGATTGGGTTGTTGCGTTTAAGTTCATCATCACAAATATGTTCCAGCAGAGGAGGGGATGTCACTGCACAAAGATCCCAGTTAATCATCTGATCATATGATTTAGCTGCAATATTCAGGATTATGTCATTTTTGTTGAAAAATTCTAACTCTGCATGGAGCTGGTTTATGTCGTGCTGTTATGATTTTATTTACTGCATATCTTCTTCATCATCGTCCTAACTGCAGCCAATAGAATGTTTTTTGGATGTGCAAAGTAGCAGTTATTTTCCAATACAGGCAATATAATAGATTGATCAGTAGTATCAAGGATCTGAAGCAGTTGTATCATATAGAAAAAGTTTCTAGCTCCACTTTGACAAGATGGATCGCAAAAATCCTGTTCGCTTTTGTTAACCATCTTTGCTCTCATCAGTATGTTCCTTGGCTGCCCTATCTCTCCAAATTTGTCTATGTCGACGCATCTTTGCTGGATCCAGAGCTGTAGATGGTGTTAACATGTTTAAGTCCTTCAACACAGCTTTAACGATAAGACATGTATCCCTATTGCTTAGTTTACATCGATCCACTGCTTCATATTGATATCTGTTTTGTTATTTGGAACATTCATCATCGCTGAAGAAGCGATCCTGATCTGGAATATCATTATCTTTCTCATCATTGACGTTATCATTTGTGGTTCCTATCTGATCGCCACCCTGCATCAATGAATGTTTTCTTTTCTGTCGATTTTGTAATATTTTTGTTGTTTGCTTGTAAACATTGTCTATGAACATATTTCTTGCCATCTTTTGATCCACCCAAAATGCCCACTCAAGCACATAAATTATTACTGATTGTGGACATTTACAGTCTCCTCTATCCCTAACATCTGCATCGTTTTACTCGAACAATTATACTGGTAATGTCATTTGTAGGGATACTAGCCTGGTCATATAATTGTTTAACTTCATGTGCTAATGCGTGCGCTCGTGAATGAAGGCTATGATTGTATTGTTCCATTTTAAGCATCCACCAATAGCCTTGAAAACATCTTCACTGGTTGGAAGTTGTCTTTTAGGCAATTTAGCTGCTGACCCAAACACAGAATGTACAGTTGCACTTCTTGTAGAAGAACTCATATTCATAGAAGAACTTAATAAAATAATTGAAAAATTAATCAAAAATGAAATAAACAACCATGCGTCATCCGATACATGGTACAGCAGTTATATTGAGAGAAAAATGGATGCAATGCTTATCCCAGTTGTCTGAACTAATTAATTATTCATAAAAAAGGTTATAAAGATAAAACACAAATTTTATATGCATATCATTTCTTTTTTGAATAACCTAGGTCACAAATTTAACATGTTCAGTCACAAAAAACTCATAGTAAATATAGTAAAAATTTCGAACAAAAGTTGGGAGTAGTAAAACTATATAGTTTTCAAATATTTGTACATATTCCATGTACTACCATGATGTAACAACTTTTTAATAATGTTTCAATAAAAAAAATTTTTTTGACCCACCCTAATATATATATATATATATATTTACTAGCTGTACCCGCAAAACATTTGCAGCACTTTTTAAAATACTAATAACTATGAATTAACCTCAACAATGTTTATATTTTACTTATAAATGTACCTTAAATAAATAAACTTTACTTTTAGGTGGTCCTGAAAGGAACTTTTTTATTAAAACTCATGCTAGCAAGCGAACTCAAGCTAATTGTAAAATTTTCATTAGCCCTGAAAAGGACTTTGAAGATTCAAAATATGGTAGTGGCCCTAAAAAGGACCGTTTAGACACAATAAATGGTAGTGGCCCTAATAAGGACCGTTAAATACAATAAAATGTAATGACCCTAAAAAGGACTGTTAAATAAAATAAAAGGTAGTCGACCTAAAATGGACATTTTAGATAAAATAACTGGTGGTGGTTAATTACAGTTAAAATAAGTTTTTGTACAATTTCTACTATGTTACATTTTTAAAATTATGTACTTAAGATTTTTTTATTGCATCAAGACCTCTTTATACACAGGATTTTTAGAATTTTTTTCTCCATAGACTTTGACAGAATCAAAACTCATTGTTTTATTGCTGTGGATAGATTACTGAAAGATTTAATGGAAAGTCATGCATTATTCGAAGGGAAAGTTATTTTGATGGGAGAAGATTTCCGACAGCTTCTACCAGTTATTCTAAGAGCATCAAGGGATTATATAGTAGGGACCTGTATTAACCAAATTGAAAAATTGAAATCATCTCAGAACATGAGAACAAAGTCAAATGAAAAAGAATTTGCAGATTCATGAAATATAATCTGTTGCTTTCGCAATTTATTAGATTCCAAGCGCCTTTTTTTGCCTCAGATGATTCATCTGCTCTGGATTTCCTATCTTACAATTATTTTTAAGTAAATCTGACATATTACAATTTTATGCTTTTACACAATTTTATAGAAAATAGAAATCTTTGATGGATAGAAATCTTTGATGCAAAGAAAAATAGACTAATTTATTTGTTTGCAATGAAATAGACTAATTTATTTGTTTGCAATGAAAAAACCCCAATAGCTCTTACATAAAACTAATAGGCTTAACAGCACAGAAAGACTGTCAAAAAGCAATAATTATTACCAACCACCAATAAACTGAGTAGAACAGACAGACTGTCGAAAATTCTTTGTAATTACTATGAAAAATATAATTGCAGATGATATCTTTTTGTTGAGTATATTAGGAGTAGATTTTCCTTAGTTATGCACTGAATAATATATAAAGATTTTTTTTATTTTAAATAAAACTGACTATAGTATAGAGATAATACTAAATTTTACATAATTTACAAAAAGCCATAAACATGACATTAATCATCTAAAGATTTGCAAGGCTGCGTTGTCTTTGTTATATTTACTTGTCATTCACTGTTCGTGAATAATAATTATTACTACTAATACTACTATGATGTCGAGGATGTTATGTTAACAACAGCGTTATGCAAAGGCACTTGTTACTCGACCCTCTAGAGGGTCGACTACTAGCATATGTACGGTCGACCCGCTAATTTTTTTTTTCTGTTTCCGGGGATTTTCGCGCAAATTGATATCTATAGGTCAGTGCAAGTATACCAATATTTTCATTAAAATAATTAATAATAAAAAGTATGCAGTGTCTGTTATTTTTATATTTGGCATTAATTTTTATCGGGTCTGTCAAAGCCTTATAAAGTCATTTGCTGCTAATAATCGGAGATATTTTTATTTATTTTTAAAAAAATTAAATTAGGCTTTGAATTATTTTAAATTACAAAATAAGAATATAGGCCTAAAACTAGGTCAAAAGGGAGTGGAACTCAAAGCAATTTTTTTTCTAATAGTACATTAAAACTGAAGCTTAGTTTGTGTGATGTGCTGGCAGACATTTATTTTTTTGTTTAATTGAATGTTGCCTATGGGCTATTAAGTGATTTGTTATAGTCAGAAGCATGGGCTTAATAAATAATAAAATCTGAAATGGATGTGTTTTTTAAATATGACTTCTTACAACTTTTTTAAAGAAATATTAATAAATGTATGTAGTATCTTTCTAGCAACAACTAGTTCTTTTCAATATTGTGTTCATAATAATTTAAAATTAAATTTGAAGCACCTATTTAAATCTATGCCTTGAAGTACTTAAGTACATGTAATTTTCCCACATGCTATTTTTTTTTTGGAGCTTATTTGCAAGAAACATCTTAATTTTATTTCAAGTCATCATAATATTTTTTTTTTAATGGTCACAATATTTATTATTATGTTACCAGTGGCGCAAATGTTATATAGTAAAATATGTATAACAAGCCACCCCCCCCCAGCATTTTTTCTGGTTGTGCCACTGTATGTTACCAATACTCTATAACTGGGTAATAAATATTAAAAATAGAAAAAAAAAATAAATGAATAAAAGGCCAGAGAAAAAATAAAGTATCTTCTTTATTTGCCATCAATTTTCAGATCAACAAGAAACCAAGGGTACAGTGGTAATGCCAAAATAAATACATTGAAATACATTAAGTTTCTCCACGATTTCATATTATTTCCATCCATGCACATAATTCTTTTCATGCAATGACCAAAAATTAAGTAATTAAAAGCCAAGCAAATTATTAAAGAGTACAATTATTTTAAAGACCTGGAATGTAAAGAATAACATAAGTGCACAATGATTTTCATAGAAAATAGTCTAAAAATCTATGTCACTATATAATACCAACATAAAACACTGTGTTTCAAGTCACTGATATCTGAACATACACAAAATGTTCTGTACCTAGCTTAAAAAAAGTGCACTCAATTAAAGAACACATGAAATGGAAAGGACATTTTATCCCAGTTTTAATGGTGGATAACTTGTTTATGTTAAAAAAAACCTCTGAACATAGTGATACATAAAAATGTTAAATAATATTTCAGTTTCTAAGGCATATTAGCACTGAATATTTCAGGGATTATGTGAGAAAATAAAAGCAGTGACAAATGGACTAATATATATATATATATACATATTTAAAAAGATAATTTGAAATGAATTTCAAAAGGCTACACCACGAAGGCAGAATAGACTGCAATAGAAATCCAACAAGAAATATATAGAATGTTTTTTTCTTTTTAAAAAAAAGAAAATTTTTTGGGAAATACTAAAAATGAACATTAAGTTTTTGCACCAGTGAAAATATTTCTGTAAAATTAAAACAAAATATGTTGAACAATGTATCCAAAAAAATAAATGATATAAGTTAAAATAGAAATAACATGTAAAATTCACAAATAAAGAGCATTGCGCTCACTCAAAGGGCATAAAAATATCATGACTGATGTATTTAGAAGACTACCTCAGTATAAATGTAATCAATTTAAATGGAAAAAAATATATACCCCCATCATAATCATGAAATGATTATTGCTGCAGTACGCAAAATAGAAAATACTGCATGCAGAGCATTTATATGGATTTCAATTTAAAATTATGCGTGTTACAATAAAAGGAGAATAAATGGTAGAAAAGATGCAAGCAAATGAATAGGTATATTTAATCTAAATTATCAATACATGGCAAAAAAACTGAACTGATAGTAAATAGTGTTAAAAAAAAAACATGAAATGATTATAAATGCCTAAGTTAATTTAGTACTAAAGATTTATTTAAAATCTTTGTCCAAGACAAAAGGATATACAAGAACTTATTAAAACCATAAATGATTAAAATAACAGAAGGTTTAGGGAAATCAAACAATAAATAACACACAGAAAATAATAATCTGAACAAAACCATATCGGTAAAACAAAATGTCAACACAATAATTTTAATCAGTACTGATTTAAAGACTTTGAGTGATTTGCTGATCCACTGAATACACTACAAATCAGAGTGGTTTTTATAAACCTCTCATGAAAAGCCAACTACAGCCCATTTGAACGTTCCCAAAGAATTAAATAATATAGATAATACAGAATACGTATCTATCGTTTTCATAATTGTGTTTACACAGGCTTGTCGTTAGGCGACCTTTATAACCAGCCTTTGCACACCTCCAGTTGATTGTATTTAATTTCCTTTTGTCCCTCCTGTACAAAAAAAAACCTTCGTGGCTTATCATGTCACTTCCTTTTCTTGCTTTTATAAACTCCATTATAGGCCACTGCAAGTTTTTCAAAACTAAAATCTCTCTCAACTCCGTCGTCTCAATCCTTTCTCGACTGTCTCTTAACTAACTAATATGTCCCAATCCAGCCGTATTCATACCTCTAACGTCCGTACCTTCATTACTCTACTTATGTCACAGTCTACTTCCGTAGTGTGATTTCTATTCTATTTTCTCTAAGGGTCGTCACCTGATTGTCATTGTTTAAAACCCTTTCCAAATTAAGTTCTCAGCTATTATCATATTTCATTTTTAAAAATTAAATAGGGCTTTGATTTATTTTAAGTTACAAAATAAAATTTTATAGGCTTAAAAAAAGTCATATGGATTTGAATAAAAATCGATCAATTTTTTAAAAATAATACATTTAAATTTTCTCATTTGTAGTGTGACGCGGTGGCCGAATTGATAAGTAAGTAACTTGGGATTTGCGTTCTATGCTGACTATTCACGTTCGATTCCTCACAGGGACATTTTTTAAGAATTTATCCTTTTGGTTGTTTTAATGAAAAGTAAATAATTAGATCTCTTTGACATTTTTTAACGCGGTGGCTTCGGATACGACCAGTCGTGCTACGTATTTGTTTTTCCCGGACACGACCAGCAAACTTTGATGACGTCAGTAAACAAAATGAACTCTTATGATTTAAAGTTTTTTTTTTCGCGGGAACGAGCAATTTTTTTTCTAATTATACATTAACACTGTAACTTACTTGTGTGGCGCGCTGGCACAATGGTTAAGCCGATTGGACGTGACTCACTTTTTTGCTGACTGTATCCAGGTTCGATTCCTCTCAAAAACATTACTTTTTTTTATTGTGTTCTTTTTTTCAGAATGTATCCTTTTAGTTGTTTTAATGAAAATTAACTAATCAGATCTCTGTGACATTTTTTTAAATTGAAATAATGCATCCTTTAGGATGTTGTAAGAAAAAGAAACAACAACTAATTAGGTTTTTTAACTATTTCATAACTTAAAAAAAATATTTTGAAAATATGTATCATAGCTGAACACAGAAGCGTAACAAGGAGGGGGGGGGGGTCCAAAATCGAAAGTCCCGCCGGACTCCAGCTTGAGGGTAGCCCCCAAAATTATTTTTTACATTAAATATTAAGTACATAATCTCATGTCATGGTATCGAATGTCAAAATGCAACGCCCCCAAATCGGCAATGGCTTTACAATAGTCTTATCTTCCGGCAAAGGCTTTGCAGGGTAAATATTACCTTACTATCATTTTTGTGTCACACTTTAAAAAATTCAGAGTAGCCTACATATTTCAAATTTACTAAATAATAATAAGATTAAGAAACAAAAATAGAGGGGGTGGGGAAGCATTTATATCCGAAAATTAAACCAAATACTGACTGAGACGAATTAACGAGTGTTAGCTTTCTGGGGGGGGGGGGGGGGTGCGATAGATACTAATTTAACGCATAATTTTTTGTTTTATTCGTCCGACTTTAATAGGCTTGGGCAGACCCGAAAAATAGTAATAAAGAATAACTGCCGTGCATGCGCACATCTTTACTCTTACTCTTAGACATATATCCTGACAACTAAAATATATAATTCAAAGCCGTCTTTATTTTAAAAAAAATAAATATTATAAAAATATCTCCGATTATTAACAGCAACGTCTGCATTAAATAAGAGATCTCATTCATTCTGTTTACTGACGTCATCAAAGTTTGCTGGTCGTGTCCCAAAAAAAAAATACGTTGCACGACCGGTCGTATTCGTAGCCACTGCGTTTTTTTAAATTGAAATAATTTAACCTTTAGGATGTTGTAAGAAGAAGAAACAACTAATTAGATTTTTAACTTTTTCATACAATTATTTTGAAAAAATGTATCAAAGCTGTACACAGAGGCGTACCGTACCTAAGGTGGGGGAGGGGGTCCAAAATCGAAATATTAAGTACATAATCTCATGTCATGGTATAAAATGTCAAAATGCAGGGGTCCCAAAAGAGGTCAAGCCCCCGGGCACCCAAATCCCTAGGTTCGGAACTGGCTTTACAATAGTCTATATTTATGCAAAGGCTTTGCAGGGTACAACCGTCTGTTATCAAGTGTGTGTTTCTGTTCCACCAATAGTATTATTTGTGAAAACGTTCGACGGGCTAAAATACTTGTAAAAAAATAATTCTGCACTTAGAAATCCGTGTTAATAGTTACTATTAAAGAAGACAGTAAGACAAATTTCGCGCACAATACGATTGCAGCGGATCAATTGAGTACATTTTTTTTATTAATATAAATGTATACTATTTGTAAAAAAAAGCTCGACAAGTAATCAGCCAGTTGTAAATATTACATTGCTAAGCATATAGTAAATGAACCGATTGTTACTCGGCCTGGCAGTAAGACCAGATGTCTTGCTGCCGGTTTGCGTGTAGTTTTTAAACTTCAAGCAATAGACCGAAAATCTTGTAGATTGGCAGTCCCCGTTTTTCGCCCTGGATTATATCGACGCTCAGCTTTTATAAAATTTCGTTGATGGAATGTGATCGTAATCGAATCAGCAGACGCCTCTATTTATGACGTTATTATTCTCATATTAAACATTTTATTGAGATAAAACCTTTAATTGCGAGTGCAACGGGCAACCACTAGTGGTAAATAAATTGCAAGTGACAAGACAGTGAAGTGAATTGGTGCATTAGTCTCAGAGACTGTTTACACTTACATGGGACGTCTATGGAAGTGACAGACAATTATTTCACAAGTCTAAAGCATGCAGAGTTAATGACTAAGAAATGTTTTACTCTAGGTAGTTGGATTAGTAAAAAAAAAAAAGTTTTTTGTACCTAAAGCTTTCCAGAAAAAGTAAGCATTGCCCCTCAACGAATCAATGTTTTTGTTAGTCCAGAACAATAATTCTCAATTACTAAATTTATTTACCAACTTGTAATTACACAATCTACATGATTAAGAAAAGTGAAACAGAGCAAGAAACTAGATTTGTTTTATAAACTAACAAAACTAAAGGATGCAACAATATAGATCTAATGTTTGTCCTAATAAATTATATATCTAATGATATAGATGTTCACTGTGAAACTATAAGGTGACCCTTTATTACGTCTTTCAATTTGGTTGACTTGGAATTAATGGCAACAAAAGTGATACCTCAGTATTCAAAACTGTATATTCAACCAACTCACTGTCTTATGAAGACAGTAGACTCAATTCATGCAGAGAGGGAAAGAACAATTGTTGTTTCCTACTTCAGTCGATTTGCTAAATAAAATGTACAATATGAAACAAATTTACATCAAATCTTAATGCAGCAAGTGTGGTATATTAGCAAAAAAATGTATTCTTAACATCAAACTGTGCATGCTGAAATGAAAATCCCGCTGTTCTCGTGTATATACTACATGTAACTGTACTACTTTGAAACTAGAATGTCAGGTTGAATACATTTGAATATTTTTGATATCCCAATGTCATCAGATTATTTATGTATTGTTTAAAGGTTAAATCTTTTTTTTATGGATGAAACAAAACAGTTTTTAATTAACAAAAAATGTTTCAAAGTTAGTTTTGTAGCAGTTTGTTTTATTTATAAAAGTATATATGTGTGTTACACCCAGTTGTGTTACACTAGGGTGATTCAAAAAAACTTTTTTGCAATTTAATATTGCATTGTTGTTAAATTTTTCCCTTTTATATTCCTATACCTTCATGCAAACTTTTATAGAAATTGAATTACATTTAGAGGTCGCTCATTGAGACTGAAGTTTATAGTACATTCTTTAATGACATGAATTCTTATAATATAAACATTAAATTAAACATTATCTTAAAATCAACATTAAACATCAATTACAGCTAATTAGACATATTTAAATGTTAAATAACATAAAATATAATGATATGCAACAGCTACTGCTTGATTATTCATGTATACATTGTATTATAAACATAAACAATACACTTTACTAATGATCTTCAGTTCAACGCTTCTTATATAACTTCAGTGTACTTTTCTTCAAATTTGGCACTCTCTGTCTGTGATCTTCTACAACTTGCAGCAATCTGCATTTCAGTTTCCGTTTTAGTGATTGACTTATTAAATGATGACATCAGTGCAACTGACACCTCGGCTGCATCATTGACGCCTTAAAGGAATCAACAATACACTTAGCTTCAGCAAATGACGGCAATTGATCCCTGGATACTTGACAGACTGTCTTGCAGAAATGACACAACACTGTGTTTGTGTTCTACCTTAAACGAATCATCTAGTCTCGAATCCTCTAGCTGCTGATCAACATTAGGCCGAAATCGTTTAAAACGTTTGAACAGTGGAATTTTAGGGCTGTTTGTGGAGCCATAGAGAAAAAAAACCAACTCCAATGATCAATTCATGCACATGATGTCGGCAGACAAAATGTAACAGCTCCTCTTGCAACAATTTACATGTCCCCTTAGTAACAACAGTGTTGAAGGATGTTGTGTCAAAACACCTACCAATAATCTCGGCAGATACCTCCCTTAGTCTTAACAGCTGAATTGTAGATTTGGCAGTTGCCTTACCAGCACGGTTGGTATTTTAGCTAAACCAAAAATCTCAACTTCTTTCCCAGTTAAAACTACAGATAATCTGTCAACGCGTGACTGCAGCTCTGGATAATCAATAGTTTCCTCTATTATTTTTCCGTCCCAGTGAATGACCAATGGGCATTTACTTCTAAATTGAAATTCTGATTTCAATTCTGTTTATAGAAAACCATCTAACACACTCTGGATATGCTATCTCTATATTTCAATTAAAATTTATTGTTTTTACGATAAACTTTTTAACTCGTTTGCAAATGACATTAAGATTAGTCTGACAAGAATGTTTGTAAAAAAATTACTTACTTGCCAACGGCTACAGAAAAGACACATCCTGAAACACTTGAGTAGAAACCAATCCATCCAGCTTCATTCTGAAAAAGAAGTATTAATTTTTTAAATAAACATTTTATAAACACAGTTATCAATAGAAATTTAGACTAACATAGTCTTAGCTCAAAACTACGAATTTTCTACCAAATAAATAAATAATCTATAGGTCAAACAAAATTTCCCAATATCACAAAGAATATCTCAATAAATATTTATATCTAGAATTCAACTTTTGATATTGTGACAGCTAAAAATATAAATCTGGATATGAAATATCCAAATCATCATTCCTGCTCTCCAATAAAGCACTTGTACAAAAAATGCAAACCATTTAATCTCTACCGTGTAACACACAAATGTAGCGATTGCATCTAATAGGGGGGGGGGGGGGGTAAGTATTTATTCTGCATTTAACAATATAATATTTAAAGTCTAACTAAACACTCGTTATGTTCCCCGGGCTAAAATGATTTCACATGGGCAAATATCCTAGTTATTTAATTATATGTAAGAGCCGTAAGAGCCAATGATAAGCTGTTGGTCGGCCTAATGCTCCTTTTCATATTGACTCCCTAATGAGTCTATGCCCAGTGCCCATAAAATTGTAAACGCATATAGCCTACCATTGCAGCACAAATTATTCAACAGAAATGGCAACTAAGTAAACTGAACCTAAAAAGAAAGAACGACTAGACAAATTATTAGCCGCGAGACCTTGAGAAGACTGGACAGCAATTGAGTTACTCCACATTGACTGACACGACACTGTGTTGACTCAATAGCTGTTGGTTGAGTACATACTGGTGATGTTTGTATTATCTCTGTAGCTTAGTAAATATGTATGATTAAAGTTGATATTTTAATTAAGTTACAAAATATGTTGTATTTCGTATACAGTTTCTGTTGTGAAATTACATAATATTATAGTCTTTACAGCAGAAATTTACGATTTATTACTGTATCTTTATAATAGTTAGTGGATAACATTGCTAAAAAAAAAGGACAAATACAATTTTTACTACAATATTATTTTAAAAAAGAAAAGTACGTTTTTAATATATATATACACTAGCTATTAAGCCCAGCGTTGCCCGGGAAATCTAGTTGTATTGTGACACCCTTCCTTATCAATTTAAATGCTACATTTTTACATACGATTTATCCTACTAATATAGTGATAATCTTGTCGTCCGTACGTCGTGCAGAGTGGGAAGGCCGTCGCTATAAATAATCTTGACGTCATTTCCCGATGACACAATTTATCTATAAATAAAAAAAAAGTTCTGCACTTGGGATATCCTCTATGACGTCATTTCACGGCAGTCAGCTGCGCATGTGGCAGAATGGGAACGCCGTCGCTATAAATAAAAAAAATAATTCTGCATTTGGAATGCCGTGTTAAAGTTCCTATTAAAGAAGACAGTAAGACAAAATGCGCACAATACATTTGCAGTGGATCAATTACGAAATGCTGAAATTTTTTTGCTGGATGAGTGCACGATGGCATTTGATAGATCACTAAGAGATGTTGCTCAAACCGGCTATTTACTACGTTTTTGTTATTTTTTGTGTTTTTTTCATAAAAACTGTCTACGTTTGTGAAAATATTATTTCACAAGCACATTAAATAATTATTTACGCACCCGATGGTACAAATTTGTTATTAATTTAAATTAATACTATTTGTAAAAAAGCGCGACAAGTAATCAGCTATTTGTATGTATTACATTGCTAAGCATATAGTAAATGAACCGATTGTTACTCGGCCTGGCAGTTAGACCAGATGTCTTGCTGCCTGTGTAGTTTTTAAACTTCAAGCAATCTTTAAAACAAAACTTCCTACTTTTTAAAACTTACAATAGACCAAAAATCCTTTAGATGGCAACACACAAAGGGAGGTCCCCGTCCTTTGCCCTGGGTAATTCAATTATCATCATGGATGATATCGACGCTAAGCTTTTATAAAATTTCGTGATGGATTGTGATCGTAATTGAATTAGCAGACGCCTCTGTTTATGACATGATTATTCTCATATTAACATTTTATTGAGATAAAACCTTTAGTTGCGAATGCAGCGGGCAACTACTAGTCCTACTAATAAAGTAGCTATCTTGTAGTCCGTCCGACGCGTGGGAACGCCGTCGCTATTAAAAACCTATGACGTCATTTCCCGATGGTATTTTTATTTTTATTTTCCTACTAATAAAGCCGAATTGAACTTGCGCGCGGGTGCTGTATCGTGCCACACCAACTAGCATTTGTGCTGCAAAATGGCCTAATAAAGTAGTTATTTTTTACTTTTCAGTGCATTTTTATATAAGCTTTTTTATGCTTCGCTTAGATTTTAACATTAAGGGTAAAACGTAACGGGTGGCATTACATTAGCACCCATATCTTTACCTAATGGTGTTTAGTTTGGTTTGGTTGTTTGGTTTGCTTTGGTTGATTTGGTGGGTATGGTTTGTTTGGTTGGTTTAATTGGTTTGTTTGGTTAGCGTTGACGGGTAAAACATAATTTGTGACGGGTTTGGCTTGGTTGGTATGGTTGGTTTGATTGGTTGGTTCGGTTGGTTTGTTTGGTTGGTTGTTTTGTTTGGTTTGGTTGGTTAGCGTTGACTGGTAAAACGTAATTTGTCGAACGTTGTTGAATGCTAAATGCGTCTTGCTTGCTTTGACGTATTCGTGAATTCCGCAAACGTGACTAATCTATCTATTTATAGACTTGCGTCTTGCTACGCGGTGGTGTCCCGCATGGTTGGGCGACGAAGAGAATTATATATATAGATAGATTCTCTCAATGTTAAAATCAAAACGAAACATTAAAATAAAAATAAGATTTTATAAAAAATGAGCTGAAAAGTAAAAAATAACTACATCATTATGCCATTTTGCAGCACAGAGGCAAGTTGGTGTGGCGCTCTACAACAACCACGCGCACGTTCAATTCGGCTTCTTACTTTGTTGGTGTGGCACGATGCAGAACTCGCGTGCACGGTTAATACACATAAGATACACATAAACATTTTTTTACACTTATCCGAAATAAGCCGTAAAAATGTTAATGAATTTTGTGAAAATGACGTTAAGCTTTCAAGATATCCTCCCTGTTTGAAGAATTTGCTGCACCTAATCCAATGAATGTTCATTTAAACAAAAATGGCTGCAGACTGAGTTTTTTCCAAACACTGATGCCATAGCAGCTGCAATTTCTTTTAACTCTGAAAACTCAGGTAAATTCGGTGAAAATCATACATGATTTCTTTCTCTCCTCATCTCTTTCCACAGCTGCTTTGCTTTAAAATCAGTGAGCTGCAACTGTGGCTGATCTATTTCAAACTTAAAGGTTATATAATTTAACGGATTTTGAAACAAAACATTTCCATTTTCATTTCTGTCGACATCTGAGCATTCCTCTGAAAAAGAGCTTCCTCATGTCAAAAATATTCTTTTGTTAGAAAACTATTAGCAGTACAGATATCTTCCAAACACTAAAAAAATGAGAGAAGTTTGAATCGGGGACTTTTCAGTGAATTCCAGGGCATATAGACTTGACAGCGAATGTCCGGGTGATGAAAGTACTTACTGTAGGCCCCATGTGCCAAGATCTGTGAGTTGAATGCAATCAGCGGTCCTCAAGTTGGGAGAATGGGACGACTGGCAGAAAAGCCCGGTCAGTAGGAGCGGCCGTCCAAGAGTCTTTGGGACTTTGAAGTCCAATGTCGATCACTATGCGGCCGCTGCAGACAAGCTGAAGAAACCTTTCAACATGTGCTACTTTAGTGTCTTGGACTTGTGGACCACAAGATGGACCAATCGGTTAAAAAAAAGTTCCCTTAGCCCTAATGGGCCATTTGGGCAGATGAAGTGTAGAATTCATCTGTTTCAGTAATCTCGGCTTATAAAGGGAGTGTGTGGTTAGCACATCGCCCAGCCGCCTTTACTTCCCCAAATTAAAGTCAGGGTAACTTTCTTGTAATTGGCATGCATGGCTTTTCCCATATGCTGAGAAACACAGCGAGATTGATGTCACGGACTCTAAGATACACTGAGAGAGAGAGAGAGAGAGAGACAGAGAAAGGGAGAGAGGGGTTTAATTAGAGGATAGAGAGAGGGATAATTAGAGTATATCGATATATTGATCAGTTTTCATTTGACTTGCTTTAATACGGTGATATAATAATTGAGTTACCAGTATCAATACGAGTCTAGTACAGTGTAAATAAAATATTGCTGTTGTAAAACTGGAGTTGAAACATTTTCTTCACTTATTGCTGTGTGCGGAACTCCTCGTGGCTGGAGAGAATATTTGGGTCCAGCAACAGCTAGAAACTCGTACTCCACAGACAACGACATCAGGGATTTGTTCCCAGCCAATTTTATCGTAAATATATTCATTTCAGTTCTTAAAATGTAAAACTCATACAACCTAATTGGTAACTTTCCGGTTAACTTTGAGTATTTTGAATAAGTCAACATAATTATCCTTTGACTATCGCAAACTTGCACAGATTTTATCAGTTTAGTGTCACAAACTTATTATGTATCTATTAATGATAAAAGCCGTTGAATTATGACACAATCTTAAAAGGGACAATCCATTCGGAAATATTCAGTCGCAGAGAGAGAGAGAGAGAGAGAGAGAGAGAGAGAGAGAGAGAGAGAGAGAGAGAGAGGGGGGGGGACTGACTTTTAAATTAGAATTACTAGTTAATCATATATGTTGATAAATCTCGTGGTCCATCTTATGACCTATTTAGTTACTAAAGTTATATTATAAACAAATATATATATATATCTATATATCCCTCTCTCTCTCTCTCTCTCTCTATATATATATATATATATATATATATATATATATATATATATATATATATATCAGTGTCATTTGTGCAATTACATAATATTATAGTCCTCAAAACAGTGGTTTACGCTAAATCTCTTCAAGTTAATCATAGTTGAGTGGAGAACAATGTTCAAAAAGGGAAAAAAATGAAGCATTTTATTTTCAATCTAGCTTTATACTATAGATTATGACCAAGGCTGAACTCCTTCAATAATCTGTACAGTTGTCATTCTCTAAAGAATGATTTTCCACATGTGGCTGATTACTAATTCATTTTGTGGTGAATAAATCTAAATTTAACACATGAAATAAAACTAATTTCGAAATTGACTTGAAACAAAAAATTCAATATTGAATTTAGAAAGTATTCCATAATATCAAGGGACTAGATAAATTCATGGGAAAGAACCCTTTTCAGTAAGAGATCAGCTTGCAAACAAAGCTTGTATATTTCTAAATGAATACAAACCTCGTTTATATGATATGAACGTAGATTTACTGCAAGCACTGTAGCCCAACAGTTGATTACTCCAGTAGATATACCAAATACAGTAGCAATTAACAAGTAGCTCAATTTTCTGTAAAACAGATCTAATATTTAAAATATTTGTATCAATAATTATAGCTAAATAAAAAAAAACAACTTCAAAAGGATAACTCTCAATGATGATATACGTTTAATTAACATAATTTAATTAATATATTGTTTATTTTGTTTAGTTTTTTTTTTTTTGTAATTGAACACTTTGAACACTTGTAATTGAATACTAGAATTCCATACAAAACATTAGAAATTAATGTGTTTTAACCTACTAGTTTATGTTCATATTTTACTAATAACGAAGCTTCCATGTTTACCTTAATTTACGACAGTAGCAATATAACGCATTATTGCTGCATACTATTCCTATCTTTTCTTTGGTGGGAGCTAAAAAATATAGAAAAACGCCATCGAAAAAATATCTATTTAGAAGGATTTCTGTTTTGAAGAGTTTAGGTTTATATGAGGACCAGGACATTACTACCATCTTTAAATACATAATCGTCTAACCTATGTGTGCATTCCCTCAGGTAGTTTTCATATCGTGCGGTGTGTTTTGTAATACTGTAATAGAAAATAACATTTAGCTTTTATTGCCATTAACTTCGCATGATATGAAAACTACCCTCGCTCGGGGAACTCCAAGACTTTTCGCATCAAAAACAGAATAAGGAGACGACTTATCACTGTATTAGTTAAGTCTTCGTGGAATTCCAAAATTGGAAATTTTCGCATCCGTCATTCTAGATTCAACAAGGATTTCTAATAAGAAATGTCTTTGTTATTTCTGTTCCTATCGTATTCTGTTCATGGCAATAAAGACCACATGTTCTTTTCTAATGCAGTATTTCCTATATTTCTTTGTTATCCCTTCTGTCGGATTTCGTTCAGCCAGCTTCAGCAGGCTTTTCTAATTATACTATATAAAATGCTTATCAATAGGATCTATTTATTAGGCATGTTAAAGGAAACATCCCGAAGTATTTTTTAAAAAAAAACTTTAATTGTTATGCAATGAAACATTTTCTCAAAAACTCTTTATTATTAGTATGCTGCATTATTTAATTCTTCGTGTTGAATTTTATAATGACAAAAAACAAAAAAAAAAGCTCGCGCAAAATCAAGAGGTAGTTACACCAGGCAGATGTTAGAGCGATAGCCGGCTGAAATTGTTTTTGTAAAATCGTTTATTTTTCTCTAACGTAATTTTTTTATTCCAATTAACCTCTCTCCGACTGTAGATAAAGTGCTCCCGGCACGGCCTACCCCCCTTCCCTTCATTTAAGCCACTGTTAAGAGGTCACTATATGATTTTCTAAAAAATGCTTGAACCATTGGTCTCTACATTATTACAAAGTTGCCATATACAAGGCCAATAACACGTGTGACAACAGTTACAACACACAGAGAAGATCCAGGTCTCATCAGAATTTTCGAATTAAAAAACTGTATCCGCCCTATTTTCTTTCTATCAGATATGTATAGATTAAGAGTCACACGATTCAAATGTCTACAACGAAAGCAACTGTCCTCCAATATCATCCCAATGAGCTAGTTAAACAACTGTCCTCCAATATCATCCCAATAAGTTAAAGAAACAACTCTCCTCCAATATTATCCCATTGAGCTAACTAAACTACTGTCCTCCAATATCATCCCAATGAGCTAACTCAGGGGTGGGCAAACTTTTACTACGAAGGGCCACATTGAAAACTTGATTGTTATCGGCGGGCCGCATATATATATATATATATATATATATATATATATATATATATATATATATATATATATATATATACAATTTACAACGTATTAAAATATTAATTAGTGATAATTTGTCATTTATTTCGCATTCACACTTACATTATGTACATGCATACGGGCCGCATAATATACGCTGAAGGGCCGCATGCGGCCCGCGGGTCGTAGTTTGCCCACCCCTGAGCTAACAAAACAAATGTCCCCCAATATCCTCCCAATGAGCTAACTAAACAACTGTCCTCCAATATCATTCCAATGAACTAACTAAACAAATGTCGTCCATTATCATCCCAGTGAACTAACTAAACAACTGTCCTCCAATATCATCCCTATGATCTAACTAAACAACTGTCCTTCAATATCATCCCAAACATCAGAGTTGTCGGAGTTGGTAAACAAGAAATCTTCAATTAACATATAAATTTCCACTATAAACCATAGACAGCAATGGTAGTTACGTACAAACACCAGTGGGATAGCATTTGCCTGTCAATTGGATTCATCGAAACATTAAGAAAAATATGTCACTGAAATACGTGTTATTTAGAAATGCGGTCAGTCCAGCAGTGACACAACTTAAAAGTCACACCAAGCGTGCTTTTGACTCGTATTATAAACATTATATTCCACTAGCTGTATCCAGCAAAACATTTGCATACACTCTAGTTCCGATTTGAGATCTATTTTTTTAATGAACGAATTTGAAAAATCTAATTAGTTGTGTCTTTTCCTAACAACAGCCTAAAGGATAAATTACACTGGTAAACAGTGAATTCGTTGCCAGTGATATTTGAATCATTTTATACAAAGTCAACAATGCTTATTTAGAATATGTAAGTGCTTTTGCTAGATTGGCTCTATTTTTCGAGATAATTAAAATTAATGAAATAATGTATGCACCGTGTTTGAAAATTGTCAAGAATTGCATGAAGTAAAATAGTATACTAACAAATAATAGTGAAACTGTTAATGGTCATGCAGAATTTTGTTCAAAAATATGTGTAATAGTGTTATAGAGGAAAACATTTTCATTTGAAAAACTAATTATGTCTAATTAATTAATTAATTAATATATTTATTGCCTATGGTAATGCATTAGCAAATCGCTTTTTGCTCGACTTCCTTTTGTGTGTGTCGTTGGGTCAATTGCGCTGGAGGCTCCAACAGTTGTCAGCCATCAAATGTATGTCCCATCTTCCTTGATATCTCACCTCCATCACCCTCATATCCTGATGAAACCTCTCACATTGTCATTCACTGAAGTCCCCAAGGTTACCTGGAAATTTGTCTAAATGACAGTGCAGGTAATGTACCTTGATGTTCATATTTGTTCCAATGTTTCTGAAATTAGCGAGCATATCTTGCACAAGTTCTTCGTAATTCTCTGATCTGTTATTACCTAAAAAGTTCCTGACAACTGAAACAAAACTGTTCCATGAAGAAGCTTCAAGGTGATCCATGAAATTAGTAAAATTTCGATCGTTGATGAATTTCCGAATCTGAGGACCGTAAAAAATCCCAGCTTTCAGCTTCTCCGGGCTCAATCCGGGAAATGATCTGCAAATATACTTGAACCAAATGCCATATTTGTTCAAAGCCTTAACAAATTGTTTCTTATTTTTGCCAACCAGTGCCTTGTTGATGATATTTTCTTTACATACAGTCATTGTTTCCCTTGCAGGCCATGTCACTCTTGTCCAATGATCTTGCCTTGCCCTGCTATCCCAAAGGCACATGCAGCATGGGTATTTAGTGTATCCTGACTGCTGCCCAAGCAAGAAGTTTACCATTTTTAGATCAACACAAATTGACCACTGATGCTCATAATAACGGACTTTCTGCTATAGTATTTTGATATTCTCATACTCTTCTTTAAGTTTTGTTGAGTGGGCAATGGGAAGAGATGCATAACGGTTACCATTGAGTAACAGAACACATTTGATGCTTGTAGTCCCATTTGGAGCAGAAGTCCAGGGATGTCATTACAGTAAACAAGGTCTTCCTCTTGGCTGAAATATGGAAGAAAAACTCTTCTCTTTTCCGATAAAATGTTATTTTAACTTCTGGTTTGAGAAAATTTCTTTCATTGTGCCTGGACGCTTTAAAGCTCAGATACTTGCTTGGACAGATTTCGGTCTCGTATTAGGTCATTAAGTTCTTCTTGGCTAAATGGTTGAGGTGTTGAAGAACTTCCTTCATAATCGCTTCCACTGTTTTCACCTGCCAAAAACTCCAGATCTTGTCCCCCCCCCCCCCGGTCGGAGTCTGATGGTGAAAACTCTAATAATCTAGTAAACATTGGTATAGGAACTTCGCTGCTATGTGGAATTGGTCTCCTTGCAGATTCAAGATCAGGATAATCCCACTTAGATTTCTTGTGGCGATTGAAGCCTTTAACATTCACAATACAAAAATAACAATCACCAAAATGGTCTTTCGGCTCTCGCCATACCATTGGTACATCGAAACTTAGACTTTTCTTCTCACCATTTGTCCACTGCCGTAAAATCTCCACACATTTTTTGCAGACCTTATGGGGAGCCCAAGACGGCTAGACTGATGTTGTGTTAGTATGTCAGATGATAGGACAGAAGTTTTGTATATCTGTCGGTTTGATAAATGTTGTGTACGTCTTTCAGACACACCATAATATATATAGTGTATTTCAGATGTTACGTTTTAGAGCATTTTCGAAAAAAAATGCACTATTGTCCCCGTTTGGTTGTCTGTCTGTCTGTCTGTCCGTCATCACCCAGGATCTCATCAACCATAAGTCCTAGACCCATGTGTACATCAAAAGTCCATTTCGCGAACTGACCTCTCATGGCCGGGCTTCAGGGTATCTTAGGGTACTTATATATGGCTTATATATTATATATAGATTATAAGCTAAACAAACGGGCGTAATCATTATTTATTTTTCTAACAGTTATTAAACATGACTTACTTCCCTCTCTATTTATACATGCTTTTTACAGGCTTAATTTTTGCTTTTTTAAAGATAGTAGACGTGTATGAACGTTGTTACATTTGATGAGATGGTGGAAGTGTATAAAAGTTGTTGGTTATACTGATGTAGTGTATGTCCGTTGTTAGGAAAAATGTTTTGTATGCCAGATGATAGGACAGATGTTGTGTATGTCTGTCGGTGGGACAAATGTTGTGTACGTCTGTCAGATACACCATAACAGTCAGTGTGTGTCAGTTTTTACGTTTGTTAAGATGTTGGAAGTGTAAGGATGTTGTTACATTTGTTAAGATAGTGGAAGTATATAAATGTTATTGGTAGGACAAACGTTGTGTATGTTTTTTGGAAGTACATGTTGAGTACGTCAGTCGGTAAGACAGTTAAAATGAATGTCTGTCGGAGGGATAAAAGTTTTGTACGTCTTCCAGATACAACATAACAGTCAGTGTTTGTCAGTTGTTACGTTTCTTAAGATGTTGGAAGTGTATGAAATTTGTTACATTCATGAGATGCTGTCTGAAGAATTTTACATTTGTTAAGAAGAGAAAGTGTAAGAAAGTTATTGGTAAGACTTATGATGCGTATGTCCGTTGTTAGGAAAACTGTTGTATATGTCAGATGGTAGGACATATGTTGTGCATATCTGTCGTCAGATAATTGCTTTGTAAGTTTGTCAGACACACCATATCAGTCAGTGTTTGTAAATTATAACGTTTGTTGGTGGAAGTGTATGAAAGTTTTTACGTTTTCGGAGACGGTGGATAAGTATAAAAGTTGTTGGTAATACCTGTTATAATAAAAACAACAATAATTTGAATGCTAATTTGTTATCATTACCTTTTAATATTTAAGGCTTTTACTTCTTCTAATAAAACCACAGAAAAAAACGTAGATTTTTTTAAAGCATTTTTCAAATCGAGACACCGGGAAGAAGCCATGATTAAAATTTTAAATAGGAAACAGTATTCTTGATTTCTGGGATCTAAAACAGACTGTGACCGTTAATATTCTTATAGATTTTTCAAGGCAAAACTTCATCGTATTACACGATTTTCCATAATCAATATCGGAAATTGTGTTTCGCACAACGAACACCAGCTATACAGAGAGTAGGCCTACGACTCAAATTTAACAAATTTACTTTTTGACGATTTCTATCTACCTTTACGTTTCTTACCAACAAATTTTTTCAGCCTTTTTTTCCTGGCACTATGACAGCTATAAGTGTATGGCTTCTCCAGCGGTTTTCTCGAGTCTCATCATTTTACGATTTGCAATCGAATCGGTTTTTCTTCTGTTACAAAAGCTATGACGAAGCCTCACTAAAATGCTTTAGGTAAAGCTATTGATAATTTTTTTTATTTTAGGGGACGGTTTTAAATAAAAATCGCCCACCTAAATGGGACAATTTTTAGGTTTTTGTAGTGCCCTTCTTTCATTCCCACCACAGTCGGAGGCACCATGGGAGACATGAAGTCATGTCAGACATTTTCAGTCATGTCAGAGATTTTCAATCATGTCCGACATTTTCAGGTATGTCAGACATTTGGCTAAAATAACAATTCTCACATGGCTCCATCAATATTATAAAAAGATCCATTGAAGGTGACCTGTGAAAATGAACATTTGGTGCTTTAGGCAGGCCCATAGCCAGGTCAAAGTAAGCAGGGAGGCACCAATACCCAGCAAGGGGGCACCTTCTCATTTTAATTACTTTTTCTTTATTTTTTCCTCTTTTTCTCCTTTTTTAAGCGGGGGGGGGGGCACTCCACACCTAGTGGGGGCACGGTCCCCCCAGTGCCCCCCCTTGGCTACGGGGCTGGCCTTAGGTAAAAAGAAGTTTTTGCGCACTTTTCAAATTAACTCATTGGATACTTAGGAAAAGAAAATATTTGGGACCCCAGATAATGTCTACTCTTACATTTAACTACTAAAGAAAAGTATAACACATTTAACGACCAAAGCCTAACACTTTCATCGACAAAAGACTAGTATAACACATTAACGCCATTAAAGTAATACAACATTTACTTTCTTAACAAACAGCTGCATTATTAATGCAGTAGTAATATAGCACTTACTTTCTTAATGACCATAGACCGGACCAATAGTTTTCTCTATCTGTTGCGGCTGAAACTGAAGGTGGCGTTGGTGGCTTGGCGGGAAAGTATATGAGTATAAGTAGAAAAATAAAACAACACCATCCACATTCTGGTGAAATATGAAAATGCAAAACGTTTTGAAAAGGATTAGGACCTAATCATCAATTATTTTGGACACAGTAATGATTCATTGAACTAGAATAGAAAAATAGGCGAACTATGTTATAAGACTATTGCAAGATATTCGGCATTGTTGTTGTTTATTAATAAAATTATAATGATAGTTGTAGTAAGTATTTGAGAATTAGCTCATCATCAAAGCAGTGACAAAGGAGTAGAGGGAGAATAGTGGGATAGTTGCAATAGTGCTCTCTAGCACTTGAATTTTATACTTTCAGAATGAATTGCATTGTTATATTATTCCATTTAAGAATGTATGCATCTAAAAGGAATAGTTTTTGTATATTTTTGAAAGTGAAAAGCGTTTGATATCATTCTAGATAACCCACGTTTCGGGTTAAGCTAATGGGATTAGGCTAGTATGGCTTTTATCGGTTTGTATAATTATACATTTTTAACAAAGCTGTTTTAATAGCTAATCTAGCCTATTTCACATAGTGAGTGAGTTAGTAGTAATGGCTTAAAAAAAGCTTCTAGCTGTTCCTTTCTAACATTTGCATAATATTTTTTATTTGAAAACAAAATCAACAATAAAATGATTCTATGAAGAGTTAATAATTATATTGTTTCCCATCAACACAGCAAATAGCTTACATCTTTTATTTTTCTTACTAGATATTAAGCCCGGCGTTGCCCGGGAAATCTAGGTGTAATGTTAAACCCCTTCCTAATCAATTTAATAAATTTAATTAGGTGCTGATTTATGCCACCTTCCTAATGTGCAGAAATGACCTACATTTGATACGTCAAAAGATGTGGCTGCCATAACAAACAAAACATCATCAAAAAGTAATCCGTCGAGGGAACAATAACCTCCAGTACAAAATTTTAACAAACTATAATAACTGAGCATGATTATCAAATGTGCAGCCGATTTACGTGAAATGCGTAGCCGATTTACGTGAAATCAAGTGCAGAATTATTTTTTTTATTTGACGTCACAGAGGATTTGTATTTATAGCGTTTTGCCATGAATTCTATTTATAGTTAAAATCAAAACAAAGCATTAAAAAAATGCACTGAAAAGTAAAAAATAACTACTTTACTATGTCATTTTGCAGCGCGAAGGCACGATACAGCACTCATGTGGAAATGACGTCATAGAAGATTTTTTTATTTATAGCGACGGCGCTCCCATTCTGCAAAAAAAAAAAAAACGTGGATCTAATGGTACCGGTCCGTGGATCTAATGGTACCAGTTCATGGATTTCTTTCTATTTGAGTGCTCCTTCTGTCGTATTTTTCGCGCTCTTTAAGTTTCCGTCTTTCATCACATAGCCTAAGAATATTACTAAAAACCCATGGTTTTTTTTATTGTTTGCTTCTTACCAAGTATTTCTTTTGCTGTTTCAATTACTTTGGAATTGAAGGTATCAGTGACTACGTCTATGCCTGTCTTTGAGTCATATAGACCGGTCAGTGGAGCAAGTTTTTCTCTAATGGTTGTTCTGAACATCTCTGCGATTTCCGGGTCTTTAAGTTTGTCAAGATCAAAGTGTAATCGAGATTTGCCTTTTTGTGTTATCTTTTTCAAGTGGAGATGGAAAGTCATCAGCACAAGATTGTGATCACTACCGATATCTGCTCAAGGGAAACTTCTAGTTTTAGATGTTTTAATGCATGATTTGTATCGTTTTTCGACCAGTATGTAATCTATCTGATTACTATGTTCTCCATTCGGGCTGTGCCAGGTCCATCTTCTGGACGTTTTATGCTGTCCAAGTGTATTTGCTAGCAGGAAGTTGTTATATCTGGCAAACTCCAAGAGCCGAAGTCCTCTGTCATTGGTCACATCATTGCAAGAGTGTCCACAAGCATCTGCCCAGTTGGAACATGCATCTTCTCCAACCTTCGCGTTCCAATCTCCTTGGACGGCGATTATGTCTTTCTTTGGTATTTGGTCCACGATATCCTGTTCTTGGTCATAGAAGGCCTCCACTTCTCTGTCTTCGTAGCTAGATGTAGGAGCATATACCTGTACTATTGTGATATTGAAGGGTGTGGCTTTAAGTCGTATGGTTATGATGCGGTCAGAGACCGGCGAGGTTACGAAAACATAATTCAAAATGGCGTCTTCGATTCGATATTTTTTTTTTAAATCTACAGTTTTAAATCGTTTCGTGGTTTTTTATTATGAAATGTAAGTTTTCGTAACCTCGCCGGTCACGTGATTACTTTATCAAATACTATTTGATTTCTGGAGGTCGTTTATTTATAGAACGAATTCCCCACACACCGCCCGACGCCGCCGCGTCCCGGACAAGCTTAGCTGCTTTATAAGTTAGAAGTCAATTCAATACGCTGGTCTGCGTTTGAAAACTTTTTTTCTGAGGTCTGACTTTTTAAACATGTTTCTAGATCAATTTGTTCCGCTGATTTCAAATATATAATTCTTTTTTTTCAATCAGGTCAAGTTTTTATTTTATATCAAATTAAAATAAATTACTGCTGTAACGTAAATTGAAGAATGCATGTAGAAAATAAAAATAAAGTTATTGTGGAAGAAATGGCTTTTTCAAAGAATTTCGTCGATGATCTGCATCTAGATCATCTCTTTTGAGGATCCAGCAGTAGTCAGCAAGCTTATTTACTTCCCAGCATCCCTGGTATTGCTCTTCCATCGCATGTATGACTTGATGGAAACGCTCCCCCTGTTCTTCACTCATATCGCCGCAGTTGTCTAGAAAATAGTCTAAATCTGAGCTGAGGAAATGCATTTTCACAGACATGCGTGCTCCAAGAGCTTTGAAGCCATGAAATATCAAATATTTTTCCCCGTTACGATACCAGAAGAATGTTGTTGCTGGAGCTAACAAATGATTTCTTTGAGCCGTGATCCCAATAGCTGAGCATATTCTTTTGATAAGCATAAAACTCTTGTCAAATAATTTAGTTCAGCTTGATTAAGAGGTTTGGGTTGATGATCACCAAACTATTGGTGCAAACAGTTTTTATAAATCACTTGTTGGTTTCGTTGTTTGTAAATAAAATTTACAAGATGTTTCTAAAAAAAAGTAGACAGCAACATTTGACATTCAAATTAATATAAATCAGCAAAAAATAAGATTAAACACATATTTTTTATAATAGTTTATAACCGGAAGCTTCATATTCAATGAATGCTCCAAATAAATTGAAACTTCTCGCTATCTCTTATGAAAACAAATAAGACCAAGATAAACAAAAGTATTTATTGTTAGCTGTTTTATAAATTGCTAAATTTATACAAATGTGACTTCTATCAGTTGTTTCCTCACTTATTGCAAGGTACTGTAGAATACAGGTATTTCAGCATTTAAAAAATTCAAGTAGAATAAAAACTTGACCTGATTCAATAAAAAAACAACAATTAGCCTATATATTTGAAATCAGCTGAAAAAAATGAGATAGAAAAATTGTGAAGAACTCAGACCTCAAAAATCACGCAGACCAGTGTTATTTATCTAATAGCAGTAACTATTGAAACCTAATGTGATTAATAGAGCAGACCGGTACCCGACTCCAGCCCTTAAATATAATGTATCGGCTGTGCAATTAGTTCTGTTTGCATTGTATTGACCACTCGGCTCGCGATTATCTGACCGTAGCTAGCTCTCTTAGTAGTTTCTCCCCAAACGTTCTAAAGAGTGTGAATCCAGTAGCAATTAAAATTGTGTAGCTTTTGTCGCGATCATTGGCGATCTGTGATTGGTCTTTAGTTTTGGGTATGATCAGGTACTGAGTTTTACCCAGCAACATAGTTCCACAGGACGCACACAATACAAAATGAAATGAAAATACAACACAAATGTATATATAATATATAATATTTTACATAAATTGCAAATACACTGTGCTCTCAAAAGGGCAAATAGCTTTATCGGCTATCTTCTTCATAGCACAATCTATAAACTTAAAATGACCACATGGTTGAGTCTCTGCCCGTGGCTGTTAGTTCTAAAACGAACTCAGGACGGATCGTGAAGACATTGGTAGAGGTCATTTCACGTCCATCAAGGTTCCCAGCGCACCAGTCTGACGTGACTGTCTCCCAAGTCTCTGCTTTACTTCAGCTTACTCTAACTTAAGTCCTTGTTTTAATCTAATGCGTCTTCAGAGCACAGACGTCCTATTTGCTGACCACTATATGCTACACACATCGCGTGGGTCAATGACCAGCTTGCATTAAGCCCCACCCACTGCGAGTGTCAGTGACAAGCAAGCATAGGGTTGATGAAGGAATACTTCATTCTCTTCTCCCACTCGCATGTATTATTTCCCATGCCTTTTATAATTCCCCATTTAGTTTGCCTGAGTATATGACTTCCCCTGGTCGGCACATAGAGTGTCGACAGTGTCTATTTTAAAGAACGACCTCATTTCGAAAACTGAGTTACGCGATATAAAGAAATAAACATAAATAAAAAGACACAGAAAATGAAGCAAAGTAAAATGCTTATAAAAATGTAAAAATTATTTCACTAATTAATATTACTATAATTGAGAAAATAAATAAATTGATAATTAAAATATTAATATAAAAGTAAATAGGATATTTGCTGAATTTAAATGTTACTAACCATAATACATGTAGAGCATTATTTGTCTTTTTCCTTTATCGCTAATATTACCTGTGAATTTTAATATATATATATATATATAATATATATATATATATATATATATATATATATATATATATATATATATATATATATATATATATATATATATATATATATATATATATATTATATATATATATATATTAGGGTGGTCCAAAATAAAGAAAAAAAACATTTTTTTTGTATTTTCTGTGATTTAAACCCCACATTTGATTACCACAAAAAAAGTACTCAGAAATATAAAATTTAATAATTTTCAGATGAAATTTAGAGGTTGCACAAGCTCTCTGAAAATGTAGGTATGTTCTCCATTTACCACATTTTATCCCGAATATTGATGAACCTGAATAAAGTCTGTTCTGTCCAAAGAAGTTGCTGCAACATTAGATAGATCAAAAGTTAGTGATCGTACAGCAGGCCATTTACTAGCTGCTACAGCTCATTCTCTTGGTCACGACATGGCATTAAGTCGAAGTACGGCGTGTGAGAGCTGAGATTAGGAAAAAAACAGCACATGAAGAATTGTTTGATCCACAAGTACCATTAACTGTACATTGGGATGGAAAATTGTTTCCAGATCTCACAGACAGGAAGAATGTTGAGAAATTGCCAGTGATTGTAACAGGACTGCAAATAGAGTGCTTGCTAGGTGTGCCAAAATTGGCTTCAGGGATAAGTGACAGTCAAGCTCAAGCTGTAGTTGAATGTCTGAAGGACTGGGACATTTGTGAAAAAGTAGTAGCATTGTTTTGACACAACAGCAAGTAACACTGGGGATTCCAAAAGGTCATGTATTTTAATTGAAAAGCTGCTTGAAAAAAGTCTTATTCATCTTGCTGGCCGCCATTGAAGATAAGTGGGCCCTCATCTGGACCTGATATTTCACTTTTCAAACATTTTAAAGAGCAGTGGCATTTTATGGAGAGTGGATCATATGATACTGCAGATGGGATGACTGAAGTAGAACTTTTCAAAGATAGGACAATGCAGTTTGCAAATGACAATCTTCAAATTTGTCACCCACGAGATGATTACAGAGAATTTTTGGAACTGGCTGTCATATTTATTGGAGGAATACCACCACGTTGGATTCATTTCCATTCTCCAGGAGCTGTACACAGAGCACGTTGGATGGCAAGAATAATTTATTGCTACAAGATGTGGATGTTTAAGAAGCAGTTTAAGCGAAAGCCTTCTGAAGAACAAGGGCTGTTTCAGTTCCACTGTTTTGTTTCCAGTACTTATATGAAACTGTTTTTTCAAGCCCCACAGCCAGCAAGGGCGCCTTCAAATGACATACAATTTCTGAAGGATTTAGAAAAATATAACTCCGTCAATTCAGTCATTGGAAAAGCAGCAAACAAAGCTTTCAGTCGACATTTATGGTATCTAAGTGAAATTACAGTGGGTCTCGCTTTTTTTTGATGAAAATATTGATCCCAATCAAAAGGTTCAGATGCTTAAAAATATGCAAGAAAAACCCGGATCTACAAATCGAGCTCAGCGTCTTGATTCCAATAGATTCTATGCCGAAGACCATCAGCTTCTTTGTTACAAACAATACAAAGGCATTTTTCTCCATTCTTGGTTTGCTACATTCATTTCAGAAGATGTCCTCTGAAACATGGAGCAGCAACGATGAATACAAGCAATGCAGAAAAGGTTGTAACCAATTTGAAAGTTGTTAATGACACAGCCGATAGAGGAGTGAAACTGATTCAGGATTTCAATGAAGTTTTATGCAGAAAAGAAGATCAAAAGCAATTCTTATTTCAGGTGGTGCAAGAACACCGACAATTATATCCGGATGCAAACAAGACCACAGTGGTTACTGGACTAGCAAAAAGCCATGGAAATCTAGATATAGCATCAGGAAGGACAACCAATATTTTAAAAAAAATACGGTTTAGGCTGACATACAATCAAGTGTTTAGCGTTAGTCTTCATGTTTAATAGCAGTTTTGTATATTTGGTACATAATTTTTAGACGAACAATTAAAAAATTTAACAGAAATAAGTTCTTTTAAATTATGATTGAAATTACAAACATTTTCTTCAATCAGCAATGACTCATTAATTGTTACTCTATCAACAATTTTAACAAACAATTTTTTTTATTTGTTTGTCCCAGAAATAGTTTCAAACTATTTGCTGATCTTTTCAATGAATTGAATACTTTCCAATTTTGTAGGCAAGTAGAGAAGGTGTACTCAGATGGCTTCAATAGCCCTCCTCTGTTGACATCGTACAAAAAAACATCCAGCTTTTTCAATCTTAATTCGTCAATGTCTTTAAATTTTTCATCGACTAATATTTCTCTACAGCTGGTACACTTATTCTGATGAATGATGGAATGTGCGATTGCTCCTGCAACATAATATATTGTTGATGCTTCATCGTCATTAGGGCTTTCCGAAATTTTTAAACAATCTAAAATTGCATTTACATTTTAATCCGTACCAGCTGGCAAGCTTTTAACATCATCAATGAAATCATCGATCTCGCTAATATTCAATTTTGAATGACTTAACAGAGACATCATTTTTATCTTGGTGTTGCTATCTGTAACTTGCCGAACTGAGACAAAATAATTGCCCCCTGACATTTGGCGAAACCATCCAAATCTCAACTCTATGGGGTCCGACTGCAAATGACCAAGGAGGATGAATTTCAAGTCTGTCTCACTCATCAAATATTTGCAACAATTAGCAAGAGCAGAATACGTTTGACCAACAGCCAAATAAGTCTCACGACTGAGTCCTTTTGTTTTTTGCGTTTTGCCAGCTGTGTAGGAAATCACGAAATTCTAAGAGAAATTCTATTTTCCAATCAGAGGAAGATTTTACTGGATCCCCTTCGAACAAGTTTTTACATTTAAAACTTCCCAGAGTTTGTGATAATACCCACAAACCAAGCTGTTGCACTCCATTCAACTTTATTTTCATGCTCCACATAATATTTTAAAGCATTCACAGTCGATTCGCAAAACACTGACGATGAGAGTTTGACAGACATTTTCTCAATATTTGTAGGATTCAGTACTTTCGCATTCAGCTTGTATGCTTTTTTAACAACCATGTTCAGCTCCAAGTTGTAAAGATCCTCAATGTGCTGAAAATCGGCTGATGAATCAGGTGCTGCAATGTTATTGTTGCAAAATTTCGGAAAGACAAAGGATCGTCGATTCAAAAAGTTATTGTATATATTTTTTAAATTGTGGACTGCATCGAAAATTAAAAACATTGTCTGATTAGTCCATTTGTTTTCAATATATGGTTTAATCGTACCTCCACAAAGTTCTTGAATATAAAACTTTCTGTTAACAGCTGCATTGTCAACCGAAATGCCAATTACAGTAACCCCTGCTCGGTGCACCATTTCCATCACTTCTGTGTAACATTGATGCATTTGGCCAGTCAAATTATGGATAGGGTAGAGAGCTACCATATCTCTAAATTTATGACAAAGAGATTTAATCATAAAACACAGAAGAGTAGAAGCTTGTTCGCCTTCATCTGTCAATCCATGAAACTTGCCGGAAAAGTATTCAACACGCTTGGCCACATATATTTCATCGATTATGATTGTGCAAATTCTTTCCAGCTGGTTTAATGTGCGAACACGAAGTGTGAGGTAACTTGTGTTATCAAGCCCTGTTTTTTCATTTACTCGTCTTGTTAGTTTTTTTAAAGTGTTTATTGAAGGCAGGTTCAAAACTTCACTTTCCAATATTTTAGAGTAAGATGCAGTGCCTGATGCATATACTAGTTATGACCAAATAATGGTTTGTGGTGTGTATGTTCTCGCATGTTTGTTCACCCCCACCAATTTCAACTGATCGACAAGAAATTGTATTTGTTTAAAAACAGGATTTGAATCTTCATAAAAAGTCATCATTTTTTTCAAATTTGATTTTGCTTCTTGCTTGATCTCATCAAAGGTTTCATGAAATGGAGTTTCATCAAAACATTTTAAACGAGCAAGCAAATTCAACAACTGACTCATTGTTTCCAAATTGGAAGAACAGAACAAATATCGTTTGAAAATGATTTAGATAATTGTTTTCCTTTGTGATGTAGTGATATGTCGAATGATTTTGAAATTGAAATTGATGATTTAATAACAAAATGTTATTCTGAAATTCCAACAAATAAATATATAAATGTTCATTTTGAATATGGAGTTGATATCCAGAAGGTATGTTCTCTTTACTTAATTTTTCTTTTAGATCAACTAAAGATAACTTGTTTATGACATCAATTTCATTAAACAAGTCTTCCAACTCCATCATTTGATTTTCAACAACTTCTTGTCGAGCTGATGACGAAGACTTCATTGTTGTTCTACGGTACTTTGGAGTTGATAAGTATGAGGGTGCATTCTGAAAAATACTTGGCACTGCATCCTCTTTTAATTTAATTTTTGGTCTAACAGGTTTATTGGATTCACATCTTTTCTTTGATCGAGACATGTTTGTATCTTTTACATCACTAACAAAATCACTTGGCAAGAAATGGAGCGAACACATTTTTGAATATTTTCCAGGCTGAAAATTTTGGCAAGGATTAGCTCTAATCCATTTTTCACATAATTCCACATTGTTTAATGGATACGAATGGCGTCTTGCCAGCGTATCGATTCGAGAGATGTTTTTTAAGAATCTACAGTTTTGAATTGATTCTGCGGTTTTCAAACGTGAAAGTCAAATGCCAAAATGTAAAATAATTCCATTTAAATATTTTTTTGTTTGTTTTTGTGTATTTCTACAACATATTACATCTTTGAAATTGTAATAAAATCATGAAATTATCGGATCTGACCGAAACCAAAAATAACCTAGCCTACCGGGAGGCTATTCCGCACTGCAACAATATTTCATACTTTGCCTAAAACAATCAGACATCCTATAAATTTCCCAGGAATGCCGGATTTCACACATTGGCGGTAACATATACACATTTATTTGTTAAACCTAAGGAAGTAATCGTTCACCTTATTGGTAAACAAATAATTATTAACATTAATCTTAGTAGCCTAGTGCAGGTAGACAACAACTTCATATGCATTTAACATGGGCATATGTGTGTAAGTTTTCGTAGCCCATACAGACAAATAAAACTTGACACATTAACTAGTGTGGGTTTAAAGCTATACACATCAATCAATACTTCGCGTGAGATCCGATTACTGAAACCCCTCTATCTATCCGGCCCGCGAGGTTACATTGATTACACATCTACTTATTAGTGTCACCAAGTAGTATTGACACAATCTGCATATAATTAGACTACACAAGTATGTAGCACTTCTAACGCAATATTTATTGTCAGTCAGCTTATAGCTATCCTAGAGGATAGGTATCTAGGTAGCTCGCGAAATTCGCCACTCTTTCAGTGTTTTTTCGCGTTTCGCGAGTGTAAACAATCCAAAATGGCTGCCTAGAAATATCGAATCAAATGGAAATCATGGTTAACATATAAAATTAACAAATAAGACTTACATTTATATATAGCAACTTGAATTATATCAGATTATACCAAAAAGTAAGTGTTTTTTTTCTTTTTACCTGTAAAATACCATAACTGTAGAAATATATCATAAGAAGAAAATGTCTGCCGACGTCTTCAAATAAACAACAAGAAAATTTAAAAAATCATTATATCCGGTCGGCTGACGCCTACGTTCGCTTCGCTTAGGTGTAGCGAGGGTTTTTCGCGCTTTGAAAAATCTCACGTGAGAAATAGCGCAGCGGAACGCTTCGCTTTGATTTGGGGACAGCTTAAAGCTTTGCTGGTCCATTGGATCCCGAAATTTAAACGCACAACTACCTTCTTTAAACTTCTTGGTTTTTAGTTTGTTCATGTTTAATAAATCTAACATACGTTAAATATGTTTAAGTACGCAAAAAATGCAAACAAAAAAATCAAAATAAATATTAAGAAAAACTTAAAAAAAGTGTTAATAAAAACTGAAATAAAAAAATATTCCCTATAGTTTAAATCGGTAGTCCCCAGCCCCCAGGCCGCGGATAATACCGGTCCGTGGATACGTGGATCTAATGGTACCAGTCCGTGGATCTAATGATACCGGTTCGTGGATCTAATTAGATCCCTAATCCGGCGCCGCGCGTAAATCCGACATATAATATGCGGCGCGCTGCATTAGCCCCCGTATTTTATCCGCCGTTAGATTAACCGTAGCATTACTTAATCTTGCTGCACATGAACTTTGCTGACCATATCAGCTCTATCTTGTAAAGCTTTTCTGTTGGTCACAAAAAGCTGTTCATAACTGGCTCCCATGACGGTGCTGCAAATATGACAAAGACTTCAAAGCTTTTGAAGGTTGGCTCTTATCAATCTATACTTGACTTGAAAAGATATCTTCAAAATAATCTCAAGCATATTGGTCGAGTTGATATTTTTTCTCCATGAAGATGAAATTGAATTTAAAGTGAACTCGTTAACCATTTCAAGACCTAACTGATCTCTTCAACTTTTCAATGCCAACCGTATCAACTATTCCACTCTGAAAATGCACATAAGAAAGATCTGCACTGCGTCAAATGCTGATGATGACAAGATACGAATGAACAAGCTTTCAGTTCTCAACCAGCTTGACCATCGATTTCCTGTAAATGATCTCATCAAGCTGCATCAGCTGCTTGATCCAGGTTCCAAATTATTGATTCCACGGTCAGAAGCAATCACAATTCTGGAGAATGCCATACAGTCAGCAATGGTCCACTGGATTCATCATGTCTAGAGCTGATGTTTCGCATTCAGCTAGTTAGTAAACATGTTTCTGAAGGAACCCGATGTAAGCGATTGCGAATGAAGCTGATGAGAACTGAGAATTGAGCAGTCACCTGACGATTGTACTAATATGGTATTCTATGTTAATTTATTGGCATTGAAACAGTTTTCGTTTTATTTTGCTCACAATAGACCGCCTAGTTTGCAGTAAAATACATATATTGTGAACTGTAATGAAATGTTTTATAAACTTGCAGTTAGTACTGTTGTGTTTTGATTTTTTTAATATTTATTTCAGATGGCAATGGAAATTACTATTTGACGTCGCCTCTGTTAAGTTTCATGATATCCTCGCTTTCTGGCGTAGCCCGGTGTTGCATCTTCCTAGTGTCCACAACTTACTCAACTGGTTCGTCTTCACCTATCATCATCGGTTACTGGTTTGATAATGAACAGCAAACGATCAAGTCTAACATATGATAACTACATCGCGTTAGTTTTTATTCATGACAATTAGAAACTGATATTTTAAGTTTTTATCAAGGTATTGAGTGAATGAATGAATTAGTAGGACAGCATATACATTTTTTTTTCTGTGTTCAAATAATAAAACTATTCCCAAAATATTGTAAAAGTGTTTTATTTCTGAAGTTTTATCAGTTCATTATTGTCTAGGCTTCAGCCGAATTTTAGCCAAATATTTCGTAATCAGCCGAAAATCAGCCGCATATGTCAATTTACGGAGATATCCGGTTAAACTGGATATCCGCCGAAAAATTATGTCAGCTAGCCGAAACTTAAAACAAAAATTCGGCTGGCAGGTCTAGATCTAATGGTACCGGTCCGTGGATCTAATGGTACCAGTCCGTGGATCTAATGGTACCAGTTCATGGATCATCTGGTACCAGATACGTGGATCTAATGGTACCGGTCCGTGGATCTAATGGTACCAGTTCATGGATCATCTGGTACCAGATACGTGGATCTAATGGTACCGGTCCGTGGATCTAATGGTACCAGTTCATGGATCTAGTGGTATCAGATACGTGGATCTAATGGTACCGGTCCGTGGATCAAATGGTACCGGTTCGTGGATCTAATGTAACGGATACATGGATCTAATGGTATCGGTTCGTGGATCTAATGGTACCGTTTCGTGGATCTAATGGTACCGGATCGTGGATCTAATTGTACCGGTTCATGGATCAAATGGTACCAGATACGTGGATCTAATGTTACCGGTCCTTGGATCTAATGGTACCAGTTCATGGACATGTGGCACCAGAAACGTGGATCTAATGTTACTGGTCCGTGGATCTAATGGTACCGGTTCGTGAATCTAATGTACCGGATACATGGATCTAATGGTATCGGTTCGTGGATCTAATGGTACCGGTTCGTGGATCTAATGGTACCGGTTCGTGGATCTAATGTACCGGATACATGGATCTAATGTACCGGATACAGGGATCTAATGGTACCGGATAAGTGGATCTAATGGTACCGGTCCGTGGATCTAAGGGTACTGGTCCATGGATCTAATTGTACCGGTTCGTGGATCTAATGGTACCTGATACGTGGATCTAATGGTGCCGGTTCGTGGATCTAATGTAACGGATACATGGATCTAATGGTATCGGTTCGTGGATCTAATGGTACCGTTTCGTGGATCTAATGGTACCGGATCGTGGATCTAATTGTACCGGTTCATGGATCAAATGGTACCAGATACGTGGATCTAATGTTACCGGTCCTTGGATCTAATGGTACCAGTTCATGGACATGTGGCACCAGAAACGTGGATCTAATGTTACTGGTCCGTGGATCTAATGGTACCGGTTCGTGAATCTAATGTACCGGATACATGGATCTAATGGTATCGGTTCGTGGATCTAATGGTACCGGTTCGTGGATCTAATGGTACCGGTTCGTGGATCTAATGTACCGGATACATGGATCTAATGGTATCGGTTCGTGGATCTAATGGTACCGGTTCGTGGACATGTGGCACCAGAAACGTGGATCTAATGTTACTGGTCCGTGGATCTAATGGTACCGGTTCGTGAATCTAATGTACCGGATACATGGATCTAATGGTATCGGTTCGTGGATCTAATGGTACCGGTTCGTGGATCTAATGGTACCGGTTCGTGGATCTAATGTACCGGATACATGGATCTAATGGTATCGGTTCGTGGATCTAATGGTACCGGTTCGTGGATCTAATGTACCGGATACATGGATCTAATGTACCGGATACAGGGATCTAATGGTACCGGATACATGGATCTAATGGTACCGGTTCGTGGATCTAATGGTACCGGTTCGTGGATCTAATGTACCGGATACATGGATCTAATGGTATCGGTTCGTGGATCTAATGGTACCGGTTCGTGGATCTAATGTACCGGATACATGGATCTAATGTACCGGATACAGGGATCTAATGGTACCTGATACGTGGATCTAATGGTGCCGGTTCGTGGATCTAATGTAACGGATACATGGATCTAATGGTATCGGTTCGTGGATCTAATGGTACCGTTTCGTGGATCTAATGTTACCGGTCCTTGGATCTAATGGTACCAGTTCATGGACATGTGGCACCAGAAACGTGGATCTAATGTTACTGGTCCGTGGATCTAATGGTACCGGTTCGTGGATCTAATGTACCGGATACATGGATCTAATGGTATCGGTTCGTGGATCTAATGGTACCGGTTCGTGGATCTAATGGTACCGGTTCGTGGATCTAATGTACCGGATACATGGATCTAATGTACCGGATACAGGGATCTAATGGTACCGGATAAGTGGATCTAATGGTACCGGTCCGTGGATCTAAGGGTACTGGTCCGTGGATCTAATTGTACCGGTTCGTGGATCTAATGGTACCTGATACGTGGATCTAATGGTGCCGGTTCGTGGATCTAATATCCCAGATAAATGGATGTAATGTACCAGATAAGTGGATCTAATGGTACCGAATAAGTGGATCTAACGGTACTGGTCCGTGGATCGAACTGTACAAATTGCCGCCTAAGAAACATTACATTATTTCTAATTATTTTTACTGTGGTGTATTTCTCTCGGGATTGTGGGACTTTCCATGGACGAAAGGTTTACTGGGAGCTGAGCGGTGTCGACCGGCAGTAACCAAAACAAAGCAACAGAATGTCATTATCAATTATAAGCCCCCCCCCCTCCCACTAAACTAATTATATCATTAGCTCTCGAGCATTTACATTAAATACATTTTGCTACAAATATTGTTTTATATGAAGATTATTTTCATAAATATCTGTCATAGAAATAATTAAAATATGAATTATATTACTGAAACAAATATAAACAAAAGTAATCAGTATATGAGAAATACTTTTAAAAAATATTTGGTATATTCTACTGCTAAACAAATTGTGTAAACATATTAAACTGTGATTCTGTACCTGTTTCATTTGATTGTAACAAAGAAGTCTGGTTGGAGTAGAAATCACTTAGAACGGAGAATGAAAAAGAAAATTATTATTACAAAATAGTAACCAAACTAAAAATGAAAGAGTTAAGCCTAAATGGACTAATTTATAGTAGGAAAATGTATAAGTATTTGATTAAGTCATTGGGCGTAGGTACGTAATTATTTGTTTAAGATTTAGTTCTTAGTCTCTTAATATGTGGGTCGTGACCTCCAGTTGGTTAGTAATTTTGTAAGATGATTAATCAACTGTGGTGTGTCAAGTCCCTGTAAGTATGAGATGAAATCTCTTAGAACATCTCTTAGAACCACCATCGGCACGGTTTTTATGATGCCCTTGTTTTATTCCCAACATAGCTGACAGTGCATAGGCCATGGAGGCACCATGAGAGATATAGCGGGGACCGAAGATAGAAACCGGGCGCCCGGCCATATTTTTGAAAAAATGAATATCGCCCACCTAAATAGCACAAGTTTTAGGTTTTGTAGTGCCCTTCTTTCATCCCCACCAGTGTCATGGACATGGAGGCACCACGGTTGGACATGGAGGGAACTTCAACCATGATAGAGAAATTTCCCTGGGCACTCACCTGGAGATCGAACCTGGGACCCTCGACAGTCGAGCGCTTTACAGCACGACCATCCGTCCTCTCAAAAACTGTGGTAGATAGTTCTACTTTATGAGTTTCATAGTTGAGTACAAAGATGCAGGGCAATAAAAAGTACCAATAGACATAACATTTCAGTCAACGTTTTTAAAGGGTATACTTAAGATTCTGACAAGAGGTGAATTTAAAGTCTAATCCTATTTCATCTCAAAAAACGAATTCTTCGGACGCTTACCGAATACTAACATCAAAATTTTCTGGGCATAGTGTGTCATCTAACTATATTCTTTGATAATTGGAAATTATTTGTCTTAATATTACATTTATTGACAAACTGTAAGATAAATACATAAAAATATGATAGTGGTGACATACAGCGTTTTTTAGTCAATATTTGTATGATCAAAGGAACTATCTAGTTTACAGCACAATTTAATAATTTTTTGTTACATATTTTAAAGCAAAACATCGCTCGCTCGACGACTCGTATCTCAAAAGTCTCGTATGTTATGGCACTCATATGTTGAAGTACCACTATATAGTACATGTATTAACTTATTAAAAACTTATTAAAATGAAAGCATAATCCAACCTTTGTATAACGTTGCTATGGTTCGTTTCACTGTAAGATGTAACGTTTTCAAGAGGCTCTACGGTTACAAAACCAGGACCTGTAACAAAAATACAATTTTTTTTTTAGAAATTGTTTTACCATATATTATTTGACTGAACACGCAGACTGATTAAACTAGTACACTGTTTGAAGTAATTCATATAAAAAAACAACAAATTAATATTTTATTTCATAACTTATTTCTTTAATCGGAAATTAAAATTTACTTTAACGTCTTTATTAAGTGACATATTAAATGTATACTAAACATACTCATCTTCCGCAGTGTTCTTCTTTAACGGGATTGTCTCAGGCCAACGAGTGCACATGTCCACAACAGATTTACATATTTCAATCATCTGTGTGACATTGGGTGAATTAGGCCAACAATATCAAATGTTATTTTCTTAAACAGTCGGTTTGTGGTCACTGAGTTCATGAAATTCTGATACTTAAAATTCGGCAAAGAACATTATAATGTATATTACTTAGCATTTAAAGTTCGATTTGTTTAATTGGCCTCAAGGTTATCTCCGTTATGCTTTATAAAGACAGAAGCGACCATTCTCCATGGGCAGAAAAAGGGCGTTCATTTGAAAACAAACAATTAAGCCTGTTCCATTCTGGACACAGGACGTGTTAGCGCATTTTCATGTTATGTATCAGTACGTTTGTTAGCTTTCAGTAAATATTTGTAAATTTTGGAAATGTTTATAAATTCAATTTTGTAATGCATATATGTAAAAAAAAATATTATAAAGACGTTTCTTCATATATGAAAAAAAAAATATTTTCTCTTAAATCTAACTACAAGTGGTTTGTGGTTACTGAAATAGGACTCATAATTGAAAACATTCGAAATTGTAGTCATTTAATCGTCCGAAAACTCCGTCAATTGTTGCATAGCTCTGATACTTTCATTTAAACTCAGAACACAAGCTTACTATTTCATTTGATGAGTTTCTTAATAAATCTTGGTGAAACTACGTGCTGCAGTATTTCGCACCAAATGAATGGGTTATTGAACGTACAAGGTGTATATATAATATATAAGCCCCTTAGGAGCCCTGAAGCCCGGCCCTCAGAGGTCCTATCGCGAAATGAACTTTTGATGTACACATGGCAGGCCAAGACCTACAAAATGATATATACATCATGGGTCTAGGACTTATGGTTGTTGAGATCTAGGATGACGAAACGGGGACAATAGAGCATTTTTTTTTTCGAAAATGCTCTAAAAATGAATTCTGAAATAACTTTGTCAGTTTAACTAATACATTTAAAGAACTGAATGATATATTGCTTATAAATATGTCAAATTTTAAAGAGGTAACCGCACAACCATCTGTCCCCTTAGGGTAGCGCTTTCTGTATAGGCCTCTATATATTCTATATAGGCCTCTATATATTCTGTATCTATAATATAAAAAAAAAATCCTTTTTCGCTCGATCCCGTGTCTGTCATCCAAGATGGCGGTATAAACAATTCAAAGATGGTAGAAACATTTACTGTTTTCTTCTTAACATGCATGATCCGGCTACCAACTGGCCGGCCGAGTAAGATGTCTCCTACTTAGCTGCCAGTAATGACATTAGACCAGCCACATGTATAGTGCCGAGGTGACCAAACACTCTATACTAACATACAGCAGGTAAGATTGTGAAAGCCTAATGGCAATCAATGTTATAGGCCTACTGTTTTCGATCGCTTCATTCATTACCAAGGGGTAATTAAGCGATCTTAGAAGAGGTAGCACAAATTCATGCCATGATATTTTATGATACTCTCCAATACAGAATGCGGGAAGTAGCAAAGGCCTATGCATATCGTACAATATCGTAATAAATGTATGGTGTTTAATTAGAACAGGAGTTGAATAAATATTATATTACGTACCTGAATTTAATGTCTTACAAGCGTTTTGTGAAATTATTTGGTAATAACTAGTTAGTCAACATAACGAGGATTAATGACACCCTTGTTTTGAATAACTAAATTGTGTTTAAATGCATTAAATACATTTGTAAAAAAGGTCCTCTATATTCTATATAAAAGACTGTCATCCATGTCAAAAGATGACCTGAATTGTTTACAAAAAAGGCAGCTGCCAACTACAAGATTATTAAAAAATACTGACGGTACCTTCAAAAACACTGAAGCCCAGCACTTAAAAGGCATGACCAAAATTATTTAAACCAAATTTATGTTAGGGGATAGCTACTCTTGGGGCCCCTAGGGCCCTTTATCTCGTATCACTACGGATAAGGTGTAGGATGGGGTCCTGAAAATGACATACTTATCAATATAGCTTATATAAAAAAAACCTTCGGCTTTTGTATATGTATTACATTGCCACATGCTGCGGGCAGAACGAATGGGCAACTATCAGCTACATCTTGTCAGTATCAGGAGATTGGTGAATCTCTTCGCAGCATCTGGTCACAACAATTATGCCAAGTGTGCTCGTCTCTACCTGGTCATGATGATGGACTTACCTAACTCACATCCAGATCTACACAAGCAGCTCATGTCAGGATCACGTGTTGCACGGCGTAGTAGTAAACAGTGGGCCGGACTGTCAGGTGACCTTACCATAGAGCAGGCAATGATGCGGGCCATTAAAGGTGAGGGAGGAATAACTCATGGAAGAGGAGTGACTGAGAGTGTACGCTAGGGTGTATCACCAAAAAAAATTTTTAATAATTGATCTGTCTGCTATTTAAATTTGTTCCATTGATCAAAAAAAGCATTGTGTAAAAAAATAAAAAATATTTGACAATATTTAGAGGTCCCCCGGACTTCAACAAAGTTTGCATAATTAAGCGAAAACTGGATAAAACCATCCTTATTGTAAAGTCTTACAGACTTACATACAAAAAGTGAAGCGCTATAAAAATTGTTTTATAGTCTTTGGTTTTATAATGTTTGGTAGCTATGATTGATTTTGATAAGCAGTTGTGCTAGAAATAAAATTTAAAATTCACATTTTATTATCGAAAACAACACTTTTCCTTACCGCATATTGATGACCAAGGCAAGCATTATAATTACTTTATTTGTATTATTTTAATTTCTGATACACACGACCTATAAAATCAGAACATGGAAATGATATGAAAAACAACAATAAAATGTTTACACCTTCTAAGGAAATGCTGGCTGACCCTGGCATCACTTCAACAGTTGCATATCCAGTTATTACTGCGTCTCCTGCCTCGCTAACAAAGAAACCACAAACTCTTCTGAAAACTGAATTGTTAGGCACTGGCCCTGCAATCTGTGTTGATGATGCTATAATTACTGGAATTCTTCGACTACCAACTTGTTTACAAGTTTTGAGGTGCATGATGTATCACTGCAATGTAGCAGCACAGAGTGACCGTCCAGGTTCTCTTGGAGCACCTTCTCGATTTACAACTGCCAAAATTGTGCTGAATCAAGTTACTGCTTTCTACGAAAAAGCAAACATTCCAATGGTGACAGAGAGGAGATCTTGTGAGAAGATTGTTCAGCTTCTTGATGAATACAATAAACTTCGTTCAATTGATAAAAGTCGCCGAAACACACCAGCCACTAAACGTAAACTGGAACAAATGAAATCTATGTTGGCAACAACTTTTCAACTGTAGTAATATTATCAAGAATGCAGAAGATCTGGCATTCTTGAGGTCTATGAAAGGAGACAGGTCTTCCAGCTTGGATCATTTGACAAAACACTTGCAAAAAAAGTCGCTCGACGCCATTCACGAGATGTCGCAACATTGGAACGTCAGAAACGCGCAATCTCTTACAGCATGTTCAACGATATCAGTGCCTTCCAGCGAGGGTAGCAGTGATTACACCAACACAGCAGGCAGCTTTCACACAGGGCCTTATTAGCGAGTCTGGGGGTGATGTATCAATGGTGGCTTCTTCCTATGCCACTGCAGATCGTTAACGTCGCAAAGTTGTGAGATATCTACAAAGATCCACGACTCCTGGGAACCACCCAAACTCTGCACTCTCCACTGGGATGGCAAACTGACACCTTCTCTAAAAAAATCATCGTGTCACTAAAGAGCGCATAACAGTTGTTGTCGGTGATGCAAAGCAATTGAAACTTCTAGGAGTGCCAAATTATGCCAAGGCAACAAAGAAACCCGTTGGTGAAATAATTGCAGAATTAACCATGAAGCTAATGACAGAGTGGCATTGTAATGATTGTATCGTTGATATGACATTCGACACAACAAGATCAAACACTGGTCATCACACTGCTGCTTGCATTGCCATACAAAATATGCTACAACGTGCTCTTCTGTTGTCAGGTTGTCGCCATCACATTGGTGAAGTTATCCTCTCGCATGTGTTTGCAGACATGAAAATAGAAGTTTCCTAATCCCCGGATATAACTTTGTTCACCAAGCTGCGAAGTAATTGGTGGCACATGATTGGTCTCACGTTTGTAGTTCGTTTACGTTAGCTGATCATGATCTGAAGGCTCAAGAGCGACTGACGATAATGAGAGATGCGGTAATTGCATATGCCAACTTCTAGTAAACAAACCGAATTCTTGCGAGACGACTACCACGAATTCCTTAAGCTGTCCCTTGTTTACCTGAATGCTACAAATAAGGAGGTTAACTTTAAAAGACCAGGTGCCCTGCACAAAGCACGATGGATGGCAAAGCTGATATATTGCCTCAAGATTGCACTGTGTGAGAAACAAATTCAATTATTGCCTCCAGGTACTATTACCACACGTGATCAAGTGCCAAAGAATCGTGCATTTGCTACATTTGTAACTAGGGCTGTACCGGATTGTAATTTTTAGATCCTGCAGGAATCGGAATCGGATTCGGATTTAATATTTGAATTTTGCCGGAATCGGAAGAGGAACCGGATTTTACCAAATTAAATAGTAACTATTCCGAACGAAGTAGTAAGTTCTCGCCTAAAATAAAAAAGATATAAGAATGAAAAATAGAATAAAAAATTAATTTTTAAGTTCTAGATAGCAAAAAAAAAAATAGTATTAGATCTTGAAGACTAAAACCCCTTCCCCAATTTTGAGTTAAGAAAGATAACTCTGTCAAAAAAAACAGGTTCTTTGTTTTTCAAAAAACATTTTAATAAACCTGTACCTAATTTAACTTGATTTCTATTACAATCATACAAAGAAATGGATAACATATCTTAGAAAGTATAATAAACATGTTTATTAATAAATGAATTCCAATATATATATATATATATATATATATATATATATATATATATATATATTGTGGCACCACCCGATAGTTCATTTTTCTTTAGTTTTCCATAGTGACGACGTCACCAAACCTTGTTATTTCATTCATACTTTCCTTTAAATTAAAGTTTAAATCATTATCTGACTATTTCCCCATAAAACGCAAATTAAAATGCATTTCAAATCTAAATCAATATCACTTTAATGTTCAATTAAAAATGTATCTTCAAGTTATTTATCTAAATATGCGAGGAATTTTATCCAAATCGTGACAAAATCCACTAAATTAAAAAATTTGCAGAAAAATAAATTATAAATTATTGACCTATTTTTATACTGTAAACACCCAAAAAAATATTGTTGTCTGCTCTTTAAAGAAGTTAAACTTTGATAGCTAAATATAGTTTAAAGAAAACACGGAATCAAAAGTAGCGGAAGGTAAGGTGCCGTATTACTACTAGACTAAATACGATTCAAATCTTCCTTTTTAATATATTTTTACTTACATACATAACTAAAAGTTTTAGTTTTAAAAAAGCAAAGAAAGTTATTGTTTTTAATTTAATTGTATAGCGCTAAATATTTCAAAATTATGTCGCGCTAAAAAAAATTTCTTACAAATTTCAAACAACAAAGAAATCCGGCTGAAATCCGTCACATTTTAACCGGAATCGGAATCGAAATCCGGAATCCGGCTTAACAGGAACCGGAATCGGATTCCGGTACAGCCCTATTTGTAACACATGTTTATGTCGTGTGGTGACTCACTTGCAAAAAGAGTGTGGATGCACCATGGAATGATCTACAGCTCTACAAGCGACTTTTGGATTACAACGATGTCAACAGAGACATATCCAGGTCAGCAATCCGTGCCCTGAATAGGTATCTGTGGTACCTCACTGCTGAAATGATCCCACTTGCTCTGTTCAGCAATGAAGTACCTGTGTTGGAAAAGCGAGCTCTAGCAGATGCTCTGCTAAGGCTTCGACGTGGTTGCCCTCCAAACTTCACAGAATCGATTTGGAAATGGTTGGGGAAAACCACGATTCCAATCAATTGATTCTAAAACTCGGTTGTGTGATCTGGCTGGAGTTGACTATATACAGACTTCAACTGGACACAGGATTCCTCCAACTGCCTGTTGATGATTGGTGCCAAACAGCTTCTTACATTGCCAGTGCAGAAAATGTTGCTGCTATTAACGTTGTTAGCGATTGTGCCGAGAGAGGAGTGAAACTGGCATCTGACTTTGTTGAAGCAGCGCGAACGGATCAACATTTTCAAAACATTCTTCAAGTGGTTGAAATGGACCGCAAAAACATCTCAAATGTGCGTAAACTTTACAAACGAGCAACAAAAGTAAAACTGAATTAAATGCAGTATGCTGATATTGACTACTGCCATGATGCAGTTCAGCATCCGGAAGAGGGGCAGTCCAGGATACTTCTGATACAAGACTCCACAGCATATCAGGTATTGCAGCATCTGAATCTGATAATATAAACTACGACAATGCTGAAGAAGTTGGCGCTGATATTGTTCAGAACATGAGCGGCAAGAACTTCAAGGGTGTTGTCCTTAAAAGAAAATCTCAAATAAGAACATTAGCACATGTAAACAATGCTGCTTCATCAACTTCCAAGAAAGCTTTGACAGGTATTGATACAACAGTTCTATTTAATAGGCTTCTTATCATAATGCAATGATCACATGATATGGAGAAATATTTCAGCTATGCGCTGTCAATACTTCCTACTTCCCTGTTCAAAATAACTAAATGCGGAAAGTTGATAAATCACAGCTCGGTAAAGAAATCTGCAAGGGTGTAGAACCATCATTGAAACCAAGCAGTTCGATTCATGTTGTAGACGGCGGTTACTTACTCCGTGTTGTTCAGTGGCTGGAAGGTGGAACATATCTTGATGTTTTTAAGCAATACTGAATCCCTCAGAATGGGGATGGAATTTCATGAGGAAAAGTACATCCTTATTGCCACTGACTAGATGTGGCTCCACCAGATGTTCTGAAGGTGGTTTGTTGCAAATGTACTTCCGGATCCAGGGAACACTCCTCTCTCGACACGTTTGTGTCGCTACTTGGTTTGTCATGCATAACAGCCTGCACAAATTGTACTGTTTGAATGCCAAGGAGCTGGTCAATGTTGAGGAAATGGTTGACGATGAAGAGTTACATGATAATGACATGCTGGATATAAAAGATAAAGAAATAATTGATGATGAATGCTTGGAATTCTTCATACCTTGAGCATTTGAGGAAGAGGTGCATACCAGCATGTGAACACTGTGATTATGGCACGGGGTGAAAGCAACTGCCAGTTACACCGGCGGATTGATGCCCGCTCCACCCTGAGTCTGAAAGCCATACTACTCACATCAGTTCAGAGTGTTGTATTATTTATTTATTTATGGTTTGTTTTTTATGAAGTAGTTTTCATATAATTCAACAACCATAAAATTGTATGTATTACTTTTATGAAGCTAATGCTTCGTCAATACGGTTAAAACGTAGGTCTACTATTGGAAGCAGGCAGTGGCGCAACCAGCAAAAAATGCTGTGGGGTGGGGAGGAGCTCTCATATTGAAAAAAGACAGTTTGACAGTCTTATTTGTAACTTTATAACTTAAATTATGTATTGATTATTTGTAACTTTATAACTTAAATTATGTATTGATTATTTGTAACTTTATAACTTAAATTATGTATTGATTATTTGTAACTTTATAACTTAAATTATGTATTGATTATTTGTAACTTTATAATTTAAATTATGTATTGATGTTTTGGCAAGGGGGGGGGGCTCGAGCCCCGCCCCCGGTTGCGCCACTGGAAGCAGGTCATATTGGTTACACTTTATTTGACCTTTCATTTTAAATACTTATATAAAAATCTGAAGCACGTTTGCTGACAGTTTGATGTGGATTACTTCAGATTTACCAAGGTTATTGACAGTTACAGAAACGTGAATAGTGAAAAGTTACGTGTAAAACGGGCAATTTTCGCAATGCTGTAGAAAAAATTCCCATGATTGTCAATGGGTGTCATTCATACCAGTTAATCTTCATATATATATATTTCAGATTCTGCATTAAAAACATTGTAAATAATTTATTCTGGATAGGTTGGTAAAACTCCTGGCCTAAATTTGTTATTAAATCAGAAGCGATCATAAAAGAAATATTTACAGAAATCGTTCAATTGATATTCTGTATTATTTTCCACAATCTAAATTTTAAATCAAACGAGTTTTTTTATTATGGATACCTTAATATAATGTAATATTTATATTGTTTATGTCTATTTCTAATGTACAATTATTTTTTGACTATTACGTCACATAAATGTATTGAATAAGGGTTGAGTTTGAGTAGCGCCGTACACAATGTTGACAATGCTAACTAACCCATTTATGATGGGGGCTTCACACAGAGGTTGTGTGGAGGGGCTCCAGTTTGAGGAGGGCCCCCACAATTTTTTTAAACATTATACATTACATTATATCATGTCAAAATGTAGTGTCTTCCGAAGAGGCCTAAAATCCCTTGGTTCGGCATTGGCTTCACAGAACTATAATGTTGAAAGCTTTGATGTGTCTTTCTTTTTTAAGAGGCCTAATGTTTTCTGCGTCTGCGGCCTTAACTGGATTGATGGAGTTTTTTTTTTAATTGAAGGTCAGATAAAAGCTACACAACGATTCTATCTTTCCGGGCCCCAGCTTAAGGGTTGCCAAAAAAAAAACATTTTTACGTTCAATATTAATTTCATTATTTCATGTCATGGTTTCGAATGTCTAAATTCATAGGCCTCTGAAGAGGCCAGGCCCCAAAATCCATAGGTTCGGCACTGCCGGGTGGGCAGTATTATCTTCGTTTATTCTCAGTTCGATATGTTGTGCTATACTACAATTTGTATAACTGTAAGTAAACCACCTTATAAACATGTAGCGTTTTGCTTAACTTACAGGCACTCACTCACGTCTCTTAATTTTAGAGCATTTTCGAAAAAAATGCTGTATTGTCCCCGTTTTGTCTGTCCGTCTGTCTGTCTGTCCGTCATCACCCTAGATCTCAAAAACCATAAGTCCTAGACCCATGATGTATATATCATTTTGTAGGTCTTGGCCTGCCAAGAAAACTCTTTTGTCCGTTTCGCGATCTGACCTCTGAGGGCCGTAAAAGGGGGCTTATAAAGTACCGTTTTTTACTATATAAGCTATATTAACAAAGGAGCGCCCTAGATCTCAGCAACCATAAGTCCTGGACCCATGATGTATATATCATTTTGTTGGTCTTGGCCTTCCATATGTACATCAAAAGTCCATTTTGCGATCTGACCTCCCAGGGCCAAAATATAAGAGTTTCTTATGTACCGTTTTTGCTTATATTTTAAATATAAATAATAAAAGCTAATCAAAGGGGCGTAATCATTATTTATTTTTGTAACAGTTATTGAACATGATTACTTCCCTCTCTATACGGATTTCGTCCGGCGTAACCGTAACGAAAATGCTCTAAAATGTCCTTTGTCCGAAACGGAAAAGACTTAAATTGCTTGTTTTTTTTAATAGGTCATGTTGAACATCATAAAACATAAAATAAAGAACTGTTTGGAAAGGAGTCCATTAAAATATTATGAAGGAACTGAGATTTTAAGAGTTTAATCATCGGGGTTTGTTTATGTTTACCCATAGTGAGGATTATTTTCATTGGGAGGAACTATTTAACATATGAACTTTATTTGATGTATTATTAGGTGTCCCTATTCTCAAATGTATTTTGGCTACAATAATCTGTTCATGTCATTGGGGCCACTGCGAGTATATAGACTTATTGTTAACGCGCTCAGATATGTATCACCGTTTTCAACTCCAACTGTGTGCCTACTCGCCTGTCCGGGTACCGGGCCTTTGTTTACTAGTAGGCATCTATATATTCTGTATAGGCCTCTATATATTCTGATTCAAACAATCATTTTTGAGCGCTTTAATTTGCCATATTAAAAAGAACAACACAATCAGCATTAGACCACATGTTAAGAATTACTGAACTAAAGAGTTTCATTTTTCATTCCTTATAATATATATTATTAATACAGGCATATATTATAAAACCGTGAGGTAAACTATATCCTCAATGAGACAAGTACTAAATGACAATAAGTCAACTTCACATCTTGGTTGTATTTACTCAGTGAGACATTACTAAATGACCATTAATCAGTTCTCATTTTGGTTGTATGGTTTCAAATGAAAAGGTGTTACGGGCTCTTTCTATATACTCTATAAATGTTGCTGGATTTTCACACACACATTCATGTAAACAGATAAGTCAACACTTATTAATCTAAAGTATAAAACAAATGAACTTTTATTAAAACTACTCGTGACTGCACGACTATCTCAATCAAAACTCTAATACAACATTGACTTAAACTAGCTCGTCCGTTTCGCTGGTTTACTGGTCCCGGAATACGGGGAGGGGGTGTTTTGAACATCAAAGAATGACTCCGATGTTTTACCTGAGTCCAGTAGGGCTTTGATCTCTGGTGAAAAATAGGGGAAGGGGCGATTCGGACACCAAGCCTGACTGGGAGGTTTTACCTGAGTCCAGTGGGGCTTTGATCTCGGTCGCTTTAATCTGCACTCCGCTGACCACAGCCGTTGATGGGGTGGAGATGAGGGGAACATAACATGGGGGTAGCTGTGGTTTTTTTTTTTTGGGGGGGGGTGCGATCTTAACAAAAGGACAGAAGGAATTAATAATCATATTAAGTTTTTTATCACAGAATCCTCATTTTGAACATCTTCCACTTGAAAATTAAATAAGACATTTTGACTTAGCCATTGATTATAATCACTCAAATATAAAAAAAAAACAAAAGAAGAAAGTTTAATCTTTTCAAAGACAGCTGTTTTTATGTGGTATCATGAAACTCACCTGAAATGAAAGCTATAGCACCACCAAAACCAGCCAGATTAGCACCAATGGCAGTAGCGGTGATTCTCTCTTTCGGTGGGAACCAGACTGCTGATAAACTTGCTATACCTCCCATCGCTACAGGACCGGCCAGTCCATTAAGGAATTGTCCAATGTGAATCAATCTAAAAAGTAATCTTTAATAAATTAGAATAAAAGAAACACAATTTTGTATTCTTTAGAAGAAATTCAGACTGTTAAATGTGACAATTTTTTTTCAAACTATTGAGTGTTGAGATGATTAATTGTATTTGGGCATGGTTCTCTGGAATGCAGGTTTATACTAACTTATATTCCAGTAATACATGTTAGTACAAAGTTATATTCCAGTAATACAGGTTTGTACAAACTTATATTCCAGTAATACAGCATACATTTATATTTCAGTAATACTTGTTAGTACGAATTGGAGAAAAAAATTGAACTTTATCGATAGCAGAGCATTTCCAAGAATTTAAGCCGAAAAGAATGTTAACTCTTGTTGTAAATGTAGCTAATATAAAATATATGAGTAGAAATTTTGAGCTCTTGTAATGATAGCGTGTGGGGGGCTAGGGGTCCAGGTCCCCCTGCGTTTTGTCTGGCCCCCCTGGTTATTTGTTCTACTCAGCAAAATGTATTACCTGCCCCCCCCCCGCTATTGCCTGGCCCCTGCTGTAGAATGCACCTGCTGTAGTATTTTCACGCTACAGGGCTGTTTTTAACACAATAATGTCAATATATAAGTAATAAAAATTATTTAAATTTTTAAAAAAATCTTTGAGCAATAACTAAAAACTATATTAAAGTTAATGTTTAATGTATTTTTATTGTTTTTCTCAATGTATTCCTATTGTTTAAAGTCTATCTAGGTCCCGCCATCGATTCATAAGGTCGTTTGATCCACGGTTGCTGGCAACCTGTTCGTACGACCTAATGACGGGAGTGGGTGGATTAGAAATCGGGGGAGGGGACCGATTACTATTAAGTTGGTAGCAGTGAGAATCAAATATTGTAGGGCTAAAGTGGGGATGTTTTCGCCAAACTATTTATAACCCGTGACAATAACTACAACTGTTCAAATTTAATAAAAGATTACGGCCTCGTCCACTCTCCAAACTGTTTGCAGTAAATTTATCTTGTTCGAAAATTTCGTAATTGATGTTATCTATTTTAAACGATACTTTTCCCATTGTCACTTCGACATTGGCCGGTCGCACCCAGCCAATGTTTACATCAGCTGGTTTAGCGTAACCCCGCCCAAATCTTCGCGTAACCCCTTCGTAAATAAAATCAAGGAATGTTGGAAAATATTTCTTTAAAATATTATGAATGAATTAAGATTTATCAATGCTTTAATGTTGTATGCAAAAATTATGAATATTTTGATGTTATATTCAAAGTCTAATATGAAATTTATTTAAGCGTCCCATAAACTAAAATCTATTTGGCTACAAAATTATATTTATGTCCTTTTGTGATGTCCATTGCCGGCTTTATAGGCGATATAAGCTGGAGCACAGAGCGGCATTATTTCAATGAGCGGCAAATTCCAGCAAAATAAAACAAAAATAAAGAATTATGGAAAATATTAAATTATAAAAATAAAAATAAAATAAATGAATGTGAGAAAGTGTAGAATTAAATACGATTACCATATGCACAAAATTGCTCAAAATTACAACAAATAAGCTAAGAGGATTAACGCTCAATCTTAATTTATTGCAAAATTAATTTGTTAACTTCCATTCAATGATGTCTGAGGTTTGATATTCTGCTTTAATATGTCTGATGTAGGTATCACATTTTTAAAATTTTGGTATATAATTGTGATAAAAATATCGTAAAATAATATAATTAATATATATATTAGGGTGGCCCAAAAAATCCAACTTCGTGCCACATACCGGGGCACCCTTTTTTGTGTTCCTTTTGCCTTAGGTAGTATACTGTTAAAATTTTACAACTAAATTCCAAGTAGAAAGAGGATGCTCACAGGCCTCGTTGTTTTACCTTTGACTGCATTTTACTCGATTTTGTTGAAAAACGACAGCAACAAACTACAGAAGGTGAATCAGGTGAAAATGAAAAAGAGAGCTGTGAATCATCCAATAAGTTTGAAGTCCTAGATGAATAAGTCCAAGCTCATCTAAAAAAACGGACAAAACAAGACGTAGATTGGGTATCATACTTCCTTATTCACTCAGCATGTCACCAGTGCCTTGGATCGCAACCAAACGTCTGATCGTGAAGCTTTGCGATTGATGATTCCTATTGCTACAGCGCTGGGACATGATCCTTCATCTTTGACACTTTCACGAAGCACCATACAAAGAGCCAGAAATAAAGCCAGGTGCAGGCCCGTAGCCATGTCAAAGTAAGCAGGGGGGCACCAATACCCAGCAAGGGGGCAGTTTTTCTCATTTTAGTTACTTTTTCTTTATTTTTTCCTCTTTTTCTTTTTTAAGCGGGGGGGGGGCACTCCACACCTAGCGGGGGGGGGGGCTCAGCCCCCCAGTGCTCCCCCCCTTGGCTACGGGGCTGGCCAGGTGTACAAAAGCAGAAGATATAAAGGTTTCATTCAAGCCTGACTATCCTCTAGTTCTACACTGGGATGGAAAAATCTTACCTGAAATCTTGGGTCTAGGAGAAGTTGACCGCTGGCTGGTGCTGGTTTCTGGTGATGTCAGTGAAAAATTACTAGGTGTCCTTAAACTAACATCAGGGACATGACAGAATGCTGCTGATGCTATGTATGGTCAGTTAGAACAGTTGTCACTGGTAGAAAGCATCCAGGCTATGAGGTTCGACAGCACTTCTGTCAACTCTGGTCGTTTCAATGGAGCTTGTGTACTGCTTGAGAATCGTATTGGTCGAGAACTATTGTGTTCTTGAACTTGTATTGGCAAAGGCTTTCAGTTTGTGTTGTGGTTCCTCTAACTCACCAAACATAACTATCTTCATAAGATTTAAAGAAGTTTGGGGACGCATAAAGTTTGACAACTATAGTAAGTTGGAACTGCCTTCAAGCAATGATGTTTTCCTAAGTCCCAGGTCAGAGATGATTATGAAAAACATTGAACTGACAATGATCATCTTAGGAGATCCACCAAAAACCATTCACTGGAGAGCACCAGGCCTTGTACATCATGCTAGGTGGACGGCTAAGCTTATCTATGCCATCAAAATTTACATCATCCGTCATCAGAGAAAAGAGAGCCAACTCAAATGATTTATACAGTTTGGAACCCTATTGTACACAAAGTCCTGGATTCAAGCAGCGGAAACACCTAGAAGAGATCTTTTGCTCTTTTGCAGCAATATCAGTCTGTTGATCACGACATCAGTATTGCAGCACAAAAAATTATCCAGAATCACATGTGGTATCTGTCTGATGTGACTGTCAGCCTGGAATTGTTTTCCGATGAAATGTCACCCATTAAGAAACAGAAAATAATAACAGGTTTTGGACTAGAACCTATTGAGTGACATGTTCGAGGTAATCCATCATTGCTCCAAAATGAAGGCGTCAGCTTGGGTCAATTTTCCACAATGCGTTCACAGAACCTGCTTACAAAGCTACACATAGACAACTCGTTTCTAGTTCTTCCACCAGAACAGTGGCATGATAACATTAAATACCTGAAGGGTAAGCGGCGCATTAACGACTTGCGTGTGGTCAACGATACATCAGAACGTGGAGGCTGAGATCATTCCTAGGGGCCGGCTGACTTCATGTCTGGCAGAAGACAATAAAGACTGCCAAACCCCCGAAAGATAACTTGTTGATCCCAACACATGATCGAGGGTAATCGCCGCTACCCAAACCACCCCCTGGCTGAGGGGTCGTGCGCTCTATGCTCGTTTGAGACCGTGGAATGGCAGAAGGCTCTAGAGACCAAGAATCCCAAAAGCCCACGCTAAAGGGAGACCCGTTAACAAAGATGCTTGTCTAAGTCCCGTGGTGGCCATAAAAAAACACTATACGGAGTTAATGTGAAAGTGGTCGATAACATACGCAACTTACGGGGGACCTCCGAACGACTCTAGGGGGCCCTTACACACTAAGAACGAGTGCACGAAAGAAAGAAATAAAGACGAAATAAAGGTAGCATATGACGGACCAAGACCTGGTGTGCCTCGGATCGGGCCTCCTAGTCTGCGCCTCCCGGCAGTCCGCGGCAGCACCAGAGCTGCCCGAACCAAAGCCAGCACAGCAGACCCACCCAGTCCGCCCCCCGTTGGGGCATAAATATATTATGACAATTACACCAAATTCAAATAAACCCGGGTATGGGCAGACCCTAACAGGACCCGCGAGTCGGTATTCGGGAGGCAGTGCCGGCCTCGGAAAATTAGCTTCTGTAATCCCCGTTCCCCGGATACGGGGGAGACCGGGATCCGAAAAATCGGCAGCTCCCCCAACGGTTACGAACTCTGAAACGTCTACGACTACGGCAAAGATCACGAACTTTTTCACGAAGGTGGGCCAACGGGTGGCCCGCACTTCCGCGGGAGGATGTCCCCCTCCCCCGTCAGTTAGCAAAGGAAAGAAAGGTGCCAAAAGCACTAAGGAAAGTGGCAACGATACCTTCAGGGTAGTCCACCTGAATGTCAACGGTCTGGCTTGCAAAAGCCTCGAAGTTCAGAAACTGTTAAATGAACACGATGTTGATGTGGCTATGCTTCAGGAGTGTCGATTGGAAGGAAAACGGCCCACGTCATTGATGGGATTCTCGGCCTACCGGTGTGCCTGCACAAACTGCCGTGGGTTAGTCACCTACGTCAGAAATCCCCTGACCGCTCTTTTGGGGGAGAAAACTGCTGCTAGCCGCAGAGAAACCGATGCCCTGACTGTCGAGGTCGTCAAGGGGGGGGGAGGTACACTTGCACTAACGTGTACAACCCTCCAAAGACAAGGCTAACGATGGGGGTTCCCAACCCTATTCTCAGTAACACGATTATCGGCGGAGATTTCAACGCAGCATCCCCAGCGTGAAGATACGAACAGACCGACGCGGCAGGTCATGAGGTCGAGGAGTTGTGCAACAGCTCAAACCTCATCCGAATGCAAGATAGCAATTCCAAACCCACTCTCCTCTATTCCGGTAACGGTGCCGAAACGAGACCGGACCTAACACTGATTTCCAATAGCTTTTGAATCGTTTGAAAAGCGGGATATCTGGGGAGTTTGAAGGTCCAAAGCAGAGTGAAATACTTTAAATTATCTCAATTACATGATGTTACAATTACAATGAAGTTCAAGTTCTAGCCTTTTTTCAAGGTCATCACATACTCCATCTTCTGCCAATATTTACTGAGGTTGTGTTAAAGTACATAGCCTGAACCTTCTCAACCAGCTGCCACTCCACCAACAATTTGTGAACAGCATTTGCTTCATTCTCACCAGTTCCAGTGCTCACCGTTTGGTAGACCTAACAGTTTGTCCATCCCATCACCTGAAACTAAAACTTGTAGCCTGTCAAATGAGCCCTCCCCAAATATTGCTGGAAGTATCTTCGCATCCAAATGGATTACTAATGGGCAAGTTTGCTCAAATTTATCTTTCATTGCCTAGCGCTCGTTGAATATAAAGTGCATTTGGATCGTGACAAAGGGCTGCAGCAATAGGAATAAGTAGTCAAACAGCTTCACGATCAGATGTTTTATTACGGTCAAAGGCACTTGTTACATTTGAATTGAACTGTTGGTCTTGAGAGGTTTTCTTTATATGAGTTATCTTGTCTTGCTTTTTACCTGATTTGCTAATTTTGGTCGGTATATACTCATCGTCATATTCAGTTTCATCATCAAGAACACTGCTTGCAAATGCACAGTCATCATCAACATGAAGTTATGAATAGAATAGTTAAACAGCCAACCCCAAGTAAAATTTAACACAAAGAACATGATGTAAAAAAATATGCAAAATGTAAATTACATGAAAGTTCGGCAATTTTCGATGAAATTGTGAAAATCCATGGTCGTTGAGCATCACCTTGCAGTTGGCTCAAGAGTCTGAAACTCTGCCCTAATTAAAGGTTTGCTTTAAGGAAAAAAGTTAGAGGGTGTCTTGCTCTGTAGGTTAAAGCTGAGTTTTTTGGGACACCCTAATATATATATTAACTAGTAGTTGCCCGTTGAATTCGCAACTAAATGTTTTATCTCAATAAAATGTTTAATATGAGAATTAATAGGAGCTATTAACACGGAATTCTAAGTGCATAGCACAGAGACTTAGTAAATAGCCGGTTTGAGCAACATCTCTTAGTGATCTACCAATTGCATCTAAAGCATGAGTCGATGCCATCGTACACTCATCAAGCAAAAACATTTCCGCTGCAAATGTATTGTGCGCAAATTTTGTCTTACTTTCTTTAATAGGACCTATTAACACGGAATTCCAAGTGAAGAATTATTTTTTTTTATTTATAGATAAATTGTACCATCTGGAAATCAATTTAACTACTGAATTTTTAAATACGATTGATTAGGTTAATTAGGTACTGATGTATGTCACCTTCCTAATGTGCAGAAATGACCTACATTACGTTTTAGCCGTCAACGCTAACCAACCAAACCAAATAACCAACCAAACAAGGAATACCGTCCTCCTGTAAGGAATACAGTCCTCCCATAAGGAAAACAGTTCTCCTATAAGGAATACAATCCTCTCCTTTTTTAGCTTCTGCCCTCCCTCAAAATGTGTCCTCATTTTGTGGCATTCTTTTCAATATTTGAAGAATAATACATTTATGTCAATCGCCTTGTTTGATCGATAGCGTGTGATGTGTCACATTTTGTACGGCAAAGAAGACTACAATAATCGATTGGAAAAATGTAGTTGGCATAGTAACATTTTATATAATATTCAATGTATAATGTTTTAATTTTTTTATTAATCTTATCAATTTTTTTTGCAAAGAATAAAATGTTTTGGTAATAAATGAAATGTATTCCCCCTACAGGTTTCGTCAATTCGTTCAACGTAAAAATTTATGTTTGTATTCCCCTTTTTCTTTAAAAAAAACGGTGGTCGACTTATTATTAAGGACAGCTATTAATTAAGTATGAATTTTGTTGTGTACAGCTGTCTCATTAAAAACTAAAAAAAAACGTTTTGCCCTTAATTCTATCAATGTTAAAATCAAAACAAAGCATTAAAAAAGAAGTTTTTATATAAATGCACTGAAAAGTAAAAATAACTACTTTATTATGCCATCACAACTGAAAGTCAGGAGAGAGAACGTTGGGCCCAGCATTTCACAGAAATTCTGAACAGACCCCCACCAAAAAGCCCCCTACTATAGCACAAGCAGACAGTCTTCTAGACGTCAACACTCCCCCCCTCCCAATAAACTGGAGATCGCTACAGCAGTGAAGAATATCAAAGCAGGCAAAGCCGCAGGCCCAGACGGCATACCACCAGAAGCCCTAAAAACCGATGTCCCCACAACAACCAACATGCTTCTCCCTCTGCTACTGAAAGTATGGACACAAGAACAGGTACCTGCTGAATGGAGACAAGGGCACCCCGTCAAGCTCCCCAAGAAAGGTGACCTATCCAGTATCCAGCTGCAACAACAGGCGGGGCATCATGCTCCTGTCTGTTCCCAGCAAGATCTTGACGCGCATCATGCTAGAGAGATTGAAGGAGGCTTTAGACAAGAGACTAAGAAACGAACAGGCAGGCTTTCGGCAGGACCACATCGCCACCCTGCGCATCATTATAGAGCAGTCCCTTGAATGGCAGTCTCCACTCTACTCAATCTTCGTGGACTTCGAGAAGGCCTTCGACAGCGTGGACCGGGAGGTTGTCTGGAACCTCATAGCACACTACGGGATCCCACCCAAGTTCATCGCCATCATCCAACAAATGTACGCCAGTTCCACATGCCAGGTTATTCGCAAAGGCAAGCTGACGGAGCCTTTTGAGGTCAGGACTGGAGTGAGGCAGGGCTGTTTGCTGTCGCCGACCATCTTCCTTTAGGTAGTGGACTGGATCATGAAGAAGTCCACCGAGAATGCAAACACAGGAATTCGATGGACCTTCACCAAGCAGCTTGAAGACCTCGACTTCGCGGATGACGTCAGCCTACTGTCACACCGGCAACAAGATGCACAACAGAAACTGAATAGACTCGCAGATGAAGCAGACAAAGTTGGGCTCAACATCAACACCAAAAAAAGACAGAAACCATACAGATAAACAACAAGCAACAAGATCCAATCCAACTAAAAGGATCCAACATCGGTGATGTGGCGATTTTGTCTACCTGGGCAGTGTGGTGAGCAAGGATGGAGGAGCAGACAAAGATATCAGAAGCCGCATCGACAAAGCCAGGCACACCTCTAATACCCTGCGTCCCATCTGGAACTCTACCGCACTTTCCGGACGCATCTTCAATATCAACGTGAAAGCAGCCCTACTATATGGTTCAGAAGCCTGGAGAGACTGATCAAGACAACCACCACCAAACTGCAGGTGTTCATCAACAGATGCCTCCGCAATATCTTACTCATCAGATGGCCAGAAAAAATCTTTAATGACGCCCTGTGGGAAAGAACAAAGCAGACCAAGAGATCCGGAAGAGAAAATGGGGCTGGATAGGCCACACTAGAGTGGAAACCGCAAGGAAAGAGAAGTGCAGGCAGGCCAAATGAAACATGGAGACGCTGCACTGAGGGAGAGATGAAGGCAGCTGAAGAGAGACGCCCAGAATCGAGTCCGCTAAAGGAGCGTTGTTGAGGCTCTATGCTACCCAGTGGAGTTAGCGGATTAAGTCAAGTAAGTCATGCCATTTTGTAGCACGAAGGCACGATACAGCACCCATCATAGAGGATTTTTTTTTATTTATATCGACGGCGCTCCCATTCTGAAAAAAAACATTGTACCATTCTGGACGTCATAGATCATTTATAGCGACGTCTTCCCATACGCCACCGCCCGGATGGACGGACTACAAGAAAGCTGCTTTATTAGTAGGATGCACTAAGCGGCTGAGAGTAAAAAAAAAATTTTAATCTCGATATACTGGTCTCTTCTGTCATGGGCTTCTCTGAATGAAAAATGATTATAAAATATTTCCAGAAACCGACTAGTTTGCGTTTAAATTTTAAATAACCAAAAAAATATTTCATAAAATTATTATCACCTCAACCTTCACACAACTTAAATCGATTTTTTACATTATTATTCATGTATTCTTTAATGTTATAGTTAAGTTCTTCTTACCCATCATGAGCAATGCAAACACGGGAAAGCGCACCCGTTTATCTCGAGCACAGAATATGAAGAAAATTAATGCAAAAAAATCGTTCATAGTATCACAGAAAGACTTTTGTTTTAATTTTTATCAAATCAGACTGAATTACATATTAGTGATGAAGAGCTTTCAAATAACTCAGTTTCTTACGAAGTAATCGTTTCATATCATTATCGGAAACAAATGTAAGTGGTATTCATTGCAACATGCAGTGTTCTTCAGCAGATGTTGCATATTGTTGTAACTTTATTTAATTCTAATCTACTGAATATTTTATCTACAACTAAACTAAACTTATACATCCATTTAGCCTCATAAGAAATTGCGTCACTGTATATCATAAACATATCATTTCCGGCATGTGGTTTTGACGAGAATCAGCTGAAAGTCACTTCCGTCGTATAAGAGTTTTTTAGCACTAGTAATTAGATAGTGAAGGAGGCAACATTTTAAACAGTTTATTTCATAAAATGGCTTCTTATTTAACTTCTATAGCTATAAACACAATAAATAAATATTTTTATTACTTATGAAAATGGCGACTAGTGAAACCTCGGTCGAAAATAATAATATGATTCTGGATGCACTGAAATGGTTTGTTTTTAGTAAAACCGACAATGCGTATATTTTTCAAGTTCCTGACTATGGGGGTGAACGCGGCAAAATTTGCATAACTTTTTATCAGCGTCATGTTTGCGTGGAGCAATTACAAACATTTTTGTCTCGTGTGACACTATCTTAATAGGGAACCGGAGCCGAGCTGGAGCCGGAGCCGTCAAATTTGTGGGCGCCGGAGCCGGAAAAAATATGGCGGCTCCGCAATGCTTTCTGGCCAACCACCACCAAACTGCAGGTGTTCATCAACAGATGCCTCCGCAATATCTGATAATATCCGCAATAACAGTTGATTTGACTGGTTTCAGTACTTCAGACATATCCAAACATTTTCCGCACAAAGACTGTTGATGTAAGACTAATGGTTTTGAACCACCATATGGGACGCAGGGTATTAGAGGTGTGCCTGGCTTTGTTGATGCGGTTTCTGATGTCTGTCTGCAAGCCATCGAAATCTCTTGAAATATTTTCAGTACATGCTTCATTATCGTGGTTTGTAAATAATTAGAAATCGATCCTGTGTGCTGTAATATTCTTAAGTATAATTTTGCAGTGACAACCGTTTCAAAATTGATAAACGTATCTAGTAAAGTTTGTGTAGTCCTGATTTTTGCATTGAATGCGTCCGATTGTGCTAGTTCTTGTACCGTATAAATCAATTCAATGAACAATGATGAGTTTGGATCATCAAAATTTCCAAATATTTTTTAACGCACTTTCAGCAATAATATTTAATCTTTGGTGTCTAGATTTCTGTTGGTGATCAACCCAAACATCCATTCTTTTATACGATTCTCTAAAGCAGGGGTCTCCAAACTACGGCCCGAGGGCCACATCCGTCCCGCGGACAGATTTTGTCCGGCTCACGGAGAGCTAGCATACTTGAAAACTCCTTTTAGAGAACATACTTTTTAAAAGCAAATTAAATTTAGTTTACTGAAGTATTCTAATTTTATGTTGAATAATTATTAATATGACATCTACTCATAACATTGTCGTAGGCTTATTGTTATTGTTTTTGTGATAAGTTGGATAAAGAATTGTAATGAGTAAAGACATGTATAACATGCACACAATTTAACTTCAGTATATAATAACTTACAAATTATTGAAATGAATCCAACTAACATTTTATGCATTTTAAATAAAAACATAACTTATAACAAGCATAATGACATATGAAATACTAATGAGATTTATTATTTGAGATTTTCCACTGACAATAGTTTGTAGTTGTTTTAATATTACAAAACAACTTCATGTTGGCCTCCATCAGCTGGAAGAAACTACCAAATTTACACCAGGCAAGATGGATCTCACGTGCAATATATACTGGTATAGCATTATTTCTGATACCAGAGTGGCGCAGCATCCTCGCTCATGGTTACGACTTCATCTGCTAAGAATGGGCAAATGCTTGGTTCCATTCACAATACGACAATGAAGCGTCCGTCAATGAACTGTTTACCTCACTCATCAAGATAAAATACAAGATGGCAATTAAAGAGCCATTGGTCAGTCGAGGTCATTAATTGACATTCCCAGATCTAACCAAATTGCTGAACGTTCTGTGAAACTGATGGAGGAATTTCATGCGAAATCGAGAAAATTGGATCTGGTGGCCCACCGGGAATCTTCCCGCTGTCCCGGCGACCCAGTCCACCCCTGGAAGTACGTTGTTCTGCATCAATACATCGCTAAAATGTACAAAACAAAAAGGTAGCTGGTTTATGTGTTAAAAAATTTTGTTCAACACGTTGGGAAAGTCACGTTAATGATGTGAATGTATTTCGATACCAAGCGGTTGAAATTTACGATGCTCGTGTTTTAATTTATTATGACGTTTCACTTTCTGGACCACATGGAATCCATTCCCGTGCTGATGCTAGAAATATTGCACAACAAATGCTCAATATCAAGTTTATTTGTTTAGTTGGTATGATATTTTACTTGAGATTAATATATATATATATATATATATATAGCAAAAAATTGGAAAATGATGTTGATTTTAAAAAAAAATCAATTAAACAATTGAATACAACTAAAACAATGCTCCAGAATTCTAGAACAGATAAAGGTTTCACCAAAGCAATTACAACAGCCGAATCGTTGGCTAAAGAACTTGGTATAGAGTGAAATTTCTCCAAGTACAAATAAGATATCAACGAAGAAAACGACAAAGAAGTTTTAGACGATCCGATTCTCGGGACAGAAAGGTATTTCAGAGTAATATTTTTAACCAGATATTAAATACCGCAATTCAATCAGTTAATGATCTATTTATGCACTTTATAACACTGACCTATACTATTTATTCGTTGATAGTAAAAAAAAATGGTCATATATTTGTATCATTTTACGACTCATTTTTGAAATCATTTAAACTGTTTCAAGCAAGGAGGACATTTTTTCTCCTTTGTTAGTGGCTGCCATCTTTGTTTGGTTTAGTAAGTTGTTTTTTAATAGTTTGAGAAGTAGTTAGAACATCCGACATTTTTGACATTTATTTTATAATTTAAAAATTTGCAATATGATGTAAAAAAAACTAACAATAAACATTATAAAAGAATCATTAAATATTTTTTATCTTTTACGTTTTATATGCAACTTCACATAAACAATTTAAAACTCAATTTTGAAAAAAGCCATTAATATTTTTACAGGAAACAGTATTCTTACTTTCGATCTTAACAGACTTAAGACGGATAGGCTATTATGTATAGACCGATTATAGATGATAAGTCCACCATTATTTTCTTAGTGTATTCTTAGTACTTCATATTAAACTATAACACAAAGCTTATACACAAACAATATACAGCTTTAGCTCTACTTGCAGTATTTACGTCACATTTTTTTATATGTCATATTAAATATTTAAAAACATAGGATGAAGAACTGTTGGGAAAATGGCAATTCAAATATATTTTGAATGAATAAATATTTTGATTTCGTTTGCGTGAGTTATGAATATTTGATTTTGGATTTAAAAGGTTCTCTTTTTGTTGAAATAGTATACCCATGACGAGAATTATTATCTTTGGGACGAAGTTTATAAAATATACACATTTATTTAATTGATATGAAATACGATTTCCTTTGATACTGCATTATGGAATACTTCTTGCTTATTATCAAATGCTGGTTGAAATGGTACATATCAAGTAAAATTATTCGAGTTTAAATTAATAAAAAAATTAGTGAATTTTCGTCCTCGCAGTATTTGAAAGTATTAAGCAATGGTGAAGTAGTTGAGAGAAGTTGATTGATTTACTCTGTTATAAAGGATGTCATTTATTTTTTTATTTTTTTTTTGCTTTTGATGTATGTTATTTGATGTTTTGTCTTATTTAATTACTAGCCGAAAGAATGCTATTCTGACGGGAAATATTAAGAACCCTAACATTAAAAAAATCACTACCTCCAATCACTGCTACCTTATTTTATTTAGCTTTTGTGATGTTAAAGAAAAACGATCTAGTGTTTTTATAATTTAGAGCGAGAGAGAATCATACTTTAATGCTGCTTAATGACTTACACTGTTGCTGCTGTTGTTTCAGAACTTATTACTCTACAAATCGAGCCTGCAGCTACAAGCAAAATACTTGGAACAACTGCGGAACGCAATCCTGTGAAATAAATGAAAAGAAAAATCAAAGAAAAATATCAACAGAGAGATCAAAAGGAATTACAATATAATATATTTACCGGCGATGAAAATGTATACAATATATGTAGGTATTAAGTGGCACAAACAAGAGGGCAGATGGGAGAACCACCTCGGACGGCATATTGTCTGCTACCTTACTGTGGCTGCCGTTATGGTGCTCACATATATCAAAGAATTATAGTAATATATTTTATTAGCTAATATGATATATAGTATTAAGAAATTTGTAAGATTTCCTGCTTTTAAATGTATATAATTAATTATATCTGCTATGTTACAGTCTGGTATATGGGAGAAAAGTGAGCCATGAAGTTTGCTATCCTCCGAATTTGGCGGCTACCGACTGACCGCTTAATCAACTGCTATCTCCGCTTGGAGGATTCTACAAAACCTCGCATGGAAAGTATGTACCTCAAATCATTTATCCAGTCATTACTTCTTCCATTGGCCCAGTACTACACTGCCTTGAGCTGCCTGTATTCAATTCCCTGAAGAGGCATCAGCCATCTTCAGAAGACAGCAGCAAGATATTAGAGATACAGATTACGATTTCACAGATGCGGTTGAGGAGATTAGGCCACACTTCCCTAACCTGAAAGACCTCAACGATCTGACCAGAGACCTTGGTCTTAACAAGCTTCTGACATCTATGCTCAAGCAGTGGAACTTGTTGGATGAATGAGTGCACGTTATTGATCAAAGAAAGCGTCACAAAGATTTTCCAAGTTCTTTAGTTGGCAAGATGGCTGTGCTTCTTCATCAATGTGGCTGGGCTGTTCGAGGCTATAGGTATCGACTGTAACCCAAGTGAATGTCACCTATTCATAGATAGCTCATCCCGAAGCCTCAAAGCTTTGTTGCTTCAAAGCCGAAATAACTACACCTCTCTTCCTATGGCTCACTCTGTGCATCTCAAATAGTATTATTACACCAGTGTCAAGATGATGCGGAGTGCCTTGAAGTATGACGACTATGGATGGAATGTCATCAAATACTTCTAAATGGTGTCATTACTGATGGGTCTTCAAGGCGGGTTCACGAAATGTCAATATTTCCTTTGCTTCTGGGACAGCCGTGACACTAATGCGCACTATCAAAAAAAAAAGGACTGGCCACAATGGACCAAGTTATCTGTGGAGAAGAGCAACGTCAAGTGAGAGCAGCTGATAGAACCCATGAAGGTGCTGATGTCACCACTGCACATTCGCCTCATACAGCAATTTTCACCGCTCTTGATAAGGAGTCAGCAGCTTTCAAGTACCTCCAACATCTTGTTTCCTAACTTCTCTGAGGCTGGTATCTTTGTAAGACTGCAGATCAAGAAGATCATAGAATGTGACGAGTTCGCCAAGTGGCTAAACAGGACGAAGAAAACTTCTTGGAACAGATTTGTAGCAGTTGTTCATGGCTTCGGAGGAACAAGGCGAGCGCTTTCATAAAGTTATTTTTGACTTTAAATGTCGTTATTATGGATAATATAACAAAAGCATGTTGGGGAACTACATTTTGGGGCTTTTTCGATTTTTTTTTTTTCATGCTTTTTTTTATTAGACTGAATGAACGAAAATGTATAAATTTCCTTGTTTTGTAATAATAAATATATTTTCTGGGCGGTGGTCATGAAAACAAAATTTGTGTAGTTGTTTTTCAATAGATTTTAGACATAAGTAGCTGAAATATAACACTTAGAAGCCAGGAACAAAAATTGTGCACATAGTGTAATTACTCACTAAAATTGACCCAGAGTTTTGCTAAATAATGTCAATACAACAAGTTTTTCATTCTCTATAGAATAATTTGTTAAATATGACAAAAATAAATATATAAATTATATCTTTTTATGTTTTATTCTGTGTTGTTTTCATATTATCATGTTATTTTGTATGTCTACATTGACATATTAACTCATTTTATTTTATCTTGCTCCACTGTATCTGGTTTCATTACTCTCAACAAAATTCTTCAAGCTACAAATTCGACTTTATTTTTCCTGTTTGCAAATAAAAAAAAAAGGGTGATGGTGATACGAAGAGGCTATGAGGTGTTATTTTTTGACAGTAGGACTTTGGGGGAAACAAATTTTAGAATAACTCAACTAGATTTAACCTTGAAAAACCTTATATATTTATGTGTCCATCTAGTTTCACATAACAAAGAAACATTTGGAGCCAGTTTTCTTCGTTGATTAATTTCTCAGAAAAACACTATAATTGATTTAATTTTTCTTATTGTGTTTCGTACAGCATTCACATTATTTAAATCGTTCACGACAAGATTTAATTTATGTGAACTGCAATGTACAATTGCTGCTTTTGGGTCTTTTTTCGAATTATTGCTTGGACTGCTCCTTCTTTACTTGCCATTGTAGAACATCCGTCTTATCCTTGACCAACATTATTTTTCATATCTAATCAGGCCCGTAGCATGCGGGGGGGGGGGCAGGGGCGTGGCCCTCGCTGCGTTTTGTCTGGCTCCGCTTGTTTGCTCTACTTAGTAAAATTTATTTCCTGCCCCCCTGCTATTGCTTGACCCCTGCTGTAGAATGACTGGCCCCTGCTGTAGAATTTTCACGCTACGGGCTGTATCTAATCCAAATTCTAATGAATTTGTAATTATGGTGTTCTTTGACAAATCTAACACCAAGAGACATCTGCTCAATGCCTGAAATTATGTTGTCTCGTCGGCAGGTATAGAGCTTGCAACTGAATTATTTGCTTCACGAACAATGCCTTCACGCTAGAGAGACCCACAAATTTCGATCATAGTGTTTTGTGTAGTTTCCTAAAACTCGCCCTAAAACTCGTCGGGCTTCTGGGCATTTGCCCTCCTGCCCCATCTCGGCGGCACTGGTTGCTGATATATAGTTTGCACGAAAAGAACCAAGTGACAAATGATTACCTAGGACTTCATCTCCAGATTCAACACGAAACTCTAACAGGTCATAAAAATTACCAGAATGTGATTCTTTTCCACGAAGTGCCAAATCATGCGTGCCGAAAAAAAAAGATTGTAGAAATGGAGGGACCCAGTTTGTTGCAATTTTCTTGAATTTGTCTTCTAAATGATGAGTTAAAACTGCTCATCTATAGAAACTGCTTTTGCTACCAATAGTGCAACAAAATAGCTTGCATCCTTAATAAGAGTCTTTGTGCCATGTGCTTTGCATGTGGCTACTTGCATCTTTGTTGAAATCTTTTTAATTTTGTGCATGGTTCGATGACAAATGCTCCCTAAACTCCTGGAATTACTTTTTGCGAAACCAACACGCAAAATTTGCAAAAACCATCTTTTAACATTTGCAAGTATACAACCTACGATGAATAGTTTGATAACCAAGCATATCTAAAACGTCTGTTTCCACCACTGTCAGTTCTAAAAACGATACTTTTTATCAGGGGTCCAACAATCAAGGATCAGAAGCAATTTCAACTCATTTGAAAGGTCGTATGTAAAGACATACCTTCCAATATTCAATTTAGGAAATGAAGAAGTGATAGCGACAATCAAATTAGAAATAGTTTCTTCAGTTGTGTCTGGCTGTTGAACTTGTACTCTTGTCCTCAATGCATATGATAATTCAGAAGCTGCAGACGCCCTAAAATCTTTTAATAACGGCTTTTCGGAATCCTGCGATTGCTCTACTTTTCGTTTTGTTGAGCCTGAACAGTTTTTTCTGCTATCCATCTTTTCATATTAATTTAGGATAAATTAAACAAGCAATTTAAGTCTTTTCCGTTTCGGACAAAGGATATTTTATAGCATTTTCGGACGAAACCCGTATTTTTTTTTTCCGGGTTACAGCCATAAATATTGCTCCAGGCGAATGGATTTCGATACATTTAGAGAGGGAAGTAATCATGTTGAATAACTATTACAAAAATAAATAATGATTACGCCCCTTTGATTAGCTTTTATTATTTATATTTAAAATATAAGCAAAAACGGTATATGAAACTCTTATATTTTTGCTCTGGGAGGTCAGATCGCAAAATGGACTTTTGATGTACACTTGGCAGGCCAAGACCTACAAAATGATATATACATCATGGGTCTAGGACTAATGGTTGCTGAGATATAGGGCGCTCCTTTGTTAATATAGCTTATATAGTAAAAAACGGTACTTTATAAGCCCCCTTTTACGACCCTCAGAGGTTAGATCGCGAAATGAACTTTTGCTGCACACATGGCAGGCCAAGACCTACAAAATGATATATACATCATGGGTCTAGGACTTATGGTTGTTGAGATCTAGGGTGATGACAGACAGACAAGACAGACAAAACGGGGACAATAGAGCATTTTTTTTTGGAAAATGCTCTAAAAATTCACTCAGTAGAAGACGATTATAAACTAATAAGAGTTGCCAGATTAAAAAAAAAAACCTGAATGCCAAAAAAATGTTCGAAGGCCAAATCAAGCTACAGAAGGCCAAATTAAAAAAAAAATAAATAAAAAAAATCGGAACATGCTTGTGATTGTAGTCAAAATGTTTGAATTTTTTCAAATACATTTATTTATGTCAATATAAATATTTAATGTTTTACTTAGCTTGGATTTAATTGAGAAATAAACCTTATGGCATTGTCAGTTAAAATAAAACACGTATTTATTGCCCCCCTCTGGAAAAATTCCTAGCGACGCCCTTGCTTATGGCCCACAATTTATCTCAGAATTCTCTGCCTAGATCCTCAAAGTCCTAAAAACTTCACTACGTTGAGTAATCATAACGATAAATAAATATATACCTTTTAGGGGACCGATGTTTATTCTTTAATTGGGAAGTTGACAAATCTAGATCCGCCTCTGAGATTGACATATCAAGCACTTCCACCAAATTTTTCAATTAATTGTGTCGAAGTAAGCTGTATGTATTAGGACATTACCTTTTACTTGTAATATCCAAGGAAAAATCAATCCACTTAAGAGGTAAGAGACTGGACCCCAGTTGGTCATCCAAGCCACTGTCCCGTCTTTCCAGCCAAAGGCTACTTCACTGCTTGTGGTAATTGGGCCCCAAGTGTTCCAAAAACAAGCCTGTGTGAAGGCAAATAGACTGAACACCACCAGAACATACCAACGTCGTTTATAGACCTGAGATTGAATAATGTGAGATTAAACGATTTTTTTTCAAGAAAACTTAACAACATTTTTTTTAATCCTATGTCATCGGTCAATCATATTTTTTTCTATTTACAAGAGTTTTACAAGAAATGTTTTTATACCTCCTTTTTGAATTGCATAAAACAGATGCTGCCAATTCCTTAAAACACAATGAATATGTGTTTCTCTTATATAATGATTGAAATTACTATAATGCGGCTCTTTAAAGTAGTTTTGACCACGGTTTTGACTAAACAAAATAATGGAATGTGGTTCTAATCTATCTCATTTATTTAATATTTCGTCTCTTTGAATGTACTATCAATATAATTAATTGTACCAAATGAAAAGTAAAAGTCATCAATGTAAATTTTCTTGTGTGAGATCTCAATTCGTTCTGAACTCTAGGCTTGTCAAGAATCTTTAACATCAAAAACTTCTACTTTAATGTTGAATATTGGAATTAGAAATGTTCTAAGTGTTACTTGATATTATGACACCCCGAGTCGGGTAAAAAGGTAGTCAATATTAAAGATAAACATACTTATACCTGCTCTTCTTACAAAAAGAAAGAAAGAACTCAATAGTGTTATTGAAGTAAACAATTCAATGGTGTTAGTCAAATAAAGAACTAAGTGGTGTTATTAAAATAAATAACTCAATCGTGTTATTGAAGTAAAGAATTCAATGGTGTTATTGATATAAAGAACTCAATAGTGTTATTGAAATAAATAACTCAATGGTGTTATTGAAGTAAAGAATTCAAGGGTGTTATTGAAGTAAAGAACTCAATGGTGTTATTGAAGTAAAGAACTCAATGGTGTTATTGAAGCAAAGAACTCAATGTTGTTATTGAAATAAATAACTCAATGGTGTTATTGAAATATAAATAATAACTAGCGACATACCCGTGCTTTTTATGGAACAGAAATATTAATTAACAAGAAAAGTAACGCAATCAAGCATGCCACAGTACGTCATCACCCTATATCAGTACATCGGTGTAGAAAAGTAAAATATTTAACACATGCATTACACAGAACAACGGTATGATGGGAATATCTATAGGACTCGCCGAAGTCCACTAGACAGGATTTTGGAGAAACCTCAACACACGACTGTCACAAAATATGGTATAATGGTTGGATAAGTTATTAGCTGCACACCGTTTTCAAGTAAACTAATCAGTATAATAATTTCACAACAAACCCACAACATAAAGTATAACTTCTGACCACGATGACAAATAAGTGGAATAATTCTACGAGGAAAGAGAACTAGTCATCAATAAAACACCAAAGAAAGACATTCTGGTAATAATAACTAACTAGGATGCCAAAATTGGCAATGTCGCCTACCAACAAAGTCTTTCGCTTTAGGAAGTGATCATAATCTTGACTAAACAAGTTTTAAGTTGAAATTGAAGCCGAATCGACAAAACTCCACGCATCAGGTTCATCCTTGATAAACTAAAAGACCCGGAATTGTCGGAGATATTTGAGGTCAATATATGTGGCAGGTTCAAAACACTGACCACTGTCGATTATATTACACAGCCCAACAAACAAAATTTTTTTTCGAATTGCCAAGAATGTTTGGATGAATTTATAGCAATTCATGGGTGCTGATTTCAAAACTGCCACTGCTTTTGCTGAATTGGCTCTAGTTTCTGAGATATTGAACATCCTTGAAAATATGATTATACCCTTTGTGTAAAACAAATGCAATAATTTTGGTGTCTTTTGTTTAATTGAACTATACCAAGTTATAACTTGGTTTATTTTTTTCTCTTTTATGCTTCCTTCTAAAGACATGAGTTCATCACGAAGATGCTGCAAAAATAATCCGAATGTATTCTGTTGCATCTGTGGAGAATACATGATTGAAAAGCAAAGAAGAAATATAAACGACTTTTTGCAGCAGGCATATTTGGCTTATTTCGGTGTGAAGCTGGGAGACCAAGATAAGACATTTTCTCAAACCATAAGTTAAAATAACATTTTATCGGAAAAGAGAAGAGTTTTTTTTCCATATTTCAGCCAAGAGGAAGATCGTGTTTACTGTAAAGACATCCCTGGACTTCTGCTCCGATTGGGACTACAAGACTACCATTCCGAAGACTGGCGTTTTTATATAGACAGTTCCATCAGAAGCTTGAAATGTGTTCTGTTACACAATGGTAACCGTTATGCATCTCTTCCCATTGCTCACTCAACAACACTTAAAGAAGAGTATGAGAATATCAAAACATTATTGCAGAAATTCTGTTATTATGAGCATCAGTGGTCAATTTTTGTTGATCTAAAAATGGTAAACTTCTTGCTTGAACAGCAGTCAGGATACACAAAATACCCATACTTCATGTGCTTTTGTGATAGCAGAGCAAGGCAAGATCATTGGACAAGAGTGACATGGCCCGCAAGGGAAACCATGACTATAGGTAAAGGAAATATCAACAAGCCACTGGTTGACAAAAATAAGATCATTCTCGGACCGCTTCATATCAAATTAGGTTTAATGAAACAATTTGTTACGGCTTTGGACAAATCTGGCAATTGCTTAAAGTATATTTGCAGATCATTTCCCGGATTGAGCCTAGAGAAGCTGAAAGCTGGGATTTTTTTGCGGTCCTCAGATTCGGAAACTCATCAACAATCGAAATTTTACTAATTTCATGGATCACCTTGAAGCTTCTTCATGGAACAGTTTTCAGGAACTTCTTAGGTAACAACAGAGCAGAGAATTACGAAGAACTGGTGCAAGATATGCTCGCTAATTTCAGAAACACTGGAACAAATATGAGCATCAAGGTACATTACCTGCACAGTCATTTAGACAAATTTCTAGGTAACTTCAGTAAGGAACAAGGCGAGAGGTTCCATCATGATATGAGGGTGATGGAGGAGATATATCAAGGAAGATGGGACATACATATGATGGCTGACTACTGTTGGAGCCTCCAGCGCAAATGCACCAACGACACATACAAAAGGAAGTCGAGCAAACAGCGCTTTGCTAATGCATTATCATAGACAATTAACATATTAATTAATTAATTAATTAGACATAATTAGTTTTTCAAATGGAAATGTTTTCTTCTATAACACTATTACATATATTTTGAACAAATTTCTGCATGACTATTAACAGTTTCACTACTATTTGTTAGTATACACGGTGCATACATTATTTAATTAATTTTTATTATCTCGTAAAATAGAGCCAATCTAGCAAAAGCACTTACATATTCTAAATCAGCATAGTTGACTTTGTATAAAATGATTCAAATATCACTGGCAATGAATTCACTGTTTACCAGTGTTATAGATACTGTAACGGATACATTTATCCTTTTGTTTGTTCAAAGGGAGAATGCCCCTATGTAACGAATGCCTGTGGGACGTATTGTGTTTAAATGAGGAATGTTGCCCTTATGCTGATGGTTAGCAAAAACCACTACTGTATAAGAGACACCATAGTGTTTAGGAGGCGTGTAATGTAGTCCTACTAACTGTAGTTAGTTGGTATATCAGACTTGAACACTCTCATAAAAATAAAGAACTGCAGCACTTCATGGTTCATATAATATTTAATCAAATAACAATATATGAAATAATGGTAAAATAAATATCCAAGCAGGTTATCCAATATGTAAGAATACAAATGACATCAACATAACAATCCAATGGTGCAGAACAAAACATCACATTTTATGAAACTATTGACTATTATTGTTTAAACAATACCGATTGTCACTCAATAAACATTTTGCTACTATAAATCTCTTTACTATTATCATAGTAGTGACTGTTATTAATTAGAAAACAAGAAAAAAATGTAAATTGAGTTTTTAAATGCATTTTTTAAAATTGAAAAAACTGTCCTCTATATTCTATATAAAATACTGTCAGCCAACTACAAAATTATGAACGAAACAAACGGTACCTTGAGCAAAACTGATGCCCAGCCCTTAAATTGTATCACAAGATTAATTCAATTAATTTCGATAATCCAGTATATAAATAAATAATAAATATATTATATATCAAAATAAAGGAAGATCAATGAGGATTAATGAAATTTATTTTGTTTAATAAATATTTGAAAATAAAAATCTTTCAATTGATTTAAGATAGAATAAACATGTATTTTTTAACAAATTTATTTTCTTCAAATATATATATATATATATATATATAATATAATATTGTATTGAAATAAAATAAAGCAACATAAATAGTTACATCTAAGATTCGGAATAAAATGCACAAACACAGAGGGATAGTGAAAAATGAAATCAAGTACCTGACATCCCTGGAAAGTGCCTGCCTAACTTTATTTTATTGTTTTAAATGTTTAGTTCAACTTTTAAAGCGTTCAGATTTTGAAGGGGATGTCAATTTTTAGAGTCCGCCCTGGTAGGCACAAAATCGTACCACCACTGTGTCAATCCCGTTTACATTGCTGGATTTACATTTTAAGACTGTCTAAAATTATTTAATGACTTCATCTGACATTTGTATTATTTTCTCAAAAAGGAAACTTTAATGTCAACTTACGTGCATATAATCGTTTGAGCTTTCAATCCTTTCTTTAGAATCTTTAATGTCCGTGATTTTGTTGTCATAATTGACTGATTCTAGTTTAAATGTCCGTTTATTTGCCGGCATCTTGATTTTTTTAACGTGTTTTATTCAAAGTAATTGAAACAGGAATGTAAGTAAAAGTTAAATGCATAAAGCACTTAAAATAATTTTCAGCTTAGGTTTTATCACACCGCAAACTATTTTGAGACAAATTACGCCAACTGATAATAATAAAAACAATCATATCAGATGAGGTTGAAAAGTAAGTTGATCTATAAATAAGTAGTCCTTTTTACAAATGAGATAAAGACGAACGGTAAGACTACTATTTTTTTATCAGTTTTAATGAAGTTGCACTAACTATGAGCTTGTGTGTGGAGTTAGGTCAATTTACCTTGTAACTAAGTTAAGACTTCAATCATTACTCTGAAAAATTAAATACGTCTGTATTTTTGAAGACAATAATATATATATATATATATTAATAAAAATATATGTGTGTGATTGCATTGCGTATGGTGTCATTTAGATGAAATCTATAGCAATGTAAAACCTCTTGGGTTACATCGAAAATAAATAATAGATCTAGCACTATTTGTCAGATAAAAAAAAGATGCAGTCCTATTTTGCTTTTGATTGTATACAATTTTTATAACAATTAACAATGATTGTATTTAGAAAAAAAAACTCCTATGAATTTGATTGATTAATATAACACATATATGATTTGTATCAGTGTATAATTTAAGTCTTTTGTATTTGTCAGTAAGTTTTGTGAACTATGTTCACTTAATAAATATGATTTTGATGTTTGGGGAAATGATAAACTTACATTATATATTATAATTTCATTTTTACTTTTTAGTTAAATATTCTCAAGGGAAAAACAATTTTTAAGTTTTCTAAATCGCAAAAATTTTCTGTGTGAAACCAAAATAAAAAGTGAAATTTTGATGTCTCACTAGCTTTAAAATCATCAACAACTGCAAAAAAATTAAAAAAAAACGAATGCTTCATCTATTCCTGTACATCACAACACAATTAAAACTAAAAATATAACAAAAAATTTCACATGTATTTACCTACTATAAAACTAGTAATGCATGAATCCTCAATTTAATTCATTCTGATTCTTCCCCTTAAACCTTGATTTTTGGTTTCGATTTTTTTTTCCTATTCCTGAAGCCAATAATATTGTAATAAAAATGAAAAAAAAATCCTTCTCCTCCTTAAGACGTTACGGATAAAATGAACGGCCCATTAGGCTTAATATAGTCTTGGTAGTCTTCATACTAACTTAATATAGATTAAGAATCATTCCCTTGTTTTTTAGAAAGCACAAAAAAGATAATTGTCATACATATAAAATAAACTGATGATATCTAAAATGTTTATATTTGTATTTTATATCAATTTCATTTCAATATACAGTGTACTAATATTTATATATATAAATATATATATATATATATATAAATATATATATATATATATATATATATATATATATATAAACTCCCTTGGAACTATTTATATCCATTGTTATTTTAAAACAAGTATTAATTAAATTTTGAAATTCCGTAATAATATGTTTTTCAATGTGTGTGTGTGTGTGTTCAGTGAGATATTTCAATCGGGAGAGCGCTCATTCAGCAATCTTAGATTGATACAGTATATTTTAAGATGTGAACCTTTTTATGTGTATCAACCAGGCTTGCGGAGCAGCCACATTTTTTTTCGGCTCCGGCTCCCAGAAATTTGACGGCTCCGGCTTCAGCTCCGACACTGCTCCGGCTCCCTATTAAGATAGTATCACACGAGACAAAATTTTTTTGTAATTGCGCCACGCAAACATGCCGCTGATAAAAAGTTATGCAAATTTTGCCGCGTTCACCCCCATAGTCAGGAGCTTGAAAAATATACGCATGTCGGTTTTACTAAAAACAAACCATTTCAGTGCATCAAGAATCATATCATTATTTTGACCGAGGTTTCACTAGTCGCCATTTTCATAAATGATAAAAAGTTATTTCAATGATCAAATTAGCAAATAGTAAAATGATACATTATTTAAAATATTTTAAAGACTTCGGTATTTATATTTATTATTTATAAATTCGAAGTGACTATTCGGACCCGGGTACCAATAAACTCCGATTTTTATTCGGACCCCGTCCCAATAAAGTCTGATTGTTATTCGGACCCGTGGCAAATATGCACTTAGCTTAGCTATACATAAACTTTATTATTGTTTTTTTTTTATAATTGAATGAATTGTATGATTTGATCGTTTCTCAGTTTCTAGAGTTCCACTAAGCGGACTCTGTATTATTATTTTTTCGGGTTCCGTCTAATAAAGTTTAAATATAGCTAAGCTTAGTGCATATTTGCCACGGGTCCGAATAACAATCGGATTTTATTGGGACCCGAGTCCGTATAGCCACAGCCTTACAAATTTCTCTACTCTATTTCAGATATTCTGTTTATAATAAAATAGTTAAATACAGAAAGCGACCATTTTGTTTTTAGTCTATTACAAATTTGCGGTCAAATAATAATACGAAATGACGCTTTCTATTTGTGTTCGTAGTGAAAATTTATTTTAAATGATTGATACAATTATTCTATGAAATAAAACAGTTTTAACCTTATATATAACAAAATAACATTCCATTAAACAAATTTCGGAGGGTAAACAAGATTTGAAACGAACACAAAACGATTCCCCATTAAAGATTTCTTGTAGTGATGTGCGTGCACGCTATCATTTAAATGCTGTTACTGTTGTAGCGTTAGAAAAAATGACAACATTTCAAATTATAGGAGGCAAACAATCAAACAAATTTGGAATTTTAATGCTTAAAAAAAAAAAAAATTCTGCTGTAAAAAAAAACATTTGGGAGCCGTGGAGCTGCAAGATTTTTTCGGCTCCGTCTCCGGCTTCAGCAAAAAGTAGTGGCTCCCGGCTCCTCGAATCCGGCTCCGCAAGCCTGGTATCAACAATGCTGATGCGGAATAGTGAAATAATTGTTTTTTGATAACCCTGGACAGCACTTTTCTTAAATTAACATTTTTTTTTTGCATTTATAGCTATACTACTTTTCTAAATCAAGCTATAAAATATTTTTAAAGATAGAGTGGACTGTCAACTATCCGACCTAATGTTTTTCAAATACATTCGATCATTCCCCAAACTGCGGTTTGTGTGAATTCCCTGTAAGGAAGATATGAAATCTCTTAAATCCTGTAAACCACTAATGCAGTTTTTGCAGTGCCCTTCTTTCATCCCAACCACAGCCGATAGAGGCACCACATATAGTGGAGACTTTATCCAAGATCTGATATATCCATTGGTCCTCACCGGAGATCGAACCAGGGAACCTCAGTTCGACAGTCGAGCGCTTTACCGCACAACCATCCGTCTTCCATACTGCGGTAGATGTTAACATAATAATTAACTGCCTTACACAAATTAATAGAACTAGTCATTCCCGCGGCGTAGCATACGCCGCCTCATCAATCAATATAATTACTGTAATTATTTTTTAAATAAGCAAGCAAACAAAATAACGGTATGCAAAGTTAAACTTTGACCTATAACGTGCAGACTTTATTGTTACTATCTGGTACCTTCCAGCAACTTGTTTTTTATTTTATTGTTTACAGATTTTTAGTAAATAATTTTGGATGCCTTGATTCTCGATGAGCTACCAGACTTAATTTTCTCTTACTTAATCGGGATTTTCCCCAAAACAGTAGCACAAAGAAATCAAAACAAAATATTTCACCATCTACTTATTAAGAAGCAAGTGTGTGTCATTTGTTCAACCAATGGTATTTGATAAAGTTATCACGTGACTTGCTTCCGACCTAACCGATCACGTGACTTGCTTTCGACCTGGAAGAGGATAAACGCCACGATATATAGTCGCAAACGTTCTTCACTCGCTCACAATTGTTATTTCAAAAATATAAAAATATATATATAATTCCGCCCGCCGTTCGACAGGCTTAAATACTTCTTTACAAAAAATGGTATTTTAAAGTTAATATTTAATACAATGGTATTTTAAAGTGAATATTAAATAAATTAGTATTTTAAAGTAAATATTTAATAAAATGAGGGAACTAGAAACTTTATTAAAACGTTAGTAATTCTATCAGTAAGCAGACTGTTTGTATTTGGAGTTGCCGTTTATCACTCGCTCACAATTGTTTTGTGGCTGTTGACAGCTGAGTTTAATTGGTTGTTGACAGCTGAGTTTAATTGGTTGTTGACAGCTGAGTTTAATTGTATTGAAAAATGGACGAGCCTTGCTGTTTAAACTAGCTTTCTTTCGCCTCTGCGACAACTAGGCTACTATGTTAGGCATTTTAATTTCTAGTTGTATTTATTTAGACTGATAAAAATATGGCTGGCTAATGGTAGACAACATTGTTTCGTTGGTTGAGTATCATTCGAAATAACGTAGCAATATCCCCCCTCCCAATCCCCCCAATCCAAATCGAGTTTTTTGCGGAGAAAATCTAAAAATACACACTGTTGCGCGGAAACCCATAGGCGTGGGGCCCAATTGAGACCAATTATTCTTATCTGCCTAAACCTGGCCTTGGTTATTCTAAAAGTAGACTGTATTATATAATACAACCAGCATCTTAAGCCTGTTCCATTCTGGACACATGACGTGTTACTCAGTATTAGCGCATTTTCGTGTTATATATCAGTACGTATGTTAGCTTTCAGTAAATATTTGTTAATTTTGGAAATGTTTATAAATTCAATTGTGTAATGCATATATCTGAAAAAAATAATTAAAAGACGTTTCTTTATATTTGAAAAAAAAATGTTTTCTCTTAAATCTAACTACAAGTGGTTTGTGGTCACTGAAATAGAACTCATAATTGAAACATTCTAAATTGTAGTAATTTTATCGTCCGAAAACTCTCCGCAATTGTTGTTTGATAAATTGTTGTTGCCAATTTTGTTTCACTTCCGTTCAATAACCCCATTCATTTGGTGCGCCACCAAAGCGTATACGGCGTAGAATGGGGCCATGAAAATGACAAATTACACTGGGCAACAAAAACATATTTTTTTTTAAATTGTCCTGGGTTTTCCAGTTGAATTAGACTAATTTTGATGCTCTGAGTCCGAAAATGACCTTGGTTTTCTCAATCAGTTCAGGATTTTTTGCTACAGAAATTAAACAAAAAATCGTTTTTTTTGTAAAAGAAACACATTTTTCCGGATAATCAGCCGATAAACCCCTGACAATTTTTCCCGTTTAACTCAAGAAATAAAAGTCAACGTATTCAAATTCATTCAGTTTTTATTTATCCACCAAATTTGATAAGCCAAATTATCATAATATTATTATAGTAATGAGTGTTACGTGGAACAAAAGTTCAGAGTTCAAGGCATAAAACGGCGTTTCTTCGATTCCCGTGCTGGGTTGTCTTTCTTCGGCGACCAGCAGTAGTCCGCCAGCATGATTGCGTCCCACCAGCCATGGTTCCTTTCCTCCATTTGGCGGATGTCCTGATGGAACCTTTCTCCCTGCTCATCGCTCATCGCCCCAAGGTTTTCAGGAAACTTCTCCATATGTGAGAACAGGAAGTGCATCTTTATACTCATCAAACACCCGAGTTTTTGGAAGTCCTCTATCACGCTGCTGATGAGTCAGATGAGGAAATGCTCGGCACATGTAGTTGAAGCACCTCCTATCCTTGTCCAGAGCGCGCGTAAACTGCTTCATTAACCCAAGCTTCATGTGTAGCGGTGGGATCAATATCTTCTCCCGGTCAACAAGAGGTTCGTTTATGATGTTTCTCGCCCCAGGTACTAACTGCTTTCGCGCCGGCCACTCTTTCTGTACATAGTGCTGGGCTCTGTCGCGACTGTCCCACTTACATATAAAGCATGCTTACTTCTTGAACCCGGACTGCTGACCACGTAGAAAGTTTACCATCTTCAAGTCGACGCAGATGATCCTTTGGTGCTGCTCATATTGGATTGTGTCGAGAACATACTTCACTGCTTCATATTTCTCTTCAAGAGTTGTGGAGTGCGCAAGAGGGATTGATGCGAACTGGTTCCCGTTGTTGAGGAGCACACACTTCAAAGTGCGCTTGCATCTGTCAATGAAGAGTCGCCAATCTCTCGAATCGTATTGAAGACCGCCGAGTTTATCAAGAAGACCGGCGACATCTCGGCAGTACACAAGGTCTTCCTCCTGGCAGAAGTAGCCCATGTAGTCCTCATGCCCTACGGAAGAAAGTGATACGCGCGCCCTTGCCAAGTAGATTTTTCTCTTTGAGTCTGGAGGCCAACAGCTCGGAGAAATTATTCGACAAGCTGAGATCCCGAACCAGATCATTAAGCTCACATTGTGAGAACGGCTGCGGACCATCTTGTGATTCATACTCCTGTTCTGTATCTCCTCTCTCGTCTGAAGTGGTAGCCTCATCGTCGCTGCCAGGAAGATCTCTGAACGCTAGTACAGCAATTTCTTCGCAATGAGCAGCTGGACGACGGGCTAATGGAAGGTCGGGGTACTGGAGCTGTGCACAATCAAGTGCTGATGCATTAAATAATCAAGTGAAACTCCAGATTGATGATTTATAAATAAAATATAATTATGTTTGTTTTTATAATTGTGATTATTTTGCTGCTAATTTGTATGCAGGTAATTTAGAGAAATGATTGAACTCAGAACCCCTGATATTAGAATACGTATAGCTCGACAGGTAGGTCTATGGCTGTATCTCAGGAAGTTGACCTGACCGAGCAAAATCAATGTGATATTCGAACTCAGAACACCAAAATTAGTCTAAATCAGTTGAAAAACCCTTGACAATTTTTTGGCTGTTGCCCAGTGTTATTAATATAGCTTATATTGTAAAAAACGGTAAAAAACACTGATGCCCAGCCCTCAGAGGTCAGATCGCGAAATGGACTTTTGATGCAGGAATGGCAGGCCAAGACCTACAAAAAATGATATACATCATGGGTCTAGAGCTTATGGTTGCTGAGATCTAGGGTGATGACAGACAGATATAGTGACAAAACGGGACAATAGCGAATTCGACTTCTCGAAAATGTGCTAAAATGTTTTTTTATAAAAAAATATAAAATTCCGGCCGTCGTTCGACGAGCTAATATTTTACTGTCTACACTTCGGCGTTGAATGTGTCCTCTTGGCCCACTTTGTAGCCTAATGTTAGCACAGGCCTCCATATCATTTTCACATCTTATCTATATTTATACACCATTTTTTGAAATTCTAAAATTGGAAATCAGTTCAATATTGCTTTATTCTTCACACATAATTGTATTATTAAATGTGTTTTTTTTTTTGTTGACATGCTAATGTTATTTTATGTATAGCATTCCCTCATTTTCCGCGGTTAAACGGTTACATACTTTACCGCGACTAGAGATAAATGAAATAGTTTCTTAGTTAGAGCACACATAAAAACATGATTACGACCAAATAATACTGTTTTTAAAATCGCAGTGACTTCGAATACGACCGGGTGTGTTTCGTATTTTTTTTTTCCGAGACACGACCAGCAAACTTTGATGACATCAGTAAACAGATAGAACTCTTATGATTTAAAGTTATTTTCTTTTCGTTTTTTGTCTACTTATACATTAAAATTGCACTTTTGCTTGTGTGTCTTCCTGGTACAGTGGCGAAACCGTTTGGTCTGTGACTCATTTTTATGCTGACTATATCCAGGGTCGATTCCTACCTGAAACATATCTTTTTTTTATTGTGTTTTTTTTTCAGAGTGTATCCTTTAATTTGTTTTAATGAAAATTAACTAACTAGATATCTTTGACATTTTTTTAAAATTGAAATAATTTACACTTTAGGATGTTGTAAAAAAAAAAGAAACAACAACTAATTAGGGATTTTTTAAACTATTTCATAGCTGAACACAGAGGCGTAACAATTTTAAGGGATGGGGGGGGGGGTCCAAAATCGAAAGTCCCGCCGGGCTCCAGCTTGAGGGAGCCCCCAAAATTATTCTTTACATTAAATATTAAGAACATAATCTCATGTCATGGTATCGAATGTCAAAATGCAAGGCCCCCCAAATCCTAGGTTCGGCAATGGCTTTACAATAGTTTATCTTCCTGCAAAGGCGTTGCAGGGTATAGCTAGTCCTAAGGCTAAATATTACATAACTTTTCCTTACCATCATTTTTGCGTCACACTTAAAAAAATTCAGAGAAGCCTACATATTTCAAATTTACTAAATAATAATAAGATTAAGAAACGAAAATAGAGGGGATGGGGAAGCATTTATATCCGAGAATCGAACCAAATACTGACGGAGACGAATTAACGAGTGTTAGCTTTCTGGAGGGGGGGGTACGATAGATACTAATTTAGCGCATATTTTTTTTGTTTTTTTCGTCCGACTTTATTAGGCTTGGGCAGACCCGAAAACTCTTAGTCTTAGACATATATCCTGACAACTAAAATATATAATTCAAAGCCGTATTTATTTTAAAAAAATATTATAAAAATATCTCCGATTATTAACAGCAAATTACTTTATTTAGGTATCACAAACTGGCTCAAAATCGTGGTTTTGCGTCACTTTAGTCACTATTTGGATAGTTTTAACTTAATGATTTCTCTACTTAAAACTGATCAAATCTCATAAACAATTATATCATTTTAAACTATTTTGTAAGCCCTACAATAATATGTAAATTTTAATTACGTAGATTTAGAACAAAAGGTTACATTTTTAAAATGAAAACCATCACCGAAGTCACTTTTTACCGGCCGACGCGCGATTTAATTTGACTATCCTAATTTCAATCTCCGTGCGATTCAGGGCCATTCGTCCTACAGTAATGTCAAATATATCATTGTGTGCGAAAATGAATGCCCTTTACAACCATACTAAACATTTAATTAAATTATATTTAACAATATTTTTAATATAAAAAAATCATAATAAAAAGTAAATTATTTTGTGATTTTTTAATTTTGTAGGTTTTTCTTTAGTATCATTAGAAAGCCCGTCCATTTTGCTTTTAAAATGTCATAAAAAAACTTAATTTGTAAGCATGGCCCAAAAGCGCAGAGCGCTAAGAAATAGCATATAACACACATTTTTCACCCATTCTTGCACGACCGTGAAAATGGCCGACAATCAAGTTAGCCACGCTACACCAGTCACAATGAATAGACCTTTATTGGGACTTAAACACCTAGTTGGTAAGTAAAAACGATAAAAACTTGTAGATAAATAGTTACATTATTTGCTCCTTACTCTTTTAGCTTTATATTTCTTTGGAAATGTTTATTGTTGTAGTTATAATAACTTTAATATGATAAACCTCGAGGCCTTTTTGATGCTTTTGTACATTGAACGATACCCCTCATGTTTGCGGACACTTCTTTTTTTTTTCTGGCTATTTTTTTAGAGAGATAATAATATTTTCTAAGAGATAACATATTCAAAATTGGTTAGTTTATATTTTTTACCGTTGTTAGATAGTTTTATTGTCTCAAATTTAAAGAAATATAACAGGTCACGTGGTCGATAATTGGTTGTCAATGTAAACATATAGTAGATTGTAGGCCGACCGAATTAACATAACTATTATTGAATGGATATTTTTTCAATTATTGTTGTAATATAACTGTGTATGTTTAGTATATGCTTAAATTCACTATTATTTAAGTCAGAACCACTTTTAAATGTCATAATTATCCTTATCAGACGGTGTACAACTCTACTTTATAGAAGTTTTCTGTGCTAGTTGGAGGGATACCTTTATTGCCTTGTCTACTAGACTAGTAATACATGACTTCTTCAACTCTGGTTTTGAAAGAGGAAAATGGCAAGTCATGGGCTCATGTAACTGTTACGCCTGTATTTTTTTTATTAAAATATTTCTTAGCCACTCATGCGTTTGTATTATTATTAAGTATCTTATTATTAATATTAGTTCAGTTTGAGTATTATTGACGTTTGAACATATTTTAGCTTTAATTAGGCTTGCCATACGTCCCGGTTTGGCCGGGACAGCCCCGGATATACTGGGTTGTCCCAGTGTCCCGCCCAGTTGTTGAAATTGTCCCGGTTTAGATTCAGGGCACAGTTTCTTGGTAATAATTGAGCAAAATTATTAGATCAGAGAGTGCGTAATCTGCTCTTTGTGATCAGTAACATTTTGGTAAGTAACACAGTGATACAAATTTACAGAAGTGAAAAATACGAGTGTCACAACAAGAAGAAAACTGTATTGTTTTGTAAAAATATCATGTTTGTGTGCCATTATGAATAAAATAACAAAGATTATCTATTCTATATTTTAAGTGTTTTTTAAATTACTGTTTTCATACCCCCCCCCCCCCCCGGAACCGACACTTGAAAATAGTTGGTTGTTGTAGTTGTTGTTGTAGCTGTTCTTTTCCCTTCCGTCTTGTTCTTTTCAGGGCAGCATTATCCTGTCGCTCAGCCTCTGCGCGCAATGAACCCTGTCTGGACAGCGAGCCTCCAGGACTGGCGGTCGGCTGATAGCTCTCCCAGGAGTTTGGGGTTAATGGAGCACTGTTTTATATCCTTTTTGCAGGTGTCTTTGTAGCGCATTTTAGGTCGCCCTGTTTTCCTCTGTGGCCGGTAACTAGCTCGCCATAGAGTGGGTCCTTCGGGATTTAACATGACCAAGCCATCTGAGGCGTCTCTCGCCGAGAACACTGCCATTTAATTTCTGGAACTGGAATTATAAAGGGCCCCATATCCCAAATGATGGATGGCCGAGTGGTGTAGATACTCGACACATGTTATCTGGTGCAAAGTCGTCCCACAAGTCCACCCGGCTTTAAATGTGTACCTGACTTAAGTTGGGGAATTAAAGGCGGCTGGGCGTTGTGCTAACACACAATCCCTTCATATGTCGAGGTTATAGAAACAGAAGAATACTAAACTTCATCTGCCCCGATGGCCCAGTAGGGCTAAGGGAACATTTCTATATCCCAAATAGCTTAGGGCCTTATGACGTCTAAATCCGGTCCTGCTGATCAATTAAATGGTACATTAATAACTCATTCAAATGGTATATGCTTACATTAACTTAAAAGTAAAATTACTTAAATTTCGAAAGTTGCACTTATTTAGGTGAGCTCCTGTAGTGGTAAAATGCGTAAATTATTTGTTAGCTTTCCATGACTTATGAAATAATTAGAATATAATTGAAATGTATGCATCTAATGTTACGGTTACTATTGTTACTAATATAACTTTTCAAATAATACTTAATAGTGGATTTTTCCCTAATGAAAAGTATTTTTATTGATTTTTTACATGCATGGATTTATCCATCCCTGTACTGTATATATAAAAGTAATTGGTCTAACGACTATTTTATAGTTAAGAACTATGTATATCCTACATTTTCATATATAAATGTTGAATATATACATAACAGTTCTTTTTTTGTGAATTTTTGAAAATGACAAATTTTTTAGTTTTTTATTACCCCACCTATTTCTAACCTTTATTATATTAATCATAAATAATCTTAAGATATTATGACTAATTGAATGTATAGAGCTTAAGTTACCCTACAGATTGATGTAATTAGTTCTTATGTGTGTTGATTACAAATTTTATTATGATTTTTTGAAATGTCACGAATTTTGAAAATTTATCTCCCTTTTTATTTTTTCTAAAAAATGATGAAAACCCATTTTCAGTGCTATAAATTTTAATGATATTATAATTTTACACCTTTGAAAAAAATTGAGTTTATTCTATGTATATTTGTGTTTGTATTGAATGTAAATGATTTGGTGTACAGGAAATACTTTTGCAGATAACGCTTGGCAAAAATGGCACTTTTGAAGGTGTTGTGAAAAAATGAAAAAGTCACATTTTCAAAAATTTATATCTCTTAAACTATTTGAGCTATAGTAATAAATTTGATGTCCACCATCTTAGATTCTCGAGTTCTTGCAATATTCATGTTGAAAAAAGCTGTAAACCTATTTTAAAAAATCAGTTTGTGGTACCTACTAATATAGCCTCCCCCCCCCCCACACCGCTCAACTTGAGAGAAGTACCCATACCATTTGTCATATATAATATATAAACCGACGTTGCGTCCTAAAGAAAAGCGTGTCAAAATATGTTTTTGTTTCGTTTCCCAACGAGTCCAGTTTCTTATGCCTTCCGCCAGGCATCTAAAGCCACTAGGGCTTCGGCTTTGGTGAGGATGTAGAAAAGGGATTACATGTTGATTACATAACAGTCCATATAGGTATTTAGCTTGGATGTCTATATCCTTAAAAAACCAGCATCTTAAGCCTGTTCCATTCTGGACACAGGACGTGTTAGCGCATTTTCGTGTTATGTATCAGTACGTATGTTAGCTTTCAGTAAATATTTGGAAATTTTGGAAATGTTTACAAATTAAATTGTGTAATGCATATATCTGAAAAAAATTATTAAAAAGACGTTTCTTTATATTTGAAAAAAAATATTTTTTTCTTAAATCTAACTACAAGTGGTTTGTGGTCACTGAAATAGGACTCATAATTGAAACATTCTAAATTGTAGTCATTTAATCGTCTGAAAACTCCGTCAATTGTTGTTTGATAAATTGTTGTTGCCAACCTTGTTTCACTTCCGTTCAATAACCCATCCATTTGGTGCGCCACCAAAGCGTTTAAGGTAGAATGGGGCCATGAAAATGACATAATTATTAATATAGCTTATACAGTAAAAACGGTATAAAAAAACACTGATGCCCAGCCCTCAGAGGTCAGATCGCGAAATGGACTTTGATGCAGGAATGGCAGGCCAAGACCTACTAAAAAGTATATACATCATGGGTCTAGGACTTATGGTTGCTGAGATCTAGGGTAATGACAGACAGACGGACAAAACGGGGACAACAGCGCATTCGAACTCTCGAAAATGCGCTAAAAAGGAAGAAATATGCATTTGTGTCTTTAAAAATATGCCCTAAAAGTTACTCAATATGTAATAAATTATCACTTAAAATAAACTAAACAACCAAACTCCCGGGATGTGTCTCTCATTGACCCCATGCATGGCCAGCCCTTTCTCTATACCGAGGGCCGCTTTATCAACTAGGCACAGTAGGCACTGTGCTAGGGCCTACGGTCTTTTCAAGGGCCTACGAAAGTGAAAACAATCTCAGAATACCAATAAAATGTAATAATGTTTGTATTAAAGTAACTATATATAGCCGTGTGAGATGAGCACATATTTCAATTACAGTATGTTAACTTTTCGGTTCTTTGTCTTAGCAAAGTCACATATGACGTCTTCAAAAGTTTATTTAGATTTCGAATTGCAAAGAAGTACGGGTGCATTCTTGAAAAGTGTTATATAAAATGAAGTCGCGGAGGGCCTACGGCTTTGAAAGTGTCTAGGGCCTACAATGACCTTAAAACGGCCCTGTCTATACTCTCTCTCTGTATATACTCTCTCTCTCTCTCTCTCTCTCTCTCTCTCTCTCTCTCTCTCTCTCTCTCTCTCTCTCTCTTTCTCTACACACACTATGTGTTTTAGTTGTGAAACATTCAAACGAATATGAACATGAAAGGCTCCGACTGAAGTTATCTAATGTCTTTCATAGGCAACAAGGAGAAAAAATGAATCGGGCTACAAACTAATATCACAGAAAGTGAAAGTTACGTCCCACCTCTTCCAAGGACGGTGTAGTAGATGATGAGGTTAAGATAACCATGATGCAATCCGCTAAACTAATTCATTTGTACTTTACGCTTTCACTATCATTTTGTATTTACATGATTGCCAGAATAGAAAATGAAATTGAAATCTTTCTGAGAAATAAATTACCTGTATAAGTTGGTTTCCTCTCTTTACATAACAATCACCGCTTTACCATTCTAGTTTACTCATAACTATAATATTGTCATAGCATACAAAAAACAAACACGGTTCTATATTGCAAGCTTCCTTTTTTTAATGCCAGCTACCGTCACTAAACCAGACATGAACATTGAAATTACACAATTAATGTCGAGTCTGGACTGTGGAACATTATATCAGAAACGTTTTATTGACCACTATACTCTTCTGTAAATGACAAATCTTCACTAATCCAATACATTACCCCCGTAAATGACAGCCAGTTTCATAGTATGTGACATTCTGACATAAGGGAAACACACGATTTTCAATGTTTATGTTTACATTCTAACAACGGTGCCCCAGAAGTGGCATTAGAAGTATATGGGCTAAAGGCGAGTGTCGCGTCATTTGCTGATTACAGGTGGTATTACCAAACGTCTGTAATTTGTATGGACAGTTTGCATTCATAATATAATCGACAGTGGTCAGTGCTTTGAACCTGCCACATATATTGACCTCAAATATCTCCGACAATTCCGGGTCCTTTAGTTTATCAAGGATGAACCTGATTCGTGGAGTTTTGTCGATTCGGCTTCAATTTCAACTTAAAACTTGTTTAGTCAAGATTATGATCACTTCCTAAAGCGAAAGACTTTGTTGGTAGGCGACAATGCCAATTTTGGCATCCTAGTCAGTTATTATTATCAGAATGTCTTTCTTTGGTGTTTTATTGATGACTAGTTCTCTTTCCTCGTAGAATTATTCCACTTATTTGTCATCGTGGTCAGAAGTTATACTTTTATGTATGTTAGTGATGTTGTGGGTTTGTTGTGAAATTATTATGCTGATTAGTTTACTTGAAAACGGTGTGCAGCTAATAACTTATCCAACCAGTATACCATATTTTGTGACAGTCGTCTGTTGAGGTTTCTCCAAAATCCTGTCTAGTGGACTTCAGCGGGTCCTATAGATATCCCAATCATACCGTTGTTCTGTGTAATGCATGTGTTAAATCTTTTACTTTTCTACACCGATGTACTGATATAGGGTGATGACGTACTGTGGGAAGCTTGATTGCGTTACTTTTCTTGTAAATTAATATTTCTGTTCCATAAAAAGCACGGGTATGTCGCTAGTTATTATTTATATTACAATAACACCATTGAGTTTTTTGCTTCAATAACACCATTGAGTTCTTTACTTCAATAACACCATTGAGTTCTTTACTTCAATAACACCCTTGAATTCTTTACTTCAATAACACTATTGAGTTATTTATTTCAATAACACCATTGAGTTCTTTATTTGACTAACACCATTGAATTGTTTACTTCAATAACACCATTGATTTCTTTCCTTCTTTTTGTAAGAAGAGCAGGTATAAGTATGTTTATCTTTAATATTGACTACCATTTTACCCGACGTCGGGGTGTCGTAATATCAAGTAACACTTAGAACATTTCTAATTCCAATATTCAACATTAAAGTAGAAGTTTTTGATGTTAAAGATTCACGACAGCAGCCTAGAGTACAGAACGAATTGAGATCTCACGCAAGAAAATTCACATTGATGACTTTTGCTTTTCATTTGGTACAATTAATTATATTGATGGTGCATTCAAAGAGACGAAATATTAAATAATTGAGATAGATTAGAACCACATTCCATTATTTTGTTTAGTCAAAACCGTGGTCAAAACTACTTTAAAGAGCCGCATTATAGTAATTTCAATCATTATAAAAGAGAAACACATATTCATTGTGTTTTAAGGAATTGGCAGCATCTGTTTTATGCAATTCAAAAAGGAGGTATAAAAACATTTCTCGTAAAACTCTTGTAAATAGAAAAAATTATGAATGACCGATGACATAGCATTTAAAAAAAAATGTTGTTATGTTTTCTTGAAAAAAAAAATCTCTTAATCTCACATTATTCAATCTCAGGTCTATAAACGACGTTGGTATGTTCTAGTGGTGTTCAGTCTATTTGCCTTCACACAGGCTTGTTTTTGGAACACTTGGGGCCCAATTACCACAAGCAGTGAAGTAGCCTTTGGCTGGAAAGACGGGACAGTGGCTTGGATGACCAATTGGGGTCCAGTCTCTTACATCTTAAGTGGATTGATTTTTCCTTGGATATTACAAGTAAAAGGTAATGTCCTAATACATACAGCTTACTTCGACACAATTAATTAAAAAAATTGGTGGAAGTGCTTGATATGTCAATCTCAGAGGCGGATCTATATTTGTCAAGTTCCCAATTAAAGAATAAAGATCGGTCCCCTAAAAGGTATATATTTATTTATCGTTATGATTACTCAACGTAGTGAAGTTTTTAGGACTTTTAGGATCTAGGCAGAGAATTCTGAGATAAATTGTGGGCCATAAGCAAGGGCGTTGCTAGGAATTTTTCCAGAGGGGGGCGAAAATACGTTTTTTATTTTAACTGACAATGCCATAAGGTTTATTTCTCAATTAAATCCAAGCTAAGTATAACATTAATTATTTATATTGACATAAATAAATGTATTTGAAAATTCAAACATTTTGATTACAATCACAAGCATGTTCCGATTTTTATTATTTTTTTTTTTTTTAATTTGGCCTTCTGTAGCTTGATTTGGCCTTCGAACATTTTTTTTGCATTCAGGTTTTTTTTTTAATCTGGCAACTCTTATTAGTTTATAATTGTCTTCTACTGAGTGGATTTTTTAATTTATCCTAAATTAATATGAAAAGATGGATAGCAGAAAAAACTGTTCAGGCTCATTAAAATAAAAGTAGAGCAATCGCAGGATTCCGAAAAGCCGTTATTAAAAGATTTTAGGGCGTCTGCAGCACCTGAATTATCATATGCATTGAGGACGAGAGTACAAGTTCAACAGTGAGACACAACTGAAGAAACTATTTCTAATTTGATTGTCGCTGTCACTTCTTCATTTCTTAAATTGGATATTGGAAGGTATGTCTTTACATACGACCTTTCAAATGAGTTGAAATTGCTTCTGATCCTTGATTGTTGGACCCCTGATAAAAAGTATCATTTTTAGAACTGACAGTGGTGGAAACACAGGTTTTAGATATGCTTGGTTATCAAACTATTCATCGTGGGTTGTATATTTGCAAATGTTAAAAGATGGTTTTTGCAAATTGTGCGTGTTGATTTCGCAAAAGGTAATTCCAGGAGTTTAGGGAGCATTTGTCATCGAACCATGCACAAAATTAAAAAGATTTCAACAAAGATGCAAGTAGCCACATGCAAAGCACATGGCACAAAGACTCATATTAAGGATGCAAGCTATTTTGTTGCACTATTGGTAGCAAAAGCAGTTTCTATAGATGAGCAGTTTAACTCATCATTTAGAAGACAAATTCAAGAAAATTGCAACAAACTGGGTCCCTCCATTTCTACAATCTTTTTTTTTCGGCATGCATGATTTGGCACTTCCTGGAAAAGAATCACATTCTGGTAATTTTTACGACCTGTTAGAGTTTCGTGTTGAATCTGGAGATGAAGTTCTAGGTAATCATTTGTCAATTGGTTCTTGTAGTGCTATGTATATCTCGGCAACCAGTGCCGCCGAGATGGGGCAGGGGGGCAAATGCCCAAAAGCCCGACGAGTTTTAGGGCGAGTTTTAGGAAACTACACAAAACACTATGATCGAAATTTGTGGGTCTCTCTAGCGTGAAGCAAATAATTCAGTTGCAAGCTCTATACTTGCCAACGAGACAATATAATTTCAGGCATTGAGCAGATGTCTCTTGGTGTTAGATATGTCAAAGAACATCATAATTACAAATTCATTAGAATTTGGATTAGATACAGCCCGTAGCGTGAAAATTCTACAGCAGGGGCCAGTCATTCTACAACAGGGGCCAAGCAATAGCAGGGGGGCAGGAAATAAATTTTACTAAATAGAGCAAACAAGCAGAGGGAGCCAGACAAAACGCAGCGAGTGCCACGCCCCTGCCCCCCCCCCGCATGCTATGATATGACAAATAATGTTGGTCAAGGATAAGACGGATGTTCTACAATGGCAAGTAAAGAAGGAGGAGTCCAAGCAATAATTCGAAAAAAGACCCAAAAGCAGCAATTGTACATTGCAGTTCACATAAATTAAATCTTGTCGTGAACGATTTAAATAATGTGAATGCTGTACGAAACACAATAAGAAAAATTAAGTCAATTATAGTGCTTTTCTGAGAAATTAATCAGCGAAGAAAACGGACTCCAAATGTTTCTTTGTTATGTGAAACTAGATGGACACATAAATATAAAAGGTTTTTCAAGGTTAAAACTAGTTCAGTTATTCTAAAATTTGTTTCCCCCAACGCCCTACTGTCAAAAAATAACACCTAATAGCCTCTTCGTATAACCATCACCCTGTTTTGTTTTATTTGCAAATAGGAAAAATAAAATCGAATTTGTAGCTTGAAGAATTTTGTTGTGAGTAATGAAACCAGATACAGTGGAGCAAGATAAAATAAAATGAGTTAATATGTCAATGTAGGCATACAAAATAACATGATAATATGAAAACAACACAGAATAAAACATAAAGATATAATTTATATAGTTATTTTTTGTCGCATTTAACAAATTATTCTATAGAGAATGGTAAACTTGTTGTAGTGACATTATTTAGCGAAACTCCGGGTCAATTTTAGTGAGTAATTACACTATGTGAACAATTTTTGTTCCTGGCTTCTATGTGTTATATTTCAGCTATTTATGTCTAAAATCTATTGAAAACAACTACATTCAGCACAAATTTCGTTTTCATGACCACCGCCCAGAAAATATATTTATTGTTACAAAACAAGGAAATTTATATATTTTCGTTCATTCAGTCTAAAAAAAAAAGCAAAAAAAAAAAAACACTCGAAAAAGCCCCGAAATGTAGTTCCCCAACATGCTTTTGTTATATTATACGTAATATCGACGTTTAAAGTCAAAAATAACTTTATGAAAGCGCTCGCCTTGTTCCTCCGAAGCCATGAACAACTGCTACAAATCTGTTCCAAGAAGTTTTCTTCGTCCTGTTCAGCAACTTGGTGAACTCATCACATTCTATGATCTTCTTGATCTGCAGTCCCACGAAGATACCAGCCTCAGAGAAGTTAGGAAACAAGATCATGGAGGTACTTGAAAGCTGCTGACTCCTTATCAAGAGCGGTGAAAATTGCTGTATGAGGCCAATGTGTAGTGGTGACATCAGCACCTTCATGGGTTCTATCAGCTGCTCTCACTTGACGTTGCTCCTCTCCACAGATAACTTGGTCCGTTGTGGCCAGTCCTTTTTTTTTTTGATAGTGCGCATTAGTGTCACGGCTGTCCCAGAAGCAAAGAAAATATTGACATTTCGTGAACCCGCCGTGAAGACCCATCAGTAATGACACCATTTAGAAGTATTCGATGACATTCCAGCCATAGTCGTCATACTTCAAGGCACTCCGCATCATCTTGACACTGGTGTAATAATACTCTTTGAGATGCACAGAGTGAGCCATAGGAAGAGAGGTGTCGTTATTTCGGCTTTGAAGCAACAAAGCATTGAGGCTCCGGGATGAGCTATCTGTGAATAGGTGACATTCACTTGGGTTACATGTGATACCTATAGCCTCGAACAGCCCAGCCACATTGATGAAGAAGTACAGCCCATCTTGCCAACTAAAGAACTTGGAAAATGCTTGTGACGCTTTCTTTGATCATTAAGTTGCACATTCATCCAACAAGTTCCACTGCTTGAGCATAGATGTCAGAAGCTTGTTAAGACCAAGGTCTCTGGTCAGATCGTTGACGTCTTTCAGGTTAGGGAAGTGTGGCCTAATCTCCTCAACCGCATCTGTGAAATCGTAAGTGGTATCTCTAATATCTTGCTGCTGTCTTCTAAAGATGGCTGATGCCTCTTCAGGGAATTGAAAACAGGCAGCTCGAGGCAGTGTAGTACTGGGGCAATGGAAGAAGTAATGTCTGGATAAATGATTTGAGGTACATACTTTCCATGCGAGGTTTTGTAGAATCCTCCAAGCAGAGATAGCAGTTGATTGAGCGGTCAGTTGGTAGCCGCCAAATTCGAAGGATAGCAAACTTCATGGCTCACTTTTCTCCCATATACCAGATTGTAACATAGCAGATATAATTAATTATATAAATTTAAAAGCAGGAAATGTTACAAATTTCTTAATACTGTATATCATATTAGCTAATAAAATATTTTACTATAATTCTTTGATATATGTGAGCATCATAACGGCAGCCACAGTAAGGTAGCAGACAATGTGCCGTCCGTGGTGGTTCTCCCATCTACCCTCTTGTTTATGCCACTTAATACCTACATATATTATATACATTTTCATCGCTGGTAAATTATATTGTAATTCTTTTTGATCTCTCTGTTGATATTTTTCTTTGATTTTTCTTTTCATTTATTTCACAGGATTGCGTTCCGCAGTTGTTCCAAGTATTTTGCTTGTAGCTGCAGGCTCGATTTGTAGAGTAATAAGTTCTGAAACAACAGCAGCAACAGTGTAAGTCATTAAGCAGCATTATAGTATGATTCTCTCTCGCTCTCAATTATAAAAACACGTTCCTTTTTCTTTAATATCACAAAAGTTCAATAAAATAAGGTAGCAGTGATTGAAGGTTGTAATTTTTTTTAATGTTAGGGTTCTTAATATTTCCCGTCAGAAAAGCCTTCTTTCGGCTAGTTATTAAATAAGACAAAACATCAAATAACATACATCAAAAGCAAAAAAAATAAATGATATCCTTTATAACAGCCTCGGCATATGAAGGGATTGTGTGGTTAGCACAACTCTCAGCCGCCTTTACTTCCCCAACTTAAGTACCCATTTAAAGCTGGGTGAACTTGTGGGACGACTTTGTACCAAATTTCACCTGGAAAAATTCCACATGGTTCTCACCGAGGATCGAACCCAGGACTCTCAGGTCGACAGTCGAATATCTACACCACTCGGCCATCCGTCCCACCTATATTTTATATATATTTTATAAACTTCGTCCCAAAGATAATAATTCTCGTCATGGGTAAACTATCTCAACAAAAAGATAACCCTTTAAATCCAAAATCAAATATTCATAACTTACGCAAACGAAATCAAAATATTTATTCATTCAAAATATATTTGAATTGCCATTTCCCAACAGTTCTTCATCCTATGTTTTTAAATATTTAATATGACATATAAAAAAATGTGACGTAAATACTGCAAGTAGAGCTATAGCTGTATATTGTTTGTGTATAAGCTTTGTGTTATAGTTTAATATGAAGTACTAAGAATACACTAAGAAAATAATGGTGGACTTATCATCTTTAATCGGTATATACATAATAGCCTATCCGTCTTAAGTCTGCTAAGATCGAAAGTAAGAATACTGTTCCCTGCAAAAATATTAATGGCTTTTTTTCAAAATTGAGTTTTATATAGTAAACGTAAAAGAGAAAAAATATTTAATGATTCTTTTATAATGTTTATTGTTAGTTTTTTTTTTACATCATATTGCAATATTTTAAATTATAAAATAAATGTAAAAAATGTCGGATTTTCTAAAACTTAAACAAAAAATCTAACTACTTCTCAAACTATTAAAAAACAACTAACTAAACCAAACAAGATGGCAGCCACTAACAGAGGAGAAAAAAATGTCTTCCTTGCATGAAACAGTTTAAATGATTTCAAAAATGAGTCGTAAAATGATACAAATATATGGCCATTTTTATTACTATCAACGAATAAATAGTATAGGTCAGTGTTATAAAGGTAAGTGGAATTGTCATACAAAAATCTCAGCAAATCACTTTAGGATGTAAACTGCATAAATCGATCATTAACTGATTGAATTGCGGTATTTAATATCTGGTTAAAAATATTACTCTGAAATACCTTTCTGTCGCGAGAATCGGATCGTCTAAAACTTCTTTGTCGTTTTCTTCGTTGATATCTTATTTGTACTTGGAGAAATTTCACTCTATACCAAATTCTTCAGCCAACGATTTGGCTGTTGTAATGCTTTGGCGAAACCTTTATCTGTTCTAGAATTCTGGAGCATTGTTTTAGTTGTATTCAATTGTTGAATTGATTTTTTAAAAAATCAACATCATTTTCCAATTTTTTGCTATATATGTATATATATGTATATATATATATATATATATATATATATATATATATATATATATATATTGTTACGACTTTCCCCCCGGTGTGCACCGTGCATCGAGATATTGAACGCTATAACGTGGCGGTAGAGAGAGTGACGTAGGAAGCCGGCAAGAAGATGGCCGTGATGTTATTGTCGTTGTCTATGTGTTTTTGTAGATATTAGTAAACTCTTGGAACCCACGCCAGCCTGTGTGTTGTTTTAATTCCATAAACAAGAATTTTTAAAGAGTTGTAACATTGGTGTCGGCGGTGGGGATTTCTTTTCTGAAAATGGCCGGTAAGAAGCAAAGTAAACCTCTAGTTGTAGAGTCTGAAATTGAAAAATTAAGAAAGGAAATGAAAGAAGGCCAGAATGAAATGAAAGAATTACTTTAAGCAATAAGAGACGAAATAGGAGATCTGAAGGAAGATCTCAACACTAGAATTGAGAAGGTGAAGGTTGAGATTAACGAAAAGGTCGACGGCCGGATAATGGAACTCCAGGCTTAGATCAAGGACACAACTGCCAGGTATGATGGAGAGATTGGTGATATCAGGGAAGAACTGAGGAAAGTTCAGTTGACACAGACTGCAACCCCAACAACCGTAGGCAAGATGCCCATGCCTACATTTGATGGCACAATTTCATGGTCCGTATACAAGAGACAGTTTGAGGCAGCAGTGCAAATAAACAACTGGATCAGAGAAGAAGACAAAGCCACGGCCCTTGTCTTGGCTCTTAGAAGTAAGGCCTCTGAGATGCTCCGAACTGTCAACGACCCGGGAAATTATCAAGCTGTTGTAAAAGCACTAGAGTTACGGTACGGCGACGAGCACATGCAAGAAGTGTTCAGAGTTCAGTGAAATCGAGGCATCAAAAATCCGGGGAATCTTTGCAGGAATTAAACACAGATATTGAAAGGTTAGCGCGCCTGTCTTACCCTGCCGCGGCACAGGAATTTCTGGACGTCATAATAACCGACACTTTCATCGATGCCATTCGTGATCCAGACCTAAAAAAGGCCATTATGATAAGTGGGAAACGCAAGGCCAGTGAAGCATTGGTGTATGCTCTGTCTTACGAAGCAGCTAAGAACGCGTCCAGGACCGACCACCATGCCAGGCAACTGGAAGTTGATGAAGATGAGCAAATTAACAGGATTCGCAAGGTGGTCGAAGAGGTCATTACCTCAAAAGAGCAAAAGATAAGCGACGATTTGAGGAATGCTGATATGGGTGATACTCGCTGCTGGAATTGTGGCGCCTCCGGTCATGTTCGGCGGTACTGTCCAAGACAGAGGCAATATTCCGCCGGACAGAACAGAGACCCCCAGCTCCCAAACGCTGGAACTACCAGGGATACTAACGTCTGCCAGCTTCGTAGGGCGGAAGCTGGCAAAACACTCCAACAAAGCCCGTAAAGTCGTCATTCCCACTGCAACCATTGGGATTAAATCAAGCCTGTATGTAAAAGGAAAAATTGGACAGTTTGAGTGTAGATTTCTATTGGATACTGGGGCATAACGCTCAATCCTGCGACCCGATGTAGTAAAAGACATACAATTGAATAACGTGAGTGGACATTTATTAAAGACAGCAGAAATGGATGCTAATGAAAACAATTTAGCCAGCCTTTGGCAGGGAAACATGCCATGCAGCAATAACAACCGGAGAGAGTACAACGATTGTTGCGGATACCCTAATAAAGTCCCCGCACCTAATGAAGTCCCCGCACATAATGAAGGCCACACACCTAATGAGGTCCCAGCATCAAATGAAGGCCCAACACCTAATGAAGGCCCCGCATCTAATGAAGGCCCAGCACCTAATGAAGTCCCAGCATCTAATGAAGGCCCGGCGGCCAATGAAGGCCCAGCACCCAATGAAGACCCAGCACCCAATGAGGCCAGCGACCCCACTTGCTGCGCCTGCTCTGGTGGCCAGTCCCAAGAGCTGGTCCAGAGGAACAAGCACCCCGATCGATCCAAATTCTACGCCAGCATCCCTGACGCCAAAATATGCAGGGAGATCAGACGGCTAAAAGCCTCTACCTACGATAAAACCTACCGACGAGCAACCCACAAAACGATGGGTCACCCGCCATCAACGATAGTGTTTGGCCGGGAACTCCGCTCACCTTGTGACCCTTTGCTCGGGCTTCCCAGAGACGCTCCCTTCATGGAAACAGATTATGCCAATAGACTGAGATCTCGACTCGAGGAACTACATTCTATGGTTCGAAAAAAAAAACAAACATCAAAATCGACGTCGTATACAGAATACAGAGAAACACCCGCACCAAGATGAAAGTGGTTCATGTGGACAGACTGTTGTGAGAACTGACCTGTCCGGGACGGACAGATTTAAGAGGGGGCAGTGATACGACTTTCCCCCCGGTGCGCACCGTGCATCGAGATATTGAACGCTATGACGTGGCGGTAGAGAGAGTGACGTAGGAAGCCGGCAAGAAGATGGCCGTGATGTTATTGTCGTTGTCTATGTGTTTTTGTAGATATTAGTAAACTCTTGGAACCCACGCCAGCCTGTGTGTTGTTTTAATTCCATCAACAAGAATTTTTAAAGAGTTGTAACAATATTAATCTCAAGTAAAATATCATACCAACTAAACAAATAAACTTGATATTGAGCATTATTGTGCAATATTTCTAGCATCAGCACGGGAATGGATTCCATGAGGTCCAGAAAGGGAAAATTCATAATAAATTGCGGAAAGATAAGAAATTAAAAATTTTTGGTAAAGATTGAACTAAATTCCGAAATCTAGTCGATTTATTTAAAGCCACTCCAATTCGAACTAAAGACACCGTCTATCAACAAACACCTTCTACGAGTACACAACCCGACACAAATCAAAGCGATGACAACAATCAGCATTCAGTAGTGACAACAAACTTGATTCACACCTTACATTTAGAAAATGTTACGGAGTTAACTGACAACACAATATTTATCAAAACAACTCTGGCAGTGGCAGATCTAAATCCCGAAAATGATACTTTAGTTATCGATGATAATCACCAGTTACAGTTACTATTTAAAACGTCCTCGACAGAATACTTTACAATGATTTTTTTTAAATTTCACCCAATACAACCAAGTGCGAGTGAAACTGATCTACCATTTACAAATGCGCATCGAGTATTTTTCAGAAGCAATGGTATCAATAGGAATTGGGTGTCATACTGTAAAGAATCTAAAGCTTTGTTTTGCTCAGTATGCTTAGCATATGGCAAGACTGGCGAAATGAACTCATTCACAGCGGTAATGAATTCCTAGAAACATGTGCATTAACGTGATAACAAAAAAATATTGTATGAAACCACTTGCAATCGAGGAAACTTTATGTGTAATTTAAGAATCTAAATTGCATTTTTGATTTTTAGAGCATTTTCTAAAAACAAGCAATTAAGCCTGTTCCATTCTGGACACAGGACGTGTTAGCGCATTTTCGTATTATGTATCAGTACGTATGCTATCTTTCAGTAAATATTTGTAAATTTTGGAAATGTTTACAAATTCAATTGTGTTATGCATATATTTGAAAAAAGATATTAAAAAGACGTTTCTTTATAATTGAAAACAAAATTATTTTCTCTTAAATCTAACTACAAGTGGTTTGTGGTCACTGAAATAGGACTCATAATTGAAACATTCTAAATTGTAGTCATTTAATCGTCCGAAAACTCCGTCAATTGTTGTTTTATAAATTGTTGTTGCCAATCTTGGTGAAAGTAGTTCAATGTTGAAGTTTGTTTCGAAGAAGTTTTCAATTTCTGCCCCGGGCTCTTTGAAATCTTGATTGAAGTCCCCACAAATGATGACGTTTGGTTGATTGAGTTGTGCTGCAAAATTGTCATTAAAGAAATCTTTTACAAACCGATTGTTTATTGCTGGGTTTTTGTATACGTTGATAATAACAAATTTATCTACCATACACAATGTTGCTTCGATGTGTTGATGTTGACCAGATTCTTGTTTAATCGATTTTGGTTGTGATGTCATCAATCCAGAATTTGTGTTTGCATAGATAATCGTACCTTCTGCTTTTCTACTGGTGCTTGGATTTCTCACGAGTTCAATCATATTTGGAATCTCCGCATCATCGGTGTTATCCAAATTTCTTGGAAGCACAAAATGCTGCTGACTGTGTACACTTCGTCTGCTCTTATACTGGCTGCATGTTTGTGAAGCGACTGTACGTTAAATGACACAAGTTGTATGTCTGCTGATTGATCTTTAAGCATCTTGAAGCGTGGTGTGAGGAGACAACTTGTTTGCAAACGCTGAATTTCCTTTTCCACTTGAAAGTCTTTTCTAGTTGGTGGTCTTGGGTCTCTGAATTCTCCAATCAGATAAAGACCGTTCAGGGATGTTGCACAAGAACAGGCAACAAACAACAATTTGCGTTGCAAGCTTCTAGCGCCCAAATGTACTGCTACACGCCCCATCAGGACGGTGCATCGAGACCAGTCACATGACCTATATGTGACTGAAATAGGACTCATAATTGAAACATTCTAAATTGTAGTCATTTAATCGTCCGAAAACTCCGTCAATTGTTGTTTTATATAAAGTACGGGAAGTAAGTCATGTTGAATAACTGTTAAAAAAATAAATAATGATTACGCCCCTTTGATTAGCTTTTATTATTTATATTTAAAATATAAGCAAAACGGTACATAAAAAACTCTTATATTTTGGCCCTCAGAGGTCAAATCGCAAAATGGACAGACGGACAGACGGACAGACAAACAAAAATGCTCTATTGTCCCCGTTTTGTCTGTCCTTCATCACCCTAGATCTCAACAACCATAAGTCCTAGACCCATGATGTATATATCATTTTGTAGGTCTTGGCCTGCCAAGAAATAACTTTTTTCCATTTTGCGATCTGACCTCTGAGAACCGTAAAAGGGGGCTTAGTACTGTTTTTTGCTATATAAGCTGTATTAATAAAAAGCGCCTCTATCTCAACAACCATAAGTCCTAGACCCATGATGTATATATCATTTTGTAGGTCTTGGCCTGCCAAGTTACATCAAAAGCCAATTTCGCGATAGGACCTCTGAGGGCCGGGCTTCAGGGCTCCTAAGGGGCTTATATATTATATATACACCTTGTACGTTCAATAACCCATTCATTTGGTGCGAAATACTGCAGCACGTAGTTTCACCAAGATTTATTAAGAAACTCATCAAATGAAATAGTAAGTTTGTGTTCTGAGTTTAATCGAAAGTATCAGAGCTATGCAACAATTGACGGAGTTTTCGGACGATTAAATGACTACAATTTCGAATGTTTTCAATTATGAGTCCTATTTCAGTAACCACAAACCACTTGTAGTTAGATTTAAGAGAAAATATTTTTTTTTCAAATATAAAGAAACGTCTTTATAATATTTTTTTACAGATATATGCATTACACAATTGAATTTATAAACATTTCTAAAATTTACAAATATTTACTGAAAGCTAACAAACGTACTGATACATAACATGAAAATGCGCTAATATGTCCTGTGTCCAGAATGGAACAGGCTTAATTGCTTGTTTTTTTAAAAATTCCCCCACCTCCCCCTTTTTCGGAATAAAAAATTTTTTTTTAGAAAAAATGAAATTTTTGTTTACCTTAATTCAAAAGATTAATACTAATAATTAATCAACTTGTATTAACACATAAGATACAGAACAGTTAGTAAGTAATCTGTAGAGAATTTACAAGAAATGTTTAAAACATATTTTGTCCTATGAACTACAGAATCAAAAATTCAAATTTTCTCGATTTCACATGACATTCCTCAATCAGTTTCACAGAACGTTCAGCAATTTGGTTAGATCTGGGAATGTCCATTAATGGCTCTTTAATCACTTAATTGCCATCTTGTATTTTATCTTGATGAGTGAAGTAAAAGTTCATTGACGGACGCTTCATTGTCGTATTGTGAATGGAACCAAGCATTTGCCCATTCTTAGCAGATGAAGTCGTAGCCAAGAGCGAGGATGCTGCGCCACTCTGGTATCAGAAATAGTGCTATACCAGTATATATCGCATGTGAGTTCCATCTTGTCTGGTGTAAATTTGGTAGTTTATTCCAGCTGATGCGATGCCAACATGAAGTTGTTTTGTAATTACGATATGCCTGACATAATTCATATAAGAACTTGAAATCATCTTGTCATCCAGGATTCTCGCCTGTGCTAACATCATCTGTCGATACTAGAGTGGCATAATTTTGTGTTAATTTGTCAATGAAGGAATAGTTGAGTTCTGGTTTGCTCATCGGCTCTTGAATAAGGAAATTCATGACATGTTTCAGAAGGAGGTCGAGTACATGGTGCTGAAATCCCTTGCTCAGACATCAGCCTGTATGAGATGTACAAACGAACAGGATTTACTGCGGTCGTGTCGCAGATTCTCATGCAAATATTTTTCCACGCATCATATTCATCAATTAGATGATGTAGTTCCTTGTGAAAGGCTGTGGAAGAACCACTCTCACATTTAAAAATACCGAGTTTGATTTCGGTTGTCATATTTTTCAGCACAACTACTTGATACTCTTCCCCTTGCACTCTTTAACCATCAAACTGGAGACAATCTTTGCTTTGAAGTTTTTGAACAATTTTAGTTTTAATTTTCCGTCCTTCAGAGATTACTCGTTTCCATACACCCGCCTGACTTGGAACCGGCACATCTTGACCCTGTTCATCAATGGTTGCAAGAACATCATATGCCTTATGTGTAGAAATGTTTTTCAGTACTAGCAAACCGCTGTTGTAATGCTAGCTCTTTGGTATTTCGGTTTGCATTCAGGAGAAGATGACGTGGAAGAATGGGTTGGCGTGTCGGGTGAAGAAGCAGAGGTTTCAGAATTCGAAGATTCTGAGACAGTTGTATGTGTTTGTGTGGGCTGTGAGACAGTTGTATGTGTTTGTGTAAGTTGTGATACAGTTGTATGTGTTTGTGTGGGCTGCGAGACAGTTGTATGTGTTTCTGTGGGCTGTGAGACAGTTGTATGTGTTTGTGTAGGTAGTGAGACAGTTGTATATGTTTGTGTAGGTTGTGAGACAGTTGTATATGTTTGTGTATGTTGAGTTGTATGTGTTTGTGTAGGTTGTGAGACAGTTGTATATGTTTGTGTAGGTTGCGATTGAGAAGAGCTGGCGTAAGGTTGAGTTTTTGATAGTCGATGTTATATATAATGAACTCACCCCAATCTGTAACGAGTTCACACGGTATAGATGGGATCAAAATAAAAGAGAAAAGGAAATTAACAACCTTCTGTAAATGTCTTGTTTATAAACAAATGGAAACAACTGACTGGGAATTTGCTAAAAAGCAGTCTAGAAAGTCATATAAAAATTCAGTGTGAAATTGAAACCGATAGTCAAACTGCGAGATATGTGAAAAATTAAAATTAAAAGGTGGGGGAACTTTTTTTCAATTTAAAAAAAAAAAATAATGCTGCTACTGTCTTCTGCATACAATTGTTCGTCGAATGTAAGGGGTTTCAGTTTAGTTACGAAAGATAATGAAAATAGTATTACCCTAATGTGCATCAAAGATTAGAGGAACACGAAAAGAGCAAATATCACACGAGGTGTGTGGAAGCTTATAAAATGTAAGTGTAAGAGACATTGATAGCATTTTATTCTTTCAGCAAAATAAAAAAAAAGGTGCCAGCAAGTTCAAGAAAAGAGACCAGTGCTGGAAAGAGTAATTGAGATTCTGAAAAGGATTGGAAAACGTGGTCTTAGTTATCGGTCAAAAAAGAATGCTGCCTTTACATTAAACGACGATACAATCGATCATGGAAATTTTTTGGTAATATTATTACTCTTGTCAAAATTTGACCCAATAATTAAAATACATTTTGATATGGTTATTGAGAAAAGTAATGACAGACTTGCGTCTAATTTGACGAATAAGGGGAGAGGAAATTTGATTACCCTCATATCGAAGACGACATTGAATTATATCATTGATGCAATAAGAAAAATAACAAAGAAAACCATTTCAGAGAAAATTAAATCTGCGGGTATGTTTTCAGTTCAATTAGATACAACTGAGGATGTAAATGTGAAGGACCAATGTTCAATAATTATAAGATATGTAACAGATAAAGTTCATGAGCGATTGATATGCGTTGCAAACTGTACATCTTCTACTGAAAAAGGTATGTTTGAATTTTTTCAAGAGAAACTCATTAAATGTAATAAAATATTGAATATTATGTCGGTAATGCCAATATGCAAGCACAGTACAATGGGTTTACTAAATGGCTGAGTGACGTTGCACCTCATCAAATTCATGTCTAGTGCTATGCACATGTATTGAATCTTTTTCTAAGTGAAACCACTCAAACCACGACCTCTTCAATTAGCCTATTTCAACTGCTTAATGCATGTGCGGTGTTCTTTAGAGCAGGGGTCTCCAAACTTTCCAGCCTTAGGGCCAAACTGATTACTCCAGTAAGTTCCTAGGGCCAAAACCATATTATCATTGTTGCCGGTGGTAAAAAGTGAAATAGTTTACTGATGAAAAAAAAAAGTCCGAAAAAGTATGCAACGTTTAAAAAAGGCTGCGAATCGGACTAAAGTCCTCAAAACGGCAACACTGCATATTACTAATTTTCCAGTCATTATCTGTAATTTCTAGATTAGTCGTAGAGTACGGGCCATGAGGAGTAACGTGACACGACATCTGGTGGACACAAGTGAAAATAGGTTGTACAGTGGGTATTCGATTAACGAACATAATCAGTTCCACAATTATGTTCGCTATCCGAATCATTCGTTAACCGATCATCGATTTACCATATATGTTAATGGAAATTCGATTAATTCGTTCTACAGACCTCACAAATTTAATTTTTTTTAAATTTCATGTACAAGTATAATTTTTTAAGTAAGTTTATTTATTACAAATTTAATACATACATGCTTATTAATAAGTCCTTTTCCTTTCTTTGGACGTTAAAGAACATGTCCAATGTCGATTGTTTTTCTCTCTCCTTCAGAACTTTCAGGAAGTGATGGATAGCTACGTCGTTGTAGAGATCAGCAACCCTATTGACATCAGCTTGGTCTGGGTGCCATTTTAAGACCGTTGCACTGACTTCCTCCCACTTCTTCAAAAGATCTTTAATGAAAGATCTCCTTTTAAACTTAGCAAACCAGCGATTGGTAGCCTTCAATTCTAGATTTTCGGAGGACGAGCCTGGAGTTTGTTCTTTCAATTTCTCAAACATTTCTCTAACCTTCTCTTGAATGATGGCCATACTAGTTACATCTCTTTTCATCTCCCGTTTATTCATCCAAACTAAAAACAAACTCTCCATTTTTTCATGGATGGCACTTCTTTGCTTCTCAGATGTAATTTTCTTTACTCATTTAGCGGCTTGAGTCTTCTTGATAATATCTTTCTTAGCCAGGATTGTGCCTACTGTAGACCTGTTTAAGCAGTACGGCCTAACAACATCAGTCATTTTTGTCCACTCTCTATTTTAGTAATAATCTCTTGCTTGGTTTTTATGGTGAGCACAGTTCTTGACACTCCACTCTTTTTAGGCCCCATATTATTGTCAAATTTTCAGGGTTTTTTTATAAGGCGTTTAGAGAAGCCCAGACGAAAATCACAAGGACAGAAATCAACTACACATGTATGGTACACAATTGACAAAGTGTCGTCGCACACTATCGTGTGAATCGAACGGTCCTGCCTCACAGCTACACAGTATGAATGAAGACGTGTTAGCGCACGCGCATATCCACTTTCAGGACAAATTGTGGACTGGTGTCGGTTGTTTCTAGAGCCGAGACGTTTTTGTTACAATTAGTTTTTGTTCGTTATCCGAATTCGGTTCGTTATCCGAACACAAAAATCTTTACTGAAAGTGTTCGTTGTCCGATTTGTTCGCTATCCGAACAGTTCGTTAACCGAATGCCTACTGTACCTTCTATCGCTAACAGACGGCGCTAATAGCACGTACATAATAATCTCATTGGCTCGAGAAAGTTCTGGTGTCTTCCACTCACTTCTAGATGGCAGTAATGAATATATAAGAAGGCTAGTGGCGCAACCACAAGTCAGTTCCTATGACACTATTGTGAAATAAAATAGTGCGTACCTCCTTAAAACGTGTTTGTGCGTGTTTAAGTTTAAGACATCTTTGTAACAGTATTTTGATTTGAATTGTTGCTTTTGTGTGTGATTTATTAGTATGGAAAAGAAGCGAAAAATTGATAGTGAATGCAGAAAATTCAAAGATCAGTGGAACATTCAGTATTTCGTAACAAGGCGCTATGTTGGATTTGCAATGAAAACATAGCCGTTCTCAAGGAATATAACATTAAACGTCATTGTGAAACAAAACATTTTCAAAATTACTCAAAATATCCAGGAAGTTTGCGGACAGAAAAATTCGAAGCTATGAAGGGCGGATTGAAATCGCAGCAATCTTCATTTACAAAACTCAAAACTGAACAAGAGGCTGCATCTCATGCCAGCTTTCGTGTGGCTCTTGAAATTGCAAAACGTGGAAAACCATTCACCGATGGAGAAATGATCAAAGAATGCATAATTGCAGTAGCCGAAGAAATGTGCCATGAAAAGGTAAATTTACTAAAAACTGTCAGTATGTCAGCAAACACTGTGGCTCGAAGGGTAGAAAACATGGCTGAAAATATATCCTCTCAACTGTTCGACAAAAATGGACATGTTGAGTGGCTTTCTTTGGCCTTGGATGAGTCAACGGATGTGTCAGATACTGCTCAGGTGTTGATTTATATTCGAGGAGTAGATAAAAGCTATGAAGTGCATGAAGAACTTCTTGATATGTATAGTATTCATGGCACAACTACTGGTAGAGATATTTTTAAAGGAGTTGAAATGGCTGTTAATCAAAAGAACCTTTGATGGAAAAACTTGAAATGTATTACAACTGATGTAGGCAAAAACATGAGTGGGAAAGATAAAGGAGTGGTCGCTCTTGTGTCAAAGGCTGTAGAAAATGACGGTGGTTCAAAACCATTAGTCTTACATTGTATCATTCATGAACAGTCTTTGTGCGGAAAATGTTTGGATATGTCTGAAGTTCTGAAACCAGTCATATCAACTGTTAACTTTATCAGATCTTTTGGGCTGAATCACCGACAATTCCGACAGTTTATTGAAGAGATTGGAGAAAATGACTTACCTTATCATACTGCCGTACGTTGGCTTAGTTGTGGGAAAGTCCTTCAGCGCTTTTTTGAATTTCGAGCAGTGATCGAAATGTTTTAAAATGAAAAGCATCGCCCTCTTACTGAATGACAAAACATGTGAACGAACTGAATTTGAGATTGCAAGGAGAAAACCAGCATCTTCCTGATTTATACACTAATATCAAATCATTCCGGAAGAAATTGATAATGTTTCAATCACAACTACGAAGTAAATGTTTTTCACATTTTAAAACGTGTGAAATATTCAGCCACACCTTTGAGGCTGAGTTTCCTATCGATTTTGTAATCGAAACTTTGAGTGCTTTGAAAATAAATTTTGATACTCGTTTCTCGGACATTGATGCCATTGCGAATCAAATTAAGATTTTTCAGAATCCTTTTGATACTGACATTGAAATCCTAGCCCCGGAACTTCAAATGGAAATGATTGATCTACAGTGCAGTGATATTATTAAGAACAAATATCAAAACTCATCTTTGATGGAATTTTATAAGAGTCTTCCACTGACACAATTTGATATTTTGCATAAATTTGCTCGTGGGCTGTTTTCTGTTTTTGGTACTACTTATTTGTGTGAGAAGACCTTCTCCAAAATGAAGTACACAAAAAATGTTTACAGATCTAAATTAACTGGTGAGCATCTTAAATCTCTTTTAATAATTGGTACAAGTAAAATTAGTCCACAACTAATAACTATTGTCAGTGGAAAATCTCAATTACATAAATCTCATTAGTATTTCATATGTCATTATGCTTGTTATGTTATGTTTTTATTTAAAATGTATAAAATGTTAGTTGGATTCATTTCAATAATTTGTTAGTTATTATATACTGAAGTTAAATTTTCTGCATGTTATACATGTCTTTACTTATTACAATTCTGTGTTTCTTTATCCAACCTATCACAAAAACAATAACAATAAGCCTACAACAATGTTATGAGTAGTTAGCCCATGACCATATCAATGTAGATGTCATATTAATAACACAGCCCAACAAAAAAATTTTTTTTGCGATTTACGATTTTGCGAGTGCTGATTTCAAAACTGCCATTGCTTTTGCTGAATTGGCTCTAGTTTCTGAGATATTGGACACCCTTAAAAATATGATTGTACCTATTGTGTAAAACAAATGCAATAAGTTTGGTGTCTGTTGTTTAATTTAAATATACCAAGTTACAACTTGGTTTATTTTTTTCTCTTTTATTGCTGCTTTCTAAAGACATCACGAGTTCATCAAAGAGGTGCTGGAAAAATAATCCGAATGTATTCTGTTACATCTGTGGAGAATACTAGATTGAAAAGCAAAGAAGAAATATAACCGACTTTGTGCAGCAGGCATATTTGGCTTATTTCGGTGTGAAGCTGGGAAACCAAGACAAGTCTTGGGCTCCCCATAAGGTCTGAAAAAACTGTGTGGAGAGCCTACAGCAGTGGACAAATGGTGAGAAGAAAAGTCTAAGTTTGGGTGTACCAATGGTATGGCGAGAGCCGAAAGACCATTTTGGTGATTTTTATTTTTGTATTGTGAATGTTAAAGGCTTCAATCGTCACAAGAAATCTAAGTGGGATTATCCTGATCTTGAATCTGCAAGGAGACCAATTCCACATAGCAGTGAAGTTTCTATACCAGTGTTTACTGGATTATTAGAGCTTTTACCATCAGACTCCGACGATGGGCAAGATCTGGAGTTTTAGGCAGGTGAAAACAGTGGAAGCGATTATGAAGGAAGTTCTTCAACACCTCTACCATTCAGCCAAGAAGAACCTAATGACCTAATACGAGACCTAAATCTGTCCAAGCAAGCATCTGAGTTTTTAGCGTCCAGGCTCAATGAAAGAAATTTTCTCAAACCAGAAGTTAAAATAACATTTTATCGGAAAAGAGAAGAGTTTCTTCTTTCATATTTCAGCCAAGAGGAAGATCTTGTTAACTGTAATGACATCCCTGGACTTCTGCTCCAAATGAGACAGTTCCATCAGAAGCTTGAAATGTGTTCTGTTACACAATGGTAACCGTTATGCATCTCTTCCCATTGCTCACTCAACAATACTTAAAGAAGAGTATGAGAATATCAAAACAGTATTGCAGAAAGTCCGTTATTATGAGCATCAGTGGTCAATTTTTGTTGATCTAAAAATAGTAAACTTCTTGCTTGGACAGCAGTCAGGATACACAAAATACCCATGCTTCATGTGCCTTTGGGATAGCAGGGCAAGGCAAATCTTTGGACAAGAGTGACATGGCCTGCAAGGGAAACCATGAATATAGGTAAAGAAAATAAGATCATTCTCCCACCGCTTCATATCAAATGAGTTTTAATGAAACAATTTGTTAAGGTTTTGGACAAATCTGGCTATTGCTTCAGGTATATTTGCAGATCATTCCCCGGACTGAGCATGGAGGAGCTGAAACCTGGGATTTTTGACGGTCCTCAGATTCGAAAACTCATCAATGATCAAAATTTTATTAATTTCATGGATCACATTGAAGCTTCTTCATGGAACAATTTTGTTTCAGTTGTCAGGAACTTCTTAGGTAATAACAGAACAGAGAATTACGAAGAACTGGTGCAAGATATGCTCGCTAACTTCAGAAACATTGGAACAAATATGAGCATCAAGGTACATTACCTGCACAGTTATTTAGACAAATTTCCAGGTAACCTTGGGGACTTCAGTGAGGAACAAGGCGAGAGGTTCCATCAGGATATGAGGGTGATGGAGGAGAGATATCAAGGAAGATGGGACATACATATGATGGCTGACTACTGTTGGAGCCTCCAACGCAATTGCACCAACGACACATACAAAAGGAAGTCGAGCAAACAGCGATTTGCTAATGCATTACCATAGACAATTAACAAATTAATTAATTAATTAGACATAATTAGTTTTTCAAATGAAAATGTTTTCTTCTATAACATTATTACACATATTTTTTAACAAATTTCTGAGTGACTATTAACATTTTCACTACTATTTGTTAGTATACTATTATACTTCATGCAAGTCTTGACAAATTCCAAATACGGTGCATACATTTTTTAATTAATTTTAATTATCTCGTAAAATAGAGCCAATCTAGCAAAAGCACTTACATATTCTAAATCAGCATCGTTGACTTTGTATAAAATGATTCAAATATCACTGGCAACGAATTCACTGTTTACCAGTGTAATTATTCAACATAAAATTAGAATACTTCAGTAAACTAAATTTAATTTGCTATAAAAAATATGTTTTCTAAAGGGAGTTTTCAAGTATGCTAGCTCTCTGCGGGCCGGACAAACTTGTCCACTTCACCGATGTTGGATCCTTGTAGTTGGATTGGATCTTGTTGCTTGTTGTTTATCCGTATGGTTTCTGTCTTTTTTTGGTGTAGATGTTGAGCCCAACTTTGTCTGCTTCAGCTGCGAGTCTATTCAGTTTCTGTTGTGCATCTCGTTGCCGGTGTGACAGTAGGCTGACGTCATCCGCGAAGTCGAGGTCTTCAAGCTGCTTGGTGAAGGTCCATCGAATTCCTGTGTTTGCATTCTCGGTGGACTTCTTCATGATCCAGTCCACTACCTAAAGGAAGATGGTCGACGACAGCAAGCAGCCCTGCCTCACTCCGGTCCTGACCTCAAAAGGCTCCGTCATCTTGCCTTTGTGAATAGCCTGGCATGTGGAACTGGCGTACATTTGTTGGATGATGGCGATGAACTTGGGTGGGATCCCGTAGTGTGCCATGAGGTTCCAGACAACCTCCCGATCCACGCTGTCGAAGGCCTTCTCGAAGTCCACGAAGATTGAGTAGAGTGGAGACCGCCATTCAAGGGACTGCTCTATAATGATGCGCAGGGTGGCGATGTTGTCGGTGCACGACTTGTCCTGCCGAAAGCCTGCCTGTTCGTTTCTTAGTCTCTTGTCTAAAGCCTCCTTCAATTTCTCTAGCATGATGCGCGTCAAGATCTTGCTGGGAACAGACAGGAGCATGATGCCTCGCCAGTTGTTGCAGCTGGATACTGGATAGGTCACCTTTCTTGGGTGACGAGGTGCCTTGTCTCCATTCAGCAGGTACCTGTTCTCGTGTCCATACTTTCTGTAGCAGAGGGATAAGCATGTTGGTTGTTGTGGGGACATCGGCTTTTAGGGCTTCTGGTGGTATGCCGTCTGGGCCTGCGGCTTTGCCTGATTTGATATTCTTCACTGCTTTAGTGATCTCCACTTTATTGGGGGGAGGGGGGTGTTGACGTCTAGAAGACTGTCTGCTGGTGCTATAGTAGGGGGGCTGTTTTGGTGGGGTCTGTTCAGAATTTCTGTGAAATGTTGGGCCCAACGTTCTCTCTCCTGACTTTCAGTTGTGATGGCATAATAAAGTAGTTATTTTTACTTTTCAGTGCATTTATATAAAAACTTCTTTTTTAATGCTTTGTTTTGATTTTAACATTGATAGAATTAAGGGCAAAACGTTTTTTTTTTCAGTTTTTAATGGGACAGCTGTACAAAATAAAATTCATACTTAATTAATAGCAGTCCTTAATAATAAGTCGGCCACCGTTTTTTTTTTTTAAAGAAAAAGGGGAATACAAACATTAATTTTTTAGGATGAACGAATTGACGAAACCTGTAGGGGTAATACATTTCATTTATTAACTAAACATTTTATTCTTTGCAAAAAAAAATTGATAAGACTAATAAAATTAAATACATTATACATTGAATATTATATAAAATGTTACTATGCCAACTACATTTTTCCAATCGATTATTGTAGTCTTCTTTGCCGTACAAAATGTGACACATCACACGCTATCGGTCAAACAAGGCGATTGACATAATTGTATTATCCTTCAAATATTGAAAAGAATGCCACAAAATGAGGACACATTTTGAGGGAGGGCAGAAGCTAAAAAAGGAGAGGACTGTATTCCTTACAAGAGGACGGTATTCCTTGTTTGGTTGGTTATTTGATTTAGTTTGGTTGGTTAGCGTTGACGGACAAAACATAATGTAGGTCCTTTCTGCACATTAGGAAGGTGACATACATCAGTACCTAATTAACCTAATCAATCGTATTTAAAAATTCAGTAGCTAAATTGATTTCCAGATGGTACAATTTATCTATAAATAAAAAAAAAAAATTCTTCACATGGAATTCCGTGTTAATAGTTCCTATTAAAGAAGACCGTAAGACAAAATTTGCGCACAATAAATTTGCAGCGGAAATGTTTTTGCTGGATGAGTGTATGATGGCATCGACCCATGCTTTAGATGCAATTGGTAGATCACTAAGAGATGTTGCTCAAACCGGCTATTTACTAAGTTTTTTGCTATGCGCTTGGGATTCCATGATAATAGTTCCTATTAATTCTAATATTAAACATTTTATTGAGATAAAACATTTAGTTGCGAATTCAACGGGCAACTACTAGTTAATATATATATATATATATATATATATATATATATATATATATATATATATATATATATATTAGGATGTTTCAAAAAACTGAACTTTAACCTACAGAGCAAGACACCCTCTAACTTTTTTCCTTATAGCAAACCTTTAATTAGTGCAGAGCCAACTTTAATTAGCCTCTTGAGCCAACTGCAAGGTGATGCTCAACGACCATGGATTTTCACAATTTCATCGAGAATTGCCGAACTTTCATGTAATTTATATTTTGCATATTTTCTTACTGTATCATGTTCTTTATGTTAAATTTTACTTACTTGGGGTTGGCTGTTTAACTATTCTATTCATAACTTCATGTTGATGATGACTGTGCATTTGCAAGCAGAGTTCTTGATGATGAAACTGGATATGACGATGAGTATATACCGACCAAAATTAGCAAATCAGGTAAAAAGCAAGACAAGATAACTCATATAAAGAAAACCTCTCAAGACCAATTGTTCAATCCAAGTGTAACAAGTGCCTTTGACCGTAATAAAACATCTGATCGTGAAGCTGTTTGACTACTTATTCCTATTGCTGCAACCCTTTGTCACGATCCAAATGCACTTTCTATTCAACGATCGCAGTCAAGTGCTAGGCATGAAATTTCTAAAGCAATGAAAGATAATTTTGAGCCAACTTGCCCATTAGTAATCCATTTGGGTGCAAAGATACTTCCAGCAATATTTGGGGAGGGCTCAGTTGACAGGCTACCAGTTTTAGTTTCAGGTGATGGGATGGACAAACTGTTAGGTCTACCAAACGGTGAGCAATGCAACTAGTGAGAATAAAGCAAATGCTGTTCACAAATTGTTGGTGGAATGGCAGCTGGTTGAGAAGGTTCAGGCTATGTACTTTGACACAACCTCAGTAAATATTGGCAGAAGATGGAGGATGCGATGACCTTGAAAAAAGGCTAGAACGTGAACTTCATTGGTTATCCTGTTGTCATCATGTACTTGAGATAATCTAGTCAAAGTATTTCACTATCTGCTTTGGACCTTCAAACTCCCCAGATATCCCGCTTTTCAAACGATTCAAAGACTGTTGGAGTGTCATCACCAGGCAGAATTTTTCAGAATTCCAAGTGACACCTGAAGCTTCCAGTTTATCACGTGCAACCATTGCAGTCCTGACCAAAGTGCACCTTAAATGAACAAGGCAAAATGAAACTGAATATGACGATGAGTATATACTGACCAAAATTAGCAAATTAGGTAAACAGCAAGACAAGATAACTCATATAAATGACGTATACACTAAAGCTCCCAATATTTACACTCAAGATGGCGGAATGACGCCATAGATACTGCGGTGCGCGGAGCCTAGCGAATTGCGTCATCAGACTTAGACTATATTATTTCTCCACATTTCTCCCCTCTACCTAAGCATGAAGTAATCATGTAAAACCCAATACTAATTGTTGAGGACCCCTTTGAGGGTATCCTTGGCTTATCGCTAAGAGTATGAGGGCTGACTCAATGGTGACCCGTATTTGTATTTGTGTTTCTACCACACACAGTCTCACCAACAATTAGACGTATAACAAGTGACGATGATCAATTCAACAAGTGTGTACAGCGACAAAATATATTTATTTACAGAGACACCAGTCCGTAACAGAGATCTGGTGGTCTTTAAAATTATAAGCAAAAGTAATCCAAAAATGCCAAAGATTAATCCAGTATCAATGAATAGAATCAAAGGGACGTTCTCTCGATAGATCACCCTTCTCTCTCTCTATCTCTCTTTCTCTCACTCCGAGACACAACAATCGACTCTCTATCACAGAGATCACTCAGTCTAATTGCGACTAGACACGACCCGGCTCACCGGTCGAATGTCTATGAATCTATCTTACATTACTCAAACACTTTCTTCCACGTGACCCCCTAGCCAATCAATTATATTATCTGTTTCTTTCAAATCAGGGGGTGGAGCCTAGATGGTGAGGGGGGAGAAGTACGTCATACCGACAAACAGGAGTAACTAGACATCCATCCCTTTGTCGGCAGTTGACCAGGGCCGAGTGGTCAGGGAGAATCCCGCGAGGAATGTAACGTATTTCTGTCAACCGCTGCCCCGTTCACCGAGAAGAGTTATTCTTCCCCGTTCCGCTGACCACCTGGCCGATGACGCAATTACGGGGGTGGGGTAAAAAGGGTGGAGAACTTGAGAACGGGAACGTATATTACAATACATGGTATAATATACGTCTAAATGTTATTAATACTATTAAGTCAAGGGTTGGAATAAAGGGGATGGTTTCGACAGATTAGTCCCAACCCGTGACACTAATACCGACAAAAGGAAGCCACATGAAACAAAGTTCAATCATAGAACATATCCAAATCATCATAACAACAAAATAAATTATACAATGATAAATCAAATCAATATTGCATGGAAGCATCAATCAATACATGCAAACAATATAATAAATATCATCAATCATATATGCATAAACATATTGAAATAAATTCAAATTTTTCATAATTTTTTTTTGACACTGATACTTATTATTTTATTATATTTTTTTTCTTCATTGTGACTTGTTATTTTTTTTTTCTTTCAAGTCACTTGTATATCTTTTCTATTATCTTTTTTTCAGATGACCTTTTTTTTTCATATCACTAGTTATTCTTCATTTTTTTTTTTTTTGAGTGACTTCTCTTTTGTTTTTCATCATAATCAACAAATATTATTAAACATATTATGTCATCATATACACATATACATATAAACATGTCATCATATGAACATAATATACATGTAAACATACACATTATGGTAACCAAATTTCTTACTGCCAGGACATAGCTTGGTTAAGAGAAAATATTAAAATCTCTCCAATTCCCATTAATATTTCTCTCCGTGGTTGGAATGAAACCATAGTTCGCTCTTCCACCCTGATTATAAATTTTACAGTCATTCTTGCAACATCTCAACAAACATGTCCTACATGAACAGTGGTAAAGAGGAATGAATTCTGGCTCATTAAAATTTACTACATGTCTAACATAGGGATTTTTATGGGGATATCTACTGCAATTATTATAAGTTAGACAACTAACTGTGATAAAATTGTTGTGTCGACTCTTAGGTGGGTCCTTCTATTCACGGTTTTCATTTCTTTTATTTTCTTTTCCATACGACCATCTATTTGTTTCTCTGGTTTGATCACTATTACGTCTCGATTTCTTGATTTGTACATCATAATACCTTCTTTGTTTCTTTTGACTTTCACTGGGTACAATGTAGTTTTTGTCTTTTTGACAATAATAGTTAGGGTTCTTTCTTTCTTTCAGTATTATAACTCTTGAGGTTTGGTTATTCATTGATTTAAGTTCTCCTCTATGACATTCAGGGGTAAATGGAACTGAATGTTTTATAATTGTACCTTTAGCATAAGAATTATGTTGGATTTCCTTATTTACGTATCTGCTTGCTTTATTATCCTGATTAATTAATTTTCCATCTCTATTTCTGGGTATGGTTCTCTTGGCTACTTTGATATAATTGGCGTCTTTATCTCCAACTGACGATTCTACTTTATCCAATCTGTTAATTTTATCCTTCAAACTTCCATTAATCTTTGTTTGAGAAGCTGTAACCACATCGCCTGATTCTGTTTTCTTAACAAGTTTATTTACAATCCTCTCTATTGCTTCTACCCTAATTGGTAGGTCTTCCAAATTAGTGCAAGTCTTTGATTTAGTACGTAGGTAATTTTCCCTGTCTAAAATCAATTTATTCAGTTCTGCCTGTATTTTTTCCTTCTCTGACTTGAGACGTTTATTTTCCAATTTTAATTTCTCATTTTCTTCACGTATGCTACATATACCATGTTTATCATCCTCAGCCTGCATTATGCCAGTAACATTGCACATATGTTCCTCACTTATCTTCTCAACTTCATTAAATCCTTCCATCAGTTTGTCATTGTCTATTAACACGGGCGATTTTTTCTTCTCTTCATCTTCTTTTTGTCTCTCTATAAGTTTGTTTGAAAAAAAATCACCAGTAAAATTACCTAGCTTGGAGGATGGGGTCATTTTATCGCCCTCCACACTGACTCCAGGGGTAGCTGACATTCTGCTCCTCTCAAGCTCCAGGCGCCTTCTTTCCTTCATGATTGCTTGCATTCTAGCTTCCCGAACTACGGCTCTTTCATCCCTCTCTCTCTGTTCTTTTTCCAGTCTTTCTTCCCTCTCTCTCTTTTCCCTTTCCAGCCTTTCTTCCCTCTCTCTCTGTTTTTCTTCCATCTCTCTCTGTTTTTCTTCCATCTCTTTCTTTTCCACCCTCTCTCTCTCTACAGATACCCAGGTTTGTAACTCTTGGCCTGTAAGGCCAAGTGCCTTACCAACTTCAACAATATTTAAAATTGATGACATAGCAGTAACCAAAACCAATTATAACTAATAAACTTAAAAACGAAAAAGAGGAAAAAATAAAGAAAAAGTAACTAAAATGAGAAAAACTGCCCCCTTGCTGGGTATTGGTGCCCCCCTGCTTACTTTGACCTGGCTACGGGCCTGCACCTGGCTTTATTTCTGGCTCTTTGTATGGTGCTTCGTGAAACTGTCAAAGTAGAAGGATCATGTCCCAGCGCTGTAGCAATAGGAATCATCAATCGCAAAGCTTCTCGATCAGACGTTTGGTTGCGATCCAAGGCACTGGTGACATGCTTAGTGAACAAGAAAGTATGATACCCAATCTCCGTCTTGTTTGTCCGTTTTTTTAGATGAGCTTGGACTTGGTTCATATTCATCTACGACGTCAAATTTATTGGATGATTCACAGCTCTCCTTTTTCATTTTCAACTGATTCACCTTCTATAGTTTGTTGCTGTCGTTTTTCAACAAAATCGAGTAAAATGCCGTAAAAGGTAAAACAACGAGACCTGCGAGCATCCCCTTCTACTTGGAATTTAGTTGTAAAATTTTAACAGTATACTAACTAAGGCAAAAGGAACACGAAGTTGGATTTTTTGGGCCACCCTAATACATATATTAATTATATTATTTTACGATATTTTTATCACAATTATATACCAAAATTTAAAAAATGTGATACCTACATCAGACATATCCAAACCGCAGACATTATTGGATGGAAGTTAACAAATTAATTTTGCAATAAATTAAGATTGAGCGTTAATCCTCTTAGCTTATTGGTTGTAATTTTGAGCAGTTTTGTGCATATGGTAATCGTATTTTATTGTACACTTTTTCACATTCATTTATTTTATTTTTATTTTTTTAATTTAATATTTTCCATAATTCTTTTTTTTTTTTGTTTTATTTTGCTGGAATTTGCCGCTCATTGAAATAATGCCGCTCTGTGCTGCAGCTTATATCGCCTATACCTAAAGCCGGCAATGCACAAAAGGACATAAATATAATTTTGTAGCCAAATAGATTTTAGTTTATGGGACGTTTATGGTGCATTAAAGTTCATATTAGACTTTGAATATAACATCCAAATATTCATAATTTTTGCATACAACATTAAAGCATTGATAAATCTTAATTCATTCATAATATTTTAAAGAAATATTTTCCAACATTCCTTGATTTTATTTACGCAGAGGTTACGCGAAGATTTGGACGGGGTTACGCTAAACCAGCTGATGTAAACATTGGCTGGGCGCGACCGGCCAATGTCGAAGTGACAATGGGAAAAGTATCGTTTGAAATAGATAACATCAATTACGAAATTTTCGAACATTAAAACAAGATAAATTTACTGCCAACACATTGGTGAGTGGACGAGGCCGTAATCTTTTATTAAATTTGAACAGTTGTAGTTATTGTCACGGGTTGTAAATAGTTGGGCGAAAACATCCCCACTTTAGCCCTACGATCTTTGATTCTCACTGCTACTAACTTAATAGTAATCGGTCCCCTCCCCCGATTTCTAATCCATCCACTCCCGTCATTAGGTCGTACGAACAGGTTGCCAGCGACCGTGGATCAAACGACCTTATGAATCGATGGCGGGACCTAGATAGACTTTAAATAATAGGAATACATTGAGTATTTCAGCAATAACTAAAAACTATATTAAAGTTAATGTTCAATGTATTTTTTGTTGTTTTTCTAAGATTTTTTGTAAAATATAAATAATTTTTATTACTTATATATTGACATTATTTTGTTAAAAACAGCCCCGTAGCGTGAAAATTCTACAGCAGGTGCCAGGCATTCTACAGCAGGGGCCAGGCAATAGCGAGGGGGGGGCAGGTAATACATTTTGCTGAGTAGAACAAATAACCATGGGGGCCAGACAAAACGCAGGCAGGCCCGGACCCCTAGCCCCCCACACGCTATCATTACAAGAGCTCAAACTTTCTACTCATGTATTTTATATTAGCTACATTTACAACAAGAGTTAACATTCTTTTCGGCTTAAATTCTTGGAAATGCTCTGCTATCGATAAAGTTCAATTTTTTTCTCAAATTCGTACTAACAAGTATTACTGAAATATAAATTAGTACTAGGCTGTATTACTGGAATATAAGTTTGTACAAAGCTGTATTACTGAAATATAATTTTGTACTAACATGTATTACTGGAATATAAGTTAGTATAAACCTGCATTCCAGAGAACCATGCCCAAATACAATTAATCATCTCAACACTTGTATTTTCCTCAATATTTTGAGAAAAAAAAATTTGTCACATTTAACAGTCTGAATTTCTTCTAAAGAATACAAAATTGTGTTTCTTTTATTCTAATTTATTAATGATTACTTTTTAGATTGATTCACATTGGACAAATCCTTAATGGACTGGCCGGTCCTGTAGCGATGGGAGGTATAGCAAGTTTATCAGCAGTCTGGTTCCCACCGAAAGAGAGAATCACCGCTACTGCCATTGGTGCTAATCTGGCTGGCTTTGGTGGTGCTATAGCTTTCATTTCAGGTGAGTTTCATGATACCACATAAAAACAGCTGTCTTTGAAAAGATGAAACTTTCTTCTTTCGTTTTTTATATTTGAGTTAATATAATCAATGGCTAAGTCAAAATGTCTTATTTAATTTTCAAGTGGAAGATGTTCGAAATGAGGATTCTGTGAAAAAAACTTCATATGATTGTTAATTCCTTCTGTCCTTTTGTTAAGATCGCACCCTCCCCCAAAACCACAGCTACCCCCATGTTATGTTCCCCTCATCTCCACCCCATCAAGGGCTGTGGTCAGCAGAGTGCAGATTAAAGCGACCGAGATCAAAGCCCTACTGGACTCAGGTAAAACATCGGAGTCATTCTTTGGTTCAAAACACCCACTCCCCGTATTCCGCACCCACCGGATTCAGGGACCAGCAGTCCAGCGAAACGGACGAGCTAGTTTAAGTCAATGTTGTATTAGAGTTTTGATTGAGATAGTCGTGCAGTCACGAGTAGTTTTAGTAAAAGTTCATTTGTTTTATACTTTGCATTAATAAGTGTTGACTTATCTTTTTATATGAATGTATGTGTGAAAATCCAGCAACATTTATAGAGTATATAGAAAGAGCCCGTAACACCTTTTCATTTGAAACCATACAACCAAAATGAGAACTGATTAATGGTCATTTAGTAATGTCTCACTGAGTAAATACAACCAAGATGTGAAGTTGATTTATTGTCATTTAGTCATTGAGGATATAGTTTACCTCACGGTTTTATAATATATGCCTGTATTAATAATATATATTATAAGGTATGAAAAATGAAACTATTTAGTTCGGTAATTCTTAACATGTGGTCTAATGCTATAGCATTCTGATTGTGTTGTTCTTTTTAATATGGCAAATTAAAGCGCTCAAAAATGATTGTTTGAATCACAGAATATATAGAGGCCTATACAGAATACATAGATGCCTACAAGTAAACAAAGGCCCGGTACCCGGACCGGCGAGTAGGCACACAGTTGGAGTTGAAAACGGTGATACATATCTGAGCGCGTTAACAATCAGTCTATACACTAGCAGTGGCCCCCAAGGACATGAACAGATTATTGTAGCCAAAATACATTTGAAAACAGGGACACCTAATAATACATCAAATAAAGTTCTTATGTTAAATAGTTCTTCCCAAAGAAAATAATCCTCACTATGGGTAAACAAACTACCCCCGATGATTAAACTCTTGAAATCTCAGTTTCTTCATAATATTTTAATGGACTCCTTTCCTAACAGTTCTTCATTTTATGTTTTATGATGTTCAACATGACGTATTTAAAAAAAAAATAAGAGAGACGTGAGTGAGTGCCTGTAAGTTAAGCAAAACGCTACATGTTTAGCAGGTGGTTTACTTACTGTTATACACATTTTAGTATAGCACAACATATCGAACTGAGAATAAACAAAGATAATACTGCCAACCAGGCAGTGCCGAACCTATGGATTTTGGGGCCCGGTGGGCCTGGCCTCTTCAGAGGCCTCTGAATTTTGCCATTCGACACCATGACATGAAATATTGAAATTAATATTGAACGTAAAAATGTTTTTTTTTTTGGCAACCCTTAAGCTGGGGCCCGGAAAGATAGAATCGTTGTGTAGCTTTTATCTGACCTTCAATTAAAAAAAATATTCCATCAATCCAGTTAAGGCCGCAGACGCAGAAAACATTAGGCCTCTTAAAAAAGAAAGACACATCAAAGCTTTCAACATTATAGTTCTGTGAAGCCAATGCCGAACCAAGGGATTTTAGGCCTCTTCGGGAGACTTTACGTTTTGACATGAGATAATGTACTTAATATTTAGTTTTAAAAAAATTGTGGGGGCCCTCCTTAAACTGGGGCCCCTCCACACACCCTCTGTGTGAAGTCCCAATCATAAATGGGTTAGTTTGCATTGTCAACATTGTGTACGGCGCTACTAAAACTCAACCCTTATTCAATACATTTATGTGACGTAATAGTCAAAAAATGCAAAAAAAAAATATTGTGACGTATTCTAGGTTAGTAATAAAGGGAAATAATTGTACATTAGAAATAGACATAAACAATATAAATATTACATTATATTGAGGTATCCATAATACAAAATTCGTTTGATTTAAAATTTAGATGGTGGAAAATAATACAGAATATTAATTAAACGATTTCTGTAAATATTTCTTTTATGATCGCTTCTGATTTAATAACAAATTTAAGCCAGGAGTTTTACCAACCTACCCAGAATAAATTATTTACAATGGTTTTAATGCAGAATCTGAAGTATATATATATGAAGATTAACTGGTATGAATGACACCCAATGACAATCATGGACATTTTGTCTACAGCATTGCAAAAATTGCCCGTTTTACACGTAACTTTCCACTATTCACGTTTCTGTAAGTGTCAATATCCTTGGTAAATCTGAAGTAATCCACATCAAACTGTCAGCAAACGTGCTTCAGATTTTTATATAAGTATTTAAAATGAAAGGTCAAATAAAATGTAACCAATATGACCTGCTTCCAGTGGCGCAACCGGGGGGGGGGGGCTCGAGCCTGCCAAATCATCAATACATAATTTAAGTTATAAAGTTACAAATAATGAATACATAATTTAAGTTATAAAGTTACAAATAAGTGTCAAACTGTCTTTTTTCAATATGTGAGCCCCCCCCCCCAGCATTATTTGCTTGTTGCGCCACTGCCTGCTTCCAATAGTAGATCTACGTTTTAACCGTATTGACGAAGCATTAGCTTCATAAAAGTAATACATACAATTTTATGTGTGTTGAATTATATGAAAACTACTTCATAAAAAACAAACCATACATAAATAATTAATACAATACTCTGAACTGATGTGAGTAGTATGGCTTTCAGACTCAGGGTGGGGCGGGCATCAATCCGCCGGTGTAACTGGCAGTTGCTTTCACGCATTGCCATAATCACATTGTTCACATGCTGGTGTACACCTCTTCCTCAAATGCTCAAGGTATGAAGAATTCCAAGCATTCAACATCAATTATTTCTTCATCTTTTATATCCAGCATGTCATTATCATGTAACTCTTTATCGTCAACCATTTCCACAACAGTGACCAGCTCCTTGGCATTCAAACATGACTCTCCATTACAATTTTTGCAGGCATGACAAACCATACTCAAAGTAGCGACACAAACCTGTCTCACACTGTTTCCTGGATCCGGAAGTACATTTGCAACAAACCACCTTCAGAACATCTGGTGGAGCCACATCTAAGTCAGTGGCAATAGGGATATACTTTTCCTCATGAAGCTTCCATCCCCATTCTGAGGGATGCAGTATTGCTTAACAACATCAAGATATGTTCCACCTTCCAGCCACTGAACAACACGGAGTAAGTAACTGCCGTCTACAACATGAATCGAACTGCTTGGTTTCAATGATGATTCTACACCATTGCAGATTTCTTTACCGAGCTGTGATTTATTAACTTTCTGCATGTAGTTATCTTTGAACAGAGAAGTAGGAAGTGTTGACAGCTCATAGCTGAAATATTTTTCCATATCAGGTGATCTTTGCATTATGACCAGAAGCCTATTAAATAGAACTGTGGTATCAATACCTGTCAAAGCTTTCTTGGAAGTTGATGAAATAGCATTGTTTACATACTGCGTTAAAGATGTCCTTACAGCTGCAGTCCTATGAATTGTGGAAGTCCATGTAGTGTGTACACTTTCAGTCACTCCTCTTCCATGAGATGATGAAGCAGCATTGTTTACGTGTGCTAATGTTCTTATTTGAGATTTTCTTTTAAGGACAACACCCTTGAAGTTCTTGCCGCTCATGTTCTGAACAATATCAGCGCCAACTTCTTCAGCATTGTCGCAGTATATATTATCAGATTCAGATGCTGCAATACCTGATGTTAAGCTGTGGAGTCTTGTATCAGAAGTATCAAATGGATTATGTAACTTTAAGAATTCGAGAACTTTTGTTAGATCGTCATTATCTCTATTGATCCTGGACTGCCCCTCTTCCGGATGCTGAACTGCACCATGGCAGTAGTCAATATCAGCATACTGCGCTAAAGATGTCCTTACAGCTGCAGTCCTATGAATTGTGGAAGTCCATGTGGTGCGTACGGTTCCATGACAATTCCCCACATCAGTCAATTCCCCACATTCCCAACTCCCCACAATTACAATTCCCCACATCACAATTCCCCACATTGCAATTCCCCAAATTCACAATTCCCCACGTCCACAACTCCCCACATTGGGATAATATGGAGTGCACTGAATTAATAATATAATGAAGGAATTCTGAAATGCAAATAGTAGTAATTAATCTCCAAAAGTTTTATTTCAAGACAATTTATTGAAATGCATTACTGATTACAAAATACAAGTAACTGATATACACAAATGAACAAATGAGTTTAATACAAAATATGCTTGGTAAAAAATAATGAATTAGATAAGGTCCTATTCCATTTGCTAATAATTCCACTGTACAGGTTTATCTAATAAAAGAAAAATCATTAAACTAAATGTACAGTACAAAAACTATTAATAATTGACAAGAATGACTAAAGTACACAGAAACTACTAAACACAAAGGTTACTTTGGAAACTGCATGTTGGCCAATTTTCTCAAATACTTAATCTTATCCTGTTGATTGGCATACCCTTGGACAGCCTCAATTACTTTGCTATTTAGGGTCTCATACTTCTTCCTTTTTGGCTGTGGTCTGCCATCATCTGCATCAGCCAATGTCTTGCTGTGGATGGCCATGTCCTTCTTCAGACCTTCCAGAAGATCCCACACACCTGGATAACTGCAGTGAAACAGGGCTCTCAGTGAATTGTGGTATCCTTCACAGCAGTTTGTTGTTCTTGGTAGGCCAGTAGCAGCAGCTTCAAAGTGATTCCAGATTCTAATGGGAAACACTGCATCTCTGCCTCTTACTCCAGTAATGTAGGTTGATTCAAAGTAGGCAAGAAGGTCATTGTAATTGTCTTCATCAGGGAACTCTGCTATCAAGTCATTAAAATTTACTTATAATAATTGTTTTGGTTTATAAATCTCATTTTAAATATAATAAATAACTAAGAAAATGGTCAATAAGTGTTCTGCATACGGATGCAAAAGTGGATATGACAGTGTTGAAAAAGCGGAAAGTAAAGGAGTTTCTTTTCATTCGTATCCATTAAACAATGTGGAATTATGTGAAAAATGGATTAGAGCTAATCCCTAGTCTATGGTTATAATAAATATTATCCCAATGTGGGGAGTTGTGGACGTGGGGAATTGTGAATTTGGGGAATTGCAATGTGGGGAATTGTGATGTGGGGAATTGTAATTGTGGGGAGTTGGGAATGTGGGGAATTGACTGATGTGGGGAATTGTCTGGCCACCGGTGCGTACACTCTCAGTCACTCCTCTTCCATGAGTTATTCCTCCCTTACCTTTAATGGTCCGCATCATTGCCTGCTCTATGGTAAGGTCAACTGACAGTCCGGCCCACTGTTTACTACTACGCCGTGCAACATGTGCTGCTTGTGTAGATCTGGATGTGAGTTAGGTAAGTCCATCATCATGACCAGGTAGAGACAAGCACACTTGGCATAATTGTTGTGACCAGATGCTGCGAAGAGATTCACCATTCTCCTGATACTGACAATATGTAGCTGATAGTTGCCCATTCGTTCTGCCCGCAGCAGAAGCTTTAATGTGGCAATGTAATACATATACAGAAGCCAAAGGTTTTTACTATATAAGCTTTATTAATAAGTATGTCATTTTCAGGGCCCCATCCTACACCTTATACGTAGTGATACGAGATAAAGAGTAGCTATCCCCCTAACGCAAATGTGGTTTAAATAATTTTGGTCATGCCTTTTAAGTGCTGGGCTTCAGTGTTTTTGAAGGTACCGTCTTATCTTTCAGTATTTTTTAATAATCTTGTAGTTGGCAGCTGCCTTTTTTTGTAAACAATTCAGGTCATCTTTTAACATGGCTGATAGTATTTTATACAGAATATAGAGGACCTTTTTACAAATTTATTTAATGCATTTAAACACAATTTAGGTATTCAAAACAAGGGTGTCATTAATCCTCGTTATGTTAACTAACTAGTTATTAACAAATAATTTCAGAAAACGCTTGTAAGACATTAACTTCAGGTACGTAATATAATATTTATTCAACTCCTGGCCTAATTGAACACCATACATTTATTACGATATTGTAAGATATACATATGCCTTTGCAACATCCTGCATGGTGCATTGGACAGTGTCATAAACTATTATGGCATGATTTCGTGCTACCTCTCCTAAGATCGCTTAATTACCTTGCTAATGAGTGAATCGATCGAAAACAGTATAACATTGAATGTCATTTGGCTTTCACAATCTTACCTGCCGCATGTTAGTGTACGGTGTTTGGTCACCTCGGCACTAAAAATATGGCTGGTCCAATGTCATTTCTGGCAGCCAAGTAGAAGACATCTTACTCGGCCGGCCAGTTGGTAGCCTGCTCATGCATGTTAAAAAGAAAACAGTAAATGTTTCTACCATATTTGAATTGTTTATGCCGCCATCTCGGATGACAGACACGGGATCGAGCGAAAAAGGATTTTTTTTATATTATAGATACAGAATATATAGAGGCCTATATAGGATATATAGAGGCCTATACAGAAAGCGCTACCCTAGGGGACAGATGGTTGTGCGGGTAACTCTTTAAAATTTGACATATTTATAAGCAATATATCATTCAGTTCTTAAAATGTATTAGTTAAACTGACAAAGTTATTTCAGAATTCATTTTTTTCAAATGAACGCCCTTTTTCTGCCCATGGAGAATGGTTGCCTCTGCCTTTATAAAGCATAACGTAGATTACCTTGAGGCAAATTAAACAAATCGAACTTTAAATGCTAAGTAATATACATTAGAATGTTCTTTGCCGAATTTTAAGTATCAGAATTTCATGAACTCAGTGACCACAAACCGACTTTTTAAGAAAATAACATTTAATATTGTTGGCCTAATTCACCCAATGTCACACAGATGATTGACATTACATCTGTTATGGACATGTGCACTCGTTGGCCTGAGACAATCCCGTTAAAGAAGAACACTGCGGAAGATGAGTATGTTTAGTATACATTTAATGTCACTTAATACAGACGGATGGCCGAGTGGGGTAGATACTCGACTGTCGACCTGAGAGTCCTGGGTTCGATCCTCGATCCTCCATGGAATTTTTCCAGGTGAAATTTGGTGCAAAGTCGTCCCACAAGTCCACCCAGCTTTAAATGGGTACCTGACTTAAGTTGGGGAAGTAAAGGCGGCTGGGCGTTGTGCTAACCACACAATCCCTTCATATGCCGAGGTTATAGAAACAGATGAATTCTACACTTCATCTACCCCGAAGGCCCGTTAGGGCTCAGAAGGGAACTTTACTTTTTTTTACTTTTAATACAGACGTTAAAGTAAATTTTAATTTCCGATTAAAGAAATAAGTTATGAAATAAAATATTAATTTGTTTTTAGAGCATTTTCGAAAAAAAATGCTCTATTGTCCCCGTTTTGTCTGTCTGTCTGTCATCACCCTAGATCTCAACAACCATAAGTCCTAGACCCATGATGTATATATCATTTTGTAGGTCTTGGCCTGGCAAGAAATGACTTTTTTCCATTTCGCGATCTGACCTCTGAGGACCGTAAAAGGGGGCTTAGTACCGTTTTTTACTATATAAGCTATATTAATAAAGGAGCGCCCATTCTCAGCAACTATAAGTCTTAGACCCATGATGTATATATCATTTTGTAGGTCTTGGCCTGCCATGTGTACATCCAAAGTTCATTTCGCGACAGGACCTCTGAGGGCCGGGCTTCAGGGCTCCTAAGGGGCTTATATATTATATATACACCTTGTACGTTCAATAACCCATTCATTTGGTGCGAAATACTGCAGCACGTAGTTTCACCAAGATTTATTAAGAAACTCATCAAATGAAATAGTAAGCTTGTGTTCTGAGTTTAATTGAAAGTATCAGAGCTATGCAACAATTGACGGAGTTTTCGGACGATTAAATGACTATAATTTCGAATGTTTTCAATTATGAGTCCTATTTCAGTAACCACAAACCACTTGTAGTTAGATTTTAGAGAAAATAATTTTGTTTTCAAATATAAGAAAACGTCTTTTTAATATCTTTTCTCATATGTATGCATTACACAATTGAATTTATAAACATTTACAAAATTTACAAATATTTACTGAAAGATAGCATACGTACTGATACATAATACGAAAATGCTCTAACACGTCCTGTGTCCAGAATGGAACAGGCTTAATTGCTTGTTTTTATATGAATTACCTCATACAGTGTACTAGTTTATATAAACCTACTCCCGTTGTACTTTATTTAGCTATTTCAATTTTGAAACAATAACAAATTAAATTTTGAAATTGGCTTATATGTTAATCAGTCTGCGTGTTCAGTCAAATAATATATGGTAAAACATAATTTCTAAAAAAAAATGTATTTTTGTTACAGGTCCTGGTTTTGTAACCGTAGAGCCTCTTGAAAACGTTACATCTTACAGTGAAACGAACCATAGCAACGTTATACAAAGGTTGGACTATGCTTTCATTTTAATAAGTTTTTAATAAGTCAATACATGTACTATACAGTGGTACTTCAACATATGAGTGCCATAGCATACGAGACTTTTGAGTCGTCGAGCGAGCGATGTTTTGCTTTAAAATATGTAACAAAAAATTATTAAATTGTGCTGTAAACTAGATAGTTCCTTTGATCATACAAATATTTAATGAAATATTATGATTAAAAAACGCTGTATGTCACCACTATCAGATTTTTATGTATTTATCTTACAGTTTGTCAATAAATGTAATATTAAGACAAATAATTTCCAATTATCAAAGAATATAGTTAGAAGACACACTATGCCCAGAATATTTTGATGTTAGTATTCGGTAAGCATCCGAAGAATTCGTTTTTTGAGATGAAATAGGATAAGACTTTAAATTCACCTTTTGTCAGAATCTTAAGTATACCCTTTAAAAACGTTGACTGAAATGTTATGTCAATATTGGTACTTTTTATTGCCCTGCATCTTTGTACTCAACTATGAAACTCATAAAGTAGAACTATCTACCACAGTTTTTGAGAGGACGGATGGTCGTGCTGTAAAGCGCTCGACTGTAGAGGGTCCCAGGTTCGATCTCCAGGTGAGTACCCAGGGAAATTTCTCGGTCATGGTTGAAGTTCCCTCCATGTCCAACCGTGGTGCCTCCATGTCCATGACATTGGTGGGGATGAAAGAAGGGCACTACAAAATCTAAAACTTGTACTATTTAGGTGGGCGATAATCATTTTTTCAAAAATATGGCCGTGCGCCCGGTTTCTATCTTCGGTCCCCGCGATATCTCTCATGGTGCCTCCATGGCCTATGCACTGTCAGCTATGTTGGGAATAAAACAAGGGCACCATAAAAACCGTGCCGATAGTGGTTTCTATGTTGTAAGAGATTTCATCTCATACTTACATGGACTTGACACACCACAGTTGATTAATCATCTTACAAAATTACTAGCCACCTGTAGGTCACGACCCACATATTAAGAGACAAAGAACTAAATCTTTAACAAATAATTACGTACCTACGCCCAATCAAATACTTATTCATTTTCCTACTATAAATTAGTCCATTTAGGCTTAACTCTTTCATTTTTAGTTTGGTTACTATTTTGCAATAATAATTTTCTTTTTCATTCTCCGTTCTAAGTGATTTCTACTCCAACCAGACTTCTTTGTTACATTTAAATGAAACAGGTACATAATCACAGTTTAATATGTTTACACAATTTGTTTAGCAGTAGAATATACCAAATATTTTTTAAAAGTATTTCTCATATACTGATTACTTTTGTTTATATTTGTTTCAGTAATATAATTCATATTTTAATTATTTCTATGACAGATATTTATGAAAATAATCTTCATATAAAACAATATTTGTAGCAAAATGTATTTAATGTAAATGCTCGAGAGCTAATGATATAATTAGTTTAGTGGAGGGGGGGGGGTTATAATAGATAATGACATTCTGTTGCTTTGTTTTGGTTGCTGTCGCTGCAGACCCGCTTCACACTGGATTTCGGAAAGGGCTGTAGGAATGATAGCGTGCACATCACCACAATAAATCTTTAATGGGGAATCGTTTTGTGTTCGTTTTAAATCTTCTCTACACTCCGAATTTTTTTTTAATGGCATGTTATTTTGTTATATATAAATTTAAAACAGTTTTATTTCATAGAATAATTGTATCAATCATTTAAAATAAATTTTTACTAAGACGACAAATAGAACGCGTCATTTCGTATTATTATTTGACCGCGAATTTGTAATAGACTAAAAACAAAATGGTCGCTTTCTGTACTTAACAATTTTATTATAAACAGAATATCTGAAATAGAGTAGATAAATTTATAAGGCTGTGGCTATTCGGACCCCGTCCCAATAAAATCCGATTGTTATTCGGACCCGTGGCAAATATGCACTAAGCTTAGCTATATTTGAACTTTGTCAAAACCCGAAAAAATAATAATACAGAGTCCGCTTAGTGGAACCCTAGACACTGAGTAACGATTAAATCACACAATTCAAACAATTATTAAAAAAATAAACAAAAAACAATAATAAAGTTTATGTATAACTAAGCTATTTGCCACGGGTCCGAATAACAATCAGACTTTATTGGGACGGGGTCCGAATAAAAATCGGAGTTTATTGGTACCCGGGTCCGAATAGTCATTTCGAATTTATAAATAATAAATATAAATACTGAAGTCTTTAAAATATTTTAAATAATGTATCATTTTACTATTTGCTAATTTGATCATTGAAATAACTTTTCATTACTTATGACAATGGCGACTAGTGAAACTTCGGTCGAAAATAATGATATGATTCTGTATGCACTGAAATGGTTTGTTTTTAGTAAAACCGAAATGCGTATATTTTTCAAGTTCCTGACTATGGGGTTGAACGCGGCAAAATTTGCATAATTTTTATGAGCGGCATGTTTGCGTGGCGCAACTACAAAAATTTTTGTCTCGTGTGATACCATCTTAATAGGGAGCCGGAGCCGTGCCGGAACCGAAGCCGGAGCCGTCAAATTTGTGGGAGCCGGAGCCGAAATAAATTTGGCGGCTCCGAAAGACTGCTTGTCACAGTACTAGCCACAAAGCCCCATGTGCTATCTTTTTAACAGCAGCATTTCCAAGCCGTTCACAGCAAATATCTACAGTGGAGTACAAGACTGATTCTTCACGGAAGGTGCAACGCTAATGCCGCTCGATACTGCTCAGCTCCCAGTTAACGTTTCGTCCATGGAAAGTCCCACAATCCCGAGAGAAATACACCACAGTAAAAATAATTAGAAATAATTTAACGTTTCTTAGGCGGCAATTGTACAATTCAATCCACGGACCAGTACCATTAGATCCACTTATTCGGTACCATTAGATCCACTTATCTGGTACATTACATCCATGTATCCGGTATATTAGATCCACAAACCGGTACCATTAGATCCACGTATCAGGTACCATTAGATCCACGAACCGGTACAATTAGATCCACGGACCAGCACCCTTAGATCCACGGACCGGTACCATTAGCTTCAAGGACCAGTACCATTAGATCCACGGACCGGTACCTTAGATCCACGGACCGGTACCATTAGATCCACTTATCCGGTACATTAGATCCATGTACCCGGTACATTAGATCCACGAACTGGTACCATTAGTTCCACGAACCGGTACCATTAGATCCACGAACCGATACCATTAGATCCATGTATCCGGTACATTAGATCCACGAACCGGTACCATTAGATCCACGAACCCATACCGTTAGATCCACGAACCGATACCATTAGCTCCATGAACCCATACCGTTAGATCCACGAACCGATACCATTAGATCCACGAACCGATACCATTAGATCCACGAACCCATACCGTTAGATCCACGAACCGATACCATTAGATCCATGTATCCGGTACATTAGATCCACGAACCGGTACCATTAGAACCCATACCGTTAGATCAACGAACCGATACCATTAGATCCACGAACCGATACCATTAGATGCACGTATCTGGTAACATTAGATCCACGAACCAATACCATTAGATACACGAACCGGTCTCATTAGATCCACGTATCTGGTACCATTAGATCCACGAACCGGTACCATTAGATCCACGAAGAGTACCATTAGATCCATGAAGAGTACCATTTGATCCACGAACCGGTACCATTTGATCCACGGACCGGTACAATTATATTCACTTATCTGGTACCACTATATCCATGAACCGGTACCATTAGATCCATTTTCCGGTACATTAGGTCCATGTATCCGGTACATTTGATCCACGAACCGGTACCATTAGATCCACGAACCGATACCATTAGATCCACGAATCCATACCGTTAGATCCACGAACCGATACCATTAGATCCACGAACCGATACCATTAGATCCACGAACCCATACCGTTAGATCCACGAACCGATACCATTAGATCCATGTATCCGGTACATTAGATCCACGAACCGGTACCATTAGAACCCATACCGTTAGATCAACGAACCGATACCATTAGATCCACGAACCGATACCATTAGATGCACGTATCTGGTAACATTAGATCCACGAACCAATACCATTAGATACACGAACCGGTCTCATTAGATCCACGTATCTGGTACCATTAGATCCACGAACCGGTACCATTAGATCCACGAAGAGTACCATTAGATCCACGAAGAGTACCATTTGATCCACGAACCGGTACCATTTGATCCACGGACCGGTACAATTATATTCACTTATCTGGTACCACTATATCCATGAACCGGTACCATTAGATCCATTTTCCGGTACATTAGGTCCATGTATCCGGTACATTTGATCCACGAACCGGTACCATTAGATCCACGAACCGCTCTCATTAGACCCACGGACCGGTACCATTTGATCCACGGACCGGTACCATTAGATCCACGTATCTGATACCACTAGATCCATGAACTGGTACCATTAGATCCACGGACCAGTACCATTAGATCCACGTTTCTGGTACCACATGTCCATGAACTGGTACCATTAGATCCACGAGCCGGTACCATTAGTTCCACGTATCTGGTACCAGATGATCCATGAACCGGTACCATTAGAACCACGGACCGGTACCATTAGATCCACGAAGAGTACCATTTGATCCACGAACCGGTACCATTTGATCCACGGACCGGTACAATTATATTCACTTATCTGTTACCACTATATCCATGAACCGGTACCATTAGATCCATTTTCCGGTACATTAGGTCCATGTATTCGGTACATTTGATCCACGAACCGGTACCATTAGATCCACGAACCGCTCTCATTAGATCCACGGACCGGTACCATTTGATCCACGGACCGGTACCATTAGATCCACGTATCTGATACCACTAGATCCATGAACTGGTACCATTAGATCCACGGACCAGTACCATTAGATCCACGTTTCTGGTACCACATGTCCATGAACTGATACCATTAGATCCACGAACCGGTACCATTAGTTCCACGTATCTGGTACCAGATGATCCATGAACCGGTACCATTAGAACCACGGACCGGTACCATTAGATCTAGACCTGCCAGCCGAATTTTCTTTTAAGTTTCGGCTGGCTGACATAATTTTTCGGCGGATATCCGGATTAGCCGGATTTCTCCGTAGATTAACATATGCCGCTGATTTTCGGCTGATTACGAAATATTTGGCTAAAATTCGGCTGAAGCCTAGACAATAATGAACTGATAAAACTTCAGAAATAAAACACTTTTACAATATTTTGGGAATAGTTTTATTATTTAAAACACCGAAAAAACAGTTTCATATGCTGTCCTACTAATACAGTGCATTAATACATTCCACTCATTCAGTCACTCAATACCTTGATAAGCACTTAAAATATCAGTTTCTAATTGTCATGAATAAAACAAACGCGATGTAGTTATCAGATGTTAGACTTGATCGTTTGCTGTTCATTATCAAACCAGTAACCGAACACATACACTCCACTGGTACAGTTGATGCTGATGATGATAGGTGAAGACGAACCAGTTGAGTAAGTTGTGGATACGAGGAAGACGCAACACCGGGCTACGCCAGAAAGAGATGATATCATGAAACTTAACTAAGGCGACGTCATATAGTTTGTAATTTCCACTGCCATCTGAAATAAATGTTCAAAAAATCAAAACACAACAGTACTAACTGCTAGTTTATAAAACATTTCATTACGGTACACAGTATATGTATTTACAAATATTTTACTGCAAACTGAGCGGTCTATTGAGAGCGAAATAAAATGAAAACTGTTTCAATGCCACTAAATTAACATAGAATACCATATTAGTACAATCGTCAGGTGACTGCTCAGTTCACAGCTCATTCATCAGCTCCATTCACAATCGCTTACATCGGGTTTCTTCAGAAACATGTTCACTAACTAGCAGTGAATGCGATACATCAGCTCAAGAAATGATGAATCCAGTGGACCATTGCTGACTGTATGGCATTCTCCAGAGTTGTGGTTGCTTCTGACCGTGGAATCAATAATTTGGAACCTGGATCAAGCAGCTGATGCAGCTTGATGTGATCATTTACAGGAAATCGATGGTTGAGAACTGAAACCTTGTTCATTCGTATCTTGTCATCATCAGCATTTGATACAGTGCAGATCTTTCTTATGTGTATTTTCAGAGTGGAATAGTTGATATTGAAAAGTTGAAGAGATCAGTTAGGTCTTGAAATGGTTTCAGAAAGTTAACGAGTTCACTTTAAAATTCAATTTCATCTTCATGGAGACAAATATCAATTCGACCAATATGCTTGAGAGTATTTTGAAGCTCTCTTTTCAAGTCAAGTATAGATTGATAAGAGCCAACCTTCAAAAGCTTTGAAGTCTTTGTCATATTTGCAGCACCGTCATGGGAGCTAATTATGAACAGCTTTTTGTGACCAACAGAAAAGTTATTCAAGATAGAGCTAATATGGTCATCAAAGGTCATGTGCAGCAAGATTAAGTAATGCGACAATAAATATTGCGTTAGAAGTGCTACATACTTGTGTAGTCTGATTATATGCAGATTGTGTCAATACTACTTGGTGACACTAATAAGTAGATGTGTAATCAATGTAACCTCGCGGGCCGGATAGGTAGAGAGGTTTCAGTAATCGGATCTCACGCGAAGTATTGATTGATGTGTATAGCTTTAAACCCACACAAGTTAATGTGTAAAATTTTATTTGTCTGTATGGGCTACGAAAACTTACACACATATGCCGATGTTAAATGCATATGAAGTTGTTGTCTACCTGCACTTAGGCTACTAAGATTAATATTACTAATTATTTGTAACCATTAGTTTACCAATAAGGTGAACGATTACTTCCTTAAGTTTAACAAATAAATGTGTATATGTTACCGCCAATGTGTGAAATCCGGCATTCCTGGAAAATTTATAGGATGTCTGATTGTTTTAGGCAAAGTATGAAATATTGTTGCAGTGCGGAAAAGTATGTAATTGGCCTACCCCTGCCATCTTTCTCGTCACTGATGATGGAGGTGGCGCTTGGAACGTTGTTTGATAAAGGCAATCGAAGTTTTCAACGTTATTGTAAGAAAGCGTATTGCCGGTACGAGGTTCAACTACCACATCACACATAATAATTGCTATAACTCTTCTCACGATGTCAGTGTATATCAAGGCTGAGATTCCATAGACGTCCTCCCGAAACTTCCCCTTGGATCGCTTTGTGACAATGTCGGAAGGGAATGTAGTACCAGTACAGAAATCACGCCATGTTGACATGCAACGACGGGTCTACGATGAGTTATCTATAGTAAGAGTCGATGCTTCTAAAAACCGAGTTTTTAAAACGAAACTAGTTACCAAAAAGACACCTTATAGTTTGGACGATTTGAAAAAGGTTAAGGTATTGTATAGAATGCCTAGGAAAAGTATTTTAGAAAACTGATGTTATATACTTTGCCCAAAAATTCACACATTGCCGGTAACATATACACATTCATATATATATAAATATTAGGGTGGTCCAAAAATTTTTTTTTTCGATTTTTCTAAATTTAAGGCCTGCATTGTGTTCTGCCAGAAAAAAAAGGGTTCTCTGAAAAAATTAATACAATCGTAAAATATTTAGGGGTTGCAGAAAGGCAATGAAAACATTGATTTGGTACTAAATAGTAATTTAATGGTCTATGTTAATTGTTTAGTGTTAAACATGAAATAACAACCCCAAAACAAATAAAATAATAGAATGCAACAAAGCAAAGTGTTTACTATTTATGGACGTCATATTCACTGACTGCTTTTTGCTAGTCCAGTAACCACTGTGGTCTTGTTTGCATCCGGATATAATTGTCGGTGTTCTTACACCACCTGAAATAAGAATTGCTTCTGGTCTTCTTTTCTGCATAAAACTTCATTGAAATCCTGAATCAGTTTCACTCCTCTTTCGGCTGTGTCATTAACAACTTTCAAATTGGTTACAACCTTTTCTGCATGCTTGTATTCATTGTTGCTGCTCCATGTTTCAGGGGACATCTCCTGGAATGATTGTGGCAAACTAAGAATGGAGAAAAATGCCTTTGTATTGTTTGTAACAAAGAAGCTGATGGGATGGTCTGCATAGAATCTATTGGAATCAAGACGCTGAGCTCGATTTGTAGATCCGGGTTTTTCTTGCATATTTTTAAGCATCTGAACCTTTTGCTTGGGATCAATATTTTCATCAAAAAAAAAGCGAGGCCCACTGTAATTTCACTTAGATAGCATAAATGTCGGCTGAAAGCTTTGTTTGCTGCTTTTCCAATAACTGAATTAACGGAGTTAAATCCTTCAGAAATTGCAGGTCATTTGATGGCGCCCTTGATGGCTGTGGGGCTTGAAACCACAGTTTCACATGTACTGGAAACAAAACAGAGGAACTGAAACAGTCTTTGTTCTTCAGAAGGCTTCAGCTTAAACTGCTTGTTAAACATCCACATCTTGTAGCAATAAATTATTCTTGCCATCCAACTTGCTCTGTGTACAGCTCCTGGAGCATGGAAATGAATCCCACGTGGTGGTGTTCCTCCAAGAAATATGACAGCCAGTTCAAAAAAATTCTCTGTAATCTTCCCGTGGGTGACAAATTTGAAGATTGTCATTTGCAAACTGCAATGTCCTATCTTTGAAAAGGTCTACTTCAGTCATCTCATCTGCAGTATCATAGGATCCATTCTCCATAAAATGCCACTGCTCTTTAAATCGTTTGAAAAGTGAAATATCAGGTCCAGGTGAGGGCCCACTTATCTTCAATGGCGGCCAGCAAGATGAATAAGACTTTTTTTCAAGCAGCTTTTCAATTAAAATACATGACCCTTTGGAATCCCCAGTATTACTTGCTGTTGTGTCAAAACTTAATGCTACTACTTTTTCACAAATGTCCCAGTCCTTCAGACATTCATTCAACTACAGCTTGAGCTTGAGTGTCAATTTTGGTACACCTGGCAAGCACTCTATTTGCAGTCCTGTTACAATCACTGGCAATTTCTCAACGTTCTCCCTGGCTGTGAGATCTGGAAACAATTTTCCATCCCAATGTACAGTTAATGATACTTGTGGATCAAACAATTCTTTAACTTCATGTGCTGTTTTTTTCCTAATCTCAGCACTCACACGCCGTACAGTACTTTATTCAGGTTCATCAATATTCGGGATAAAATGTGGTAAATGGAGAACATACTTAATTTTTCAGAGACCTTGTGCAACCTCTAAATTTCATCTGAAAATTATTAAATTTTATATTTCTATGTACTTTTTTTGTGGTAATCAAATGTGGGGTTTAAATCAAAGAAAATACAAAAAAATGTTTTTTCTCTTTATTTTGAACCACCCTAATATATATATAAATATATATATATATATATATATATATATATATATATATATATATATATTAAAATACAAAAAATGTTTTTTTTCTTTATTTTGAACCACCCTAATATATATATATATATATATATATATATATATATATATATATATATATATATATATATATATATTAAAATTCACAGGTAATATTAGCGATGAAGGAAAAAGACAAATAATGCTCTACATGTATTATGGTTAGTAACATTTGAATTAAGCAAATATCCTACTTACTTTTATATTAATATTTTAATTATCAATTTATTTATTTTCTCAATTATAGTAATATTAATTAGTGAAATAATTTTTTAATTTTTTATAAGCATTTTACTTTGCTTCATTTTCTGTGTCTTGTTGTGAAACATTTTTATTTATGTTTATTTCTTAATATCGTGTAACTCAGTTTTCGAAATGAGGTCGTTCTTTAAAATAGACAGCCGACACTCTATGCGCCGACCAGGGGAAGTCAAATACTCAGGCAAACTAAATGTGGAATGATTAAAGGCATGGGAAATAATACATGTGAGTGGGAGAAGAGAATGAAGTATCCCTTCATCAACCCTATGCTTGCTTGTCACTGACACTCGCAGTAGGTGGAGCTTAATGCATGTTGGTCATTGACCCACGCGATGTGTGTAGCATATAGTGGTCAGCAAATAGGACGTCTGTGCTCTGAAGACGCGTTAGATTAATCAAGGACTTAAGTTAGAGAAAGCTGAAGTAGAGCAGAGACTTGGGAGACAGTCACGTCAGACTGGTGCGCTGGGAACCTTGATGGACGTGAAATGACCTCTACCAATGTTTTCACGATCCGTCCTGAGTTCTTTTTAGAACTAACAGCCACGGGCAGAGACTCAACCATGTGGTCATTTTAAGTTTATAGATTGCGCTATGAAGAAGATAGCCGATAAAGCTATTGGCCCTTTTGAGAGCACAGTGTATTTGCAATTTATGTAAAACAGTATATATTATATATACATTTGTGTTGTATTTTCATTTCCTTTTGTATTGTGTGCGTCCTGTGGAACTATGTGGCTGGATAAAACTGAGTACCTGATCATACCCAAAACTAAAGACCAATCACAGATCGCCAATGATCGCGACAAAAGTTACACAATTTTAATTGCTACTGGATTCACACTCTTTAGAACGTTTGGGGAGAGACAACTAAGAGAGCTAGCTACGGTCAGATAATCGCGAGCCGAGTGGTCAATACAATGCAAACAGAACTAATTGCACAGCCGAATACTGTTACATTATATTTGAGGGCTGGAGTCGGGTACCGGTCTGCTCTATTAATCACATTAGGTTTCAATAGTTACAACTATTAGATAAATAACACTGGTCTGCGTGATTTTTTCTAGCTATTTTTTTTCCGCTGATTTCAAATATGTAATTGGTTTTTTTTTTCAATCAGGTCAAGTTTTTATTCTACTTGAATTTTTTAAATGCTGCAATACCTTTATTCTACAGTACCTTGCAATAAGTGAGGAAACAACCGATAGAATTCCCATTTGTATAAATTTGGCAATTTATAAAACAGCTAACAATAAATACTTTTGTTTATCTTGGTCTTATTTGTTTTCATAAGAGATAGCGAGAAGTTTCAATTTATTTGGAGCATTCATTGAATGTGAAGCTTCAGGTTATAAACTATTATAAAAATATGTGTTTAATCTTGTTTTTTGCTGATTTATATTAACTTGAATGTCGAATGTTGCTGTCTACTTTTTTTAGAAGCATCTTGTAAATTTTATTTACAAACAACGAAACCAACAAGTGATTTATAAAAACTGTTTGCTCCAATAGTTTGGTGATCATCAACCCAAACCTCTTAATCAAGCTGAACTAAATTATTTGACAAGAGTTTTATGCTTATCGAAAGAATATGCTCAGCTATTGGGATCACGGCTCAAAGAAATCATTTGTTAGCTCCAGCAACAACATTCTTCTGGTATCGTAATCGGGAAAAATATTTGATATTTCATGGCTTCAAAGCTCTTGGAGCACGCATGTCTGTGAAAATGCAATTCCTCAGCTCAGATTTAGACTATTTTCTAGACAACTGCGGCGATATGAGTGAAGAACAGGGGGAGCGTTTCCATCAAGTCATTCATGCGATGGAAGAGCAATACCAGGGATGCTGGGAAGTAAATAAGCTTGCTGACTACTGCTGGATCCTGAAAAGAGATGATCTAGATGCAGATCATCGACGAAATTCTTTGAAAAAGCCATTTCTTCCACAATAACTTTATATTTATTTTTACATGTATTCTTCAATTTACATTGCAGCAGTAATTTATTTTAATTTGATATAAAATAAAAACTTGACCTTATAAAGCAGCTAAGCTTGTCCGGGACGCGGCGGCGGCGGGCGGTGTGTGGGGAATCCGTTCTATAAATAAACGACCTCCAGAAATAAATAAAACAATAGTATTTGATAAAGTAATCACGTGACCGGCGAGGTCACGAAAACATAATTCAAAATGGCGTCTTCGATTCGATATTTCTTTTTTAAAAATCTACAGTTTTAAATCGTTTCTGTGGTTTTTTATTATGAAATGTAAAAGTCTATGACCGCATCATAACCATGCGACTTAAAGCCACACCCTTCAATATCACAATAATACAGGTATATGCTCCTACATCTAGCTACGAAGACAGAGAAGTGGAGGCCTTCTTTGACCAAGTACAGGATATCGTGGACCAAACACCAAAGAAGGACATAATCGTCGTCCAAGGAGATTGGAACGCGAAAAAGATGCATGTACCAACTGGGCAGATGCTTGTGGACACTCTTGACCAATGACAGAGGGCTTCGGCTCTTGGAGTTTGCCAGATATAACAACCTCCTGCTAGCAAATACACTTGGACAGCATAAAAAGTCCAGAAGATGGATCTGGCACAGCCCGAACGGAGAACATAGTAATCAGATAGATTACATACTGGTCAAAAAACGGTACAAATCATGCATTAAAACATCTAAAACTAGAAGTTTCCCTGGAGCAGATATCGTAGTGATCACAATCTTGTGCTGATGACTTTCCATCTCCACTTGAAAATGATAACACAAAAAGGCAATTCTCGATTACGCTTTGATCTTGACAAACTAAAAGACCCGGAAATCGCAGAGATGTTCAGAACAACCATTAGAGAAAAACTTGCTCCACTGACCGGTCTATATGACTCAAAGACAGGCATATACGCAGTCACTGATACCTTCAATTCTAAAGTAATTGAAACAACAAAAGAAATACTTGGTAAGAAGCAAACAATAAAAAAACCATGGGTTACTAGTAACATTCTTAGGCTATGTGATGAAAGACGGAAACTTAAGAGCGCGAAAAATACGACAGAAGGAGCACTCAATTTCAAGAAGATAAGAAAAGACATGAAGGAAGCAAAAGAGGAATGGATAGAACAACAATGCTCAAACATCGATGACTATTTACAAAAGAACAACTCAAAAATGGCGTATAAAATTGTCAAGGATTTAACATCCAACAAACAAAGTCGTGTCTCAACCATACAGGATAAATCCGCCAAATGTATCACAGATGAGCAAGAAATTCTCACAAGATGGACCGAATACTGCTCTGAACTATACAATGAAGACGCAAAAGGCGACATTTCAGTGCTCAACTGTCCAATGTCAACCAACACAGATAAACAATATATCCTCCGCGCAGAGGTGGAGTTTGCTGTACAAAAACTGAAAAAGGGGAAATCAGCGGGAGCAGACAACATTCCAGGTGAACTGATCCAAGCAGGAGGCGACCCTGTTATAGACATACTAACCAACATATGTAACAAAATATGGCAAACAGGAGAATGGCCAACTCCCTGATTACTAGTTATCACGCTCCCAAAGAAGGGTAATCTACAGTTGTGTCAAAACTACCGTACAATAAGCTTCATTAGCCATCCAAGCAAAGTCATGCACATGATTATATTAAACAGACTGAAACCACAGACAGAGCTAATCATCTCAGAAGAGCAAGCTGGCTTCAGAGCAGGAAGAAGCACAACGGAACAAATCTTTAACCTGCGAATACTGTAAAAAAATATCTGCAACATCAAAGCAGTCTGTATCACATTTTCATCGACATTAAAAAAGCGTTCGACAGAGTGTGGCATGCAGCACTGTGGGCAACCATGCACAAGTTCAACAGTAATGCAAACCTTATTGAAGTTATCAAAAAATTGTACCACAAAGCAACTAGCGCGGTACTCTTCAATAGTAAACTGGGAGATTAGTTTAAAACTACTGTTGGTGTCAGACAAGGATGTCTACTTCCCCCCATTCTCTTCAACCTCTTCCTTGAAAGGATTATGACGGATGTGCTAGAAGACCACACCGGAACTGTCAGTATCGGAGGGAGAACCACAACCAACTTCCGCTTCGCCGACGACGTAGACGGCATTGCTGGCAGCGAGGACGAACTGCAAGAACTCACTGCAAAACTAAATAAAACAGCAGAGGCGTATGGTAAGAAAATCAATGCCGAAAAAACTAAAATCATGACAAATAGAACCTTCAAAAACGACATTCGGATAAATGGGCAAAAACTAGAAGTTGTCTTCTCCTTTAAATACCTTGGGGCCATAATATCCGACGAAGGATCAAAGCCAGAAATTCTTGCCAGACTGGCCCAGACAACAGCAGCTCTGAGCAAACTTAAACACATTTGGCAAGGCAAAAAACTTTCGCTGAGATCCAAAACTCGACTGATGCGCTCTCTGGTGACATCGGTCTTCCTGTATGGGTGTGAGACTTGGACGCCTATACAGACCTCCAAAGAAGAATAAGTGCGCTGGATATGAGATGTTTCCGCAGAGATTAATAGCCATCTCATACACAGAACATACAAAACGAATTATGGTTTCCATGTACCCTCACGAAGACCTTCTTCACCATAGCCGAAGAAGAGGAAACTGCGATGGTACGGACACGTTGCGATGGGGAAGGTCTGCAAGACAATCATGCAAGGTACAACCAACGAAGGAAAGAGGAGAACCAAAGAAGAGATGAGAAGACAATATCAAAGATCGACCGGCCTGTCGTTCGTCAATCTCAAAAGGTAGCTCAGGACTCCGGGAAAATATGGGAACCAGTTTTCAAACAACAACGTTCCAGTCTGATTCAATCCACGGATTAAGGGATAAAGAAAGAAAAATCCTAAATATTAAATAATAATAATAATAATATATAATCATTCCAGTTATTTAAGCGTATTTATTACAACAGATAGCATTTTTAATCGAGACTAGGTCACTAGCGAAAGCGCGTTCGTAAATAAACCCGTGAACAAGGTACGACGTCCCCGATGGCTACAATTTTTTGTAGAATGGGAGCGCCGTCGCTATAAATAAAAAATCCTCTATGACGTCATTTCCCTTGAGTGCTGTATCGTGCCTTCTCGCGCTGTAAAATGACATATTGCAAGTAGTTTTTTTTACTTTTTCAGTGCATTTTTTAATCGCTTTGTTTTGATTTTTTTAACTATAAATAGGGAATTCAGGGCAAAACGCTATGAATACAAACCTCTGTGACGTCAAATAAAAAAAATAATAATTATGCACTTGATTTCACGTAAATCGGCTACGCATTTCATGTAAATCGGCTGCGCATTTGATAATCTTGCTCAGTTTTTATAGTTTGTTAAAATTGTTTACTGGGGTTATTGTTCCCCTTCGATGGATTACTTTTTGATGATGTTTTGTTTTGGCTATGGCAGCCACATCTTTGACGTATCAAATGTAGGTCATTTCTACACATTAGGAAGGTGGCACAAATCGAAGCTCCAAATTAAATTAATTAAATTGATTAGGAAGGGGTTGAATAACATTACACCTAGATTTCCTAAGCGACGCTCGGGCTTAATATCTATTAAGAAAAATAAAAGATGTAGGCTATTTGCTGTGTTGATGGGAAACAATATAATTATTAACTCTTCATAGAATCATTTTATTGATGATTTTGTTTTAAAATAAAAAATATTATGTAAATGTTTGAAAGGAACAGCTGGAAGCTTTTTTAAGCCATTACTACTAACTCACTCACTATGTGAAATAGGCTAGTTTAGCTATTAAAACAGCTTTGTTAAAAATGTATAATTATAGAAACCGATAAAAGCCATACTAGCCTAATCCCATTAGCTTAACCCGAAACGTGGGTTATCTAGAATGATATCAAACGCTTTTCACTTTCAAAAATATACAAAAACTATTCCTTTTAGATGCATACATTCTTAAATGGAATAATATAACAATGCAATTCATTCTGAAAGTATAAAATTCAAGTGCTAGAGAGCACTATTGCAACCATCCCACTATTCTCCCTCTACTCCTTTGTCACTGCTTTGATGATGAGCCAATTCTAAAATACTTACTACAACTATCATTATGAATTTATTAATAAACAACAACAATGCCGAATATCTTGTAACATAGTTCGCCTATTTTTCTATTCTAGTTCAATGAATCATTACTGTGTCCAAAATAATTGATGATTAGATCCTAATCCTTTTTAAAACGTTTGGTATTTTCATATTTCACCAGAATGTGGATGGTGTTGTTTTATTTTTTTACTTATACTCATATACTTTCCCGCCAAGCCACCAACGCCACCTTCAGTTTCAGCCGCAACAGATAGAGAAAACTATTGGTCCGGTCTATGGTCATTAAGAAAGTAAGTGCTATATTACCACTGCATTAATAATGCAGCTGTTTGTTAAGAAAGTAAATGTTGTATTACTTTAATGGCGTTAATGTGTTATACTAGTCTTTTGCTATAAAAGTGTTAGGCTATATTAGTATTTGGTCGTTTAAAGTGTAATACTTTTCTTTAGTAGTTAAATGTAAGAGTAGACATTATCTGGGGTCCCAAATATTTTCTTTTCCTAAGTATCCAATGAGTTAATTTGAAAAGTGCGCAAAAACTTCTTTTTACCTAAGGCCAGCCCCGTAGCCAATGGGGGGGGCAATGGGGGGACCGTGCCCCCGCTAGGTGTGGAGTGCCCCCCCCCCCCGCTTAAAAAATGGAGAAAAAGAGTAAAAAATAGAAAAAGTAATTAAAATGAGAAGGTGCCCCCTTGCTAGGTATTGGTGCCTCCCTGCTAGCCTTTGACCTGGCGATGGGCCTGCCTAAGGCTCCAAATATTCATTTTCAAAGGTCACTTTCAATGGAACTTTTTATAATATTGATGGAGCCCTGTGAGAATTGTAATTTTAGCCAAATGTCTGACATGACTGAAAATGTCTGACATGACTTCATGTCTCCCATGGTGCGTCCATGGCCATTACACTCCCGACTGTGGTGGGAATGAAAGAAAGGCACTGCAAAAACCTAAAAATTGTCACATTTAGGTGGGCGATTTTTATTTAAAACCGTCCCCTAAAATAAACAAGCAATTAAGCCTGTTCCATTCTGGACACAGGACGTGTTAGCGCATTTTCATGTTATGTATCAGTACGTTTGTTAGCTTTCAGTAAATATTTGTAAATTTTGGAAATGTTTATAAATTCAATTATGTAATGCATATATCTGTAAAAAAAAATATTTTGAAGACGTTTCTTTATATTTGAAAAAAAAATATTTTCTCTTAAATCTAACTACAAGTGGTTTGTGGTTACTGAAATAGGACTCATAATTGAAAACATTCGAAAATGTAGTCATTTAATCTTCCGAAAACTCCGTCAATTGTTGCATAGCTCTGATACTTTCAATTAAACTCTGAATACAAGCTTACTATTTCATTTGATGAGTTTCTTAATAAATCTTGGTGAAACTACGTGCTGCAGTATTTCGCACCAAATGAATGGGTTATTGTACGTACAAGGTGAAGAATGGGGCCATATATATAACTAGTTGCAAGTACCCGGCTTTGCCCGGGTTTAAAATAAGGTTTTCTGTTTACCATCTGTTTTCTCCCTACCCCCTCTCTCTCTTCCTCTCTCTCTCTCCCTCCCTCCCTCCCCCTCTCTCCCTTTCCCTCCCTCCCTTTCTCCCTTCCTCCCTCTCCCTCCCTCTCTCCCATCTCTCTCCGTCCCTCTCCCATCTCCCTCTCTCCCCTCTACCCCTCCTTCTCTCCCCCCGTCCATCCTCCTCCCTCCTCCTTCCCTCTCTCTCCCTCCCTGTCTGCTCTTTCTCTTTATCTCTTCCTCCCATTTCTCCCCTCCTCTCTCCTTCCTCCCCTCTCTCCCTCCTTTTCTACCTCCCTCTCATTTCCGCCTCTCTCTCTCCCTCCCCCTCTCTCCCTCCTCCTTCCTCCTCCCTCATTCCCTCTCTCTCTCTCTTTGAACTCTCTCAGTAATCAGGGGCTGAGACTCCTAGGTCTCCTTAGAGCCCGTGAGATCGACTTGCTGTGTCTCTCAACATCTGGACACTGTCATAGAGCCCGATGGCCAGCAGAAAGCTTCGGACTGGTCCACCCTGTGTCCGCCAGAACCAGGGCACTCGAAAAGCAAAATGATCTGTGCTTTACTCCACTCTCTCCCTGCAGTGTCTGGCACCAAGGGTGTCGACATTGGGCCTCAACCTCCCAAAGCAATTGCGCCAACCAGGGACAGTGCCCCAGTACGGAACTGGGCAATTAGTGCCTGCTCGACACGCCTAAGCTTCCACCACACGGGTCAGTTTTGGACAGCCGCTCTAGAAACTTTCGGACGTAGACTCCGTTTCACCCCATGAGCCCAGCCTGAGAACCCACTTCGGATTGTCCAAAGAGGCAGATCATGGAACGTGCCGCCTCAAATGAGCTCTTTCTTGCACTCACGGGCAGCACTTGGGAATTGTCGACTTGACTATTGGCCTTGGCAATGCCGTCTGCCCTTTCATTTCCGGGCACGTCCGCATGCCGGGAACCCATTGAAGGGTCACATGCACGTGGTGTTGGGACAAGACCGGTATTGCCGTCAGTGATGGCTTCCAGCAGAAGCGGCCATTCTCCTGTCCCTTTTACAGCTTGGAGAACAGAGAGCGCGTCAGTGAGAGATCGAGCAATGTCCAGAGGCAGGCAAAGTACCCTCACCACTTAACTCCCCTATGTGTCACACTGCCTTAGTAATGGCGGCTTGGTCATCTGCCTCGTAAGCACAGAGCGACACCCTACATAGGCCAGCATGGTCTTTCACAAAGCCAGTTTCAGGGAGAGAGTGATGTGGACCCCCAAACCAGGCGCATGTCCGGCCGTCTCTACTGATACAGAGTACTCAGTGTTTAGGGCCAGTATAGCGTCTCTGAATAGGTTCTCAATCATTCTCCATAGCCACATCCGTGATGGTTCTCATGATCCTTGTGATTCCTATTGGTTTCGACCAGGGTCGCACCTGGCATGGGGAAAGCCTCGGTGGAGTGGACCTAGAGACTGTCTCTAGCATCTAGGCGGTCAGTCGGCAGCCTGATCTCGAGGTAAGTCTCACTGCGTTGTTGCATGAAAGACTGCACGAGAGCTGCTTCCTTTTCCACCCAGCCATCGACTCATCTTCCCTTAGACTGAGGTTTCTTCCTTGCCGTTTAAACCGCTCACATACAGGCCTGCTTCTCTACGGATAACGGAGGTGTTATCGGGGCCATGATTTCCACCTCTGCTGTGGGTGCTGTTCGGAGTGCCTGTGATCAGCCGGAGAGCCCAGTTTGTAAAACAACATCTAGGCCTCAAAGAGGACTTAGACCCATAGACCTGCACACAACCTGATGTAATCTATCTTGAGACCTTATCAAACTATGTACAGTGACCTCAGGACATCTGCTCAGTCCTCCCAGGACGTGCCTGCCAACTTCTTGACATTCAGCCTACTGGTGGCAGTGGCAACCTCCTGGTAGCATGAGAGTAAGCTTTCTGTCAAGTAACCCTAGGCACTTGGGCTAGGTTCCAGAGCAAGAACCTCACCCCCACTCCTAGTCTAAATGGCTCCTTAAGGATACTGTGCCCATGGTAAACAGCGAGTAGACGGTCTTCACGTTAATCTCTAGCCCCCACATCCTAGTAACAGCTGATAGTCCTTCTGAGTGCTCTCTCAAGGATAACTGAGGCACTCTTTCCGGTCTTCCGACTAAATCGTCAGCATAGCAGGCTTGGCAACCAAAAACTCAGGCAGGTCATTATGAAAGCTAGCTCAATGTACAACTGAGGGCCGAGTCCTGTGGGAGACCCCACCAGGGTCTGCGCCTGACACGCTGTCTCCAACTGTGTCGTGATAGTACGATTACTGAGGAAACCGTAACCAAATGTATATCTCAGCGGTGACACCCAACCGCCAGAAGTCATTAATAGTCCTGACGCTAATCGAATGTAAGTCTATCGAGACTAGTGGAAATCACCGCCGACTCAGTTGAAAGCTGCCGCTGTTGCTGATCGATAGCGCACTGGAGGTCCATCGCACTACCTTGCTGAGCCTTTGCTTTGGGTAATGAGCCCTTTCCTAAGAACCACATCATTCTTCTTCGGTTGACCATGCGTTCTGCTACTTTCCAACACAGCGAAGTGAGGGAGATAGATTGCAGCTTTCGCTTGCCAGTCTTTTTCCTTTTAAGCACTACACATGACAGCCTCCTCCACCTTCTGAGGGAGTTCTCCACAACCACGCGATTGACAAACTGGAGAAGCTTTGCTTGTCCCGCTGCTCCCGAGTGTGTGATCATTCCGGTCACGACTGTTATCGCTCTGGGGCCTTTCTCATGCGAGCACTTCCTGACTGTAAGTGCCAGTTCATCGGCGAGAATGGGTCGAACGTGTCTCGATTTTCCGCACAAACTCACTTCTTTGACTCGTTTGTCTTTATCCAGTGCCTTGATGGTGGCCTTTCTTACCTTGGCGTTGACTCCCAGGCGCTTGCTACGACTTCACTTTCTTTGAAGTATCGCCAGCTGTTTTACCTGAGTCCGCAATGGTGCCAGTTCGATCAGTCCCAGCCTTGGGCTCTGAAGCTCGGTGACTTCCACGTTCTTGGCTTCCTCGTATCCAACTTCTTCGCATGTATCAGTCCATTTCGCTTTTTGCCTTCGCGACGCCCTTTTACACTGTCATGTCTATTTGCATCACGGCGCCTCAGTTGCTGCAATCGACAAGCTTTGCTGAGTCGCTGGTTCGCTGAACTAACCCTGTGCGGCGGCAGTAGTCCAAATAAGACCGAACTGCTGCTTCGGGGCGCTTTTTGATCATCCACGCGGCACCTGTGATCGTCGCAGGATCTCCTCGAAACAAACGCTGACTGTTCCACACTGTGACCACTTCCAAGGCAAAGGCCAGCTGTAGCTCAGGCGTCCCAATTTGCTTTGACAAACCCGGCAACTGTGTTTAGTTCTGGTTTCCGGTGGAGTGGAATATCCACCAGACGAGAACGAGTTGATGATCAACACTGACGCACCCAGCACGCGGAAGAGGCAGGCCAGTCAGTTCAGACGGAGCAGCAGCTTGGCCCTGCTCTCAGCTCCCACTGCACCAAAAAGGCATGTAAGGCCAGACCTATGGTCCACAACTCTAACTAAATTAAGAATATTACAACTCCTGGAATCCTCCGGGGTCAGCCGCATCAGTGCAGCCCAGGCACTCGCGCCAGACATGATGAAATCATCACATACGAAGGTGCCATAGAGTATCCTCAGCTGTTATTAGACTGAGTTCATCTGGGGGATTTCGTACACGTTGACAATGGTACTTCTCCATCCTATACATCCACCGTGCGTATCCGGTTTCCAGGGACTGTGAGCGCCACCATTGAGCATTTAGCGGCCTTCTGACCAGGGCCACCAACTCTGCAGTTCTCCAATCGCCAATGAAGGCACTGAAGAGTCAGTAATGATGTGGACCGTCCTGGTCCAAGGATGACCTCCTGTAACACTAAACATCCACACATTCTCGCTCAAAGTTTTATGACTTCAGGGTTTGGGATGGCATCCTGGAGACCAGCTGACAATCCTGGAATTGATTTTACCAGAGTTAAGCTCCAGTTCTCAGTGCTGTCAGTTGTATGCCACGCACCAGGTAGGGAGCTTTTCTACAAGCACCCTGGCACAGTGACCTGCCTCCTCAACTTTGGCCTCCCATTGACAGAGTGAACAGTTTGCTGCTTGAGGGCTGGAGCCTGACAGTTCCTAGCCCTTGGCCTCGCTGGGCACCAGGCGGGGGAGCTGGCTACACCTGCAGAACAGTGACCTGTGGTCCATGACTTTATTTCCATGACAGGAGAATCAGTATGGTCGCTGAGGGCTGGGCTTGACAGCCCTAGCCCTTTGTCATGTAGGGTGGGCCCATGAGTAGCCTCTCCCCTCATCACCCTCACAGAGTCGATTTCTAAAGGTTGAAGTGCACCCTGGTGCACAGCAGACTAAGGCCCTTGGTAGGTTCCCAGGGTAGAGGGCTGACAATCCTCTGCCCAGATCTCATTCCTCTCGCTGGTACCAGCATGAGGCCATCTGTCCAGCCTGTTATTCGGTACCCTGTTGGTCGTTTCTGGCTGGCTTTCCGCTGGAAGAGCAGCCCGTGCTACCTGAGGCCACTAATCACGTGCAGCCACCCATTCCGTCTCCTCAATCAGTGTGGTCAGCCGCTCTGGCTTTCAGCTGGGATAGAGTAGCCACATCAGCCAGTCGGGCTCATTCCGCCACAGCCTCTGCAGGTGAAATCCTCTGCAGCCGTTCAGCGGGTCACCAAAGCTCAGCTTGGCTGATAGCACCAACTGTTCCAGGGGCCTGCCTGACCTAGCTGGCTTTCACCTGTGATGTGACGCGACCATCTGTTCGCTTATCCGGTAAACCAGACGGTGGACACCAGTGCGCCTGATCCGTCTTAGGTGGTTCTGAGCTGGTTTCAGCAGCCATTTTCAGTGGAAGTGACCTTTTCAGCCAGTGCCAAGTACCAAGAAAAGTAGTCGAACTTTTCGAGCGGCCACGCCTCTCAACCATCCATGCATCGAGGCTTGGTGCCATTTAACTCCGTTATTCCTTTTTCTTATTCCATTGAGCTGGTACTTGTGGAGGGTGGTTGGGTATTCAAAAGGGCAGAGCAGCCTGAAGGCTTCCTTGTCTTGACCTCGGTTAAACCAAAGGGGCGCTACTACGACACAGCGATGTCTGATCTCGGAATAGGGAGCGTCATGCAATTTTTCCGAAACTGATCTGCCAGTCATAGAGGGCGGTCTCCGTGCAATACCAAAGCGTTCTGGCTGTTGGTATCGAGCACGGGAGCCCATCGCGTCACCCGGCAGCGGGGAGCGTTTTGCAGTTCCTTGCGGGCTTCACCATCATCGCATCTTTCCAGTTCAAGTTTGCAGTTTGAACAAGGTGCGTACTTGGTATGAGGATCATGAGGCCCCATATGCAGTTTATATAAACTCAGAGGATCCATTTGGAAAATGGGATCTGCGAGCTTACCATTCCCTGTTCCAGGTACTCAGCAACGGGATCCATCAAGGGTCACATTGCTATCAGCTGAATGCGAGTTGCTGATGCCTCCACCATGGCTCTCCAGCTGCCAGTGGCCATTCTCTTGCCCATCTGCTTAATGACTGAATCCGTCAGATGACGACTTCGACGGCGAACGTCTCATCTCCGATTCTCTTTGTCACGTATGCCACCGCCTCTTTATGGGTTTCCTATCTTCGCCTTGCCGCATGTTAGAGAATCATTGTACCTGCAACGTCCTCTCTGCGAACCTGTCTCTGTGGATTATGAAAATCGCATCCGACTTATCTTTATGTCCTTGCTATCGATCACGGAGCCATCAGTGAAGGATCGCCCTCGAGACCTGATTGTTCTCCAGTCACTCCTTTGCAGCGTCTCTAGCCGACCGCTTTTTGCCACCTTTGTGGCTCACTGACTATGCACCTCAGTATGGGACCCAGTGCCGGGTGGAGACTGGAGTGGGTCTTCAACTTTATCGGTCAGTCGGAAGCTTTGAGTCCTCCGTTTGCAGTGCACAGTGAATGAAATGACTTCATCGTGAGCCTCTTTCCTTCCCTTCCAGTTACTGCCAGTCCTGTGGACAGTGGTCTCCTCCAACCACTTTTGAACCTCTCAGAAATGGTCAGGACTCTGTCCCTGCGTGTATTGAAGGTGCTAGCAGATTACCATGATTTCTCACCCGCGGCGGTAGGCGTTGTCAACCAGTGTGCCGAGTTATAGGCAGAAGAGCTTGGTTCTGCACCTTGTCCAGGACCTCAGTGAGGATCGAGACCATGGAGCTTGTGCTACCTATGCTGTAATCGATCTGGGATCGGACTGCACCATGTACAGTGACCTGCAAGACATTTGGCTCCCTCGCTCCCAGGACGTGCTCGCCATCTTCTTCACCATGTTCAGACTCTCAAGAGGCCTTGCTAGATACCTCAGAGATGTGCGCACAGCAAGGGTCTGGTTTCTGTCAGTGGACCACCAAATGCTTTAACTATCTTCCCTTTCTATTGTCTCTCCGTCAACTTTCAGCTGAATGGCTTTCCAAGATTTTGGTACCTAGTGTGAAGAGAGTATGGACTGTTTTTGAACAATTTATTTCTAGGCCCCACAGCCTAGAGGCAATAGCTAATGCAGCCAGTCTTTCTGGAGTGCTTCTGAAGTACAGAGGCACTCTTCCAGTCTTCCATCGTGAGGTCGTCCGCATACATTGTAGGCTTACATCCTAGACAGTTTGGGCAGTCGTTATGAAGGCCAGAACATGTACAACTCAGGGCAGAGCCCCTGAGGTGATCCTTTTTGCTCTAACGTTCTTTTTCCTCGACACGCCAGCTCCCACAATGCGCGTCATGATAGTACGATTACTGAGGAAACTTCGCAAACCATATGTACATTTCAGGCCGACACCCTAAACGCTGTAGCTTCAACAACAATCCTGCCACAGACCCGGTCAATAGGCCTGTTTAAAGTCTAGGAAAACCATCGCTGTGGACTCACCTCTGGAAGCCGTCAGCCACTTTTTGGCATAATACCGTGACTTGGTCATAGCACTCTGCCTCTTCTGAACCACCTGACGAGGCGTAATCAATCTTTCTCCTCAAAGAACCATCAACCTTCATAACTATTCTCTCATTACTTTCCCAGCACAGGGCGAGGGAAATGGGGCCTGTAGCTTTCCAATAGAGCTTGCTATGCTTACCTTTCTTTTAGTATTTGAGATTTATGACAGCCTCCGCCACCTGTTGGGAGGTCCTGGTTATCCAGTGTCCGGTTGACGAACTCGAGAATTTGTCTGTGCTCTGGGTGCTAAGTGACTGATCATCTCGGTTACTGATTCATCACTCCAGAGCTTTACCTAGTTTGAACTGTCTGATGAGCATGATTCAGTTCGCTGGACGAGAATGGGAACTCGGGAACGTTTCTCGACTTTCACCTTTTTGCCGACTCTTTCTCCGGGTGCGACGGACATTCCAGGCCTTGACCACGTACTCTTCTTGTTTGACTTCCCCTACTCCTGCAAAGTGCTTGTTCAGCACTTCGGCCTTTTGTCATGCTGACAATTGGCCTTAGTCATGCGGTGGGAAGTGGAGACCACCTAATCCGCTCCCGAGTTTGAGAGATCACTCAATAATTTCCGTGCGTTTCGGCCCTCCTTTAAATCGCACCACGCCAGCGCATGTATCTGACCATTTCTGCCGCTTGGCTCAGCGAACGCCCTTACTCTGACCGTTTCCGACAATCGATTGTACTCCCGGCGGCCGCCGTTTTCCTTCTTTCCATGACCCTTCTGCGAGCCACCTGTCTCTAGTCTCACTGAACCGGCCCAGGGCAGGTAGTCAGAATGGTCTGAACTTTTGCTGGCATTGGTCCTCTTGGATCGTCCTCGCGCAACCCCAGAATCGCATTCTCCAGCTTTCCGCAACAAGCGTCGATGGCATCGCGTTCACATCCACCCTCTCCAGGGCAGCATCCGTAACTGCCTTGAAGGCGTCCCAATCTGATTTTGCATATACCCAGTGCTTTTGAGGTACCAGGGCGTTTCAACCGGAGCGAACACGGTCGAGACGAGAACGGCTTATGGTCACTTCAAAACAGTCGAGCACTCGGATAGAGGTTGCCCGGCAATGTCTGCCACGACCAACATTGGTCGGCCTGGTCTCACCTGCCATTGCTGATGTGAAGCAGCGTTGGTGGAGACTCATGATCTACAACGTATCGGATTAGCAGCCGTTACAAATCTCTCTACTGTGCTTGCCAGCCGCATCGGTGCGATTCATAACCCCGAGCGGTGACATGGCGTTAAAAGTCGCCAGCTACTAATAGTGCCCGTCAAAGACTCTGTAATCCTCATGCTGCAGCTCTGACTTGGAGGGTTGTACATTCACACATGTATACTTTCCCCCATCCTGGTGGATTTCCAAAGTCAGGACGTCCGTCTTCCAGAAGCCTGTAGGCGAAACCCTGGCATCACTTGATGGTGAGTTTCGAACAAGGCGTACAAGCGCCGGCACTTGGTGCATCTACAGGAGGTGGCGAGTGCCCAGATTATGGGTGCAGTTCTTTTCCATGAGATATTCTTGCAACATGGCAACGTCCACATCATTCTCATGCAGCATTTTGGAAACTTCGAGACTCTTGGGATAATGTCCCGTTTATTCAGATCAATGCAACCTGATTGAGTCATGCTGCGCGTTTTCCCGATCTAAGCTTCTCGAACTTTGCCTTCTGACTAGGGTTCAGGTTGCCCACTGGCTTGACAACTGCTTTTGCTTCGGCCAGCTCCGGGGCGTGTTGATAGGTCCTTATCTGCAACCAGAGCAATCAGATGCCCAATGGTTGAGTTCGCCCCAGCTCAACCGCCGTTGTTCTCACCAAGCTTTCGCCGATAGAGCAGTCAGCTGGCCTGAGGGGCTTTGATTGACTTGGACCAACAGGAGCAATCGGCCTTTGTCGTTCTCACCCTAGCGAAGAAGTCCGTTATTCTCGCGTTTCCGTTATCTGGAGGGAACGTCGCTTTTTCAGAACCCCTGCTTCCCCCCTGTTGCATGGGGAACGAAGGACTGCAGATGCCCATTTTCGAAGCCGGCGCTGCCTCCCGAACACCGGTCAACGGAGCCTGTTTGGGTCTGCTCATACCGGGGTATTTCTGATTAGCTGTGACTTTCATATTTGTTTTGGTGCCCCCAACGAAGGGCGTTCTAGTGGGTCTGCCTTGGCTTTCGTTTAGCTGGCCCCTGCTGCCAGCTGGACATTTGGTTATCGCGGTTTGAGGGCCTGATCCCGGGCCCTCGTGCTAGATCTCTGGAGGGCTCTCCTCCTTGTTTACCACAATTCTTCGTCTGCTCGAGTCTTTTGTGAGGCTTTGAGCTCGCCCCACCCTACAGGTGTTTTCGGTTTCGGTTCGGGGGTTCTGGGCCTGAGTCGTGACCGAACTAGTGTCCGAGCCGCCCTATGATGGGATGATCCATCATCACATAGTCGCACCTCTTAACAGCATAATTTTCGGTCTGGGAAGAGTAACTTCACGCTGATCCTGGGCCTGCTCCACTGCCCAGGACCAGGGCGACAAGCTATGTAGCATGCGTTTATCGCACATTGAATTACATGCCAGTGGGGTACAAGTTGGTGTATCTCACAGTAGAGCAGTGGCTCGAGTGCCTTGTCCAACGAATGACGGGCCGAGCGGGCCGCACCATCGGACTTCAGTTTCATTTCAAATGTTTGAGAGTGAGTTGGTATAAGCTTTTTCTTCCGAAGCCCCAGCCTGCCTTCGAGGGCGTGATGCTGCTAGTGCAGTCAGCGTTCGTTGTAACAGTATCGTCTACACGGACTCACTTCCCGTGCTCGTCTTGCAACGGGGTGCTGCACTGATTTCCCTCTTTCGGACTCATTTCTTCAGCCGTGCCGAACACCTAAGAACCGGGTTGTCGTTTCCACCCGGACCGCGAGGAGGTGCTGAGTTTAAGAGCCAGGGGCAACGCAGACGTATTTCAAGTCCGACGCTCAGCGCCATCCATTTCAGGGCTGGTTGATTCGGCAGGTGAGTTGTTACACACTCCTTAGCGGATTCCGACTTCCATGGCCACCGTCCTGCTGTCTAAATCAACCAACACCTTTTATGGTGTCTGATGAGCGTCTGCGTTTGGCACCTTAACCGTCTCTCTCCCTCCCTGCCCCTCACTCTTTATCTCTCTCCCTCCCTCTCTCTCACCCTCTCTCCCTCCCTACCCCCTCTCTCCCTCCCTTCCTTTCTCTCTCTCCCTCTCCACCTGCTCCCTCTCCCCCTGCTCCCTCTCCATCTCCCTCTCTCTCCCCCTCCTTTCTCCTGCCCTCCATCCCCCTCCCTCCTCTCCCCCTCCCTCCCTCCCTCCCCTACCCTCCTTTTCCTCTTTCTCCCCTCGCCTCTCTCTCTCTCTCTTTATCTCTCCCTCCCCCCCTCTCTCTCTCTCTCTCTCTCTCTATATCATATATATATATATATATATATATATATATATATATACTGTATTATGGCTTCACACTTTTCTAAAATCCCTTTCATTCCTTTATCTTCCTCAAACTAACACAAATCAGAGAGCATGAAAAAACATCAATAATTCTTTGCATCACAAAGCTACAATACAGCACCAACTGCAGGTTCTATTCGATCATCGGGAAATGACGTCACAGAGGAATTTTATTTATGGCGCCGTCAGAGATTACTTTAATATAGTAAAATACTAAAATAAAAAAAATTAATTACAATTAAACTACCATCGAGATGAAACGAAACTGTCCTATAACCTTCCCCATGTAATTATGTATGTGTATCAATTTCACACGTTATTGTTTGTCTGGATCTTGAGTTATAAGGGAACAGACAGACAGACAGAGATAGAGACAACGGAATGGTCTTATAAGTGAGAGATAAATAGCCAGCCCTTAGGAGCCCTGAAGCCCGGCCCTCAGAGGTCCTATCGCGAAATGAACTTTTGATGTACACATGGCAGACCAAGACCTACAAAATGATATATACATCATGGGCCTAGGACTTATGGTTGCTGAGATATAGGGTGCTCCTTTATTAATATAGCTTATATAGTAAAAAACGGTAATTTATAAGCCCCCTTTTACGGCCCTCAGAGGTCAGATCGTGAAATGAACTTTTGCTGCACACATGGCAGGTCAAGGCCTACAAAATGATATATGCATCACCTAAATGGGACAATTTTTAGGTTTTTGTAGTACCCTTCTTTCATACCAACCACAGCCGAGAGTGTAATGGCCATGTAGGCACCACGGAAGACATAGCGGGGACTTAAGCCATGACCTGAAAATTTTCCTTGGTCCTTACCGGAGATCGAACCAGGTACCTTCACAATGTAAGGTGAGTGGTTCAGAAGGCTCACTGTTGTCGAAGATTATTAGGAACCAAGTTTTGTATGCGATGACTATGTAAGCATTCGTGTTCAAATTTACATTAGCATTGGGCTTACATATTTTATATTGTCTAATGCTGCCAAAAGGTAATTTGTCTAAGGCATACACATGTCCCTTTACCGACACCCAAAGAGTCCCTTTTCCTATGACTAACAAATGTACTCTTCCTAGTACGATTACTTTCTCAACAACATGCACAATAAAATCTTTTTTTTTGCTAGAGGATCTATATAATTAACTGAAAAATGACATGCATGAGGTTATCAATATAGTTGTCATTTATCTACAAAAGTAGGTGCATGGGTTTTATCATGGGTTTAGAAGTATTGCTACAATTTATCAATAGCTTTACCTAAAGCATTTTAGTGAGACTTCGTCATAGCTTTTGTAACAGTAGAAAAACCGATTCGATTGCAAACCGTAAAATGATGAGACTCGAGAAAACCGCTGGAGAAGCCATACACTTATAGCTGTCATAATGCCAGGAAAAAAAGGCTGAAAAAATTTGTTGGTAAGAAACGTAAAAGTAGATAGAAATCGTCAAAAAGTAAATTTGTTAAATTTGAGTCGTAGACCTACTCTCTGTATAGCTGGTGTTCGTTGTGCGAAACACAATTTCCGATATTGATTATGGAAAATCGTGTAATACGATGAAGTTTTGCCTTGAAAAATCTATAAGAATATTAACGGTCACAGTCTGTTTTAGATCCCAGAAATCAAGAATACTGTTTCCTATTTAAAATTTTAATCATGGCTTCTTCCCGGCGTCTCGATTTGAAAAATGTTTTAAAAAAAATCTACGTTTTTTTTTTGTGGTTTTATTAGAAGAAGTAAAAGCCTTAAATATTAAAAGGTATGATAACAAATTAGCATTCAAATTATTGTTGTTTTTATTACAACAGGTATTACCAACAACTTTTCTAATTATCCACCGTCTCCGAAAACGTAAAAACTTTCGTACACTTCCACCAACTCAACAAACGTTATAATTTACAAAAACTGACTGATATGGTGTGTCTGACAAACTTACAAAGCAATTATCTGACGACAGATATGCACAACATATGTCCTACCATCTGACATATACAACAGTTTTCCTAACAACGGACATACGCATCATAAGTCTTACCAATAACTTTTTTACACTTTCTCTTCTTAACAAATGTAAAATCCTTCATACAGCATCTCATGAATGTAACAAATTTCATACACTTCCAACATCTTAAGAAACGTAACAATTGACAAACACTGACTGTTATGTTGTATCTGGAAGACGTACAAAACTTTTATCCCTCCGACAGACATTCATTTTAACTGTCAACGGACATGCAAAACATCAGTCTTACCAACTGACTTACTCAACATATACTTCCAAAAAACATACACAACGTTTGTCCTACCAATAACATTTATATACTTCCACTATCTTAACAAATGTAACAACATCCTTACACTTACAACATCTTAACAAACGTAAAAACTGACACACACTGACTGTTACGGTTTATCTGACAGATTTACACAACATTGTCCCACCGACAGACATACACAACATCTGTCCTATCATCTGACATACTAACACAACATCAGTCTAGCCAACAGATTTACTTAACATGTTCTACCAACAGATATACAAACCATTTTTCCTAACGAAGGTTGTACACAACATCAGTCCTACCAACACTTACTCAACATGCCCTACGAAAAACTTACTTAAACTTCCTCCATCTCAACAAACGAAACAACTGACATACACTGACTGTTATGGTGTGTCTGACAGGCGTACACAGCATTTATCCAACCAACAGACATATACAGCACTTATCCAACTTAAATATTAAAAAGTAATTAGAACATATTATCATTCAAATTATTGTTGTTTTTATTACAACAGGTAGCATTTTAAAAATCGTCAAACGAATACAATATCAAAAATTGTCCACCGCGTTCGTCGTAGCTCACGTAACAATTTCTTTAATAAAGTTCTCTTTAATTAAAATTCGTTATCATATAAAAAAAATTCTACAAAATGTCTACACAAATAAAGTTCTAGGCTATCATGTTATTTAATTTTTGAAGTTAATCGTGATTTTTAAATAATAAATTTGACTATATATCTAGACTTACACTAAGTACAAGTGCAAAAAAATCCAGCGATTTTCAGTATAAAAAATAAACATTTTATAAAGGTGATATTGTGGCTGTATGGCTAAGCTACTTGAATGTCTTACTGGGATCTCAAGTTAGATTTCCTCTTACGGTTATAAATTTCATTTTAATACTTTTTTTTATGATTTATCCTTTAGGCTGTTGTTAGGAAAAGACTAATTAGATTTTTCAAATTCGTTCATTAAAAAAATAGATCTCAAATCGGAACTAGAGTGTATGCAAATGTTTTGCTGGATACAGCTAGTGGAATATAATGCTAATAATACGAGTCAACAGCACGCTTGATGTGACTTTTAAGTTGTGTCACTGCTGGACAGACCGCATTTCTTAATAACACGTTTTTCAGTGACATATTTTTCTTAATATGTTTCGATGAATCCAATTGACAGGCAAATGCTATCCCACTGGTGTTTGTACGTAACTACCATTGCTGTCTATGGTTTATAGTGGAAATTTTTATGTTAATTGAAGATTTCTTGTTTACCAACTCCGACAACTCTGATGTTTGGGATGATATTGAAGGACATTTGTTTTGTTAGCGCATTGGGACGATGTTGATTTGAGGACAGCTGTTTAGTTAGATCATAGGGATGATATTGGAGGATAGTTGTTTAGTTGGCTCTGTGAGACGATATTGATTGGAGGACAGTTGTTTAGTTAGTTCACTGTGATGATAATGGACGACATTTGTTTAGTTAGCTTATTGGGAGGATATTGGGGGACATTTGTTTTGTTAGCTCAGGGGTGGGCAAACTACGACCCGCGGGCCGCATGCGGCCCTTCAGCGTATATTATGCAGCCCGTATGCATGTACATATTGTAAGTGTGAATACGAAATAAATGACAAATTATCACTAATTAATATTTTAATACGTTGTAAATTGTACATATATATATATATATATATATATATATATATATATATATATATATATGCGGCCCGCAGATAACAATCAAGTATTCAATGTGGCCCTTCGTAGAAAAAGTTTGCCCACCCCTGAGTTAGCTCATTGGGATGATATTGGAGGACAGTAGTTTAGTTAGCTCATTGGTATAATATTGGATGAGTGTTCTTTCTTTAGCTTATTGGGATGATATTGGAGGACAGTTGTTTAGTTAGCTCATTGGGATGATATTGTAGGACAGTAGTTTCGTTAGCTCATTGGGATGATATTGGAGGACAGTTGCTTTCGTTGTAGTCATTTGAATCGTGTGACTCTTAATCTATACATATCTGATAGAAAGAAAATAGGGCGGATACAGTTTTTTAATTCGAAAATTCTGATGAGACCTGGATCTTCTCTATGTGTTGTAACTGTTGTCGCACGTGTTATTGGCCTTGTATATGGCAACTTTGTAATAATGTAGAGACCAATGGTTCAAGCAATTTTTAGAAAATCATATAGTGACCTCTTAACAGTGGCTTAAATGAAGGGAAGGAGAGTAGGCCGTGCCGGGAGCACTTTATCTGCAGTCGGAGAGAGGTTAATTGGAATAAAAAAAATTAAGTTAGAGAAAAAAAACGATTTTCCAAAAACAATTTCAGCCGGCTATCGCTCTAACATCTGCTATGTGTAACTACCTCTTGATTTTGCGCGAGCTTTTTTTTTTTGTTTTTTGTCATTATACAATTCAACATGAAGAATTAGATAATGCAGCATACTAATAATAAAGAGTTTTTGAGAAAATGTTTCAATGCATAACAACTAAAGTTTTATTTTTAAAAATACTTCGGGATGTTTCCTTTAACATGCCTAATAAATAGATCCTATTGATGGGCATTTTATATAGTACAAGTAGAAAAGCCTGCTGAAGCTGGCTGAACGAAATCCGACAGAAGGGATAACAATGAAATATAGGAAATACTGCAATAGAAAAGAACATGTGGTCTTTATTGCCATGAACAGAATACGATAGGAACAGAAATAACAAAGACGTATAATAAGAAATCCTTGTTGAATCTAGAATGACGGATGCGAAAATTTTCAGTTTCGGAATTCCACGAAGACTTAACTAATACAGTGATTAGTCGTCTCCTTATACTGTTTTTGATGCGAAAAGTTTTGGAGTTCCCCGAGCGAGGGTAGTTTTCATATCGTGCGAAGTATGCGTTGTTAATGGCAATAAAAGCCAAATGTTATTTTCTATTACAGTATTACAACACACACCGCACAAAATTAAAACTACCTGAGGGAATACACGCATAGGATAGACGATTATGTATTTAAAGATAGTAATAATGTCCTGGTCCTCATATAAACCTAATCTCTTCAAAACAGAAATCGTTTTAAATAGATATTTTTTTCGATGGCGATTTCCTATATTTTTTAGCTCCCACCAAAGAAAAGATAGGAATAGTATGCAGCAATAATGCGTTATATTGCCACTGTCGTTAATTAAGGTAAACATGGAAGCTTCGTTATTAGTAGAATATGAACATAAACTAGTAGGTTAAATTACATTAATTTCTAATGTTTTGTATGGAATTCGTGTATTCAATTACAAGTGTTCAAAGTGTTCAATTACAAAAAAAACTAAACAAAATAAACAATATATTAATTAAATTATGTTAATTAAACATATATCATCATTGAGAGTTATTCTTTTGAAGTTGTTTTTTTTTTATTTATCTATAATTATTGATACAAATATATTAAATATTATATCTGTTTTATAGAAAATTGAGCTACTTGTTAATTGCTACTGTATTTGGTATATCTACTGGAGTAATTAACTGTTGGGCTACAGTGCTTGCAGTAAATCTACGTTCATATCATATAAACGAGGTTTGTATTCATTTAGAAATATACAAGCTTTGCTTGCAAGCTGATCTCTTACTGAAAAGGGTTCTTTCCCATGAATTTATCTAGTCCCTTGATATTATGGAATACTTTCTAAATTCAATATTGAATTTTTTTTTCAAGTCAATTTCGAAATTAGTTTTAATTCATGTGTTAAATTTAGATTAATTCACCACAAAATGAATTAGTAATCAGCCACATGTGGAAAATCATTCTATAGAGAATGACAACTGTACAGATTATTGAAGGAGTTCAGCCGTGGTCATAATCTATAAAGCTAGATTGAAAAATAAAATGCTTCATTTTTTTTTCCTTTTTGATCATTGTTCTCCACTCAACTATGATTAACTTGAAGAGATTTAGCGTAAACCACTGTTTTGAGGACTATAATATTGTGTAAATGCACAATTGACACTGATATATATATATATATATATATATATATATATATATATATATATATATATATATCTTTACCTTATGTTGTTTGGTTTGGTTTGGTTTGGTTTGGTTGGTTGGTTTATTTGGTTGGTTTAGTTTGTTTGGTTGGTTAGGTTGGTTTAATTAGTTTGTTTTGTTGGTTCGGTTGGTTTGTTTGGTAGGTTCGATTGGCTTACATAAATTAGCAAACATATCTTTACCTAAGTGAATATAACATAACTAGAAATTAATTCCGGCGAAGCCCGGGAAATCTAGGTGTAATCTGAAACCCCTTTCTAATCAATTTAACTACTGAATTTTTATATACGATTAAATAAGTTAATTAGGTGCTGATTTATGCCACCTTCCCTTTATGCAGAAATGACCTACATTTCATACGTCACAAATTACGTTTAACCAGACAACGCTAACCAATCTAACCAAACCAAACAACCCAAACAAACCAACCGAACCAACCAATCCATCCAACCATACCAACCAACCCAAACCCGTCCCAAATTACGGTTTACCCGTTAACGCTAATCAAACAAACCAATTAAACCAACCAAACAAACCATACCCACCAAATCAACCAAAGCAAACCAAACCAAACTAAACACCATTAGGTAAAGATATGGGTGCTAATGTATGCCACCAGTTACGTTTTACCCTTAATGTTAAAATCAAAGCGAAGCATAAAAAAAAAGCTTTTATAAAAATGCACTGAAAAGTAAACAAGCAATTAAGCCTGTTCCATTCTGGACACAGGACGTGTTAGCGCATTTTCATGTTATGTATCAGTACGTTTGTGGTTACTGAAATAGGACTCATAATTGAAAACATTCGAAATTATAGTCATTTAATCGTCCGAAAACTCCGTCAATTGTTGCATAGCTCTGATACTTTCAATTAAACTCAGAACACAAGCTTACTATTTCATTTGATGAGTTTCTTAAAAAATCTTGGTGAAACTACGTGCTGCAGTATTTCGCACCAAATGAACGGGTTATTGAACGTACAAGGTGTATATATAATATATAAGCCCCTTAGGAGCCCTGAAGCCCGGCCCTCAGAGATCCTATCGCGAAATGAACTTTTGATGTACATATGGCAGGCCAAGACCTACAAAATGATATATACATCATAAGTCTAGGACTTATAGTTGCTGAGATATAGCGCTCCTTTATTAATATAGCTTATATAGTAAAAAACGGTACTAAGGCCCCTTTTACGGCCCTGAGAGGTCAGATCGCGAAATGGAAAAAAAGTCATTTCTTGGCAGGCCAAGACCTACAAAATGATATATACATCATGGGTCTAGGACTTATGGTTGTTGAGATCTAGGGTGATGACGGACAGACGGACAGACAGACAAAAAATAGAGCATTTTTTTTCGAAAATGCTCTAAAAATAACTACTTTATTACGCCATTTTGCAGCACAAAGGCAAGTTGGTGTGGCACGATACAGCACCCGCGCGCAAGTTCAATTCGGCTTTATTAGTAGGAAAATAAAAAAAAATTACCATCGGGAAATGACGTCATAGGTTTTTAATAGCGCCGGACGGACTACAGGATAGCTACTTTATTAGTAGGACTAGTAGTTGCCCGCTTCATTCGCAGCTAAAGGTTTTATCTCAATAAAATGTTTATATGAGAATAATCATATCAGAAACAGAGGCGTCTGCTAATTCTATTACGATCACAATCCATCACGAAATTTTATAAAAGCTTAGCGTCGATATGATCCATGATAATTGAATTACCCAGGGCAAAGGACGGGGACCTCCCTTTGTGTGTTGCCATCTAAAGGATTTTTGGTCTATTGCAAGTTTTAAAAAAGTAGGAAGCTTTGTTTTAAAGATTGCTTGAAGTTTAAAAACTACACGCAAACAGGCAGCAAGACTTCTGGTCTTACTGCCAGGCCGAGTAACAATCGGTTCATTTACTATATGCTTAGCAATGTAATATATACAAATAGCTGATTACTTGTCGCGCTTTTTTTTTAAAAATAGTATTAATTTAAATTAATAACAAAATTGTACCATCGGGTGCGTAAATAATTATTTAATGTGATTGTGAAATAATATTTTCACAAACGTAGACAATTTTTATGAAAAAAAACACAAAAATAACAAAAACGTAGTAAATAGCCGGTTTGAGCAACATCTCTTAGTGATCTATCAATTGCATCTAAATAATGGCTCGATGCCATCGTGCACTCATCCAGCAAAAACATTTCAGCATTTCGTAATTGATCCACTGCAAATGTATTGTGCGCATTTTGTCTTACTGTCTTCTTTAATAGGAACCTCAACACGGAATTCCAAATGCAGAATTATTTTTTTTTATTTATAGCGACGGCGTTTCCATTCTGCCACATGCGCAGCCGACTGCCGTGAAATGACGTCATAGAGGATATCCCAAGTGCAGAACTTTCTTTTTATTTATAGATAAATTGTGTCATTTGGCAATGACGTCATAGATTATTTATAGCGACGGCCTTCCCACTCTGCAAGACGTACGGACGACAAGATTAGCACTATATTAGTAGGATAAATCGTATGTAAAAATGCAGAAGTTAAATTGATAAGGAAGGGGTGTCACAATACAACTAGATTTCCCGGGCAACGCTGGGCTCAATAGCTAGTGTATATATTAAAAACGTAATTTTCTTTTTTAAAATTATATTTTAGTAAAAATTGTATTTGCCTTTTTTTGAGCAATGTTATCCACTAACTATTATAAAAATACAGTAATAAATCGTAAATTTCTGCTGTAATGACTATAATATTATGTAATTTCACAACAGAAACTGTATACAAAATAGAACATATTTTGTAACTTAATTAAAATATCAACTTTAATCATACATATTTACTAAACTACAGAGATAATACAAACATCACCAGTATGTACTCAACCAACAGCTATTGAGTCAACACAGTGTCGTGTCAGTCAATGTGGAGTAACTCAATTGCTGTCCAGTCTTCTCAAGGTCTCGCGGCTAATAATTTGTCTAGTCGTTCTTTCTTTTTAGGTTCAGTTTACTTAGTTGCCATTACTGTTGAATAATTTGTACTGCAATGGTAGGCTATATGCGTTTACAATTTTATGGGCACTAGGCATAGACTCATTAGGGAGTCAATATGAAAAGGAGCATTAGGCCGACCAACAGCTTATCATTGGCTCTTATATATAATTAAATAACTAGGATATTTGCCCATGTGAAATCAATTTAGCCCGGGGAACATAACGAGTGTTCAGGTTAGACTTTAAATATTATATTGTTAAATGCAGAATAAATACTTACCCCCCCCCCCCATTAGACGCAATCGCTACATTTGTGTGTTACACGGTAGAGATTAAATGGTTTGTATTTTTTGTACAAGTGCTTTATTGGAGAGCAGGAATGATAATTTGGATATTTCATATCCAGATTTATTTTTTTAGCTGTCACAATATCAAAAGTTGAATTCTAGATATAAATAATTATTGAGAAATTCTTTGTGATATTGGAAAATCTTGTTTGACCTTTAGACTATTTATGTATTTATTTGGTAGAAAATTCGTAGTTTTCAGCTAATACTATGGTAGTCTAAATTTCTATTGATAACTGTGTTTATAAAATGTTTATTTAAATATTAATACTTCTTTTTCAGAATGAAGCTGGATGGATTGGTTTCTACTCCAGCGTTTCAGGATGTGTCTTTTCTGTAGCCGTTGGCAAGTAAGTAATTTTTTTACAAACATGCTTGTCAGACCAATCTTAATGTCATTTCCAAACGAGTAAAAAAGTTTATCGTAAAAAAATTAATTTTTAATTGAAATATAGAGATAGCATATCCAGAGTGTGTTAGAAGGGAATTATATTTACGATTACTTCAAGTTGTCAGACTTACAGCAATGATAAAAAAACAAATGATTCTCAACATTTTAAACTTTTTACAAATGAGTACTCCATTCAGGCGATGTCATTTATTTTGTGCACAAAAATCAAAAATTGTTCTATTTCTCTTTCTTTTATAAACAAATAAAATTTGAAATGGTAAAGATATAGTGTATAGAAATTATTTTAATTTATCTTTGGTTTTGATGTCATTTTAAGCATTTCATAAGCTCAACAAAATCAAATATTAAATTAATATTGATAAATTTAATTTTCCTTTCTTGGCGATTAAAATTGGATTTAAAGTGATAAAATATGTCCTATAAATATGCTTTTAAAAGCATTTTGATTAATTCTGCCATAAATGTAGTAAAAAGCCTGAAATAAGCTATTTCATGACAAATAAATATATGTGCTTTGAATGAGTGTAATATGGCTTTAAGTGATAATTAATTATATCACCAAATTGTAAGATATGTTTTTTCATGAAAATCGGAGACATAGTCATATGCTAATGAATTCTTTTGCGATTGCAATGGATTTTTAGCAACATTGTTTTACACATTGTATTGCTAAAAATGATGAAATTACAAAAAAAAATCGAAATAATAGAAGATAGCAATTGAAATTTTCTGATTTAAACTCATATAAAGAATGTATTGTCTTCTAGAATTCTCAAGAGTTCAAATTTTCACATCAATTAGGTTTTCAGAAGCTTATTGATATTAATACTCCAATCTACCAAAACACGCTTTGACGCTTGGTTTGAAAGTGAATTACACCAAATAGTACAGACTTTAAAAAAAAAGTTATCTTTAAAAAATAATAAAACAAAAGGGTGATAAAATAAATTTACAAAAAATTTTAAAAAGAATCCCTTAGATTTCTATAATCATAACTAATTTTTAGCAGAAATTAAGATGACAAAATTTATTAAGTGTTAAGGTTTTGGGAGACATTACCACTCACTTCAACTATTTAAATACCCATCTTCAAAAATCAAATTATAAATAGTAATTTTTAATAACGCTAGAGCAAATGAAATGAAGATTATGGCAGTCTTAATTTAAGAAAATTTAGGCTAGAGAAAAGAATTAAAGATGCCTCTTACAGTTCGACTATGTTTTTCTCCAGAGAAAATATCACACTTCACAATCATCATACATACTGAGATTATATGGATAGAAAACAATAGCAAAGCATTAATTTATACTGGGGTGTGCAGCATTATTGTGGGCAAGGAGTGGGAACATAAAAAGTCGAATTATGCATCCTATTTATGAGGAACAAATGTTGGATCGTGGCATGAATGGTTCCGAGATACTGCTTTGATATTTTTTATACTGGGATTAGAATGTACTTATGACATTTTTTGATGGTTTTGGCTTAAGAAAATTTTTTTTTCGAAAGGAGGGGGAATGTCAGGATATTATGGTGGGGTGAATTAAATTTAGGAAAGAGTGTGTTGTGAGTAATTAGTGTGGAGAGATCTGGTATTTGGTTTTTAAAAACAACTTGCGAAAAGTGTGGGGAGAACACTTGGAGAGTGAGGTTGTTGAAGGACTGTTGGGTCATTCCATGTCAACTCAACCAGTTTTTTTACAATTGTTCACACGACCCTCTCAGATCTTCCTGAAATTTTTATGGCTTGGGGCACATTCAAAGTTGAGTAATTCCTGAACATTTCAGGCCATTTAGTCAAAAACTTTCCGAGATAAGATTTTTTAAATTTTAAGGGTAGTTGCGAGTTCGCGTGACACTTACATTTTCGCGATATTTGAACATGAATCTAAAATAATTGAACATAATCTAAAAGAGATACCAGGCTGAAATTTTCAGTATTTACTCATTCTTTTATCTTGAGTTGAATAATGTATTTATCTTAAGTGTAGCTTGCACACAGAATGCCCTAAAAAATTCCAATCATTGCACTTCAGACAGTTTTCATCAATATTTGACCCAGTATAGCCAAGAACCTATAAGACATGAAATGATGTTTGTTATACAATTATTAAGTACCATATATGTGTTTATTATTTTGATAGAGAATTCCTGTTAATCAATAATAGTATACTCATGGTTAGCCCTTTTTAGCATCATGGTCGTCCATTTTTGCACGCATTGCGACCCCCAGATGACCATGTGGACAGTAATTTACACTTTTCATATTTTGCACACTTGTTAACCTTGACAAGTAACAGCTATGGTGAAAATTTCATGTTGGTGTCTTAACGCCTTCTTGGTGAAAATCTGCATGAAATTGCATGATTTATACACTATTACTGAATATTGCGTAGCGAATATTTCAAAAACTAAAAGAGTTATCAGACTGTAATTTTCAGTATGTACTCATTGTTTTATCTTGAGTTGAATGGTGTATTTATCTCAAGTGTAGCTTGCACACAGAATGCCCTAAAACATTCCAAACATTGCACTTCAGACAATGTTCATCAATATTTGACCACGCACGCTGCGGGCCTTATTAACGTGTATTATGATAAATCAGCATAGCAATAAAATATCAGTCAAATATTATAAAAAAATACAGTTAGTTTTAAGTTATAAAATCAAATTACAGATTGTTTGTTTTTATCAACCATACAAGCAACCATGCAAGGCGGATATCACCGTATGCTCATTATGGTGCCAATGCAGTTAACTGATGGTATCTTATCTATGTACACACAGTCCTACTATCAAACTGTTTCTTGTAATTGGCAAAATGCACATCATCATAGCAATACTGTCTCGATGAGCTGCCAGACAACATTGGTGGTGGAAGATTGCACAGTACATTAGTGAATGGTATCCAGCAGATATCAGTACGACTTGTCCAAGTTAATCTGTTTGTAGGTGTTCTGTTCATGAACTTAGTCAAGATATATTGATGTTCAACAGAATGTTCTGTTATGCACCCAATAAACCAATCAGAGTTATAAACAACAGCCACAAACTGTCCTGGATGCAGATCTGCAATGCTTGGTGCCGGTCCAACTACCCGGTCAGGTTCTTGTGATCGTATCACAGTTAACACATGACAACCTGAATATCTTGAGTTTTTTTCACTTACTGCCACAAACCGGTGGTGTGACCGTGTACCAGAAACGGTTTGAATTGAAACAAATCGTTCAACCAAACTACGATGCACTTTAACGTCACCCTTTGCTGCAAAAAAGAAATGAATTCCTGGAACGATTTTTTGGATGCCCAATCGTACACCTGATGTGGCATTAGTTTTTAATGTTGCAGAGTTGTCTGCAAACTTGCTGTCGCTACTAGCCTCTTTACTGCGCCACCAATACCATCCCAAGGACTTTTTCCATGACTGGTAGCAAAAAATGTCCACTCTGCTTCACTGCCAAAATCTGTTTTATGCAGATGCAGATTCTTGTAATCAGAATTTCAATTTAGAAGTAAATGCCCATTGGTCATTCACTGGGACGGAAAAATAATAGAGGAAACTACAGATTATCCAGAGCTGCAGTCACGCGTAGACAGATTATCTGTAGTTTTAACTGGGAAAGAAGTTGAGATTTTAGGTTTAGCTAAAATACCAACCGTGCTGGTAAGGCACATGCCAAATCAACAATACAGCTGTTAAGACTAAGGGAGGTATCTGCCGAGATTATTGGTAGGTGTTTTGACACAACATCCTTCAACACTGTTGTTACTAGGGGACATGTAAATTGTTGCAAGAGGAGCTGTTACATTTTGTCTGCCGACATCATGTGCATGAATTGATCATTGGAGTTGTTTTTTTCTCTATGACTCCACAAACAGCCCTAAAATTCCACTGTTCAAACGTTTTAAACGATTTCGGCCTAATGTTGATCAGCAGCTGTATAGTCCGCTAGAGGATTCGAGACTAGAGGACTCGTTTATGGTAGAACACAAACACAGTGTTGTGTCATTTCTGCAAGACAGTCTGTCAAGTGCCTCAAGTTACATACCACGTGAAGTTTACAGAGGGATGATCAAAACCTGATTGTTGATATTTGGCATCAGTGTAAGTAACCAACCGTACCACTTTTATACGCTAGGCGCTTTACATATGGCTCGCTGGACGGCAAAAGTGATATACTGCTTCAAGATTTTGCAAGAATTCTGCTTGTTAGCCAATCACATTTACATCAAACCTTGGATCTTATGTCCTGTGAGTCGTGATGCTCCATTTAACGATCTATTGTTATTCAAGCAGATCTCACAAAATTCTGTCATATACAAAACAGTGTCTGATGCTGCGAAAAGGAAATTTAAAAACCATCTTTGGTATAATAGTCCAGAGGTGCTTTTTCTTGCGTTGTTTTCTGAAAAAGTTTCTGCAGGTGAAAACCGCAGTATTGCTGAAGCGAAGCTGAAGACTGGCGATGATTGGACGGATCGAGTGTATAAAGTGAACGATTGCACCAAAGCGTTCAGTCGGTATTGATACCAGCTTCGATGAAGTTGATCCAGTATCCAGGGATCAATTGCCGTCATTTGCTGAAGCTAAGTGTATTATTGATTCCTTTAAGGCGTCAATGATGCAGCCGAGCGGTCTGTTGCACTGATGTCATCATTTAATAAGTCAATCACTAAAACGGAAACTGAAACGCAGATTGCTGCAAGTTGTAGAAGATCACAGACAGAGAATGCCAAATTTAAAGAAAAGTAAACTGAAGTTATATAAGAAGCGTTGAACTGAAGATCATTAGTAAAGTGTATTGTTTATGTTTATAATACAATGTATACATAAATAAACAAGCAGTAGCTGTTGCATATCATTATATTTTATGTTATTTCACATTTAAATATGTCTAATTAGCTGTAATTAATGTTTAATGTTGATTTTAAGATAATGTTTAATTTAATGTTTATATTATAAGAATTCATGTCATTAAAGAATATACCATAAACTTCAGTCTCGATGAGCGACCTCTAAATGTAATTCAAGTTCAATAAAAGTTTTAATGAAGGTATAGGAATATAAAAGGGGAAAATTTAACAACAATGAAATATTAAATTGCAAAAAAGTTTTCTTTTGAATCACCCTAGTGTAACACAACTGGGTGTAACACACACATATACTTTTATAAATAAAACAAACTGCTACAAAACTAACTTTGAAACATTTTTTGTTAATTAAAAACTGTTTTGTTTTATCCATAAAAAAGATTTAACCTTTAAACAATACATAAATAATCTGATGACATTGGGATATCAAAAATATTCAAATGTATTCAACCTGACATTCTAGTTTCAAAGTAGTATAGTTACATGTAGTATATACACGAGAACAGCGGGCTTTTCATTTCAGCATGCACAGTTTGATGTTAAAGAATAATTTTCTTTGCTAATATACCACACTTGCCGCATTAAGATTTGATGTAAATTTGTTTCATATTGTGCATGTTATTTAGCAATTCGGCTGAAGTAGGAGAAAACAATTGTTCTTTCCCTCTCTGCATGAATTGAGTCTACTGTCTTCATAAGACAGTGAGTTGGTTGAATATACAGTTTTGAATACTGAGGTATCACTTTTGTTGCCATTAATTCCAAGTCAACCAAATTAAAAGACGTAATAAAGGGTCACCTTATAGTTTCACAGTGAACATCTAAGTCATTAGATTTATAATATTAGGACTAACATCAGGTCTATATTGTTGCATCCTTTAGTCTTGTTAGTTTATAAAACAATCTCTAGTTTCTTGCTCTGTTTCACTTATCTTAATCAAGTAGATTGTGTAATTACAAGTTGGTAAAGAAATTTAGTAATTGAGAATTATTGTTTCTATTCTAACAAAAACATTGATTCGTTGAGGGGCAATGCTTACTTTTTCTGGAAATCTTTAGGTACAAAAAACGTGTTTTCTTTTTTACTAATCCAACTACCTAGAGTAAAACATTTCTTAGTCATTAACTCTGCATGCTTTAAACTTGTGAAATAATTGTCTGTCACTTCCATAGACGTCCCATGTAAGTGTAAACAGTCTCTGAGACTAATGCACCAATTCACTGTCTTGTCACTTGCAATTTATTTACCACTAGTGGTTGCCCGTTGCATTCGCAATTAAAGGTTTTATCTCAATAAAATGTTTAATATGAGAATAATAACGTCATAAACAGAGGCGTCTGCTGATTCGATTACGAACACATTCCATCAACGAAATTTTATAAAAGCTTAGCGTCGATATAATCCAGGGCGAAAAACGGGGACTGCCAATCTAAAAGATTTTCGGTCTATTGCTTGAAGTTTAAAAACTACACGCAAACCAGCAACAAGACTTCTGGTCTTACTGCCAGGCCGAGTAACAATCGGTTCATTTACTATATGCTTAGCAATGTAATATTTACAACTGGCTGATTACTTGTCGAGCTTTTTTTCACAAATAGTATACATTTAAATTAATAAAAAATTGTACTCAATTGATCCGCTGCAATCGTATTGTGCGCGAAATTTGTCTTACTGTCTTCTTTAATAGTAAGTATTAACACGGATTTCTAAGTGCAGAATTATTTTTTTACAAGTATTTTAGCCCGTCGAGCGACAGGTGGAATGTTATATTTTTCACAAATAATACTATTGGTGGAACAGAAACACACACTTGATAACAGACGGTTGTGCCATGCAAAGCCTTTGCATAATGATAGACTATTGTAAAGCCAGTGCCGAACCTAGGGATTTGGGTGCCGGGGGCTTGACCTCTTTTGGGGCCCCTGCATTTTGACATTTTATACCATGACATGAGATTATGTACTTAATATTTCGATTTTGGACCCCCTCCCCCACCTTAGGTACGGTACGCCTCTGTGTTCAGCTTTGATACATTTTTTCAAAATAATTTTATGAAATAGTTAAAAATCTAATTAGTTGTTTCTTCTTCTTGCAACATCCTAAAGGTTAAATTATTTCAATTTTTAAAAAAACGCAGTGGCTACGAATACGACCGGTCGTGCAACGTATTTTTTTTTTCGGGACACGACCAGCAAACTTTGATGACGTCAGTAAACAGAATGAATGAGAACTCTTATTTAATGCAGACGTTGCTGTTATTAATAGGAGATATTTTTATAATATTTTTTTTTAATAAATACGGCTTTGAATTATATATTTTAGTTGTCATGATATATGTCTAAGACTAAGAGTAAAAATATGCGCATGCACGGCAGTTATTCTTTATTACTTTTTTTCGGGTCTGCCCAAGCCTATTAAAGTCGGACGAATAAAACAAAAAATTATGCGCTAAATTAGTATCTATCGCACCCCCCCCCCCCCCAGAAAGCTAACACTCGTTAATTCGTCTCAGTCAGTATTTGGTTCAATTCTCGGATATAAATGCTTCCCCACCCCCTCTATTTTTGTTTCTTAATCTTATTATTATTTAGTAAATTTGAAATATGTAGGCTTCTCTGAATTTTTTAAAGTGTGACGCAAAAATGATGGTAAGGAAAAGTTAGGTAATATTTAGGACTAACTGTACCCTGCAAAGCCTTTGCAGGAACCTAGGATTTGGGGGCCTTGCATTTTGACATTCGATACCATGACATGAGATTATGTACTTAATATTTAATGTAAAAAATAATTTTGGGGGCTCCCCTCAAGCTGGAGCCCGGCGGGACTTTCGATTTTGGACCCCCCCCCCCTTGTTACGCCTGTGTTCAGCTTTGATACATATTTTCAAAATATTTTTTTTTAAGTTATGAAATAATTAAAAAACCGAATTAGTTGTTGTTTCTTTTTCTTACAACATCCTAAAGGATACATTATTTCAATTTTTAAAAATTTCAAAGAGATCTGATTAGTTAATTTTCATTAAAACAACTAAAGGGATACATTCTGAAAAAAAAACACAATAAAAAAAAAGTAAAGTTTTTGAGAGGAATCGAACCTGGATATAGTCAGCAAAAAAAGTAAATCACGTCCAATCGGCTTAACCATTATGCCAGCGCGCCACACAAGTAAGTTACAATTTTAATGTATAATTAGAAAAAAAATTGCTCGTTCCCGCGAAAAGAAAATAACTTTAAATCATAAGAGTTCATTCTGTTTACTTACGTCATCAAAGTTTGCTGGTCGTATCCGGAAAAAAAATACGTAGCACGACCGGTCGTATCCGAAGCCACTGCGTTAAAAAATGTCAAAGAGATCTAATTAGTTATTTTTCATTAAAACAACCAAAAAGATAAATTCTTTAAAAAATGTCACTGTGAGGAATCGAACCTGAATAGTCAGCATAGAACGCAAATCCCAAGTTACTTATCAATTCGGCCACCGCGTCACACTACAAATGAGAAAATTTAAATGTATTATTTTTAAAAAATTGCTCGATTTTTTATTCAAATCCACATGACTTTTTTTAAGCCTATAAAATCTTATTTTGTAACTTAAAATAAATCAAAGCCCTATTTAATTTTAAAAAATGAAATATGATAATAGCTGAGAACTTAATTTGGAAAGGGTTTTAAATAGGGCTGCTAATTAAACTGCGTTAATTTGCGATTAACGCGTCAAAAAAAATTTGCGATTAAAATTTTTAACATCAACACCTAAATGCGTTAATTTGACCGAAATGCTGAAAGTTCACCAAATCGATAAATAACGGAATTTCACGCAACAATTTGATGTTAAAGTCCGTTCACTTATTAAGTAGATCTACCACCCCCACCCTGTCATAATTTCCACACACCCTCACCCCTAGGTACGTCGACAAAAGCCCCAATTGTAATATAAAATGAAGATGTTTTGTTATATAGCCCTTCGACAAGTGAACCTCCCGGTCGATATAACAAGAAAAAAGTTTCATTCACTAGTTTACATTATATACTGTAGTGTATTGGTAGAGGTTCTGTAGTGTATTGGTGGAGGTAAAAGAACGACAAGTGTTTGGTGAACTCTGTTATAATTAGGTCAAAATAACGAGATGTTAGAAATTTTGTATCACCATTTTTTTGCGCCCAATTTTTTATCGCATTTGAAAATACAGCGTCTTGCATCAGCTGCACTAACAGTTTCATGACACTTGAAATCAATGTCAAGACATGGTCTAGACCAGTAATGCTAAACCTTTTTTTTACGGTGGGCCATTATTGTCTGCCAAAAACATTTGGAGGGCCAAAAATATAATTTTTATATATGTATGTATATAATGAGATGTTATTTATTTAAACTTGTGGGGGCCAAAAATTATCATAAAGGGCCAAATTTGGCCCTCGGGCCAGTATTTTAGCATCACTGGTCTAGACTATGCTATGCAAACATCAGTACACGAGACGGTGTATGTATTTTTCAGAATTATTGTGATACTGAGCTAAATTTAATATTTTATATTAATTAACGTTCTGAAACTAGCGGTGTCGATATGATGGAAAGAAAGGCATATTTTCGTTTGTGCTTTGTATATAGCAATATAAACATCAATAGATTTTTCTCTAAGAGTTAGACCGGAAAACACTCTGATACACTTGTTGCTATAACCAAAATGAAACGAAAGAAAGAATTTTTAATGTTGACACACGAAAGAACAACAGAAGATCAAAAATGAAAGCCGACCTATCAAAATTTTGCTTTGAACGTTTGAAACGGTAACATTAAAGAGTGTCATTTTACAAGATACTTTTTTTTTATTAATTTAACTGACAGACAGATAAAAAAATAAAATTTTCTTTTCTGTTGTTCACTAAAACATTGAACAAATAGTTTATAGTATGAAAGTAAATGAATGAAAGAATATAAGAGTAATGTTTATAGACATTTCTTCAAAAGAAGATCAAAAGTAAATTTGTCCTTCAACTAGGTGACTGTGGTTGTCATTTCTGACGCGTACTCCTAGTTTGAAACAATGGAACCGGTGTCAACATGTTTTTGGGACATCTTTAAGTGGAGAGAGAGTGTGTTAAAAATGTGACTTGGTGGGGAAAGGGGGTGGGGGGAATAAAGAAAAAAAACGCGTTAATAATCAGTGAGCGACAACTTTCTGGCTATACTAATATTTTATGAAAGAAAAGTTGTGATATAAATGACGTGTGTATTTTTTTTGAATGGGAAATGGATGGTAGGGTAAACAGACTTACGTGTGGGCGAAGTGACAAAATATGACAGGGAGGATCGAGGGAAGAGGGGTTGACATACTTCATTAGTTCGGAAAATATGGTACGACAAAAAGGCTAGGCATTGTTGTGAAATAAAAAGAAAACAATTCGCATCATTGACGTGATTGATACATGTCCATAAACTGGTCTCAATAACTAATTCAATAGACATATATGCTAATGCTTAATAAATATGTTATAATTCATTAAACCTCTTTCGTAAATTAAAATGACTTGTTCATTATGCCAATGTTATGCTTTGATATTATGACATATTAGTTTGAATACAAACAATTGTATTATATTGTGTCGATTAAAATGTGCGTTAATTTGCGATTAAAATTTTTAATCATGCGTTAATTTCGATCAATTTTTTTAATCGAACAGCAGCTCTAGTTTTAAACAATGACAATCAGGTGACGCCCCTTAGAGAAAATAGAATAGAAATCACACTACGGAAGTAGACTGTGACATAAGTAGAGTAATGAAGGTACGGACGTTAGAGGTATGAATACGGCTTGATTGGGACATATTAGTTAGTTAAGAGACAGTCGAGAAAGGATTGAGACGACGGAGTTGAGAGAGGTTTTAATTTTGAAAAACTTGCAGTGGCCTACAATGGAGTTTATAAAATCAAGAAAAGGAAGTGACATGATAAGCCACGAAGGTTTTTTTTGTACAGGAGGGACAAAAGGAAATTAAATACAATCAACTGGAGGTGTGCAAAGGCTGGTTATAAAGGTCGCCTAACGACAAGCCTGTGTAAACACAATTAGGAAAACGATAGATACGTATTCTGTATTATCTATATTATTTAATCCTTTGGGAACGTTCAAATGGGCTGTAGTTGGCTTTTCATGACAGGTTTATAAAAACCACTCTGATTTGTAGTGTATTCAGTGGATCAGCAAATCACTCAAAGTCTTTAAATCAGTACTGATTAAAATTATTGTGTTGACATTTTGTTTTACCGATATGGTCGCTTGGGTGGAATGAATAGACACATCCACAGATATATATATATATATATATATATATATATATATATATATATATATATATATATATATATATATATATATATATATGTTATGGTTTTATACGTCTTTTCTGTGGGATCGAAATCTGTACATTTTGCACGCGAGTCGAGTACACAATCCATCGTAATCCATGGAAAAATAGTTGAGTCAAGTATAAAATCAATGAACTGTATATACTTAATCAGTGACTGGGTACTGGGTAATGTGAACGTTAGAAGCAAAGATGATAAGATAAAATATTGTTAATTATGTACGTATCTCATAATTCTAGACATCGGTTATTTTGACATAGTACATAAATGCCCTGCCATATCAGAACAGGTTTTAAAAGAAATCTTTAGGGAGTTCAACGGAATGCTAAATACGCGGGCGGCAGCAGCAAAATCTTACCGCTGAAGTAGGAATTTTGAATTTAAAAAATATTTATTATTATGTTAAATATAATATTTCACAGGTTAATACCGATGATTTAAAACTGATTTTGTATCACTTTCCTTTTATAGGTTGGCAGATTTCTTTTCTTTACGAGTCAAGATGTGCATACTGATTTTGTTTACATTAAGTGCTACATGTTTCTTACTCTTTACATTAATGTTATCTGGGTGCATTGAATTTACAAATGGTAAGTAATCAAATGGAGGCAAACTTTATTTCACTGTATCTACTTAAATACATACTGTTAAGTAATTTTCCTTTAATGTACACTTCTTATAAGTTATAATTTTGGATTTTTTTAATCAAGTAATTTACACTAGAAACAAATGACAATTGAAACATGGCATTTTAGTTTTTATTAAAATTGTTGTTATAAAACATTGTATGAACTATTTTTGTGACTAAATCTCAAATATTGAGAAAGTAGTACTTAGAAGACCTAGACTTTGTTGATGAATTAGCTCAGAAGTATCAGCATATAAAAACAAATGAATTATAACAAGAAACTTCCAACTCATCAACCAATAGACTGCAGACGTTCCTAAATGGCTGTATCAGAAATATCCTAAAGATAAGGTGTCACGGGTCCCTTGCAGGATCCATGTGGTCGTTGTCTACGAGCATGATCACCTACTGAGTTCTGGCCAGTATTTGTATTTTCCCCAGCCACGTGGTTCCACAGGACGCGCACAACATAACAAGAAATGATAACAAAACACGTATAACTACAACGAATAGACTGAGTAGTGTTTATTTACATAAAAGCAAACATTTACATGGTGCCCTAAAAAGGGCAAGTAGCCTCATCCGCTACCACAACAATACTTATGGTAAACACAGGCCCGTAGCCAGAGGGGGGCTGGGGGGGTTGAGCCCCCCCCCCCGTGCATGACCTGAGCCCCCCGTGCATGATTTGAGCTTTTAGACAAAATTTTAATAATAAAGGCTATAAAACATCAACCATTTTGTTCAATAAATCAATAACATTAAAAACTTAAAAGTTTATATTTTGACAATCAGGCTATTTTACTTACATATATAGCTTATCTAATTTTTGGGCATAAAAGATTGAATCTTATTGAAGTTCAGTTCTGGGTATTTTGGGCAGCATTGGCATTTGGGGCTTCAACAGCCGTGTGTGAGAACAGTTTCTCAACCCTCACACGAATGCTCACCCCATATCGCAGATCAATGTTACAAAAGCGTCTAAGCAATCTTTTCCTGCTTACATTTGAAAAAGATTTAACAGACAATCTGAATGCTGAAACATTTTTAGGTAAATTCAGTGCTATACCACGACGTCTGCAAATTTGAAACGTATTATAATATAAGTTCGCAACCAGTGCCGACGAGTGTGGGGTGGGGGCAGGGGGGAGCCAATGCCCAGTTTTAGGGACCCGGACTGAGCTGGACAATCAACTTTTTAGAATATTAATATCAGCACGGGGGGCCGTGTCACCCCTGCAAAGGGGCCCAAAATTTCTGTCTATGGGCCTGTTCGCAACCTTGTAATAGTTTTATATATTGGTATCTTCTGATGACAACTAGCAACTTAAATAAGTTAATAAAATAACATTGACTTCTGACATCATTTTTATACATATGTATAATAAAATAATAAAGTACAAACTCGGTGATTTCTGATAGATGTTATTTAATTTGCAAATTTACTTTTTAGCAGAATTAATTTTATTTTAAATTGAATAATTGCGACTGTTGTTGTTGATAGATCTGTTCTTTGTTTTCAATATTTTATAAGAAATATTTTATAAGAAATAGCTAAGCTATATTCGTGCATCTTTGTCGTTCTTCTAGGGTTGTAAGTTAAACAAACAGTATAATAATATAAATCAGGTATCTATTACTAGTTGCAAGTACCCGGCTTTGCACGGGTTTAAAATAAGGTTTTCTGTTTACCTTCTGTTTTCTCCCTACCCCCTCTCTCCCTTCCTCACTCTCTCCCTCCCTCAGCCCTCTCCCCCTTTTCCCTCCCTCTCTCTCCCTCCCTCCCTCCCTCTCCCATCTCCCCTCTCCCCCTCTTCCCCCTGTCCACCCCCTCGCTCTCCCCCTTCCTCCTTCCCTCTCTCCCTCCCTGCCCCCCTCTCTCTCTTTATCTCTTTCTCCCATTTCTCCCATCCTCTCTCTCCCTCTCTCCTTTTCTCCCCTCTCTCTCCATCCCTCCTTTCTCCCTCCCTCCCCTCTCCACCTCTCTCCCTTCCCCTCTCACCCCCTTTCTCCCTCCTTCACTCCCTCTCTCTCCCTCCCTGCCCCCCTCACTTTATCTCTCTCCCACCCTCTCTACCCCTTCTCTTTCCCTTCCTTTCTCTTTCCTTCCCTCCCTTTCTCCCTCCCTCTCCCCCATCTCCCTCTCTCCCCTTCTCTCCCCTTCTCTCCCCCTGTCCACCCCCCTCCCTCTCCGCCTCCCTCCCTCTCCTCCCTCTACTACCCTCCTTTCCTCTCTCTCCCACTTCCCCCTCTTTCTCTTTATCTCTCTCCTTCCCTCCATCCCTCCCTCCCTCCCTCCCTCCCTCCCTCTCTCTCTCTCTCTGTATATATATATATATATATATATATATATATATATATATATATATATATATACTTATTATTATGGCTTAACACTTCTTCTAAAATCCTTCTTCATTCCTTTACCTTCCTCAAACTGTACAAATCAGGGAGCATGAAAAAACAACAATTCTTTGCAGCACAAAGGAACTATACAGCACCAGCGCGCAAGTTCTATTCGGCTTTATTAGTAGGAAAATTTAAAAATGTATCATCGGGAAATGACGTCACAGAGAAATTTTATCTATGGCGCCGTCGAGATTACTTTCATATAGTAAAATACTAAAATAAAAATAATTAATTACAATTTAATTACCCATCGAGATGAAACGAAACCTGTCCTATAACCTTCCCCATGTAATTATGTGTATGTGTAACAAAAATTTCACGTTATTTGGTTGTCTGGATCTTGAGCTATAAGGGAACAGACAGACAGACAGACAGACAACAAATGCGTCTTATAAGTATAGAGATAGAGATGTAACAATTGTGCAGCAGAACAAATGGTCAATACATTTATAACAGGAATCAGAAATAGCTCAGCCTCAAAAATTTTTTATCATTAAAACGCTTTACTTTTAAATTATTTTTAACAAAACTGCAACATGCCATGCATTATTGAAATGTAGTTAAATTTATATATTTCTAATTAATAGCTAAACAAACGGTACTAAAATGCACCATTCCAGATATGGAACTGCAAAAAATTTCTTAGGGAGGGGACTCACTGAGATCCCCTCCCCAAACCCCTCCTCTCCGTTCGCAAGCTTTCGCCCCCCCCCCCGAACATTTTTTCTACCCCACCAGGGGTGGATTTAGTGGAGGGGCCGGGGGGAGGACATGCCCCCCCCCCGTTATCGCAAGTTTAGGTAATACATCATTAAATTATCGAAATATTTTTTGTTCTAAGACCAATTTTCAACAATGAAAACAGTTTTGCCCCCCCCCCGGGTCATTGTTTTGCCCCCCCCCCGGTCAAAGTTAACTAGCTCCGCCCCTGTGCCCCAGGATCATTTCTTCGGCTCCCCCCCCCCCCCCGAAAATGACTTCGCCCCCCCCCAACCCAATATTCCTGGCTACGGGCCTGAGTAAACATCATAATCTAGCAAGACCGAATGGTCCCTACCTGAGGCTGGGAGTTCTTAAAAGAACTCAGAACTGAGCTGGTCGAACATCTAAATTCCACCAAGCTAACAGTCTGGTTCCCCAGCCCAGGATCTACTCGCGGTCTGAGCTCGTCTGTGTTCTCTCTTCCACTGTCAGTCTCTGACTGATTAAAAACTGACTGAAATCTCAAGCCACGCACGTCCAATCTCGCGGGTCATGCGTGCCGAGACTTCCGCTTCACTAACCAACGGGCAGCAAGCCGTGTAGCCCACACCCATCACGCATGATCAGTTGCGGCCTTCAAGCGTTGGGCGATAAAGGGACAGAGTGCCCACCCCTCTCCCGCTTGAATCAGATAAGGGTACCATTCTCCTCCACTGTCTCCTTTGATCTTCCCAATTGGTGCAAGCTGACGTGTTAAGTGGGATTAATTCCCACTGGCGCCAGACGGTGTTGCCCGCAGTGCGAACACCTGGGAAGACCAAAGCCTTTGACTATCCCCTGTGTTATCTACCCCTGAGTCGATGATGCAACATGAGGGGGGGAGGGGCAATGAAACAGGGTAGGCTTGATTTTATCCCAATCTCACAAAATGTGACATAAGGCGACTAGATAAATTCAAGAACAAAATTCTTATGCAGCTGGCAAACCAAGATCCTACAGACCTACAAGGGTCCAGAAATATAACAACTAAAAAAAAGCATTTAACAGTTTTACAAGAGATTACCCCACAACAATAGACAGTAAATTATTGGACAGTAAGGTAAAGCAAGCAAAAAATAAAAATGTCCAAAATCCTATTTCCATAAATAACACTAATTGATAACTACGTAACCATAATGTGCATAAAAACAAAATCATCATCTATTACATAAAGGTTACATAATGCATTTATAAATTCTTCTACAAAAAAAAACTTCTTGAGAATATAAAATAAAACAAAACCATATTTTCCAATACACATCAAGTGATACTTTAAAGAAAAATCGTCACTTAAAAAATACTTTTAAAGTAACATCATTTTACAAACATTAATCCTTTCTAGTACATACGTTAACAAGATGTCAAATGGCAGAGAATCAAGCTATTTTAAAAAATGTTCCCGCCAGCTGCTATTTAAGTCCCTCTCCCTGCACTAAAAGAACAAATATTTTTTTTTTCTCTTTTGATAAACTCATTATTTTTTGGTTTCATTCAATGTACATTTATGATCTGAGTAATGAGGCCTAAAGCATGATGTTACCATATCTATCTTCATCCATACTTATATCAGAATACCTAATTACCACCGCAGGTGAACTTAACTCTTCTAACCTCATGATATTGTGGTTTATATCTACCCCTGCAGGCCTGCACATGAATACATCATTCTCACACTTAACTCTTCTACCCCTACACATACATACAATATTCTCACAGTTAACTCTTTTACCCTCATGATATTCTTGTTCATATCTACCCCTGCACATAAATACATTATTCTCACACTTAACTCTTTTACCCTCATGATATTCTTGTTCATAATTACCCCTGCACATAAATACATTATTCTCACACTTAACTCTTTTACCCTCATGATATTCTTGTTCATATCTACACCTGCTCATAAATACATTATTATCACCCTGACTTCCTTGTTTCTTTACTTGCCATTTACACATTTCGCTCTTAAATCAAACTTTCTTCCACTCTTGTAATCATATCAGTTCGTCCTAACTAGTTCTACGCGCACATCACAATCAGAACTATTTTTCTTCCTTACAACTGTGATTCTAGATGTCTTATAATCATGTGTCCAAATCTCTTTCTAGAACTGATTTACCTAGAACAGCTTTATTAACACGCCCCTGAAAAGTTGATTTTCGTGGTGGTGAGCCGCTATTTTTTCCGGCTCGGCTCCGGCTCCCACAAATTTGACGGCTCCGGCTCGGCTCCCGGCTCGGCTCCGGCTACCTATTAAGGGAGTATCACACGAGACATCGTCAGAAACTTGAAAAATATACGCATTGTCGGTTTTACTAAAAACAAACCATTTAAGTGCATCCAGAAACATATAATTATTTTCGACCGAGGTTTCACTGGTTGCCATTTTCATAAATAATAAAAAGTTATTTCAATGATCCAATTAGCAAATAGTAAAATGATTCATTATTTAAAAAATTTTGAACTCCGATTGTTATTCGGACCCGTGGCAAATATACACTTAGCTTAGCTATACATAAACGTTATTATTGTTTTTTGTTTATTTTATGGTAATTGTTTGAATTTTATGATTTAATCGTTACTCAGTGGCTAGGGTTCCGACTAAGCGGACTCTGTATTATTATTTTTTCTTGTTCCGTCTATAGATGTGCGCATTTGCGACAATCGCAATTATTTGTGTTCGGGTCAGTCCTTATATATCTATCAAATATATGGGTCCGTCTAAGCCAACATAGTCAGATTAAACAATTTCATTCAAATAACAAACATAAAAACAAAAATCAAATATGTTCGCTAAAGCAGTATCCTTACCTCCAGAAACCCTTTAAATTAACGAAAATCGTCTCTCTAACACTCGTTAAATCGTCTCCGTCTTGACGGAACGCGTATAATCGTATATAACATATTAATATTCGGGATCCATCTAAGACAATACTAGAGTAAAGATGTGTATAAGCACGGCAAAACTATTTCATTCAAATTACAAAAGTTGAAAATAAAAAAAAAGTTTACTTAAGCATATCTACCCCCTCCCCAAAGAAAACCAGGGTTGTTAGTATCGAAGTATTGGTATCTGCCAATAAGTATCGGCGATACTTTTTTAGTATTGGTTGCTTTATTGCCGATCCTTTTTGTAGCAAGTATAGATTTCTGTATCGCCGATATATTTTAAACTAAAAAATTTCGATACTCGATACCAATACTTTTCTATTGCCACTATTTGCAGAAAAACAATAGCGATTTTTAAAATTAATCTACATAAATTCAATCACTACTAGTAATTATAGTCATCAACCCTACCAATATTATCACCACCCACCTCCCCACCAATAACACGCCGAAATCTATAAATGTTATTCTCATATTCTTACATTCATTTGCTTTCTTTCTATCAACTATTTGTGCAATGTTTCAATGAACGACAGAAAAGAAAATTTATTTCTTTTTTCATCCATCTATCAGTTGTATAAAAACTTGAAAAACTTTCACCCTTTATATTTTAAATAAAAATATTTTTGTTCTCAAAAGTATTGGTATCGATTTTGGCAATGCATTTTTACTTGAGTATTTGTATTGGTATTGGCGATACTCTTTTCATTATGTATTTGTATTGTTATTGACAATACAATTTAAGAGTATTGTTAACAGCCCTGAAGAAAACCTTTAAACTTATTGTAAATCGCCTCAATAACACCAGATTTTTCGAGTGAGTCCAGTGTTATACGAGACAATTTTGTGGGTATTATGGATGCGATTTTCGTTCATTTAAAGAGTATCTCGGGTAAAGATACTTCTTCAGCGGACATATTTTATTTTTGATTTTTAACTTTTATTATTTGGAAAAAATTGTTTATTCCGAATATGTTGGCTTAGACGGACCCATAGATATCTATGGAGGACCCGAAAACAAACAATTGTCATTGCCGCGCATATCCATAGACGGAACAGGAAAAAAAAATGACAGAGTCCGTTTAGTCGGAACCATAAATATATCTTTATATCTATGGTCGGTGTGGAGAAATAGTATAGTCTAAGCTTGATGACGCAATTCGGTAGGCTCCGCCCACCGCAGTAGCTATGGCGTCATTCCGCCATCTTGTGTTGTAGTTTATTGTAGTTTATTGTAGATTTTAGTGTATACGTCATTTGTTGAAGAGGCCAACCTTGCCGTTTGCTGAAGAGGCCAACCTTGCCGTTTGCTGAAGAGGCCAACCTTGCTGTTTGCTGAAGAGGCAAACCCTACTGTTTGCTGAAGAGGCCAACCTTAACGTTTGCTGAAGAGGTCAACCCTTCTGCTGCTGAAGTGGTCAACTTTACTGTTTCAAGTGGCCAGAGTTGCTGTGTACTGACGGGGCCGACGTTACCGTGTGGCTGGGAATCACTTCCTCATCGTCAGAGGACCCCCACCATAGGATCATCGAGGATCAACCTCATCATCGTAGAACATCGAACATCGCGGACCGGGATCACCAAGGATCGACCATCAAAGTCAAGGAACAGAATTAACTATTGTGTATTTCTTTATATGTAAGTTGGCATATTTTTAGAGCGTTTTCGAAAATGCTCTATTGTCCCCGTTTTGTCTGTCTGTCTGTCCGTCATTACCATAGATCTCAACAACCATAAGTCCTAGACCCATGATGTATATATCATTTTGTAGGTCTTGGCTTGCCATGTGTGGATCAAAAGTCCATTTCGCGATAGGATCTCTGAGAGCCGAAAAAGGGGGCGTATTAAGTACCGTTTTTTAGTATATAAGCTATATTAACAAAGGAGCGCCCTATATCTCAGCAACCTTAAGTCCTAGACCCATGATGTATATATCATTTTGTAGGTCTTGGCCTGCCAAGTGTACATCAAAAGTCCATTTTGCGATCTGACCTCTCAGGGCCGAATATAAGAGTTTTTTTAGGTACCGTTTTTGATTATATTTTAAATATAAATAATAAAAGCAAATCAAAGGTGCGTAATCATTATTTATTTTTGTAACAGTTATTCAACATGATTACTTCCCTCTCTATTAATCAAAACCCATACGCGTGGAGCAATATCTATGGCTGTAAGCCGGAAAAAAATACGGATTTCGTCCGGCGTAACCGTAGCCACTGCGTACACGAAAATGCTCTAAAATGTCCTTTGTCCGGAACGGAAAAGACTTAAATTGCTTGTTTTTTTTATTTATTTTTAGAATATTGTATTATTGAAATCTGGTGTGATTATTTGTTTGTTATTCTTGGTGGAATTTCTGTATTTAATACAGTAGAGGTTAAAATAGGGTCCACCTAGTGCAGCTTAAACATTTAATTTGCTGGTTTTTGAAAAAGATTATGTATTTATTTAGTTATTACTTGTATGTTGATGACATTATAGGATATTTATTTGTATGGTATATAGTATCAAACATTTTCATTTATTAGTTATAATTGGTTTTGGTTACTGCTATGTCATCAATTTTAAATATTGTTGAAGTTGGTAAGGCACTGGGCCTTACAGGCCAAGAGTTACAAACCTGGGTATCTGTAGAGAGAGAGAGGGTGGAAAAGAAAGAGATGGAAGAAAAACAGAGAGAGATGGAAGAAAAACAGAGAGGGAAGAAAGGCTGGAGAAGGAAAAGAGAGAGAGGGAAAAAAGAAAGGAAAAGGAAAAACAGAGAGAGGGAAGAAAGAGCCGCAGAACGGGAACTGAGAGAGGGAGAAATCGCTAAGGAAAAAAGGCGATTAGAGCTTGAGATGTCAGCTACCCCTGGAGTCAGTGTGGAGGGCGATAAAATGACCCCACCCCTCAAGCTAAGTTATTTTGCTGGTGAAATTTATAGAGAGACAAAAAGAAGATAAAGAGAAGAAAAAGTCGACAGTGTCAATAGACAATGACAAACTGATGGTAGGATTCAATAAAGTTCTTAAGATAAGTGAGGAACATATGTGCAATGTTACTAGATTAATGTAGGCTGAAGATGATAAACATGATAGAGACAGCATACGTGAAGAAAATGAGAAATTAAAATTGGAAAATAAACGTCGCAAGTCAGAGAAGGAAAAAATACAGGCAGAACTGAATAAATTGATTTTCATCATCATCATGTTTCCTTTTAGTTCCTTTTGGAACATAGGGCCTCTGTGAAAGCTCGCCACTTGTCACGATCTCTAGCAAGTTTTTTAAGCTCTTCCCAGCTCTTCCCTGATCGCCCGGTTTCATCTAGTATACTGCGTCTCCATGTGCGCTTGGGTCTTCCTCTGTGACGTTTGCCTTGAGGATTCCAGAGAGGGATGAAAGAGCCGTAGTTCGGGAAGCTAGAATGCAAGCAATCATGAAGGAAAGAAGGCGCCTGGAGCTTGAGAGGAGCAGAATGTCAGCTACCCCTGGAGTCAGTGTGGAGGGCGATAAAATGACCCAATCCTCCAAGCTAGGTAATTTTACTGGTGATTTTTTTTCAAACAAACTTATAGAGAGACAAAAAGAAGATGAAGAGAAGAAAAAATCGCCCGTGTTAATAGACAATGACAAACTGATGGAAGGATTTAATGAAGTTGAGAAGATAAGTGAGGAACATATGTGCAATGTTACTGGCATAATGCAGGCTGAGGATGATAAACATGGTATATGTAGCATACGTGAAGAAAATGAGAAATTAAAATTATAAAATAAACGTCTCCAGTCAGGGAAGGAAAAAATACAGGCAGAACTGAATAAATTGATTTTAGACAGGGAAAATTACCTACGTACTAAAAGACTTGCACTAATTTGGAAGGCCTACCAATTAGGATAGAAGCAATAGAGAGTATTGTAAATAAACTTGTTAAGAAAACAAAATCAGGCGATGTGGTTACAGCTTCTCAAACAAAGATTAATGGAAGTTTGAAGGATACAATTAACAGATTGGATAAAGTAGAATCGTCAGTTGGAGATAAAGACGCCAATTTATCAAAGTAGGCAAGAGAACCATACCCAGAAATAGAGATAGTAAATTAATTAATCAAGATAATAAAGCAAGCAAACACGTGAAAAGAAAAATCCAACATAAAGTATGTGCTACAGGTATAATTGTAAAACACTCGGTTCCATTTACCACTGAATGTCATAGAAAAGAACTTAAATCAATGAATAACCAAACCTCAAGAATTATAATACTGAAAGAAAGAAAAAACTCTAACTCTTATTGTCAAAGAGACAAAAACTACATTGTACCCAGTGAAAGTCAAAAGAAACAAAGAAGGTATTATGATGTACAAATCAAGAAATCTAGACGTAATGGTGATCAAACCAGAGAAACAAATAGATGGTGGTATGGAAAAGAAAATAAAAGAAATGAAAACCGTGAATGGAAGGACCCACCTATTGGTCGATACAATTATTTAACACAGTTAGATGTCTAACTTATAATAATTACAGTAGATATCCCCATAAAATCCCCATGTATGACATGTAGTAAATTTTAATGAGCCAGAATTTATCCCTCATTACCACTGTTCATGTAGGACATGTTTGTTGAGATGTTGCAAGAATGACTGTAAGATTTATAATCAGGGTGGAAGAGCAAACTTTGGTTTCACTCCAACCACGGGGAGAAATATTAATGGGAGTTGGAGAGATTTTAATATTTTCTCTTAACCAAGCTATGTCCTGGCAGTAAGAAATTTGGTTCACCATAATGTGTATGTTTACATGTATATGTGTATATGATGATATAATATGTGTAATAATATTTGTTGATTATGATGAAAAAAAAGAGAAGTCACTTGAAAATAAAAATGACGATTGAATAGTGACATGAAAAAACAAGCAATTAAGCCTGTTTCATTCTGGACACAGGACGTGTTAGCGCATTTTCGCATTTTCGTGTTATGTATCAGTACGTTTGTTAGCTTTCAGTAAATATTTGTAAATTTTGGAAATGTTTATAAATTCAATTGTGTAATGCATATATCTGTAAAAAAAATATTATAAAGACGTTTCTTTATGTTTGAAAAAAAAAATATTTTCTCTTAAATCTAACTACAAGTGGTTTGTGGTTACTGAAATAGGACTCATAATTGAAAACATTCGAAATTGTAGTCATTTAATCGTCCGAAAACTCCGTCAATTGTTGCATAGCTCTGATACTTTCAATTAAACTCAGAACACAAGCTTACTATTTCATTTGATGAGTTTCTTAATAAATCTTGGTGAAACTACGTGCAGCAGTATTTCGCACCAAATGAATGGGTTATTGAACGTACAAGGTGTAGAATGGGGCCATATATATAATATATAAGCCCCTTAGGAGCCCTGAAGCCCGGCCCTCAGAGGTCCTATCGCGAAATAAACTTTTGATGTACACATGGCAGGCCAAGACCTACAAAATGATATATACATCATGGGTCTAGGACTTATGGTTGTTGAGATCTAGGGTGATGACAGACAGACAGACAGACAAAACGGGGACAATAGAGCATTTTTTTTCGAAAATGCTCTAAAAAGGTCACCTGGAAACAAGATAATAGAAAAGAAAAGATATACAAGTGACACGTAAGAAAAAAAAGTAAACAAGTCATATAGAAAAAAAAATATAATAAAATAATATATATCAGTGACGAAAAGAGAAAAAAAATTATGAGAAATTTTAATTGAATTCAATATGTTTATACATATATGATTTATGATATTTATTATATTGTTTGCATGTATTGATTTATAATTCCATGCAATATTGATTTGATTAATCATTGTATAATTTATTTTGTTGTTGTGATGATTTTGATATGTTCTATGATTGAACTTTGTTTCATATGGCTTCCTGTTGTCGGCATTAGTATTGGGTTTTACATGATTACATCATGCTTAGGTAGAGGGGAGGAATGTGGAGAAATAGTATAGTCTAAGCTTGATGACGCAATTCGGTAGGCTCCGCCCACCGCAGTAGCTATGGCGTCATTCCGCCATCTTGTGTTGTAGTTGATTGTAGATTTTAGTGTATACGTCATTTGGTACAAATGACGTATATTTAACCGACAGTTGGGAGCACATGGTTTGTTTTATAATCAGTCGAGCTCTTTGCATCATAGGATGCGGATGCGGATGCATGTTCTAGTAGAGTCTAGCTTTGGGCATCGATGTAGATGGATGCATGTTTACAGTTTGCTATTGTACTCCTCCTGAGTTTACCTTTATGTCAGTTTATGTTCCAGAATTAAATGATTGTTGATGTTACTTCACTGGAGTTAACTTCATAATTTGAGTTGTCTGAATTATTACACCTTCTACAAGTAACAGTCGGAACGATTAAATTTATAAAATTCAAACAATTATCATAAAATAAACAAAAAAAATAATACAATTTATATATAGCTAAGCTAAGTGCATATTTGCCATGGGTCCAAATAACAATCGGACTTTATTGGGACCAGGGTCCGATTAGCCACTGCCTGCCTTATAAATGTATCTACTCTTTTTCAGCTATTCTGTTTATAACAAAATTGTTAAATACAGAAACCGACCATTTTTTTTCAGTCTATTACAAATTCGCGTTCAAATAATACACGAAATGACGCGTTCTATTTGTCGTCGTAGTAAAAATTTATTTTTAAATGATTGATACAATTATTCTCTGAAATAGAAATGTTTTAACTTATATTTAACAAAATATTATGCAATTTAAAAAAAAATTCGGCGGGTAAACAAGATTTAAAACGAATACAAAACGATCCCCCATTAAAGATTTCTTGTGGTGAACGCTAACATTTAAATGCTGTTACTGTTGTGGAGTTCGTAAAACATGACAACATTTCAAACTGTAGGAGGCAAACAATCAAACAAATTTGGAATTTTAAAGCTAAAAAAAAAAAAATTCTGCGGTAAAAAAAAAAATTGGGAGCCGGAGCCGCCAGATTTTTTCGGCTCTGGCTCCGGCTCTAGCAAAAAGTAGCGGCTCCACGGCTCCGGCATGGACATATCAATAATATTCAAAAATAATATTTAAACGATCGGTTTGATAAAATTATTTCTTTACTTCACTTTATTTTTTCAAAGCACGGGAGGTAAATCAAAAGTCACAGAGTGCTAACTAATATATGGTCAATAAACCAATCCACCGAGTAAAAACTAATTTTTCATCATTTATCTTTTCAATTAATCCCACTGTATCGTAAAATATTTCTTTTTACTTTGTAAACTATTATTTCGAGAGTATATTTTTTATTTATCAAACCGTATCGTAAAATTGTTCTCTTAAATTTAGAGATTATTCTTTTGTAAAAGCTACGGGAAGTAGTTCTCTTTGATTAAACAAATTAATGTCGTTCGTCAGATGCTGTTTGTAAATTTGCCTGGTTCTACATTCTTCTTTATGTTAATATTTTAAATAAAAAAAATAATAAGTAAGTAAATTTTAACCTTATCGTATTAAGAGTTCTAGCTAATATTTATTTCGTCAGTATTTTTTTTCTTTTTGAATAAATTTTATATGATTCATTTTCCTTTGCTTATAACTTTAAGAAGTCGATAATTATTGTTCTGAAATGTGTGTGTTGTTTTTTTTTTTTTTTTTGTTTTTGTTTTTTTTTTTTGTAATGATTTGCAAAATAATATAAATTAAGCACATTTTTACCTAATGGGCAGTAAGATACTTTTTATGTTATCGTTATTTTCCTTTTATCGCTTGAAAGGATTGATATTTATTTTTCTTAAATTTGTGTGCGGCTTTTTTTTTTAGAAATGCTTTACCATTTTTAATTTCTTTAATTTAACTTTCGTCAGCTATTTAAAAAAATTCCTAACAGAAGGAGGACCGGTTATACTCGAAGAGTGGAACCATTGTAGGGAGTAAAAGTGTGCCTGGTCCAACATTCTCATTTATGTTGGTATTAAAAAATAATTAGGTTAGTATATTTAAACCTAATCCTATTTAGAGTGCAAACTTATATTTATTTATTTCGTCAGTATTTTTTAAAATAATTTTGTTTACAGCTTTAAATGTTTGATAATTTTTTTTTCTAAAATGTGTGTGTGGGTGTGTTTTTTTTTTTAATGCACAGCCATTTTATAATTTATTTAATTTAAATTTCGTCAGTTCTTGAAAAATGTCTAGCAGAAGAAGATCTGTTATATTCGAAGAGCTGCAACAATGTAGTGAACCATTGAAGGGAGTTAGTGAAATCAGAAGACAGAGCAGCTGAGCGATAAGCAGCCAAACAAGAGGGTGTACTGTCGGAAGCATACCTTATACAGTGTGCCTGGCCAACATTGTAATTTATGCCAGTTTTTTTTTTAATTAGGTAAGTATATTTTAACCTAATTGTATCAAAAGTGCGAACTAATGTTTAAATCATCTGTATTTTTGAAAAAAATTGTTTAAATTAGAAATTATTTTTTATAACTTAAAAAAAATATTTTGGTAATGCTTTGTCATTTACATATATATATTTTTTTAATTTACCTTTTTTCAGTTCATCAAAAAAATGCCTATCAGAGGAAGATATAACTAAGGTTGTTATATTAGAAAAGTGTCAGCTATGCAACCAGTATTCAAACCTTATGAGCATCGGAATCAAATAAGGGCAGAGGCAGCAGAGCAACGTGCATCAAGGAATGAAGATGAACAGCTGCAAGCACACGAAAATAAAATTACAAAATTAAAATCGCCTACCATTAGTTATCAACACAAACTAAAGTATCTCCTCATTGCAAGGCTCTGACATTTATTAGAGAAACTACAGGATGTTTTGTGCCTCTGGAAAAATTTGACTGCCTCACATGGATAACCACCAGAGCCATTAAACAATTTGCTTGATGAATATACCAAGGAATTAAAGCATTTCCTATCTAACAAAAGAAAATATAACTCATGCTTCCGAATGTCCAGGGATACCATGCTGCGCTAGACAACCTGTGCCAATCACAGCCCCTTAGCATGAAAATTCTACAGCAGGGGCTAGGCCATAGCAGGGGGGCAGCAAATAAATGTTACTAAGTAGAGCAAACAAGTAGAGGGGGCCAGACAAAACGCAGGGGGGGCCTGGCTCCCTACCCCCCCTCCGCATGCGACGGGCCTGGCCAATCATCATGTTACAATTTATTTACCAGCCGAAGTGCTCCTATGGCACATGTCTTCCAGAAAATATAGTGATGAGCAACGTCATAGAAGCAAAAATTTGACAGTCCTTGCAGGAGTGAAGATGTCCTAATTTCTTGCATTCCTATGATTCCAACCATTTCATTTTGAAAGATTGCAATTCCCTATTCGTTTGGCATTGCAATCACCTTCAACAAAGCTCAAGGCTAGACTTAAGAATTGTATGGTATAGATCTAGACATTTCTTCTTGCATGGACAATTATATCTTGCCTGGTCTAGATTCTGCAAACTAGACAATTTGTATAGGCCTACAAATAATTGCACAACCAAAAAAACATTGTATATCTAAAAGAACTTCATTAATAAACATAACAAATTTAGAAACGAAGATCCACTCAGTATAACTCATTTTCCTTTGTTTATAGTTTTGAATGATTGATATTTATTTTTCTAAAATTTGTCTTTTTTTATAAACAGAATTAGAAACAAGGGCTTTCTCAATACTTACTATTACATTACATAGGGCTTAGCCTCGGCAACGCGTGGCCGGGTACAGCTAGTATATATATATTACCATTTTCAACTCCAACTATTCGTCTACTAGCCGGTCCGGGTATCGGGCCTTTGTTTACTAGTTGACTACATTAAAAAATATATATTTATAATTAGGCTAATTTCACAAAAATCTGGCAGCGTAACTAATCCTTTTCATGACTTAATTCATTATATCTATTACAGTAATCCTATATAGTACAACTTCATTATATCTATTACAGCAATGCTATATAGTACAGCTATTGGCGGAGTTACTCTTCTCAGCGGTTCTGTCCCTTTGATTTACGAGCTTGGCTGTGAGCTCGCCTATCCAACCAGTGAAGGGGCAGCTAATGGTTTTTTGACATTGTTAAATAACGTTTTAGGATTGATATTTTTAGCCGTTTTCTCTTTTCCTGACGTTGGTGAGTGTACATTTTACTTTAATCATTCTCACAAAACTTGACTGCTAATTTTATTGATTAGCTAATATTCTATTGACTGTTACTATTATGAACCATAATTATCGAAGAAATCATTGAAACATATGTAAACCAATGTCAAGGTCCCCTTGCGGGGTCCCTGCGGTCGTTGTCTAGTGTATGATCACCTACTGAGTTCTGGCCAGCATTTATATTTGTCCCAGCCACGTGGTTAAACAGGACGCACAACACAACAAGAAATGAGTACACAACTCAATTGTAAATACGATACAACACCTTTATTTATCTCAAGAACATCCGTGGGCCTTGAGAAAGGCCGTAGCTTTACCAGCTACTACAAAAACAATCTATAATCAAGTAGATTAAAAGGCATTACCTGAGGTGGGTAGTTCTCAAAAGAACTTAGCTCTGAGCCGGTCGAAACCGGCTCATGCTAGTTAACCGCACCTCGGACTTCGACCTTCTCTCTCGACTGCTCAACGTTCACTACCTAATCCTAATTAAAAAGTTCCGCGGCTCACATCGGATCTCCCGGCATGCGCGCTGAGACTTCCGCTTCACTGACCAATCGCAGTGACAGTGTACGTCACAACCATCACGCGTGATCAGCGGCGCCTTCAAGTATAGGGGATAAAGAGACAAAGAGCCCATCCCTCTCGCTCGTCTGAAGGTCAAGGGCACAGCTTATCTCACCCCATAGACATTTCACAGGTGATGTCAGAATTAAAGGGGATTAATCTAGTGCCAGATGCGCTGACCACTTGTGAATACAAAAGTCTTTGTCTGTCCTATGTATTATCTCCCCCCTCTCAAGTGATAAAATGGGAGAATGTTCTGGATTTCATTAAACTTAAGACACAGAATGTGACAACCAATACCAAAAAATAATGTGTAAACCCGAAATTGTATGGGGTCCAGAGGTTTCAGGGCCTCCGTGTTTGTCAATTTAAACATTTTGTTTTTTGCGAATAAAGTTGGACACTATTTTCCGAGAGAAAACTATCCATCGTCTAAATAACTTAAAATAACTCGTTATTATAAGAATGTGGACACTCAATTTATAAGTATATCTTAAAAAATAAAAAAAGTTTATGAGCTAGTTAAAAAGTGTATATTTTACGTTTTTAAAAATCTTGAAAAGTCTCATTTTTGGATGCCATTATCTGAAAAACTACCGCAGATACATGCATCAAACGTAAATCACATACACATAATAAACCATTGACAGCACTCAACTTTTTTCACTGCTCTAAATTACGGTAATAGTAACATACTACTTTTTGGTTTTAAACTTTGCTTTTCGTCAGATTTGCCAAGGGAAATTAAATCAATAAACTGTTTTGAAAAATTAACATGAATGGCATTGAAAGCTTAATCATTAATTAAGTCATTTAAGCTTCTGTTAAAATACTTAATACACTTATAATCTGTTAAGAGATCATATGGTTACGAAAAAATGAAGATTGGAATAGTTGTTGGGTCATTCCATGTCAACTCAACCAGTGGTGTTCACCCGACCCTCTCAGATCTTCCTGAAATTTTCAGGGCTTTTGGTACATTCAAAGTTTAGTGATTCCTGAAAATTTCAGGCCATTTGGTCAAAAACTTTCTGTGATATGATTTTTTTAATTTTTAAGGGTAGTCGCTAGTGTGCGTGACATTTACATTTTCGCGATATTTGAGCGTGAATATTTCAAAAGCTAAATAAGGTATCAGGCTGAAATTTTCAGTATTTACTTATTGTTTTGTCATAAGTTGAATGATGTATTTATCTCAAGTATAGCTTGCGCACAGAATGCCCTAAAATTTTCCAAACATCGCACTTCAGACAGTTTTCATCAATATTTGACTCGGTATAGCCAAGAACCTATAAGACATGAAATGATGTTTGTTATACAATTAGTAAGTACCATATATGTGTTTATTATTTTGATAGAGAATTCCTGTTAATCAATAATAGTGTACTCATGGTGGGCCCTTTAAGCATCATGGTCGTCCATTTTTGCACTTATTGCGACCCCCAGATGACCATGCGGACAGTAATTCACACTTTTCATATTTTGCACACTTGTTAATCTTGGCAAGTACTAGCTATGGTGAAAATTTCATGTTGGTGTCTTAATGCCTTCTTGGTGAAAAATTGCATGATTATACACTATTAATGAATATTGCGTAGCGAATATTAAAAAAACTAAAAAAGGTATCAGGCTGTAATTTTCAGTATTTACTCATTGTTTTATCCTGAGTTGAATGATGTATTTATCTCAAGTGTAGCTTACACACAGAATGCCCTAAAACATTTCAAACATTGCACTTTAGTCAGTATTCATCAATATTTGACCCCGCACGCTACGGGCCTCATTAACGTGTATTATGGTAAATCAGCATAGCAATGAAATGTCAATCAAATTTTATGAAAAAATACAGTTAGTTTTAAGTTACAAAATCAAATTACAGATTGTTTGTTTTTATCAACCATACAAGCAACCATGCAAGGCGGATATCAGCGTATGCTCATTATGCTGCCGATGCAGTTAACTGATGGTATCTTATCTATGTACACACAGTCCTACTATCAAACTGTTTCTTGCAATTGGCAAAATGCACATCATCATAGCAATACTGTCTTGATGAGCTGCCAGACAACATTGGTGGTGGAAGATTGTACATTAGTGAATGTTATCCAGCAGATATCGTCACGACTTGCAACTAAAATACGTGCATTCTCAAACTCTGGATAGTGTCTATCTCTAATTTAACTAAGCATGTATACTATACTAAGCCATATTCCAAAAGCTTGAAAGCCAGAAAGGATATTACCTGGAATCTCCGTTCTGAGCAATGCTTTTCCACCAAATTGAGTTAGCTGATAAATTGTCATTGATTTTCCAATATTTTGAAACATCCAAGATGTAAAATTAAATCCATCATTGCCATAGACTGGCCAGTATTCACTGCATCATCAGCTTTCTTTATGACATCTGGTGGGATTAAACCTTGTTCAGTTGTACACTTGAATAGATTCTTGGCATTCTTCAAATAAAGAAAGAATAAACTTCGATTTAGATTTATTCTATCAAGTTGTTACTTGGACTGTACTTTTAAAAGTCGTTGAGAAAATACCATTTAGTTAATAATAATTATTAATTATTACTATTAAGACTAAATAATTAAAATAATGCTTATTTAATAAAATAATGAAGTATTTATCAGTTAGGGAGAAATTGACGCAATAAACATTTCTACCCATCTTTTTTAACCATTTAAATCTATCAATAAAAAAGAAAAGAAAAACTCAACAAGTTAAAATTATCTAAAAAGGAACAAAATAAATTACTTACCATGATCTAGCCAAACTGTATATAAACGACAAACTGGTTTTTCAAAAACTTACTTTTTGACTGCTGAAAATTTAAATACATTCTGCTGTAAAACTTTCAGTACTTCCAACAGTAAATTGACAAAAAGTAATTTTATTGAAATGTTCTACACACCAAAAGACCATAATAAATTTGATGTAAAAAAAATTTTATCGTGGGGGGGGGGGGGGCTATTTCTCCCACTTGACCACCTCATATTTTTTATCTTTTTACACATAGCTAATGTTATAGACTATAAAACCTATAATTGTTATCAAATTTCAATATTCTTTTATTAATTGATTATTAATTGTTTATGCTATGCGAAACTGATGTATATATATTAGGGCTGCTGATAAAACTGCGTTTATTTGCGATTAACGCGTCAAAAAAAATTGCAATTAAAATTTTTAACGCAACACCTAAATGCGTTAATTTGACCGAAATGCTGAAAGTTCACCAAATCGATAAATAACAGAATTTGGCTCAACAATTTGAAGTTAAGGTCCGTTCACTTATTAAGTAGATCTTCCACCCCCACCCTGTCGCAATTTGCACACACCCTCGTCCCTCACCCCTAGGTACGTCGACAAAAGTCCCATGTTTTTGTTATATAGCCCTTCGACAAGTGAACCTCCTGCTCCCTTCCCGGTCGATATAAAAAGAGAAAAGATTCATTCACTAGTTTACATTAGGCTATATATTGTAGTGTATTGGTTAAGGTATTATAGTGTACTGGTGCATGGATATCTAGATATAACACCAGGATAGACAACCAAACAAAATTTCATTCTAGCTGTGTACGGTTTAGGCTGACGCAAGGATTAAAGCCCAACAGACGGCATACAATAAAATGTGACTTTTTATGTCTAGTATAATATTTTTATTTAAAAAAATGCTTTCTAAATACTTTCTATTAAAAAATAATTGTCAATTTTTATTTTAACAATAATTTCTCGTAAATAAAACAACGCTATCAGGTGCCGGCACCGAACGCCATTTTGATTTGTTTACGTTTTGTCAGTCACTTCGTCTACACTAAAATGGACTCAGATTCTGATTATTTAGAGGAAAATAAACTTGATTCAAGTGACAAAGATGAAACTTGGGAGCTCATTACTTCTTCAGATGACTTTGAAGCTGTAAATATTAGTTTTAATTCAAGTTTTCAACACCTCCAAACTCACATGTGTAAGTATTGAACCAACATGCTTTGACTTTGTCTTAATGATCTTTATGTTTATTTATTTATTCATTTATTTATTCTTTAGAACTTAAAATGTGGAAATAGTTATAAAATAAGAGAAAAGTATAAAGATTTATATTTTATTATATAAAGGTTTATGTATAAATATTATTTATTTAGTTCTCTACCGCTAGAATTACTGTTACTGTTTTATTTTTGTGTTATTGCCAATCAGCAGATTTTCGTAAACACAAAAAAAAACAACTGAAGTTTACATAATATTTACATATCTGTATTGATGATATTTTGTTTTCATCATTATAAAATAATTAATTGTAGCTCGATAAATAAGCTGAATTTTTTTTTTATTTATGGTTTTCTTTACATATTTTTTTATCCCCCAGATCATATGGCATGATGATATGAATGAATTGAATGACACATTACCAGAACCACCAAAGAATTTTCTACCTGAGAGGGATCCAGGCATTCAACAACTCGGAGGAGCTAAAACAAGGGAAGACATTAGGAAATTCTGCAATGCAGTGGCATTTTTAAAACTTTATTTTACTTTGGACTTAGTAATTCATATTTGTGACTAATAATAGCAATGCCAGACATTATGGACCTACAAAACCTTGTGTTTACCAAGGCTGGTTTGATCTTACACCAGATGAATTCTACAGATTCTGTGGACTTATCATGTATGCTGGACTTGTTCAAGCACAGAACATTGACCGCTTCTGGTCTACTAAATCACTATACAATGGACTTTGGGCCAGAGCTTTTATGTTTCGTGATAGATTGAAATCTATAATGAGCTTTCTAAAGGTGTCTAATCCTCAAACTGAAGACAAAACCAACAAGTTATGTAAAGTACATTTTTTCTTTAACTTTATTAGATTGTAATGTATAAAATTGTTTCAGCCTTACCAAGATATATCAATAGATTAAAGAATGAGAAGAAATAAAGGTAGATATATTTTTAGGCAGTACATAAGGGATAAGCCGACTAAGTGGTGAATGAAGTTATGGGTATTAGCTGATTCTCTTTCTAGGTATACTTATGATTTTCATTTATATTTAGGTAAACAGGATAATGGGCCTTTTGGATTGGCCTATGGGGTGGTAATGAAATTAATTAAATCTTTAGCTAAAGAGGGGTATAAATTATTAGTCGATAATTTTTATACTACTATACAATTATCTAAAGATCTATGGAATTTAGGGGTAGGAGCATGTGGAACTATTCTTAGGACATGTAAAGGTTTTCCCCAATCTTTGAAAAATATAAAAGACTTTGAAAAAAAATCTAAAAGAGGGGATATGAGATGAGTTAGAAAGGGGGTTATTGACAGTACGATGGAGGGACAATAAAACTGTTTCGGTTATGTCCACAATGCATAATGCAAATGGATTTGGAACATTTATATGACAGACTAAGTAAATGGGAAATTTTAGGAACTTACTGTTGACCAACCAACCATAATACAGGATTACAATAAATATATGGGGGGTGTAGATAAGAGTGACCAGTTGATAAATAAATATAATGTTCTATGAAAAATTATCATAAGCTGGTATAATAGTTACACTAATCTTGTAAAATATTTTTAGCAAAGTTATAAAACATACTGAAATTGAGCTTTGTTGTTATCAATGGACATTAGAATGTTAGTTTTTATAACTTAGATTTATATTTTTGAATTTTTCTTGTTGCATGGTCAATGTTGATCCCAGCAGATTTTTGGTCCTTTTTCTGTTAAAACACATCATTTTTAGAAATTTTTAAATATCTTTTGTATCTGATTATAATGTCTTCAAAAATATCCTACACACAGAGAATTGAATGTAGTTTAATAAAAAGTAACTTTTATTGAAATGAATCATAATGAATTTTTTTTTCTTCTTTGTGTTTGTGAATTGTTTAATTTATTTATTTTTGTTTATTTTTTTCATCTAAACTGTTTTAAAATAATAAAATACTTGCATAATAATATCACTTTGAAACATATATTGTTAAAAAGCCCTTTCAATTTACTACATTTTCATATATATACTATAATAACATAATTTTTAAAATAAAAGCTTTAGAGAAATATTAGTCGATAAAAATTTTAAAGACATTGACGAATTAAGATTGAAAAAGCTAGATGTTTTTTTTAAACAATGTCAACAGAGGAGGGCTATTGAAGCCATCTGAGTACACCTTCTCTACTTGCCTACTAAATTGTAAAGTATTCAATTCATTGAAAAGATCAGCAAGTAGTCTGAAACCATTTCTAGGACAAACAAATAAAAAAAAATTGTTTAAATTGTTGATAGAGTAACAATTGATGAGTCATTACTGATTGAAGAAATTATTTTTTTATTTCAATCATAATTTAAAAGAACTTATTTATGTTAAATTTTTTAATTGTTCGTCTAAAAATTATGTTAAGCAATTGAATGAGACCGTTCATGAAAAACCAATGAAAAAAACGAAAAATAATTAAATTGACAAAATAAAGATTTTAAATAAAAAAATTTGTTATTAAAAGTTTTCAAACTTTAATTGCGTTTGTGTTTATTTCATAAAAACATAAGTACCAAATATACAAAACTGCTATTAAACATGAAGACTAACGCTAAACACTTGATTGTGTGTCAGCCTAAACCGTATTTTTTAAAATATTGGTTGTCCTTCCTGATGCTATATCTAGATTTCCATGACTGGTGGAGGTAAAAGAACAAGTGTTTGGTGAACTCGGTTATAATTAGGTCAAAATTTTGTATCATCAGTTCTTTTGCGCCCAATTTTTTATCGCATTTGAAAATACAGCGTCTTGCTGGTCACGTCTGCAACAGCTGCACTAACAGTTTCATATACATCACACCTGTCAATCAAGGTCTAGACTCGGCTGATGGCTCTGCATACGAGACAATGGTTTATTTTTTTAGAAGAATCGTGACGCTGAGCTAAATTTAATGTTTTATATAGGGCTGTTGATTAAGTGCAATTAGCGTGTAATTAAAGCATAACAAGCAAAAATTAAGCCTGTAAAAACAGGGCGTTTAAAGCATTTTCGTGTATAGAGAGGGAAGTAAGTCATGTTTAATAACTGTTAGGGCGCTCCTTTGTTAATATAGCTTATATAGTAAAAACGGTACTTTATAAGCCCTCTTTTACGGCCCTCAGAAGTCAGATCGCGAAATGGACCAAATTGTTTACTTGGCAGGCCAAGACCTACAAAATGACATATACATCATGGGTCTAGGACTTATGGTTGTTGATATCTAGGGTGATGACGGACAGACAGACAGACAAAACGCGGACAATAAAGCAAAATGCTCTAAAAAATTATGTGATTACATTTTTTATCGCAAACACTTAAATGCATTAAATTTTACACAAATGCTGTTATTTCAGAGTTGCGGAAAAAATATTTAAAAATCAGTAAATAAGCCTATTCTATAAACAGTCATAGATCAGACAAGATAAAAAAAAAGAAAAAAAAATAGCTGAACGCAGAAACTGTTATATGACCTTGAAACAAAAGGATTGTCATTTCTTAATTTTAATTTATGACCCTGAATACAATTTAGTGAACATCTGCAGACGCGTGCTCCTAGTTTGAAAAAATGGAACTGGTATCAACTTGTTTTGGGACGGTGGTTGGGTAAACCATAAGTAATGTAATCTTTGTGTGGAGAGTAGGGTGCTGCATCACCAAAAAAAAAAAGTCTGATATTTGATCTGTCTGCTATTTAAATGTGTTCCATTGATAAATGAAAGCATTGTGTAAAAAAAATAAACAAGCAATTAAGCCTGTTCCATTCTGGACACAGGACGTGTTAGCGCATTTTCTTGTTATGTATCAGTACGTATGTTAGCTTTCAGTAAATATTTGTAAATTTTGGAAATGTTTATAAATTCAATTGTGTAATGCATATATCTGTAAAAAAATATTATAAAGACGTTTCTTTATATTTGAAAAAAAAAATTATTTTCTCTTAAATCTAACTACAAGTGGTTTGTGGTTACTGAAATAGGACTCATAATTGAAAACATTCGAAATTGTAGTCATTTAATCGTCCGAAAACTCCGTCAATTGTTGCATAGCTCTGATACTTTTAATTAAACTCAGAACACAAGCTTACTATTTCATTTGATGAGTTTCTTAATAAATCTTGGTGAAACTACGTGCTGCAGTATTTCGCACCAAATGAATGGGTTATTGAACGTACAAGGTGTATATATAATATATAAGCTCCTTAGGAGCCCTGAAGCCCGACCTTCAGAGGCCCTATCGCGAAATGGACTTTTGATGTACACTTGGCAGGCCAAGACCTACAAAATGATATATACATCATGGGTCTAGGGCTTATGGTTGTTGAGATATAGGCGCTCTTTATTAATATAGCTTATATAGCAAAAAACGGTACTAAGCTCCCTTTTACGGCCCTCAGAAATCAGATCGCGAAATAGAAAAAAGTCATTTCTTGGCAGGTCAAGACCTACAAAATGATATATACATCATGGTTCTAGGACTTATGGTTGTTGAGATCTAGGGTGATGACGGACAGACAGACAAAACGGGGACAATAGAGCATTTTTTTTTCGAAAATGCTCTAAAAACAGCACATGAAGTTAAAGGATTGTTTGATCCACAAGTACCATTAACTGTACATTGGGATGGAAAATTGTTTCCAGATCTCACAGCCAGGGAGAATGTTGAGAGATTGCCAGTGATTGTAACAGGACTGCAAATAGAGTGCTTGCCGGGTGTACCTAAATTGGCTTCAGGGAAGGTGACAGTCAAGCTCAAGCTGTAGTTGAATGTCTGAAGGACTGGGACATTTGTGAAAAAGCGGTAGCATTAAGTTTTGACACAACAGCAAGTAACACTGGGGATTCCAAAGGGGCATGTGTTTTAATTGAAAAGCTGTTTAAAAAAAAGTCTTATTCATCTTGCTTGCTGCCACCATATGATGGAAATTGTTCTGGAAAAAGTGTTCACCGCATTGAAGATAAGTGGGCCCTCATTTGGACCTGATATTTCACTTTTCAAACGATTTAAAGAGCAGTGGCATTTTATGGAGAAGGGATCCTATGATACTGCAGATGGGATAACTGAAGTAGACCTTTTCAATGATAGCACATTGCAGTTTGCAAATGACAATCTTCAAATTAGTCACACACGAGATGATTACAGAGAATTTTTGGAACTGGCTGTCATATTTCTTGGAGGAACACCACCACGTGGGATTCATTTCCATGCTCAAGGAGCTGTACACAGAGCAAGTTGGATGGCAAGAATAATTTATTGCTACAAGATGTGGATGTTTAACAAGCAGTTTAAGCTGAAGCCTTCTGAAGAACAAAGACTGTTTCAGTTCCTCTGTTTTGTTTCCAGTACTTATATGAAACTGTGGTTTCAAGCCCCACAGCCAGCAGAGGCGCCATTAATTGACTAACAATTTCTGAAGGATTTAGAAAAATATAACTCCGTTAATTCACTTATTGGAAAAGCAGCAAAAAAAAAAGCTTTCAGTCGACATTTATGGTATCTAAGTGAAATTACAGTGGGCCTCTCTTTCTTTTTGATGAAAATATTGATCCCAAGACAAAAGGTTCAGATGCTTAAAAATATGCAAGAAAAACCCGGATCTACAAATCGAGCTCAGCATCTTGATTCCAATGGATTCTATGCAGACCAGCCCATCAGCTTCTTTGTTACAAACAATACAAAGGCATTTTCTCAATTCTTGGTTTGCCACATTCATTCCTGGAGATGTCCCCTGAAACATGGAGCAGCAACAATGAATACAAAAATGCAGAAAAGTTTAATGACACAGCCGAAAGAGGAGTGAAACTGATTCAGGATTTCAATGAAGTTTTATGCAGAAAAGAAGACCAGAAGTAATTCTTACTTCAGGTGGTGCAAGAACACCGACGATTATATCCGGATGCAAAAAAGACCACAGTGGTTACTGGACTAACAAAAAGCAGTCAGTCAATATGACGTCAATAAATAGTAAACACTTTGCTTTGTTGCATTCTATTATTTTTTTTTGAGGTTGTTATTTCATGTTTAACACTAAACAATTAACATAACCCATTAAATTACTATTTAGCACCAAATCAATGTTTTCATTGCCTTTCTGCAACCCCTAAATATTTCACGATTGTATTCATTTTTTCAGAGAACCCTTTTTTTCTGGCAGAACACAATGCAGGCCTTAAATTTAGAAAAATCGAAAAAAAAATATTTTTGGACCACCGTAATATATATATATCCTCCCCTCTGTCCGAGTGGCAGAAAAAAACCCTTACATTGCCATTCTGGCCGATCAGCAGTACACAAATCCTGCTGATCTAGACATGTCTTAAAAACCATTTTTTCTGCCATGGTGGCAGATGTAGGAGACACACTAGGGTGATAACAAAAAAAAAATTATGAAACCACTTGCAATCGAGGAATCTTTATTTGAAATTTAAGAATGTAAATTGCATTTTTATTTTTTTTTAAAAGTTCCCCCCTCCCTTTTCCCTTTTTCGGAATAAAAAAGTGAATTTTTTTTTTTTTTTAGAAAAAAAGAATTTTTTTTAGCTTAGTTCAAAAGAGTAATACTAATAATTAATCAACTTTTATTAACAAATAAGATACAGAACAGTTAGTAAGTAATCTGTAGAGAATTTACAAGAAATGTTTAAAACATATTTTGTCCTATGAACTTCAGAATCAAAAATTCAAATTTTCTAGATTTTGCATGAAGTTTCTCCATCAGTTTCACAGCACGTTCAGCAATTTGGTTAGATCTGGGAATGTAAATTAATGACTTCTCGACTGACCAATGGGTCTTTAATCACTTAATTGCCCTCTTGTATTTTTCTTGATGAGTGAGGTAAACAGTTCATTGACGGACGCTTCATTGTAGTATTGCGAATGGAACCAAGCATTAGCCCATTCTTAGCAGATGAAGTCGTAACCATAAGCGAGGATGCTGCGCCACTCTGGTATCAGAAATAATGCTATACCAGTATATATCGCACGTGAGATCCATCTTGCCTGGTGAAAATTTGGTAGTTTCTTCCAGCTGATGCGAGGCCAACATGAAGTTGTTTTGTAATTATTATATGCCTGGCATAATTCATATAAGAACTTGAAATCATCTTGCCATCCAGGGTTCTCGCCTGTGCTAACATCATCTGTCGCAACTAGAGTGACATAGTTTTGCATTAATTTGTCAATGAAGGAATAGTTGAGTTCTGGTTTGCTCGTTGGCTCTTGAATAAGGAAATTCATGACATGTTTCAGAAGGAGGTCAAGTACATGGTGCTGAAAGCCCTTGCTCGGACATCATCCTGTATGAGCTGTACAATCCAGTACAAACGACCAGAATTTACTGCGGTCGTGTCGCAGATTCTCATGCAAATATTTTTCCACGCATTATATTCATCAATTAGCTGATGTAGTTCCTTGTGAAAGGCTGCGGCAAAACCACTCTCACAATTAAAAATACCGAGTTAGATTTCGGTTGCCATATTTTTCAGCACAACTACTTGATACTCTTCCCCTTGCACTCTTACCATCAAACTGGAGACAATTTTTGCTTTGAAGTTTTTGAACAATTTTGGTTTTCATTTTCCGTCCTTCAGAGATTACTCTTTTCCAGACACCCGCCTGACTTGGAACTGGCACATCCTGACCTGTTCATCAATGGTTGCAAGAACATCATATGCTTTACGTGTAGAAATCTTTTTTAATACTAGCAAATCGCTGTTCTAATGCTAGCTCTTTGGTATTTCGGTTTGCATTCAGGAGAAGATGACGTGGGAGAATAGGTTGGCGAGTAATGTGAAGAAGCATAGGTTTCAGAATTCGAAGATTCTGAGATAGTTGTATGTGTTTGTGTGGGCTGTGAGACAGTTGTATGTGTTTGTGTGGACTGTGAGACAGTTGTATTTGTTTGTGTGGGCTGTGAGACAGCTGTATGTGTTTGTGTAGGTTGTGAGACATTTGTATGTTTGTGTAGGTTGCGATTGAGAAGAGCTGGCTTGAGGTTGAGTTTTTGATAGTCGATGTTATATATAGTGAACTCACCCCATGCTGTAACGAGTTCACACGGTATAGCTGGGATCAAAACAAAGAAAAAAAATAACAACCATCTGTAAATGCCTTGTTTATAAACAAATGGAAACAACTGACTGGAATTTGCTAAAAAGCAGTCTAGAAAGTCATATAAAAATTCAGTGTGAAATTGAAATCGATAGTCAAACTGCGAAATATGTGAAAAATTAAAAGGTGGGGGAACTTTTTTCAATTTAAAAAAAAAATTAATGTTGCTACTGTCTTCTGTATACAATTGTTCCTCGAATGTAAGGGGTTTCAGTTTAGTTACGAAAAATAATGAAAATAGTCATCACCCTAAGGCACACTCACCCCGCCGCTCTGTAGGCATGGCAGATATGCATCAGCGCTGCTAAATAAAATATAAACATATACACACACATACACACAAACATATATATATATATATATATATATATATATATATATATATATATATATATATATATATATATATATACTAAACCTGCCAATGTGAACATAGGCTATGTGCGACCTGCCAATGTCAAAGTGACAATGGGGCAAGTATTGTATGAAAGAGATTGTCATATTTGTTAGACATAATTGGTCAGACTGAGCAGGATTTGATTTTTTTATTTAAGATATATGTTTTCGATGTTTAAGTAATTAATTTGTAATTTGTCGCTTATATTATTTAGTCAGCTTTTGTGTGTCCCATTCTTTTATGACTAAAATTGCATATAGAATTAAATAAGCATTTAATACTTTTTGATCGCTTTTAAGGCGTATTTAATTGGTAAAGAGGTGGCATTTCAACTAGTGGCACTAAACCTTTATGTTACTATACATTTCATGAGTATTTTCAATGTGTATTGTATATTTGTAAATGGGTGATTTTATTTAAAAACCAGTGAGTATTCATTCCGATTGTGAATGTTTCTCTTGTTATGTCTGTTTGTAATTAAAGTTTATTTATCTTTTACTTGTTAGCTACGTTCTATTACTTCAAAGTCAATGATTTTTATATAAATTATTTAAGACAAGTATTTTAGCCGGTCGTACGACGAGTGGAATTTTCTATTTTCTATATATTTTTTTTTAAATAATGTGCACACAAAAAACAAAGAAACCTTACCCAATATATCTTACTACATAATCACAATAGATAACAGACGGCCATTTTTTTGAACAGCGAGGCTCGTCCATTTTTCAATACAATTAAACTCAGCCGTCAACAACCACAAAACAATTGTGAGCGAGTAATGAACGGCAACTCAAACTACAAACAGTCTGCTTACTGATAGAATAACTAACATTTAAATTAAGTTTTTTGTTCCCTCATTTTATTAAATATTTACTTTAAAATAACAATTTATTTAATATTTACTTTAAAATACCATTTTATTAAATACTAGTGGAAAAGCCTGCTGAAGCTAGCTGCTTGCTACCTGCGATATAATAAGAATTCCTTGTTGTGTTTAGATTTCCAGTTTTGGAATTCCCCAGACTATTTTAAGCCGCAGAAGTTGTAAACACGGTCGAACGGTCTACCACCTAATCAATTAAACTACTTGATTTTTAAATGCGATTAATTAGGTTAATTAGGTGCTGATTTATGCCACGTTCCTAATGTACAGAAAGGACCTACATTTCATACGTCGCAAATTACATTTTACCCGTCAACGCTAACCAACCAAACCAAACAACCAACCAACCAAACAACCAATCAAGCCAACAAAACCAAACAACCAACCAAACCAGCTAACCAATCAACTAAACAAACCAACATAGCCTACCAATCCAACCAACTTAACCAACCAAGCCAAACCCGTCACAAATTACGTTTTTCCCGTCAACGCTAACCAAGTAAACCAACCGATCAACCAACCAAACAAACCGATCAACCAAACAAACCAAACCAACCAAATCAAACAAAATTGACCAACTAACCAAACCAAACCAAACTAAAAACCATTAGGTAAAGATATGGGTGCTAATTTATCTCATCCGTTATGTTTTGCCCTTAATTCTATCAATGTTCAAATCAAAACAAAGCATTAAAATTTTTTTTTATAAAAATACACTGAAAAGTAAAAAATTATTACTTTATTATACCATTTTGCAGCACAAAGGCACGATACAGCACCCGCGCGCAAGTTCGATTCGGCTTTATTAGTAGGAAACTTAAAAAATGTACCATCGGTAAATGACGTCACAGAGGATTTTTATTTATAGCGACGGATTTCCCATTCTGCAAAAAAATTGTACCATCGGGAAATGACGTCATAGATTATTTATAGCCATTTTGCAGCCCAAAGGCAAGTTGGTATGGCACGATACAGCACCCGCGCGCAAGTTACGGTCGAACGGTCTTCCTCCTAGGTTAGCCGATTATGTATTAAATTTTCTTCAAAATACCATTTTATTAATATAAGAGTTTTGAGCCCGTCGAAGGACGGGCGGAATTTTATATTTTATTTGCGACTATATTTCGTGGTGTTTATCCTCTTTCTGGTCGAAAGCAAGTCACGTGATCGGTTAGGTCGGAAGCGAGTCACGTGATTACTTTATCAAATACTATTGGTGGAACAAATAACACACACTTGCCTTTTATTAAGTAGATAATTAATTCATGTTTTCCACTATCTCTGATCAGGTTCAATGTGGATGAATTGGACAGCAGTAGGCGCTATAACGTGCTGTATACCAATGATCATTATATTAAAAGGAAGATTTAAAAGACTTGAAGTAGACGAAATGGTGGACAGAAGAAACATTCCTACTCAAGAACTACAAGTTCAGAAAGTTTAAAGAAACTTATGGCTTTAAAAGAAATAAGCTATAAAACCTAACAGCAATTATTTTTCCTAATTTATATCTTTAATTACGTGCTATGTATTTTTCTTTATTTTATATCTTTATTTATGTGCTATGTTTAAAAATAATGTTCTCGTTGTTTTTTTCTTCGTAAGTGTCCATTTGTATATGGCTCATAAAGAAGTGTACGTTTGCCGTTTTATATATATTTAAAATTAGATCTCGGTTTTCTTATTGTGTTCAATTTTTAATATCTGCTATACAGGGTGTTGTCACTACACAAACCTAATCTTGAACTGTCTCTTATTTATTAGTTTATTTCACTGAGATCGCGATGCGAAATGTGGTAAGGTCCCCCCTCATCCCCCGGAATTCGCGAACTCTTTGTCTTATATATTAAAGGAAATGATTATGTATTCAAATGTATGTTATTTAACAGCCGTTATACTTGTGTGAGTGTTCGTGTCTAGCTTCGATATTTGTGTGTGTGTGTGTTAATGTATGTATTTTCTATATTTAATTTATTTCACGTGTTTCTGTGTGTTTCTTCTATATTTGTGTGTTAGTGTGTATCTTCTATATTTGTGTGAGTATTTGTGTCTAGCTTTGATAGTTGTGTGTATGTGTTCATGTATGTATTGTCTATATTTATGTGATTTCACATGTAATTTTACTTTTGTGTTTGTGTGTTCGTGTGCATCTTCTCTTTTTGTGTGTGTGTTCGTGGGTATGTTATATAGTAGTAGTAGTAGTAGTAGTAGTAGGCATCCGTCCATCTCGGAAGATGATGGTAGCGCACTAGGTAAGTCATCAGTCGTGTTTTTGATGGCAGGATTTGGAATTGCTCAGCAGACCTATCCTGGATCGACAAACTCTACCGCAGTGACCACAGTTGAAGCTGGATGTAGGGTTGAGGGCCTGTTTCTGCTGTGTAATCTTCCTTTTTTGTCTTTTTATTTCCAGCTGTTGGTTGCGTAGTTGTTCTCCATTTAGGATGCCTTTGTGAACGGCCTGTCGCCACCCGCTCCGGTCATCGGCGAGCTGTTCCCAATTGTCGAGGCTGATGCCAGTCAATCTGAGGTCGCGTTTGCAGACATCCTTGAAGCGCAGATGTGGGTGACCAACGGGGCCATGCCCCGTGGCCAGCTCGCCATATAGGATGTCCTTTGATATGCAACCATCTTGCATTCGATGCACATGACCCAGCCACCGTAGACGTCTTTGGCACAGAAGGAGATGTATGCTCAGTGAGCTGGCTTGTTTGAGTACGGCAGTGTTGGTGATTTCATTTATAGAAATTAGAGTATGTTAGAAAGGTCTGGACCTGGATGTTTGGGTTCATGCGCCCAACGTTATTCGTTTTTATAAAAATCAGAAGCTCTTATAAAGTCTATTACCATGTGACCAATTTATTCAGAAATTATTTTCTGCTTTTTAGTACACAAGAAAAACGTTGTTTTCTATAAAATATTTTTAATAATGTAATTTTTATTTAATATATTTTTACTTACATATAGAAAGAACTAAATGCGATCGATGTTATTGTTTTAATTTAATTGTATGAAAATTATGTTGCGCCAAAAAAAATTTCTTACACCAAAATTTCAAACAACAAAGAAATCCGGTTTATATCCGACACATTTTAATCGGAACCGGAATCGGAACCGGATTTATTAAAACTGCCGGAATCCGGCTTAACAGGAACCGGAATCGGATTCCGGTACAGTCCTAGTATTATCTATGGTTATGTGATTTGACGTGTAATTTTACTTTTGTGTGTGTGTTTTGAATATAGTGTGTGTGTGTTCGCGTGTAGCTTCAATATTTATTTGATTTCGGGTGTAATGCTACTTTTCTATGTAAGTGTGCCTGTGTATCTTCTACATTTGTGTGTGTATCTTTAATAATTGTTTGTGTGTTCGTTTTATCTTCAATATTTATTTAATTTTGGGGTGTAATTTTACTTTTTTGTTATGTTCGTGTGTATTTTCAACATTTATGTGATTTCGGTTGTAATTGTACTTTTCTCTGTGTGTTTGTTCTATATTTGTGTGTGTGTGTTCGTGTGTATCTTCACTATTTATGTGATTTCGGCTATATTTTTTACTTTTCTCTCTCTGTGTGTGTATCTTCTATATTTGCGTTTGTGCTAACGACGACTAGTCGCTTTAAATCATTTGTAACAAAACGAAACGTTTGTTTTCGGCCAAAGTTGGAGGGATGTCCATTAACTAGTTATTCACTTGGTACACTTAAAAATGTAGAAAATTTATATTTACGTTTATTTTATGGAATAATTAGGCTGAATCACCCGGCGATCGCTCAAGTTTTTTACCTTCGCGCATTGCTCGTTTTACCCCTACTGAGTTTAGTGATTGTCGGATAGGAATGTTTAAATGCTATACTGCTAGGGCTTTGGACAGAGAATGTAATTTACTATTTATATAATGTCAAGGGTGACAATCTAAATTCTAAACAATACATAATGTTAGAAATGAAAGATTTATTTAACAATGGGTCCAAGGAAAAACGGACCAAGACTCAGGCAGAGTAAGGGTATGCAGAGTAGAAACATTAAATTCAATTGGGTAGGGTTATGAGAGTTTCGCTATAAGGGACATGGAGACACTTGTACAGTAGGGTGGTGCAAAATTTTTTTTTAAATTTTGCTATTTTAATAGCAACACATTTCGAGCTAACTAACAGCCTTACCAAGTTTTTTGTAGATTCTATTTATTTTTAGAGGTGTCCCAAGCAGAGTAAAGATTTTTTGGCTTTCTTTATAAACAAAACTGCGTCAATTACAGTTCTTTTTTTTTAAAGTTATTAAAATTTATATTTGCAGTCTTATGTAAGTATTTAGTCAATAAGGTACATTTAAATGTACTTCTAACTAAAATAGTGCTTAATTTGAAATTTATACACACATAAATTAACAGCAAATATTGAAAAATTATTTCAGCATGTAAAATAAGCACAAAAACATGAGTGTAATGTCCAGTGTTTGGAAACGTTCGTAATCTGCCACCTAACGTTTTGCCAACCTACATGGACATGATGAAATATTACAACTTAATCGAGTTTCATATAAAAGAAAAGCAGCAAAAAGATCCAAGTTTTAACGAAATTGCACAAAATTGTACATCCGACATCTGAATTACGTGGCAAAAAGCATCAATTTCAACAGTTTCATATACAAGAATTTAAAAGAGGTGTGTGTGAACGTGTGTATCTTCTATATGTGTGTGTTTGATCTGCATCGTTGGTGCGTTTGTTTGTGTGTATCTCCTTTGATATTTGAGAGCATTCGTCATTTTTTCAACAATATTTTTGAATATGTTTCTTTTATATTTTGTGTGTGTACATGTGTATCTTTATATATTTTGTGTTTGTTCGTCGTGTCTATTATATTTTAGTGTGTGTTCGTGGATGCAAATAATTGTGTATTAGTTCGTGTGTATCTCCTTCTTTATGTGAGTTTTTTTTTCGTATTAAACCACTAGCAACACCCTACTGCCACATAACCAACACAACATATTAGCAACACACTATTTATTACTCATAACACACTAGTTACACTAATCTACTTAAAAAACATTAGCACGACACAAAACCTGTGTACCTCTTTATAAGAACAATCCATATGAAATTTTAGATTTTCACATTATTTAGGTAGTGAATCATTTGGAATTTCCAAACACTATGGCTCCATGAGATTTTGCATGAATTGTTTTAAACCCTATAACTAAATTATAATTTTATTTTTGTTTCCACACAATCCTATTAAATCTATAGATGCCATTTCAGTTTTTTCTTTGGTTGTGCATTTAAATGCAGAAATTCAATGTGACTCCTTCACAGCTTTCACCAGAAAACTTTAAATATATATTGTCTTCCCATATTAGTCCTCTTTAAAACTGTACCAGTATGAAAAAATTCTGTTTAATGATGAATGAATTTGTTTGATAGGAGGAACTTTAAAATGTAGGATTAGAAAGATTCAGAAAAAACAAACATCTTAATTTATAATCGTCTAGCCTAGGCGGTTGACCGTTCGACATTGTGCCGAATTAAAATTGCGCGCGGGTGCTGTATCGTGCCACACCAACTTGCCTTTGGGCTGCAAAATGGCTACAAATAATCTATGACGTCATTTCCCGATGGTACAATTTTTTTTTGCAGAATGGGAACGCCGTCACTATAAATAAAAATCCTCTGTGACGTCATTTCCCGACAGCACATTTTTTTCATTTTCTTAAAGCCGAAATGAACTTGTGCGCGGGTGCTGTATCGTGCCTTTGTGCTGCAAAATGGCATAATAAAGTATTTATTTTTTACTTTTCAGTGCATTTTTATAAAAACGTTTTTTAATGCTTTGTTTTGATTTTAACATTGATAGAATTAAGGGCAAAACGTAACGGGTGAGATAAATTATCAATCATATCTTTACCTAATGGTGTTTAGTTTTTTTTTTTGGTTGGTTTAGTTTGGTTGGATGATCGGATGGTTTGGTTGATTGATTGGTTGGTTTGGGTAGTTAGCGTTGACGGGAAAAACGTAATTTATGACGGGTTTGGCTTGGTTCGTTTGGTTGGTTAGCGTTGACGGGAAAAACGTAATTTGTGACGGGTTTGGCTTGGTTGGTTTAGTTGGTTGGATTGTTTGGCTCGGTTGGTTTGGTTGGATTGGTTGGCTAGGTTGGTTTGTTTGGTTGATTGTTTAGCTGGTTTGGTTGGTTGTTTGTTTTTGTTGGTTTTATTGGTTGGTTCGGTTGGTTTGGTTGAGTTGGTTGTTTTGTTTGGTTTGGTTGGTTAGCATTGACGGGTAAAACGTAATTTGTAAAGTATGAAATGTAGGTCATTTCTGTACATTAGGAAGGTGGCATAAATCAGCACCTAATAAACCTAATTAATTGCATTTAAAAATCCAGTAGTTAAATTGATTAGGCGGTAGACCGTTCGTCCGTGTGTATAATTTCTGCGGCTTAAAATAGTCTGGGTTAGGGCTGTACCGGATTCTAATTTTTAGATCCTGCAGGATCGGAACCGGAATCGGATTTAATATTTGAATCCTGCCGGAATCGGAACAGGAACCGGATTTTACCGAATTAAATAGTAATTTTTCTGAACGAAATAGTAATTTCTCGCCTAACATAAAAAAATATAAGAATGAAAAATAGAATAAAAATTTAGTTTTTAAGTTCTAGATAGCAAAAAACAGTATTAACCCTTTAGATCTTGAAGACTGTGACTAAAACCCCTTCCCCAATCTTGAGTTAAGAAAGATAACTCTGTCAAAATAACAGGTTCTTCATTTGAAAAATTTATTTAATAAAGCTCTACTTAATTTTAACTTGATTTCTATTACAATCAAACAAAGAAATGGATAACATATCTTAGAAAGTATAATAATCATGTTTATTAATAAATGAGTTCCAATATATATATATATATATATATATATATATTATATATATATATATATATATATATATATATATATATATATATATATATATATACTGTGGCACCACCCGATAGCTTATTTTTCTTTAGTTTTCCATAGTGACGTCACCGAACCGTGTTATTTCATTCATACTTTCATTTAAATCAATCAATATCTATTTCCCATAAAAACGCAAATTAAAATGCATTTCAAATCTTTATCAATATCACTTTAATGTTCAATTAAAAATGTATCTTCAAGTTATTTTCTAAATTTGCGAGGAATTTTATCCAAATCGTGACAAAATCCACTAAATTAAAAAATGTGCAGAAAAATAAGTTATTGAACTTTTTAAAATCTGTAAACACCCAAAAATAGATCGTTGTCTGCACTTTAAAAAAAGTTAAACTTTGATATCTAAATATAGTTTACTAGACCAGGGGTCGGCAACCTTTTGAGACGGAAAAGCCTAAAGTTATAATTTATAATTTTCTCTATTTTTAAAGAGCCACTAAATTTGTTGTTTTAATATTACGGTATTTGATCAAGCCGCAATTTGACATCGAAAGAGCCACAACTTGACATCGAAATAGCCGCATTCGGCTCGCGAGCCGCAGGTTTCCGACCCCTGTACTAGACTAAATACGATTCAAATCTTCCTTTTTAATATAGTTGTACTTACATATAGAACTAAAAGCGATCGGCGTTATTGTAGTTTTAAAATCAAAGAAAGTTATTGTTTTAATTTAATTGTATAGCGCTAAATATTTCAAAATTATGTTGCGCTAAAAAATTTCTTACAAATGTCAAACAACAAAGAAATCCGGCTTAAATCCGGCACATTTTAACCGGAACCGGAATCGGAACCGGATTTGTTAAAACTGCCGGAATCCGGCTGAACAGGAACCGGAATCGGATTCCGGTATAGCCCTAGTCTGGGTAATTCCAAAATTGGAAATTAAAGCACAACAGGACTTCTTATTATATCGCAGGTAGCAAGCAGCCAGTGTCAGCAGGCTTTTCAACTAGTTTGCATATGTTTGCACAAGTTTTTTCTGCTAAAGACGATTGATTACAAAGCTTATCCAGCAATGCCTCGGAAAGTAATATGTAATTAAGAAATCTTTAACCATTGCGTTAACAAATAATTTTCAGATAGAACTCCTTGTCAAATGCAAAAAAAAAAACAAATTAATTAGCTGTTTTAATAATACTATTATTCTGTCATTTGATTAATAATTTGGTGCACTTCTACATGATCATTGACAGTAGAAACATGTTGTTCACCTAAGCTGACCCTAGAAAAAAAAAGACTAGATAACTTAAGCTTATAACCAAAGAGAATTGCAATGAATAGAAAGAATAGGTTTTTTCCATCTTGTATGATGTTAAAAGTCAGGGTCGCAACCAATATGTTGAAGTTGGTATGGTCTAAAATATTAGGGAAGATGAAAATTTTTTGGCTTCACAAAACTGTGATTGACAATTGACAAACAGGGCCCTGGAGAGGAGTAAAATGTGCCGGTGCAAGATTTTTTTGGGGCCTCTCTTATATAAAGCAAAAATTAGTTTTGGCAGCTCAGCTTTCACAGTTTATTACTTTAGAATGTGTATGTAAAAAAGTTGAAACTTTAATAATTAAAATTATTACATATTATATTAAGTAAAATAAACAAGCAATTAAGCCTGTTCCATTCTGGACACAGGACATGTTAGCGCATTTTCTTGTTATGTATCAGTACGTATGTTAGCTTTCAGTAAATATTTGTAAATTTTGGAAATGTTTATAAATTCAATTGTGTAATGCATATATCTGTAAAAAAATATTATAAAGACGTTTCTTTATATTTGAAAAAAAAATTATTTTCTCTTAAATCTAACTACAAGTGGTTTGTGGTTACTGAAATAGGACTCATAATTGAAAACATTCGAAATTGTAGTCATTTAATCGTCCGAAAACTCCGTCAATTGTTGCATAGCTCTGATACTTTCAGAACACAAGCTTACTATTTCATTTGATGAGTTTCTTAATAAATCTTGGTAAAACTACGTGCTGCAGTATTTCGCACCTAATGAATGGGTTATTGAACGTACAAGGTGTATATATAATATATAAGCCCCTTAGGAGCCCTGAAGCCCGGCCCTCAGAGGTCCTATCGCGAAATGGGCTTTTGATGTAACTTGGCAGGCCAAGACCTACAAAATGATATATACATCATGGGTCTAGGACTTATGATGTTTGTTGAGATATAGGATGATGACAGACAGACAAAACGGGGAAAATGCTCTAAAAATATTTGACAATGTTTAGAGGTCCCCCGGACTTCAACAAAGTTTGCATAATTAAGGAAAACAAGATAAAACCATCCTTACTTGTAAAATCTTACAGACCTACTTACAAAAAGTGAAGCGCTATATAAATTTTTTCATTTTCTTTGGTTTTATAATGTTTGGCAGCCATGATTTTGATAAAAACATGCGCTAGAAATTAAATTTAAAATTCACATTTTGTTTGCAAAAACAACACTTTTCCTTACCGCATATTGATGACCAATGTAAGCATTTTAATTTCTTTACCTGTATAATTTTAATTTCTGATACACACGACCTATACAATCAGAACAGAGAAAATAATATGGAAAACAAAAATATGTTTTTTACACCTTCTAAGGACATGCTGGCTGACCCTGACACCACTTCAACAGTGTCATATCCAGTTATTACTGCGTAAACTAGTACAAATGAAATCTATGTTGGCTACAACTTTTCAACTGTGGCCACCAAATGTTGATACTATTATCAAGAATGTAGAAGATCTAGCATTTTTGAGGCCTATGAAAAGAGACAAGTCTTCCAGCTTTGGATCATTAGACAAAACACTTGCAAAAAAGTCGCTCGACGCCATTCACGAGATACCCCAGCATAGGAACACAAGAAAAGAAAATGCAGCATGTTCAACGATATCAGTGCCTCCCAACGAGGGTAAAAGTTACTAACACGATGATTCTACTTCTAAATCTGAAGATAATATGGAGTATATTGATAACTGTTTTGATGATATAATGCCATTGGAAAAGCGAAGAAAGCCAATAGGAACTTCGGTATTTTTTAAGCCAACAACGTCTTGTTTCTCTAGCGACAAGATTAAAGAATACACCAACACAGCAGGCAGCTTTCATACAGGGCCTTATTAGCGAGTCTGGGGGTGTTGTATCAATGGTGACTTCTGCCTATGCTACTGCAGATCGTTCACGTCGCAAAAATATAAGTGAGATACCTACAAAGATCCACGACTCCTGGGAACCACAAATAATCTGCACGTTCCACTGGGGTCCTATCGCAAAATGAACTTTTGATGTACACATGGCAGGCCAAGACCTACAAAATGATATATACATCATGGGTCTAGGACTTATGGTTGCTGAGATATAGGGCGCTCCTATGTTAATATAGCTTATATAGTAAAAAAACGGTACTTTACAAGCCCCCTTTTACGGCCCTGAGAGGTCAGATCGCAAAATGGAATAAAGTCATTTCTTGCCAGGCCAAGACCTACAAAATGATATATACATCATGGGTCTAGGACTTATGGATGTTGAGATCTAGGGTGATGACAGACAGACAGACAGACAGACAAAACGGGGACAATAGAGCATTTTTTCGAAAATGCTCTAAAAAAAATTGAAAAAGGGTTGGATTCTTCAGCTATAAGCGATTAATGCAGCTGTTCAATTACTAGAATATATCATAAAAAAATATACCTAAATTAAACCCATGGTAGACCTGACATAATTTTTTATGAGTTTAAGTTTGCTGAAACTTCTTTCGGCAGATGCTACTGTGGCTGGTGTTGTAAGGAATATTCTCACTGTCAAGTTGGGAAATATGCTTTCTAATTTGTATTCGCATAAAGCATTTAGCAATTCCAATGCGCCCAACTGTTTTCCACCGAAAATTGGCATTGTGACCCATTGTTATGTGATTCATTTCCTGTTTAAGGTCTTCAGAGATTATGTCATTAAATTATGTCTCCGCTAGTCTCGCTGCTTTGCAATTTAATTCCTTTTCTGACATTTTTTGATAATTCCACAGAAAACTGCAGTTATCAGAAATCAGTTTTGCTGCACTAAAACAAACTGTAAGCCCTCCAATAACATTATCCAAAATTACATAAAATATATGCTTTCGAAAGTGTGCTTCCTCAGTAGATTCATCTGATTTATCTAAATTTCCATTAGGTGCACCCTCATCGTGGAAACGTGTTTTTTTTCCTGGCATAGTTCCTTAACAATTTAATTTCTCTGAAGACTGGATGCAACAAGTTTAGGTTCAGTCCATATTGCTTTCCAACTCTCTTGGAATGCCTGCAGTTGTGAAAGCAAGCTTTCTATGTTTGCAGCTTCCACATCTAAAGTTGCACCACTAGCTTGAATGGTTTTGTTACAAAAACCAATGGGAACATCAATAATTCGTTTCAAAATGTTGTACCATTTTTCAGATACCACTCTGATAGATGCCTCTAGTAGATTTTCAATACCTTTTTGCATTGACAGACGTCAATTTGATACAAATGACGTAAAATATAAATTTAAAAAACAATATTTTATTTTTACTTTTCAATATATTTACTTTTAATTTATATCTACTATCATGATGGGCCCCTAAAAATTTCGTATGGGTTACCGGTGCGTTTCACTAGCTACTGCACCCTCTCTTAGGGCCTGAACTAAAAACTACGATTTTTAAAACTTTGAATAATGATGATTGTTTACGTTTATCAGGCTTACTTCAGTAGAAAACAATATAAATAAACTGGAAAAAAGTCATATTATCAGAACTGTTACAACATAATACGAAAGAAAATGTTTACTATACAATTGGCACCAACAATTTCTCCGGAATGCTAATCTATGTAGGTTTTGTTCGAGTAAAAATTTTTGCCCGAAATCTCTCTCTTCGTTTCGCATTTGGACACAAACTCCTAGAGCTATTTCTGTCTTTCGTGTTGATACGGGTCCTTATATTGATAATACTTCAAAAAGGTGTAATAATTCAGACAATATCAAATTAGCAAGTGACCGACCCAGGTGAAGTAATCCTCAACAATCATTAATTCTGGAACACAAATCTTCCATACAGAGGTAGATTCAGAAGCAAACTGTAAACATTGCATCAAATACATCGATGACTAAAGCTAGACCTATACAGAACATGCATCCGCATCCCAACTGTCGGTTCCAATATTTGCACCGAATTTACACTAAAATTTACAATAAACCTAGCAACACAACAAGATGGCGGAATGACGCTGCCATAGCTACTGCGGTGGGAGGAGCCTACCGAATTGCGACATCAAGCCCAGCGCTATACTTTTCTCTCACCAGGGTGTTCAACAAAATCCTGGTGAATCGTTGCATTAGCGCAAAGAGTCTAGCCCTGTCCAATCGTATTTCATAAATATGTGCTTTAAGCTGAAAAACTACGCTCTGCCCTGGCGTTGCTGCGAGGGTACTGTCAGTAACAGCTTCTCAAATACTTTAACTTGCGGAAATAGTTTTCGAACAGTTGGGTCCACATCTCACCAACTTCTTGAGAAAAGTCGTCTGTAGCCTTCAAGTGGTGTTGTTTGCATTTGGTGAAAACATTGTCAACTGGATGTCAAGTAGCTCTGCGTTAATTTCTGGGTAACCACTAACCATCAGCTGAACTTGTACCAGTGCCAACGACTGGGATTTCTGGGCAAAATGTTTTCCGCAAATCAAAGCGTAACTTTGTGAAGCCACCATTCGTGATTGTACCGTTTAGCAAGTGACGTTGATGATGTATCAACGAACTTGGAAGTATTGGCTCAGTGAAAACGGCCCATTTCATGACTAACGCTGGTTCCTTCAAGTTTGGCTGGAAGACGCCGTTTTCGCGGTAGTGATGGTCGTGGATATTTCAATTTATCGTAAGGTTTGATTACTTCTGAATAAATGTGACTAAACGCAAATTCCATCTTGTGTAAGGAATATTCTCACTGTCAAGTTGGGGAAATATGCTTTCTAATTTGTATTCGCATAAAGGCATTTAGCAATTCCAATGCGCCCAACTGTTTTTCCACCGAAAATTGGCATTGTGACCCATTGTTATGTGATTCATTTCCTGTATAAGGTCTTTCAGAGATCCCGTCATTAATTATCGTCTCCGCTAGTCTCTAGCTCGCTTTGCAATTTAATTACTTTTCTGACATTTTTTGGATAACTCCAAAGAAAAACTGCAGTTATCAGAAATCAGTTTTGGCTGCACTAAAACAAACTGTAAGCCCTCCAATAACGTATCCAAAATTACATACCAATATATCTTTCGAAAGTGTGCTTCTCAGTAGATTCATCTGATTTATCCAGAATTTCCATTGGTTGCACCCTCATCAGTGGAAACGTTGTTTTTTTTCTGGCATGATTCCTTAACAATTTAATTTCTCTTGAAGACTGGATGCAACAAGTTTAGGTTCAGTCCATATTGCTTTCCAACTCTCCCGAGATGCCTGTAGTTGTGGACAAGTAAGCTTTCGGTGTTTGCGAGCTCCACATCAAAGTTGCACCACACTAGCTTGAATGGGCTTTGTTACAAAAACCAATGGGAAACATCAACAATTCGTAACAAAATGTTGTACCATTTTTCAGATTCCACTCTGATAGATGTCTCTAGTAGATTTTCAATACCTTTTTGCATTGACAGACGTCAATTTGATACGAATGACGTAAAATATAAAATCTAAAAAACAATATTTTTTTTTTTACTTTTCAATATATTTACTTTAATTTATATCTACTACGCTCATGATGGGACCCTAAAATTTCATGGGCCCCGGTGCGGCGCACCGGCTGCACCCCCCTCTCATAGGGCCTGAACTAAGAACTACGATTTTTAAAACTTTGAATAATGATGATTGTTTGTTTTCGTTTATAAGGCTTTCTTCATTAGAAAACAATATAAATAAACTGGAAAAAAGTCATACTAACAGAACTGTCTGTTACAACATAATACGAAAGAAAATGTTTACTATATACAATTGGCACCAAATTTCTGAATGCTAACTATGTAGTTGTCGATAAAAATTAGTTAACATGTTTGCCTTTGTTCTCCTTTGTTCGCATTTGGACACAAACTCCTGAGCTATTTCTGTCTTTGGTGTTGTTACGGGTCCTTATAATGATAATACTTCTAAAAGGTGTAATAATTCAGACAACTCAAATTAAAGAAGCACCCAGTTGCAACCACTAGCTTGAATGGTCTTTGTTACAAAAACCAATGGGAACATCAATAATTCGTTTCAAAATGTTGTACCATTTTTCAGATTCCACTCTGATAGATGCCTTTAGTAGATTTTCAATACCTTTTTGCATTGACAGACGTCAATTTGATACGAATGACGTAAAATATAAATTTAAAAAAAATATTTTTTTTTTACTTTTCAATATATTTACTTTAATTTATATCTACTACTCATGATGGGACCCTAAAATTTCATGGGCCCCGGTGCGGCGCACCGGCTGCACCCCTCTCATAGGGCCTGAACTAAGAACTACGATTTTTAAAACTTTGAATAATGATGATTGTTTGTTTTCGTTTATAAGGCTTTCTTCATTAGAAAACAATATAAATAAACTGGAAAAAGTCATACTAACAGAACTCTAATACGAAAGAAAATCAATTGTTTGTTTTCGTTTATAAGGCTTTCTTTATTAGAAAACAATATAAATAAACTGAAAAAAAGTCATACTAACAGAACTGTCTGTTACAACATAATACGAAAGAAAATGTTTACTATATACAATTGGCACCAAATTTCTGAATGCTAACTATGTAGTTGTCGATAAAAATTAGTTAACATGTTTGCCTTTGTTCTCTCTGTCGGTTTAATATTTGTACCAAATTTACACTTAAATTTACAATAAACCCAAGATGGCGGAATGACGCCATAGCTACTGCGGTGGGCGGAGCCTACCGAATTGCGTCATCAAGCTTAGGCTATACTTTTTCTCCACAGGTGTCAACAAAATCCTGGTAAATGTGCAGTAGCGCAAGATGGTTGAGTCTAGCCTGTCCAATCGTATTTCATAAATATGTCTTTAAGCTGAAAAACTACGCTCAGCCCTGGCGTTGCTGCAGGGTACTGTCAGTAACAGCTTCACAAATACTTCAAATGGCGGAAATAGTTTTCGAACAGTTGGGTCCAATGTCACCAACTTATTTGCAAATTCGTCTGTGCTGCTATGTGGTGAAACATTGTCAACTGGATGTGAAGTAGCTCTGCGTTAATTTCTGGGTAACCGCTAACCATCAGCTGAACCAGTGCCAACGACTGGGATTTCAGCAAAATGTTTTCCAAATCAGCGTAACTTTGAAGACCATTGTGATTGTACCTTTTGGTAAGTGACGTTGATGATGTATCAACGAACTGGAAGTATTGTGCTCAGTAGTGGCCCATTCATGACTAACGCTGGTTCCTTCAAGTTTGGCTGGTAGACGCCGTTTTCGCGGCACTGATGGTCGTGGATATTTCAATTTATCGTACAGTTTGATTGCTCCTGAATAAATGTGACCAAACGCAAATTCCATCTTGTGTAAGGAATATTCTCACTGTCAAGTTGGGAAATATGCTTTCTAATTTGTATTCGCATAAAGCATTTAGCAATTCCAATGCGCCCAACTGTTTTCCACCAAAAATTGGCATTGTGAACCATTGTTATGTGATTCATTTCCTGTTTAAGGTCTTCAGAGATTATGTCATTAAATTATGTCTCCGCTAGTCTCGCTGCTTTGCAATTTAATTCCTTTTCTGACATTTTCTGATAATTCCAAAGAAAACTGCAGTTATCAGAAATCAGTTTTGCTGCACTAAAACAAACTGTAAGCCCTCCAATAACATTATCCAAAATTACATAAAATATATGCTTTCGAAAGTGTGCTTCCTCAGTAGATTCATCTGATTTATCTAAATTTCCATTAGGTGCACCCTCATCGTGGAAACGTGTTTTTTTTCCTGGCATAGTTCCTTAACAATTTAATTTCTCTGAAGACTGGATGCAACAAGTTTAGGTTCAGTCCATATTGCTCTCCAACTCTCTTGGAATGCCTGTAGTCGTGAAAGCAAGCTTTCTATGTTTGCAGCTTCCACATCTAAAGTTGCACCACTAGCTTGAATGGTTTTGTTACAAAAACCAATGGGAACATCAATAATTCGTTTCAAAATGTTGTACCATTTTTCAGATTCCACTCTGATAGATGCCTTTAGTAGATTTTCAATACCTTTTTGCATTGACAGACGTCAATTTGATACGAATGACGTAAAATATAAATTTAAAAAAAATATTTTTTTTTTACTTTTCAATATATTTACTTTAATTTATATCTACTACGCTCATGATGGGACCCTAAAATTTCATGGGCCCCGGTGCGGCGCACCGGCTGCACCCCCTCTCATAGGGCCTGAACTAAGAACTACGATTTTTAAAACTTTGAATAATGATGATTGTTTGTTTTCGTTTATAAGGCTTTCTTCATTAGAAAACAATATAAATAAACTGGAAAAAAGTCATACTAACAGAACTGTCTGTTACAACATAATACGAAAGAAAATGTTTACTATATACAATTGGCACCAAATTTCTGAATGCTAACTATGTAGTTGTCGATAAAAATTAGTTAACATGTTTGCCTTTGTTCTCCTTTGTTCGCATTTGGACACAAACTCCTGAGCTATTTCTGTCTTTGGTGTTGTTACGGGTCCTTATAATGATAATACTTCTAAAAGGTGTAATAATTCAGACAACTCAAATTATGAAGTTAACTCCAGTGAAGTAACCTCAACAATCATTTAATTCTTGAACATAAACTGACAAAAAAGGTTAATTCAGAAGCAAACTGTAAACATTCATCCATCTACATCGATGCCCAAAGCTAGACTCTACTAGAACATGCATCCGCATCCCAACTGTCGGTTTAATATTTGTACCAAATTTACACTTAAATTTACAATAAACCCAAGATGGCGGAATGACGCCATAGCTACTGCGGTGGGCGGAGCCTACCGAATTGCGTCATCAAGCTTAGGCTATACTTTTTCTCCACAGGTGTCAACAAAATCCTGGTAAATGTGCAGTAGCGCAAGATGGTTGAGTCTAGCCTGTCCAATCGTATTTCATAAATATGTCTTTAAGCTGAAAAACTACGCTCAGCCCTGGCGTTGCTGCAGGGTACTGTCAGTAACAGCTTCACAAATACTTCAAATGGCGGAAATAGTTTTCGAACAGTTGGGTCCAATGTCACCAACTTATTTGCAAATTCGTCTGTGCTGCTATGTGGTGAAACATTGTCAACTGGATGTGAAGTAGCTCTGCGTTAATTTCTGGGTAACCGCTAACCATCAGCTGAACCAGTGCCAACGACTGGGATTTCAGCAAAATGTTTTCCAAATCAGCGTAACTTTGAAGACCATTGTGATTGTACCTTTTGGTAAGTGACGTTGATGATGTATCAACGAACTGGAAGTATTGTGCTCAGTAGTGGCCCATTCATGACTAACGCTGGTTCCTTCAAGTTTGGCTGGTAGACGCCGTTTTCGCGTGGACTGATGGTCGTGGATATTTCAATTTATCGTACAGTTTGATTGCTCCTGAATAAATGTGACCAAACGCAAATTCCATCTTGTGTAAGGAATATTCTCACTGTCAAGTTGGGAAATATGCTTTCTAATTTGTATTCGCATAAAGCATTTAGCAATTCCAATGCGCCCAACTGTTTTCCACCAAAAATTGGCATTGTGAACCATTGTTATGTGATTCATTTCCTGTTTAAGGTCTTCAGAGATTATGTCATTAAATTATGTCTCCGCTAGTCTCGCTGCTTTGCAATTTAATTCCTTTTCTGACATTTTCTGATAATTCCAAAGAAAACTGCAGTTATCAGAAATCAGTTTTGCTGCACTAAAACAAACTCTAAGCCCTCCAATAACATTATCCAAAATTACATAAAATATATGCTTTCGAAAGTGTGCTTCCTCAGTAGATTCATCTGATTTATCTAAATTTCCATTAGGTGCACCCTCATCGTGGAAACGTGTTTTTTTTCCTGGCATAGTTCCTTAACAATTTAATTTCTCTGAAGACTGGATGCAACAAGTTTAGGTTCAGTCCATATTGCTCTCCAACTCTCTTGGAATGCCTGTAGTCGTGAAAGCAAGCTTTCTATGTTTGCAGCTTCCACATCTAAAGTTGCACCACTAGCTTGAATGGTTTTGTTACAAAAACCAATGGGAACATCAATAATTCGTTTCAAAATGTTGTACCATTTTTCAGATTCCACTCTGATAGATGCCTTTAGTAGATTTTCAATACCTTTTTGCATTGACAGACGTCAATTTGATACGAATGACGTAAAATATAAATTTAAAAAAAATATTTTTTTTACTTTTCAATATATTTACTTTAATTTATATCTACTACGCTCATGATGGGACCCTAAAATTTCATGGGCCCCGGTGCGGCGCACCGGCTGCACCCCTCTCATAGGGCCTGAACTAAGAACTACGATTTTTAAAACTTTGAATAATGATGATTGTTTGTTTTCGTTTATAAGGCTTTCTTCATTAGAAAACAATATAAATAAACTGGAAAAAAGTCATACTAACAGAGCTGTCTGTTACAACATAATACGAAAGAAAATGTTTACTATATACAATTGGCACCAAATTTCTGAATGCTAACTATGTAGTTGTCGATAAAAATTAGTTAACATGTTTGCCTTTGTTCTCCTTTGTTCGCATTTGGACACAAACTCCTGAGCTATTTCTGTCTTTGGTGTTGTTACGGGTCCTTATAATGATAATACTTCTAAAAGGTGTAATAATTCAGACAACTCAAATTATGAAGTTAACTCCAGTGAAACCTCAACAATCATTTAATTCTTGAACATAAACTGACAAAAAGGTTAATTCAGAAGCAAACTGTAAACATTCATCCATCTACATCGATGCCCAAAGCTAGACTCTACTAGAACATGCATCCGCATCCCAACTGTCGGTTTAATATTTGTACCAAATTTACACTTAAATTTACAATAAACCCAAGATGGCGGAATGACGCCATAGCTACTGCGGTGGGCGGAGCCTTCCGAATTGCGTCATCAAGCTTAGGCTATACTTTTTCTCCACAGGTGTCAACAAAATCCTGGTAAATGTGCAGTAGCGCAAGATGGTTGAGTCTAGCCTGTCCAATCGTATTTCATAAATATGTCTTTAAGCTGAAAAACTACGCTCAGCCCTGGCGTTGCTGCAGGGTACTGTCAGTAACAGCTTCACAAATACTTCAAATGGCGGAAATAGTTTTCGAACAGTTGGGTCCAATGTCACCAACTTATTTGCAAATTCGTCTGTGCTGCTATGTGGTGAAACATTGTCAACTGGATGTGAAGTAGCTCTGCGTTAATTTCTGGGTAACCGCTAACCATCAGCTGAACCAGTGCCAACGACTGGGATTTCAGCAAAATGTTTTCCAAATCAGCGTAACTTTGAAGACCATTGTGATTGTACCTTTTGGTAAGTGACGTTGATGATGTATCAACGAACTGGAAGTATTGTGCTCAGTAGTGGCCCATTCATGACTAACGCTGGTTCCTTCAAGTTTGGCTGGTAGACGCCGTTTTCGCGGCACTGATGGTCGTGGATATTTCAATTTATCGTACAGTTTGATTGCTCCTGAATAAATGTGACCAAACGCAAATTCCATCTTGTGTAAGGAATATTCTCACTGTCAAGTTGGGAAATATGCTTTCTAATTTGTATTCGCATAAAGCATTTAGCAATTCCAATGCGCCCAACTGTTTTCCACCAAAAATTGGCATTGTGAACCATTGTTATGTGATTCATTTCCTGTTTAAGGTCTTCAGAGATTATGTCATTAAATTATGTCTCCGCTAGTCTCGCTGCTTTGCAATTTAATTCCTTTTCTGACATTTTCTGATAATTCCAAAGAAAACTGCAGTTATCAGAAATCAGTTTTGCTGCACTAAAACAAACTGTAAGCCCTCCAATAACATTATCCAAAATTACATAAAATATATGCTTTCGAAAGTGTGCTTCCTCAGTAGATTCATCTGATTTATCTAAATTTCCATTAGGTGCACCCTCATCGTGGAAACGTGTTTTTTTTCCTGGCATAGTTCCTTAACAATTAAATTTCTCTGAAGACTGGATGCAACAAGTTTAGGTTCAGTCCATATTGCTCTCCAAATCTCTTGGAATGCCTGTAGTCGTGAAAGCAAGCTTTCTATGTTTGCAGCTTCCACTTCTAAAGTTGCACCACTAGCTTGAATGGTTTTGTTACAAAAACCAATGGGAACATCAATAATTCGTTTCAAAAAGTTGTACCATTTTTCAGATTTCACTCTAATAGATGCCTTTAGTAGATTTTCAATACCTTTTTGCATTGACAGACGTCAATTTGATACGAATGACGTAAAATATAAATTTAAAAAAAATATTTTTTTTTTACTTTTCAATATATTTACTTTAATTTATATCTACTACGCTCATGATGGGACCCTAAAATTTCATGGGCCCCGGTGCGGCGCACCGGCTGCACCCCCCTCTCATAGGGCCTGAACTAAGAACTACGATTTTTAAAACTTTGAATAATGATGATTGTTTGTTTTCGTTTATAAGGCTTTCTTCATTAGAAAACAATATAAATAAACTGGAAAAAAGTCATACTAACAGAACTGTCTGTTACAACATAATACGAAAGAAAATGTTTACTATATACAATTGGCACCAAATTTCTGAATGCTAACTATGTAGTTGTCGATAAAAATTAGTTAACATGTTTGCCTTTGTTCTCCTTTGTTCGCATTTGGACACAAACTCCCTGAGCTATTTCTGTCTTTGGTGTTGTTACGGGTCCTTATAATGATAATACTTCTAAAAGGTGTAATAATTCAGACAACTCAAATTATGAAGTTAACTCCAGTGAAGTAACCTCAACAATCATTTAATTCTTGAACATAAACTGACAAAAAGGTTAATTCAGAAGCAAACTGTAAACATTCATCCATCTACATCGATGCCCAAAGCTAGACTCTACTAGAACATGCATCCGCATCCCAACTGTCGGTTTAATATTTGTACCAAATTTACACTTAAATTTACAATAAACCCAAGATGGCGGAATGACGCCATAGCTACTGCGGTGGGCGGAGCCTACCGAATTGCGTCATCAAGCTTAGGCTATACTTTTTCTCCACAGGTGTCAACAAAATCCTGGTAAATGTGCAGTAGCGCAAGATGGTTGAGTCTAGCCTGTCCAATCGTATTTCATAAATATGTCTTTAAGCTGAAAAACTACGCTCAGCCCTGGCGTTGCTGCAGGGTACTGTCAGTAACAGCTTCACAAATACTTCAAATGGCGGAAATAGTTTTCGAACAGTTGGGTCCAATGTCACCAACTTATTTGCAAATTTGTCTGTGCTGCTATGTGGTGAAACATTGTCAACTGGATGTGAAGTAGCTCTGCGTTAATTTCTGGGTAACTGCTAACCATCAGCTGAACCAGTGCCAACGACTGGGATTTCAGCAAAATGTTTTCCAAATCAGCGTAACTTTGAAGACCATTGTGATTGTACCTTTTGGTAAGTGACGTTGATGATGTATCAACGAACTGGAAGTATTGTGCTCAGTAGTGGCCCATTCATGACTAACGCTGGTTCCTTCAAGTTTGGCTGGTAGACGCCGTTTTCGCGTGGATATGGTCGTGGATATTTCAATTTATCGTACAGTTTGATTGCTCCTGAATAAATGTGACCAAACGCAAATTCCATCTTGTGTAAGGAATATTCTCACTGTCAAGTTGGGAAATATGCTTTCTAATTTGTATTCGCATAAAGCATTTAGCAATTCCAATGCGCCCAACTGTTTTCCACCAAAAATTGGCATTGTGAACCATTGTTATGTGATTCATTTCCTGTTTAAGGTCTTCAGAGATTATGTCATTAAATTATGTCTCCGCTAGTCTCGCTGCTTTGCAATTTAATTCCTTTTCTGACATTTTCTGATAATTCCAAAGAAAACTGCAGTTATCAGAAATCAGTTTTGCTGCACTAAAACAAACTGTAAGCCCTCCAATAACATTATCCAAAATTACATAAAATATATGCTTTCGAAAGTGTGCTTCCTCAGTAGATTCATCTGATTTATCTAAATTTCCATTAGGTGCACCCTCATCGTGGAAACGTGTTTTTTTTTCCTGGCATAGTTCCTTAACAATTTAATTTCTCTGAAGACTGGATGCAACAAGTTTAGGTTCAGTCCATATTGCTCTCCAACTCTCTTGGAATGCCTGTAGTCGTGAAAGCAAGCTTTCTATGTTTGCAGCTTCCACATCTAAAGTTGCACCACTAGCTTGAATGGTTTTGTTACAAAAACCAATGGGAACATCAATAATTCGTTTCAAAATGTTGTACCATTTTTCAGATTCCACTCTGATAGATGCCTTTAGTAGATTTTCAATACCTTTTTGCATTGACAGACGTCAATTTGATACGAATGACGTAAAATATAAATTTAAAAAAATATTTTTTTTTTACTTTTCAATATATTTACTTTAATTTATATCTACTACTCTCATGATGGGACCCTAAAATTTCATGGGCCCCGGTGCGGCGCACCGGCTGCACCCCCTCTCATAGGGCCTGAACTAAGAACTACGATTTTTAAAACTTTGAATAATGATGATTGTTTGTTTTCGTTTATAAGGCTTTCTTCATTAGAAAACAATATAAATAAACTGGAAAAAAGTCATACTAACAGAACTGTCTGTTACAACATAATACGAAAGAAAATGCTTTACTATATACAACAGAACTGTCTGTTAAACATTGGCACCAAATTTCTGAATGCTAACTATGTAGTTGTCGATAAAAATTAGTTAACATGTTTGCCTTTGTTCTCTCTGTCGGTTTAATATTTGTACCAAATTTACACTTAAATTTACAATAAACCCAAGATGGCGGAATGACGCCATAGCTACTGCGGTGGGCGGAGCCTACCGAATTGCGTCATCAAGCTTAGGCTATACTTTTCTCCACAGGTGTCAACAAAAATCCTGGTAAATGTGCAGTAGCGCAAGATGGTTGAGTCTAGCCTGTCCAATCGTATTTCATAAATATGTCTTTAAGCTGAAAAACTACGCTCAGCCCTGGCGTTGCTGCAGGGTACTGCTCAGTAACAGCTTCACAAATACTTCAAATGGCGGAAATAGTTTTCGAACAGTTGGGTCCAATGTCACCAACTTATTTGCAAATTCGTCTGTGCTGCTATGTGGTGAAACATTGTCAACTGGATGTGAAGTAGCTCTTGCGTTAATTTCTGGGTAACCGCTAACCATCAGCTGAACCAGTGCCAACGACTGGGATTTCAGCAAAATGTTTTCCAAATCAGCGTAACTTTGAAGACCATTGTGATTGTACCTTTTTGTAAGTGACGTTGATGATGTATCAACGAACTGGAAGTATTGTGCTCAGTAGTGGCCCATTCATGACTAACGCTGGTTCCTTCAAGTTTGGCTGGTAGACGCCGTTTTCGTGGATATGGTCGTGGATATTTCAATTTATCGTACAGTTTGATTGCTCCTGAATAAATGTGACCAAACGCAAATTCCATCTTGTGTAAGGAATATTCTCACTGTCAAGTTGGGAAATATGCTTTCTAATTTGTATTCGCATAAAGCATTTAGCAATTCCAATGCGCCCAACTGTTTTCCACCAAAAATTGGCATTGTGAACCATTGTTATGTGATTCATTTCCTGTTTAAGGTCTTCAGAGATTATGTCATTAAATTATGTCTCCGCTAGTCTCGCTGCTTTGCAATTTAATTCCTTTTCTGACATTTTCTGGATAATTCCAAAGAAAACTGCAGTTATCAGAAATCAGTTTTGCTGCACTAAAACAAACTGTAAGCCCTCCAATAACATTATCCAAAATTACATAAAATATATGCTTTCGAAAGTGTGCTTCCTCAGTAGATTCATCTGATTTATCTAAATTTCCATTAGGTGCACCCTCATCGTGGAAACGTGTTTTTTTTCCTGGCATAGTTCCTTAACAATTTAATTTCTCTGAAGACTGGATGCAACAAGTTTAGGTTCAGTCCATATTGCTCTCCAACTCTCTTGGAATGCTCTGTAGTCGTGAAAGCAAGCTTTCTATGTTTGCAGCTTCCACATCTAAAGTTGCACCACTAGCTTGAATGGTTTTGTTACTAAAACCAATGGGAACATCAATAATTCGTTTCAAAATGTTGTACCATTTTTCAGATTCCACTCTGATAGATGCCTTTAGTAGATTTTCAATACCTTTTTGCATTGACAGACGTCAATTTGATACGAATGACGTAAAATACTAAATTTAAAAAATATTTTTTTTTTTACTTTTCTAATATATTTACTGTAATTTATATCTACTACTTCATGATGGGACCCTAAAATTTCATGGGCCCCGCGCGGGCGCACCGGCTGCACTCCCTCTCATAGGGCCTGAACTAAGAACTACGATTTTTAAAACTTTGAATAATGATGATTGTTTGTTTTCGTTTATAAGGCTTTCTCTCAATTAGTAATACAATATAAATAAACTGAAAAAAGTCATACTAACAGAGCTGTCTGTTACAACATAATACGAAAGAAAATGTTTACTATATACAATTGTTTGTTTTCGTTTATAAGGCTTTCTTTATAAGAAAACAATATAAATAAACTGGAAAAAGTCATATAACAGAACTGTCTGTTACAACATAACATACGAATAGAAATATGTTTACTATATACAATTGGCACCAATATTCTGGAATGCTAACTATGTAGTTGTCGATAAAAAATTAGTTAACATGTTTGCATTTGTTAGAAAATGTCGGTTTAATATTTGAAACAAATTTACACTTAAAAGGTACACAAACCTAAGATGGCGGAATGACGCCATAGCTACTGCGGTGGGCGGAGCCTACCGAATTGCGTCAACAAGCTTAGGCTATACTTTTTAGCCACAGGTGTCAACAAAGGCTTGCAAAAAGCAGTAGCGCAAAGATGGTTGAAGTCTAGCCGAGTCCAATCGTATTTCAATAAAAATTCATAAGTCGAACACTGAAAAATCTACAGCTCAGCCCTGGCGCGCTGTTGCACCGCCGTACTGTCAGTAACAGCTTCACAAATACTTCAAATGGCGGAAGATAGTTTTCGAAACAGTTGGGTCCAATGTCAAACTAACTTATTTGCAAATAAATTTGTCTGGTGTCAGTTATGTGGTGAAACATTGTCAACAAGTTGATAAGTAGCTCTGCGTTAATTTCTGGGTAACCGCTAACCATCAGCTGAACCAGTGCCAACGACTGGGATTTCAGCAAAATGTTTTCCCAAATCAGCGTAACTTTGAAGACCATTGTGATTGTACCTTTTGGTAAGTGACTTGATGATGTATCAACGAACTGGAAGTATTGTGCTCAGTAGTGGCCCATTCATGACTAACGCTGGTTCCTTCAAGTTTGGCTGGTAGACGCCGTTTTCGCGTGGATATGGTCGTGGATATTTCAATTTATCGTACAGTTTGATTGCTCCTGAATAAATGTGACCAAACGCAAATTCCATCTTTGTGTAAGGAATATTCTCACTGTACAAGTTGGGAAATATGCTTTCTAATTTGTATTCGCATAAAGCATTTAGCAATTCCAATGCAAATAACTGTTTTCCACCAAAAATTGGCATTGTGAACCATTGTTATGTGATTCATTTCCTGTTTGAAGTCATTCAGAGATTATGTCATTAAATTAGCGTCTCCGCTAGTCTCGCCGCTTTGCAATTTAATTCCTCTTTTTTCTGACATTTTCTGATAATTCCAAAGAAAAACTGCAGTTATCAGAAATCAGTTTTGCTGCACTAAAACAAACTGTAAGCCCTCCAATAACATTATCCAAAAAAAATTACATAAAATATATGCTTTCGAAAGTGTGCTTCCTCAGTAGATTCATCTGATTTATCTAAATTTCCATTAGGTGCACCCTCATCGTGGAAACGTGTTTTTTTTCCCTGGCATAGTTCCTTAACAATTTAATTTCTCTGAAGACTGGATGCAACAAGTTTAGGTTCAGTCCATATTGCTCTCCAACTCTCTTGGAATGCCTGTAGTCGTGAAAGCAAGCTTTCTATGTTTGCAGCTTCCACATCTAAAGTTGCACCACTAGCTTGAATGGTTTTGTTACAAAAACCAATGGGAACATCAATAATTCGTTTCAAAATGTTGTACCATTTTTCAGATTCCACTCTGATAGATGCCTTTAGTAGATTTTCAATACCTTTTTGCATTGACAGACGTCAATTTGATACGAATGACTGTAAAATATAAATTTAAAAAAAAATATTTTTTTTACTTTTCAATATATTTACTTTAATTTATATCTACTACTCATGATGGGACCCTAAAATTTCATGGGCCCCGGTGCGGCGCACCGGCTGCACCCCCTCTCATAGGGCCTGAACTAAGAACTACGATTTTTAAAACTTTGAATAATGATGATTGTTTGTTTTCGTTTATAAGGCTTTCTTCATTAGAAAACAATATAAATAAACTGGAAAAAAGTCATACTAACAGAACTGTCTGTTACAACATAATACGAAAGAAAATGTTTACTATATACAATTGGCACCAAATTTCTGAATGCTAACTATGTAGTTGTCGATAAAAATTAGTTAACATGTTTGCCTTTGTTCTCTCTGTCGGTTTAATATTTGTACCAAATTTACACTTAAATTTACAATAAACCCAAGATGGCGGAATGACGCCATAGCTACTGCGGTGGGCGGAGCCTACCGAATTGCGTCATCAAGCTTAGGCTATACTTTTTCTCCACAGGTGTCAACAAAATCCTGGTAAATGTGCAGTAGCGCAAGATGGTTGAGTCTAGCCTGTCCAATCGTATTTCATAAATATGTCTTTAAGCTGAAAAACTACGCTCAGCCCTGGCGTTGCTGCAGGGTACTGTCAGTAACAGCTTCACAAATACTTCAAATGGCGGAAATAGTTTTCGAACAGTTGGGTCCAATGTCACCAACTTATTTGCAAATTCGTCTGTGCTGCTATGTGGTGAAACATTGTCAACTGGATGTGAAGTAGCTCTGCGTTAATTTCTGGGTAACCGCTAACCATCAGCTGAACCAGTGCCAACGACTGGGATTTCAGCAAAATGTTTTCCAAATCAGCGTAACTTTGAAGACCATTGTGATTGTACCTTTTGGTAAGTGACGTTGATGATGTATCAACGAACTGGAAGTATTGTGCTCAGTAGTGGCCCATTCATGACTAACGCTGGTTCCTTCAAGTTTGGCTGGTAGACGCCGTTTTCGCGTGGATATGGTCGTGGATATTTCAATTTATCGTACAGTTTGATTGCTCCTGAATAAATGTGACCAAACGCAAATTCCATCTTGTGTAAGGAATATTCTCACTGTCAAGTTGGGAAATATGCTTTCTAATTTGTATTCGCATAAAGCATTTAGCAATTCCAATGCGCCCAACTGTTTTCCACCAAAAATTGGCATTGTGAACCATTGTTATGTGATTCATTTCCTGTTTAAGGTCTTCAGAGATTATGTCATTAAATTATGTCTCCGCTAGTCTCGCTGCTTTGCAATTTAATTCCTTTTCTGACATTTTCTGATAATTCCAAAGAAAACTGCAGTTATCAGAAATCAGTTTTGCTGCACTAAAACAAACTGTAAGCCCTCCAATAACATTATCCAAAATTACATAAAATATATGCTTTCGAAAGTGTGCTTCCTCAGTAGATTCATCTGATTTATCTAAATTTCCATTAGGTGCACCCTCATCGTGGAAACGTGTTTTTTTTCCTGGCATAGTTCCTTAACAATTTAATTTCTCTGAAGACTGGATGCAACAAGTTTAGGTTCAGTCCATATTGCTCTCCAACTCTCTTGGAATGCCTGTAGTCGTGAAAGCAAGCTTTCTATGTTTGCAGCTTCCACATCTAAAGTTGCACCACTAGCTTGAATGGTTTTGTTACAAAAACCAATGGGAACATCAATAATTCGTTTCAAAATGTTGTACCATTTTTCAGATTCCACTCTGATAGATGCCTTTAGTAGATTTTCAATACCTTTTTGCATTGACAGACGTCAATTTGATACGAATGACGTAAAATATAAATTTAAAAAAAATATTTTTTTTACTTTTCAATATATTTACTTTAATTTATATCTACTACTCATGATGGGACCCTAAAATTTCATGGGCCCCGGTGCGGCGCACCGGCTGCACCCCTCTCATAGGGCCTGAACTAAGAACTACGATTTTTAAAACTTTGAATAATGATGATTGTTTGTTTTCGTTTATAAGGCTTTCTTCATTAGAAAACAATATAAATAAACTGGAAAAAAGTCATACTAACAGAACTGTCTGTTACAACATAATACGAAAGAAAATGTTTACTATATACAATTGGCACCAAATTTCTGAATGCTAACTATGTAGTTGTCGATAAAAATTAGTTAACATGTTTGCCTTTGTTCTCTCTGTCGGTTTAATATTTGTACCAAATTTACACTTAAATTTACAATAAACCCAAGATGGCGGAATGACGCCATAGCTACTGCGGTGGGCGGAGCCTACCGAATTGCGTCATCAAGCTTAGGCTATACTTTTTCTCCACAGGTGTCAACAAAATCCTGGTAAATGTGCAGTAGCGCAAGATGGTTGAGTCTAGCCTGTCCAATCGTATTTCATAAATATGTCTTTAAGCTGAAAAACTACGCTCAGCCCTGGCGTTGCTGCAGGGTACTGTCAGTAACAGCTTCACAAATACTTCAAATGGCGGAAATAGTTTTCGAACAGTTGGGTCCAATGTCACCAACTTATTTGCAAATTCGTCTGTGCTGCTATGTGGTGAAACATTGTCAACTGGATGTGAAGTAGCTCTGCGTTAATTTCTGGGTAACCGCTAACCATCAGCTGAACCAGTGCCAACGACTGGGATTTCAGCAAAATGTTTTCCAAATCAGCGTAACTTTGAAGACCATTGTGATTGTACCTTTTGGTAAGTGACGTTGATGATGTATCAACGAACTGGAAGTATTGTGCTCAGTAGTGGCCCATTCATGACTAACGCTGGTTCCTTCAAGTTTGGCTGGTAGACGCCGTTTTCGCGTGGATATGGTCGTGGATATTTCAATTTATCGTACAGTTTGATTGCTCCTGAATAAATGTGACCAAACGCAAATTCCATCTTGTGTAAGGAATATTCTCACTGTCAAGTTGGGAAATATGCTTTCTAATTTGTATTCGCATAAAGCATTTAGCAATTCCAATGCGCCCAACTGTTTTCCACCAAAAATTGGCATTGTGAACCATTGTTATGTGATTCATTTCCTGTTTAAGGTCTTCAGAGATTATGTCATTAAATTATGTCTCCGCTAGTCTCGCTGCTTTGCAATTTAATTCCTTTTCTGACATTTTCTGATAATTCCAAAGAAAACTGCAGTTATCAGAAATCAGTTTTGCTGCACTAAAACAAACTGTAAGCCCTCCAATAACATTATCCAAAATTACATAAAATATATGCTTTCGAAAGTGTGCTTCCTCAGTAGATTCATCTGATTTATCTAAATTTCCATTAGGTGCACCCTCATCGTGGAAACGTGTTTTTTTTCCTGGCATAGTTCCTTAACAATTTAATTTCTCTGAAGACTGGATGCAACAAGTTTAGGTTCAGTCCATATTGCTCTCCAACTCTCTTGGAATGCCTGTAGTCGTGAAAGCAAGCTTTCTATGTTTGCAGCTTCCACATCTAAAGTTGCACCACTAGCTTGAATGGTTTTGTTACAAAAACCAATGGGAACATCAATAATTCGTTTCAAAATGTTGTACCATTTTTCAGATTCCACTCTGATAGATGCCTTTAGTAGATTTTCAATACCTTTTTGCATTGACAGACGTCAATTTGATACGAATGACGTAAAATATAAATTTAAAAAAAATATTTTTTTTTTACTTTTCAATATATTTACTTTAATTTATATCTACTACTCATGATGGGACCCTAAAATTTCATGGGCCCCGGTGCGGCGCACCGGCTGCACCCCTCTCATAGGGCCTGAACTAAGAACTACGATTTTTAAAACTTTGAATAATGATGATTGTTTGTTTTCGTTTATAAGGCTTTCTTCATTAGAAAACAATATAAATAAACTGGAAAAAAGTCATACTAACAGAACTGTCTGTTACAACATAATACGAAAGAAAATGTTTACTATATACAATTGGCACCAAATTTCTGAATGCTAACTATGTATTTCTGTCTTTGTGTTGTTACGGGTCCTTATAAAAATTAAAAGGTTAACATGTTAACTCCAGTGAAGTAACCTTCATTTAATTCTTGTTCTTAATTCAGAAGCAAACTGTAAACATTCATCCATCTACATCGATGCCCAAAGCTAGACTCTACTATGCATCCGCATCCCAACTGTCGGTTTAATATTTGTACCAAATTTACACTTAAATTTACAATAAACCCAAGATGGCGGAATGACGCCATAGCTACTGCGGTGGGCGGAGCCTACCGAATTGCGTCATCAAGCTTAGGCTATACTTTTTCTCCACAGGTGTCAACAAAATCCTGGTAAATGTGCAGTAGCGCAAGATGGTTGAGTCTAGCCTGTCCAATCGTATTTCATAAATATGTCTTTAAGCTGAAAAACTACGCTCAGCCCTGGCGTTGCTGCAGGGTACTGTCAGTAACAGCTTCACAAATACTTCAAATGGCGGAAATAGTTTTCGAACAGTTGGGTCCAATGTCACCAACTTATTTGCAAATTTGTCTGTGCTGCTATGTGGTGAAACATTGTCAACTGGATGTGAAGTAGCTCTGCGTTAATTTCTGGGTAACCGCTAACCATCAGCTGAACCAGTGCCAACGACTGGGATTTCAGCAAAATGTTTTCCAAATCAGCGTAACTTTGAAGACCATTGTGATTGTACCTTTTGGTAAGTGACGTTGATGATGTATCAACGAACTGGAAGTATTGTGCTCAGTAGTGGCCCATTCATGACTAACGCTGGTTCCTTCAAGTTTGGCTGGTAGACGCCGTTTTCGCGTGGATATGGTCGTGGATATTTCAATTTATCGTACAGTTTGATTGCTCCTGAATAAATGTGACCAAACGCAAATTCCATCTTGTGTAAGGAATATTCTCACTGTCAAGTTGGGAAATATGCTTTCTAATTTGTATTCGCATAAAGCATTTAGCAATTCCAATGCGCCCAACTGTTTTCCACCAAAAATTGGCATTGTGAACCATTGTTATGTGATTCATTTCCTGTTTAAGGTCTTCAGAGATTATGTCATTAAATTATGTCTCCGCTAGTCTCGCTGCTTTGCAATTTAATTCCTTTTCTGACATTTTCTGATAATTCCAAAGAAAACTGCAGTTATCAGAAATCAGTTTTGCTGCACTAAAACAAACTGTAAGCCCTCCAATAACATTATCCAAAATTACATAAAATATATGCTTTCGAAAGTGTGCTTCCTCAGTAGATTCATCTGATTTATCTAAATTTCCATTAGGTGCACCCTCATCGTGGAAACGTGTTTTTTTTCCTGGCATAGTTCCTTAACAATTTAATTTCTCTGAAGACTGGATGCAACAAGTTTAGGTTCAGTCCATATTGCTCTCCAACTCTCTTGGAATGCCTGTAGTCGTGAAAGCAAGCTTTCTATGTTTGCAGCTTCCACATCTAAAGTTGCACCACTAGCTTGAATGGTTTTGTTACAAAAACCAATGGGAACATCAATAATTCGTTTCAAAATGTTGTACCATTTTTCAGATTCCACTCTGATAGATGCCTTTAGTAGATTTTCAATACCTTTTTGCATTGACAGACGTCAATTTGATACGAATGACGTAAAATATAAATTTAAAAAAAATATTTTTTTTTTACTTTTCAATATATTTACTTTAATTTATATCTACTACTCATGATGGGACCCTAAAATTTCATGGGCCCCGGTGCGGCGCACCGGCTGCACCCCTCTCATAGGGCCTGAACTAAGAACTACGATTTTTAAAACTTTGAATAATGATGATTGTTTGTTTTCGTTTATAAGGCTTTCTTCATTAGAAAACAATATAAATAAACTGGAAAAAAGTCATACTAACAGAACTGTCTGTTACAACATAATACGAAAGAAAATGTTTACTATATACAATTGGCACCAAATTTCTGAATGCTAACTATGTAGTTGTCGATAAAAATTAGTTAACATGTTTGCCTTTGTTCTCCTTTTTTTGTTCGCATTTGGACACAAACTCCTGAGCTATTTCTGTCTTTGGTGTTGTTACGGGTCCTTATAATGATAATACTTCTAAAAGGTGTAATAATTCAGACAACTCAAATTATGAAGTTAACTCCAGTGAAGTAACGCCCTCAACAATCATTTAATTCTTGAACATAAACTGACAAAAAGGTTAATTCAGAAGCAAACTGTAAACATTCATCCATCTACATCGATGCCCAAAGCTAGACTCTACTAGAACATGCATCCGCATCCCAACTGTCGGTTTAATATTTGTACCAAATTTACACTTAAATTTACAATAAACCCAAGATGGCGGAATGACGCCATAGCTACTGCGGTGGGCGGAGCCTACCGAATTGCGTCATCAAGCTTAGGCTATACTTTTTCTCCACAGGTGTCAACAAAATCCTGGTAAACGTGCAGTAGCGCAAGATGGTTGAGTCTAGCCTGTCCAATCGTATTTCATAAATATGTCTTTAAGCTGAAAAACTACGCTCAGCCCTGGCGTTGCTGCAGGGTACTGTCAGTAACAGCTTCACAAATACTTCAAATGGCGGAAATAGTTTTCGAACAGTTGGGTCCAATGTCACCAACTTATTTGCAAATTCGTCTGTGCTGCTATGTGGTGAAACATTGTCAACTGGATGTGAAGTAGCTCTGCGTTAATTTCTGGGTAACCGCTAACCATCAGCTGAACCAGTGCCAACGACTGGGATTTCAGCAAAATGTTTTCCAAATCAGCGTAACTTTGAAGACCATTGTGATTGTACCTTTTGGTAAGTGACGTTGATGATGTATCAACGAACTGGAAGTATTGTGCTCAGTAGTGGCCCATTCATGACTAACGCTGGTTCCTTCAAGTTTGGCTGGTAGACGCCGTTTTCGCGTGGATATGGTCGTGGATATTTCAATTTATCGTACAGTTTGATTGCTCCTGAATAAATGTGACCAAACGCAAATTCCATCTTGTGTAAGGAATATTCTCACTGTCAAGTTGGGAAATATGCTTTCTAATTTGTATTCGCATAAAGCATTTAGCAATTCCAATGCGCCCAACTGTTTTCCACCAAAAATTGGCATTGTGAACCATTGTTATGTGATTCATTTCCTGTTTAAGGTCTTCAGAGATTATGTCATTAAATTATGTCTCCGCTAGTCTCGCTGCTTTGCAATTTAATTCCTTTTCTGACATTTTCTGATAATTCCAAAGAAAACTGCAGTTATCAGAAATCAGTTTTGCTGCACTAAAACAAACTGTAAGCCCTCCAATAACATTATCCAAAATTACATAAAATATATGCTTTCGAAAGTGTGCTTCCTCAGTAGATTCATCTGATTTATCTAAATTTCCATTAGGTGCACCCTCATCGTGGAAACGTGTTTTTTTTCCTGGCATAGTTCCTTAACAATTTAATTTCTCTGAAGACTGGATGCAACAAGTTTAGGTTCAGTCCATATTGCTCTCCAACTCTCTTGGAATGCCTGTAGTCGTGAAAGCAAGCTTTCTATGTTTGCAGCTTCCACATCTAAAGTTGCACCACTAGCTTGAATGGTTTTGTTACAAAAACCAATGGGAACATCAATAATTCGTTTCAAAATGTTGTACCATTTTTCAGATTCCACTCTGATAGATGCCTTTAGTAGATTTTCAATACCTTTTTGCATTGACAGACGTCAATTTGATACGAATGACGTAAAATATAAATTTAAAAAAAATATTTTTTTTTTACTTTTCAATATATTTACTTTAATTTATATCTACTACTCATGATGGGACCCTAAAATTTCATGGGCCCCGGTGCGGCGCACCGGCTGCACCCCCTCTCATAGGGCCTGAACTAAGAACTACGATTTTTAAAACTTTGAATAATGATGATTGTTTGTTTTCGTTTATAAGGCTTTCTTCATTAGAAAACAATATAAATAAACTGGAAAAAAGTCATACTAACAGAACTGTCTGTTACAACATAATACGAAAGAAAATGTTTACTATATACAATTGGCACCAAATTTCTGAATGCTAACTATGTAGTTGTCGATAAAAATTAGTTAACATGTTTGCCTTTGTTCTCTCTGTCGGTTTAATATTTGTACCAAATTTACACTTAAATTTACAATAAACCCAAGATGGCGGAATGACGCCATAGCTACTGCGGTGGGCGGAGCCTACCGAATTGCGTCATCAAGCTTAGGCTATACTTTTTCTCCACAGGTGTCAACAAAATCCTGGTAAACGTGCAGTAGCGCAAGATGGTTGAGTCTAGCCTGTCCAATCGTATTTCATAAATATGTCTTTAAGCTGAAAACTACGCTCAGCCCTGGCGTTGCTGCAGGGTACTGTCAGTAACAGCTTCACAAATACTTCAAATGGCGGAAATAGTTTTCGAACAGTTGGGTCCAATGTCACCAACTTATTTGCAAATTCGTCTGTGCTGCTATGTGGTGAAACATTGTCAACTGGATGTGAAGTAGCTCTGCGTTAATTTCTGGGTAACCGCTAACCATCAGCTGAACCAGTGCCAACGACTGGGATTTCAGCAAAATGTTTTCCAAATCAGCGTAACTTTGAAGACCATTGTGATTGTACCTTTTGGTAAGTGACGTTGATGATGTATCAACGAACTGGAAGTATTGTGCTCAGTAGTGGCCCATTCATGACTAACGCTGGTTCCTTCAAGTTTGGCTGGTAGACGCCGTTTTCGCGTGGATATGGTCGTGGATATTTCAATTTATCGTACAGTTTGATTGCTCCTGAATAAATGTGACCAAACGCAAATTCCATCTTGTGTAAGGAATATTCTCACTGTCAAGTTGGGAAATATGCTTTCTAATTTGTATTCGCATAAAGCATTTAGCAATTCCAATGCGCCCAACTGTTTTCCACCAAAAATTGGCATTGTGAACCATTGTTATGTGATTCATTTCCTGTTTAAGGTCTTCAGAGATTATGTCATTAAATTATGTCTCCGCTAGTCTCGCTGCTTTGCAATTTAATTCCTTTTCTGACATTTTCTGATAATTCCAAAGAAAACTGCAGTTATCAGAAATCAGTTTTGCTGCACTAAAACAAACTGTAAGCCCTCCAATAACATTATCCAAAATTACATAAAATATATGCTTTCGAAAGTGTGCTTCCTCAGTAGATTCATCTGATTTATCTAAATTTCCATTAGGTGCACCCTCATCGTGGAAACGTGTTTTTTTCCTGGCATAGTTCCTTAACAATTTAATTTCTCTGAAGACTGGATGCAACAAGTTTAGGTTCAGTCCATATTGCTCTCCAACTCTCTTGGAATGCCTGTAGTCGTGAAAGCAAGCTTTCTATGTTTGCAGCTTCCACATCTAAAGTTGCACCACTAGCTTGAATGGTTTTGTTACAAAAACCAATGGGAACATCAATAATTCGTTTCAAAATGTTGTACCATTTTTCAGATTCCACTCTGATAGATGCCTTTAGTAGATTTTCAATACCTTTTTGCATTGACAGACGTCAATTTGATACGAATGACGTAAAATATAAATTTAAAAAAAATATTTTTTTTTTACTTTTCAATATATTTACTTTAATTTATATCTACTACTCATGATGGGACCCTAAAATTTCATGGGCCCCGGTGCGGCGCACCGGCTGCACCCCCCTCTCATAGGGCCTGAACTAAGAACTACGATTTTTAAAACTTTGAATAATGATGATTGTTTGTTTTCGTTTATAAGGCTTTCTTCATTAGAAAACAATATAAATAAACTGGAAAAAAGTCATACTAACAGAACTGTCTGTTACAACATAATACGAAAGAAAATGTTTACTATATACAATTGGCACCAAATTTCTGAATGCTAACTATGTAGTTGTCGATAAAAATTAGTTAACATGTTTGCCTTTGTTCTCTCTGTCGGTTTAATATTTGTACCAAATTTACACTTAAATTTACAATAAACCCAAGATGGCGGAATGACGCCATAGCTACTGCGGTGGGCGGAGCCTACCGAATTGCGTCATCAAGCTTAGGCTATACTTTTTCTCCACAGGTGTCAACAAAATCCTGGTAAACGTGCAGTAGCGCAAGATGGTTGAGTCTAGCCTGTCCAATCGTATTTCATAAATATGTCTTTAAGCTGAAAACTACGCTCAGCCCTGGCGTTGCTGCAGGGTACTGTCAGTAACAGCTTCACAAATACTTCAAATGGCGGAAATAGTTTTCGAACAGTTGGGGCCAATGTCACCAACTTATTTGCAAATTCGTCTGTGCTGCTATGTGGTGAAACATTGTCAACTGGATGTGAAGTAGCTCTGCGTTAATTTCTGGGTAACCGCTAACCATCAGCTGAACCAGTGCCAACGACTGGGATTTCAGCAAAATGTTTTCCAAATCAGCGTAACTTTGAAGACCATTGTGATTGTACCTTTTGGTAAGTGACGTTGATGATGTATCAACGAACTGGAAGTATTGTGCTCAGTAGTGGCCCATTCATGACTAACGCTGGTTCCTTCAAGTTTGGCTGGTAGACGCCGTTTTCGCGTGGATATGGTCGTGGATATTTCAATTTATCGTACAGTTTGATTGCTCCTGAATAAATGTGACCAAACGCAAATTCCATCTTGTGTAAGGAATATTCTCACTGTCAAGTTGGGAAATATGCTTTCTAATTTGTATTCGCATAAAGCATTTAGCAATTCCAATGCGCCCAACTGTTTTCCACCAAAAATTGGCATTGTGAACCATTGTTATGTGATTCATTTCCTGTTTAAGGTCTTCAGAGATTATGTCATTAAATTATGTCTCCGCTAGTCTCGCTGCTTTGCAATTTAATTCCTTTTCTGACATTTTCTGATAATTCCAAAGAAAACTGCAGTTATCAGAAATCAGTTTTGCTGCACTAAAACAAACTGTAAGCCCTCCAATAACATTATCCAAAATTACATAAAATATATGCTTTCGAAAGTGTGCTTCCTCAGTAGATTCATCTGATTTATCTAAATTTCCATTAGGTGCACCCTCATCGTGGAAACGTGTTTTTTTTCCTGGCATAGTTCCTTAACAATTTAATTTCTCTGAAGACTGGATGCAACAAGTTTAGGTTCAGTCCATATTGCTCTCCAACTCTCTTGGAATGCCTGTAGTCGTGAAAGCAAGCTTTCTATGTTTGCAGCTTCCACATCTAAAGTTGCACCACTAGCTTGAATGGTTTTGTTACAAAAACCAATGGGAACATCAATAATTCGTTTCAAAATGTTGTACCATTTTTCAGATTCCACTCTGATAGATGCCTTTAGTAGATTTTCAATACCTTTTTGCATTGACAGACGTCAATTTGATACGAATGACGTAAAATATAAATTTAAAAAAAATATTTTTTTTTTACTTTTCAATATATTTACTTTAATTTATATCTACTACTCATGATGGGACCCTAAAATTTCATGGGCCCCGGTGCGGCGCACCGGCTGCACCCCCTCTCATAGGGCCTGAACTAAGAACTACGATTTTTAAAACTTTGAATAATGATGATTGTTTGTTTTCGTTTATAAGGCTTTCTTCATTAGAAAACAATATAAATAAACTGGAAAAAAGTCATACTAACAGAACTGTCTGTTACAACATAATACGAAAGAAAATGTTTACTATATACAATTGGCACCAAATTTCTGAATGCTAACTATGTAGTTGTCGATAAAAATTAGTTAACATGTTTGCCTTTGTTCTCTCTGTCGGTTTAATATTTGTACCAAATTTACACTTAAATTTACAATAAACCCAAGATGGCGGAATGACGCCATAGCTACTGCGGTGGGCGGAGCCTACCGAATTGCGTCATCAAGCTTAGGCTATACTTTTTCTCCACAGGTGTCAACAAAATCCTGGTAAATGTGCAGTAGCGCAAGATGGTTGAGTCTAGCCTGTCCAATCGTATTTCATAAATATGTCTTTAAGCTGAAAAACTACGCTCAGCCCTGGCGTTGCTGCAGGGTACTGTCAGTAACAGCTTCACAAATACTTCAAATGGCGGAAATAGTTTTCGAACAGTTGGGTCCAATGTCACCAACTTATTTGCAAATTCGTCTGTGCTGCTATGTGGTGAAACATTGTCAACTGGATGTGAAGTAGCTCTGCGTTAATTTCTGGGTAACCGCTAACCATCAGCTGAACCAGTGCCAACGACTGGGATTTCAGCAAAATGTTTTCCAAATCAGCGTAACTTTGAAGACCATTGTGATTGTACCTTTTGGTAAGTGACGTTGATGATGTATCAACGAACTGGAAGTATTGTGCTCAGTAGTGGCCCATTCATGACTAACGCTGGTTCCTTCAAGTTTGGCTGGTAGACGCCGTTTTCGCGTGGATATGGTCGTGGATATTTCAATTTATCGTACAGTTTGATTGCTCCTGAATAAATGTGACCAAACGCAAATTCCATCTTGTGTAAGGAATATTCTCACTGTCAAGTTGGGAAATATGCTTTCTAATTTGTATTCGCATAAAGCATTTAGCAATTCCAATGCGCCCAACTGTTTTCCACCAAAAATTGGCATTGTGAACCATTGTTATGTGATTCATTTCCTGTTTAAGGTCTTCAGAGATTATGTCATTAAATTATGTCTCCGCTAGTCTCGCTGCTTTGCAATTTAATTCCTTTTCTGACATTTTCTGATAATTCCAAAGAAAACTGCAGTTATCAGAAATCAGTTTTGCTGCACTAAAACAAACTGTAAGCCCTCCAATAACATTATCCAAAATTACATAAAATATATGCTTTCGAAAGTGTGCTTCCTCAGTAGATTCATCTGATTTATCTAAATTTCCATTAGGTGCACCCTCATCGTGGAAACGTGTTTTTTTTCCTGGCATAGTTCCTTAACAATTTAATTTCTCTGAAGACTGGATGCAACAAGTTTAGGTTCAGTCCATATTGCTCTCCAACTCTCTTGGAATGCCTGTAGTCGTGAAAGCAAGCTTTCTATGTTTGCAGCTTCCACATCTAAAGTTGCACCACTAGCTTGAATGGTTTTGTTACAAAAACCAATGGGAACATCAATAATTCGTTTCAAAATGTTGTACCATTTTTCAGATTCCACTCTGATAGATGCCTTTAGTAGATTTTCAATACCTTTTTGCATTGACAGACGTCAATTTGATACGAATGACGTAAAATATAAATTTAAAAAAAATATTTTTTTTTTACTTTTCAATATATTTACTTTAATTTATATCTACTACTCATGATGGGACCCTAAAATTTCATGGGCCCCGGTGCGGCGCACCGGCTGCACCCCCCTCTCATAGGGCCTGAACTAAGAACTACGATTTTTAAAACTTTGAATAATGATGATTGTTTGTTTTCGTTTATAAGGCTTTCTTCATTAGAAAACAATATAAATAAACTGGAAAAAAGTCATACTAACAGAACTGTCTGTTACAACATAATACGAAAGAAAATGTTTACTATATACAATTGGCACCAAATTTCTGAATGCTAACTATGTAGTTGTCGATAAAAATTAGTTAACATGTTTGCCTTTGTTCTCTCTGTCGGTTTAATATTTGTACCAAATTTACACTTAAATTTACAATAAACCCAAGATGGCGGAATGACGCCATAGCTACTGCGGTGGGCGGAGCCTACCGAATTGCGTCATCAAGCTTAGGCTATACTTTTTCTCCACAGGTGTCAACAAAATCCTGGTAAATGTGCAGTAGCGCAAGATGGTTGAGTCTAGCCTGTCCAATCGTATTTCATAAATATGTCTTTAAGCTGAAAAACTACGCTCAGCCCTGGCGTTGCTGCAGGGTACTGTCAGTAACAGCTTCACAAATACTTCAAATGGCGGAAATAGTTTTCGAACAGTTGGGTCCAATGTCACCAACTTATATGCAAATTCGTCTGTGCTGCTATGTGGTGAAACATTGTCAACTGGATGTGAAGTAGCTCTGCGTTAATTTCTGGGTAACCGCTAACCATCAGCTGAACCAGTGCCAACGACTGGGATTTCAGCAAAATGTTTTCCAAATCAGCGTAACTTTGAAGACCATTGTGATTGTACCTTTTGGTAAGTGACGTTGATGATGTATCAACGAACTGGAAGTATTGTGCTCAGTAGTGGCCCATTCATGACTAACGCTGGTTCCTTCAAGTTTGGCTGGTAGACGCCGTTTTCGCGTGGATATGGTCGTGGATATTTCAATTTATCGTACAGTTTGATTGCTCCTGAATAAATGTGACCAAACGCAAATTCCATCTTGTGTAAGGAATATTCTCACTGTCAAGTTGGGAAATATGCTTTCTAATTTGTATTCGCATAAAGCATTTAGCAATTCCAATGCGCCCAACTGTTTTCCACCAAAAATTGGCATTGTGAACCATTGTTATGTGATTCATTTCCTGTTTAAGGTCTTCAGAGATTATGTCATTAAATTATGTCTCCGCTAGTCTCGCTGCTTTGCAATTTAATTCCTTTTCTGACATTTTCTGATAATTCCAAAGAAAACTGCAGTTATCAGAAATCAGTTTTGCTGCACTAAAACAAACTGTAAGCCCTCCAATAACATTATCCAAAATTACATAAAATATATGCTTTCGAAAGTGTGCTTCCTCAGTAGATTCATCTGATTTATCTAAATTTCCATTAGGTGCACCCTCATCGTGGAAACGTGTTTTTTTTCCTGGCATAGTTCCTTAACAATTTAATTTCTCTGAAGACTGGATGCAACAAGTTTAGGTTCAGTCCATATTGCTCTCCAACTCTCTTGGAATGCCTGTAGTCGTGAAAGCAAGCTTTCTATGTTTGCAGCTTCCACATCTAAAGTTGCACCACTAGCTTGAATGGTTTTGTTACAAAAACCAATGGGAACATCAATAATTCGTTTCAAAATGTTGTACCATTTTTCAGATTCCACTCTGATAGATGCCTTTAGTAGATTTTCAATACCTTTTTGCATTGACAGACGTCAATTTGATACGAATGACGTAAAATATAAATTTAAAAAAAATATTTTTTTTTTACTTTTCAATATATTTACTTTAATTTATATCTACTACTCATGATGGGACCCTAAAATTTCATGGGCCCCGGTGCGGCGCACCGGCTGCACCCCCTCTCATAGGGCCTGAACTAAGAACTACGATTTTTAAAACTTTGAATAATGATGATTGTTTGTTTTCGTTTATAAGGCTTTCTTCATTAGAAAACAATATAAATAAACTGGAAAAAAGTCATACTAACAGAACTGTCTGTTACAACATAATACGAAAGAAAATGTTTACTATATACAATTGGCACCAAATTTCTGAATGCTAACTATGTAGTTGTCGATAAAAATTAGTTAACATGTTTGCCTTTGTTCTCTCTGTCGGTTTAATATTTGTACCAAATTTACACTTAAATTTACAATAAACCCAAGATGGCGGAATGACGCCATAGCTACTGCGGTGGGCGGAGCCTACCGAATTGCGTCATCAAGCTTAGGCTATACTTTTTCTCCACAGGTGTCAACAAAATCCTGGTAAATGTGCAGTAGCGCAAGATGGTTGAGTCTAGCCTGTCCAATCGTATTTCATAAATATGTCTTTAAGCTGAAAAACTACGCTCAGCCCTGGCGTTGCTGCAGGGTACTGTCAGTAACAGCTTCACAAATACTTCAAATGGCGGAAATAGTTTTCGAACAGTTGGGGCCAATGTCACCAACTTATTTGCAAATTCGTCTGTGCTGCTATGTGGTGAAACATTGTCAACTGGATGTGAAGTAGCTCTGCGTTAATTTCTGGGTAACCGCTAACCATCAGCTGAACCAGTGCCAACGACTGGGATTTCAGCAAAATGTTTTCCAAATCAGCGTAACTTTGAAGACCATTGTGATTGTACCTTTTGGTAAGTGACGTTGATGATGTATCAACGAACTGGAAGTATTGTGCTCAGTAGTGGCCCATTCATGACTAACGCTGGTTCCTTCAAGTTTGGCTGGTAGACGCCGTTTTCGCGTGGATATGGTCGTGGATATTTCAATTTATCGTACAGTTTGATTGCTCCTGAATAAATGTGACCAAACGCAAATTCCATCTTGTGTAAGGAATATTCTCACTGTCAAGTTGGGAAATATGCTTTCTAATTTGTATTCGCATAAAGCATTTAGCAATTCCAATGCGCCCAACTGTTTTCCACCAAAAATTGGCATTGTGAACCATTGTTATGTGATTCATTTCCTGTTTAAGGTCTTCAGAGATTATGTCATTAAATTATGTCTCCGCTAGTCTCGCTGCTTTGCAATTTAATTCCTTTTCTGACATTTTCTGATAATTCCAAAGAAAACTGCAGTTATCAGAAATCAGTTTTGCTGCACTAAAACAAACTGTAAGCCCTCCAATAACATTATCCAAAATTACATAAAATATATGCTTTCGAAAGTGTGCTTCCTCAGTAGATTCATCTGATTTATCTAAATTTCCATTAGGTGCACCCTCATCGTGGAAACGGGTTTTTTTTCCTGGCATAGTTCCTTAACAATTTAATTTCTCTGAAGACTGGATGCAACAAGTTTAGGTTCAGTCCATATTGCTCTCCAACTCTCTTGGAATGCCTGTAGTCGTGAAAGCAAGCTTTCTATGTTTGCAGCTTCCACATCTAAAGTTGCACCACTAGCTTGAATGGTTTTGTTACAAAAACCAATGGGAACATCAATAATTCGTTTCAAAATGTTGTACCATTTTTCAGATTCCACTCTGATAGATGCCTTTAGTAGATTTTCAATACCTTTTTGCATTGACAGACGTCAATTTGATACGAATGACGTAAAATATAAATTTAAAAAAAATATTTTTTTTTTACTTTTCAATATATTTACTTTAATTTATATCTACTACTCATGATGGGACCCTAAAATTTCATGGGCCCCGGTGCGGCGCACCGGCTGCACCCCCTCTCATAGGGCCTGAACTAAGAACTACGATTTTTAAAACTTTGAATAATGATGATTGTTTGTTTTCGTTTATAAGGCTTTCTTCATTAGAAAACAATATAAATAAACTGGAAAAAAGTCATACTAACAGAGCTGTCTGTTACAACATAATACGAAAGAAAATGTTTACTATATACAATTGGCACCAAATTTCTGAATGCTAACTATGTAGTTGTCGATAAAAATTAGTTAACATGTTTGCCTTTGTTCTCTCTGTCGGTTTAATATTTGTACCAAATTTACACTTAAATTTACAATAAACCCAAGATGGCGGAATGACGCCATAGCTACTGCGGTGGGCGGAGCCTACCGAATTGCGTCATCAAGCTTAGGCTATACTTTTTCTCCACAGGTGTCAACAAAATCCTGGTAAATGTGCAGTAGCGCAAGATGGTTGAGTCTAGCCTGTCCAATCGTATTTCATAAATATGTCTTTAAGCTGAAAAACTACGCTCAGCCCTGGCGTTGCGGCAGGGTACTGTCAGTAACAGCTTCACAAATACTTCAAATGGCGGAAATAGTTTTCGAACAGTTGGGTCCAATGTCACCAACTTATATGCAAATTCGTCTGTGCTGCTATGTGGTGAAACATTGTCAACTGGATGTGAAGTAGCTCTGCGTTAATTTCTGGGTAACCGCTAACCATCAGCTGAACCAGTGCCAACGACTGGGATTTCAGCAAAATGTTTTCCAAATCAGCGTAACTTTGAAGACCATTGTGATTGTACCTTTTGGTAAGTGACGTTGATGATGTATCAACGAACTGGAAGTATTGTGCTCAGTAGTGGCCCATTCATGACTAACGCTGGTTCCTTCAAGTTTGGCTGGTAGACGCCGTTTTCGCGTGGATATGGTCGTGGATATTTCAATTTATCGTACAGTTTGATTGCTCCTGAATAAATGTGACCAAACGCAAATTCCATCTTGTGTAAGGAATATTCTCACTGTCAAGTTGGGAAATATGCTTTCTAATTTGTATTCGCATAAAGCATTTAGCAATTCCAATGCGCCCAACTGTTTTCCACCAAAAATTGGCATTGTGAGCCATTGTTATGTGATTCATTTCCTGTTTAAGGTCTTCAGAGATTATGTCATTAAATTATGTCTCCGCTAGTCTCGCTGCTTTGCAATTTAATTCCTTTTCTGACATTTTCTGATAATTCCAAAGAAAACTGCAGTTATCAGAAATCAGTTTTGCTGCACTAAAACAAACTGTAAGCCCTCCAATAACATTATCCAAAATTACATAAAATATATGCTTTCGAAAGTGTGCTTCCTCAGTAGATTCATCTGATTTATCTAAATTTCCATTAGGTGCACCCTCATCGTGGAAACGTGTTTTTTTTCCTGGCATAGTTCCTTAACAATTTAATTTCTCTGAAGACTGGATGCAACAAGTTTAGGTTCAGTCCATATTGCTCTCCAACTCTCTTGGAATGCCTGTAGTCGTGAAAGCAAGCTTTCTATGTTTGCAGCTTCCACATCTAAAGTTGCACCACTAGCTTGAATGGTTTTGTTACAAAAACCAATGGGAACATCAATAATTCGTTTCAAAATGTTGTACCATTTTTCAGATTCCACTCTGATAGATGCCTTTAGTAGATTTTCAATACCTTTTTGCATTGACAGACGTCAATTTGATACGAATGACGTAAAATATAAATTTAAAAAAAATATTTTTTTTTTACTTTTCAATATATTTACTTTAATTTATATCTACTACTCATGATGGGACCCTAAAATTTCATGGGCCCCGGTGCGGCGCACCGGCTGCACCCCCCTCTCATAGGGCCTGAACTAAGAACTACGATTTTTAAAACTTTGAATAATGATGATTGTTTGTTTTCGTTTATAAGGCTTTCTTCATTAGAAAACAATATAAATAAACTGGAAAAAAGTCATACTAACAGAACTGTCTGTTACAACATAATACGAAAGAAAATGTTTACTATATACAATTGGCACCAAATTTCTGAATGCTAACTATGTAGTTGTCGATAAAAATTAGTTAACATGTTTGCCTTTGTTCTCTCTGTCGGTTTAATATTTGTACCAAATTTACACTTAAATTTACAATAAACCCAAGATGGCGGAATGACGCCATAGCTACTGCGGTGGGCGGAGCCTACCGAATTGCGTCATCAAGCTTAGGCTATACTTTTTCTCCACAGGTGTCAACAAAATCCTGGTAAATGTGCAGTAGCGCAAGATGGTTGAGTCTAGCCTGTCCAATCGTATTTCATAAATATGTCTTTAAGCTGAAAAACTACGCTCAGCCCTGGCGTTGCTGCAGGGTACTGTCAGTAACAGCTTCACAAATACTTCAAATGGCGGAAATAGTTTTCGAACAGTTGGGGCCAATGTCACCAACTTATTTGCAAATTCGTCTGTGCTGCTATGTGGTGAAACATTGTCAACTGGATGTGAAGTAGCTCTGCGTTAATTTCTGGGTAACCGCTAACCATCAGCTGAACCAGTGCCAACGACTGGGATTTCAGCAAAATGTTTTCCAAATCAGCGTAACTTTGAAGACCATTGTGATTGTACCTTTTGGTAAGTGACGTTGATGATGTATCAACGAACTGGAAGTATTGTGCTCAGTAGTGGCCCATTCATGACTAACGCTGGTTCCTTCAAGTTTGGCTGGTAGACGCCGTTTTCGCGTGGATATGGTCGTGGATATTTCAATTTATCGTACAGTTTGATTGCTCCTGAATAAATGTGACCAAACGCAAATTCCATCTTGTGTAAGGAATATTCTCACTGTCAAGTTGGGAAATATGCTTTCTAATTTGTATTCGCATAAAGCATTTAGCAATTCCAATGCGCCCAACTGTTTTCCACCAAAAATTGGCATTGTGAACCATTGTTATGTGATTCATTTCCTGTTTAAGGTCTTCAGAGATTATGTCATTAAATTATGTCTCCGCTAGTCTCGCTGCTTTGCAATTTAATTCCTTTTCTGACATTTTCTGATAATTCCAAAGAAAACTGCAGTTATCAGAAATCAGTTTTGCTGCACTAAAACAAACTGTAAGCCCTCCAATAACATTATCCAAAATTACATAAAATATATGCTTTCGAAAGTGTGCTTCCTCAGTAGATTCATCTGATTTATCTAAATTTCCATTAGGTGCACCCTCATCGTGGAAACGTGTTTTTTTTCCTGGCATAGTTCCTTAACAATTTAATTTCTCTGAAGACTGGATGCAACAAGTTTAGGTTCAGTCCATATTGCTCTCCAACTCTCTTGGAATGCCTGTAGTCGTGAAAGCAAGCTTTCTATGTTTGCAGCTTCCACATCTAAAGTTGCACCACTAGCTTGAATGGTTTTGTTACAAAAACCAATGGGAACATCAATAATTCGTTTCAAAATGTTGTACCATTTTTCAGATTCCACTCTGATAGATGCCTTTAGTAGATTTTCAATACCTTTTTGCATTGACAGACGTCAATTTGATACGAATGACGTAAAATATAAATTTAAAAAAATATTTTTTTTTTACTTTTCAATATATTTACTTTAATTTATATCTACTACTCATGATGGGACCCTAAAATTTCATGGGCCCCGGTGCGGCGCACCGGCTGCACCCCCCTCTCATAGGGCCTGAACTAAGAACTACGATTTTTAAAACTTTGAATAATGATGATTGTTTGTTTTCGTTTATAAGGCTTTCTTCATTAGAAAACAATATAAATAAACTGGAAAAAAGTCATACTAACAGAGCTGTCTGTTACAACATAATACGAAAGAAAATGTTTACTATATACAATTGGCACCAAATTTCTGAATGCTAACTATGTAGTTGTCGATAAAAATTAGTTAACATGTTTGCCTTTGTTCTCCTTTGTTCGCATTTGGACACAAACTCCTGAGCTATTTCTGTCTTTGGTGTTGTTACGGGTCCTTATAATGATAATACTTCTAAAAGGTGTAATAATTCAGACAACTCAAATTATGAAGTTAACTCCAGTGAAGTAACCTCAACAATCATTTAATTCTTGAACATAAACTGACAAAAAGGTTAATTCAGAAGCAAACTGTAAACATTCATCCATCTACATCGATGCCCAAAGCTAGACTCTACTAGAACATGCATCCGCATCCCAACTGTCGGTTTAATATTTGTACCAAATTTACACTTAAATTTACAATAAACCCAAGATGGCGGAATGACGCCATAGCTACTGCGGTGGGCGGAGCCTACCGAATTGCGTCATCAAGCTTAGGCTATACTTTTTCTCCACAGGTGTCAACAAAATCCTGGTAAATGTGCAGTAGCGCAAGATGGTTGAGTCTAGCCTGTCCAATCGTATTTCATAAATATGTCTTTAAGCTGAAAAACTACGCTCAGCCCTGGCGTTGCTGCAGGGTACTGTCAGTAACAGCTTTACAAATACTTCAAATGGCGGAAATAGTTTTCGAACAGTTGGGTCCAATGTCACCAACTTATTTGCAAATTCGTCTGTGCTGCTATGTGGTGAAACATTGTCAACTGGATGTGAAGTAGCTCTGCGTTAATTTCTGGGTAACCGCTAACCATCAGCTGAACCAGTGCCAACGACTGGGATTTCAGCAAAATGTTTTCCAAATCAGCGTAACTTTGAAGACCATTGTGATTGTACCTTTTGGTAAGTGACGTTGATGATGTATCAACGAACTGGAAGTATTGTGCTCAGTAGTGGCCCATTCATGACTAACGCTGGTTCCTTCAAGTTTGGCTGGTAGACGCCGTTTTCGCGTGGATATGGTCGTGGATATTTCAATTTATCGTACAGTTTGATTGCTCCTGAATAAATGTGACCAAACGCAAATTCCATCTTGTGTAAGGAATATTCTCACTGTCAAGTTGGGAAATATGCTTTCTAATTTGTATTCGCATAAAGCATTTAGCAATTCCAATGCGCCCAACTGTTTTCCACCAAAAATTGGCATTGTGAACCATTGTTATGTGATTCATTTCCTGTTTAAGGTCTTCAGAGATTATGTCATTAAATTATGTCTCCGCTAGTCTCGCTGCTTTGCAATTTAATTCCTTTTCTGACATTTTCTGATAATTCCAAAGAAAACTGCAGTTATCAGAAATCAGTTTTGCTGCACTAAAACAAACTGTAAGCCCTCCAATAACATTATCCAAAATTACATAAAATATATGCTTTCGAAAGTGTGCTTCCTCAGTAGATTCATCTGATTTATCTAAATTTCCATTAGGTGCACCCTCATCGTGGAAACGTGTTTTTTTTCCTGGCATAGTTCCTTAACAATTTAATTTCTCTGAAGACTGGATGCAACAAGTTTAGGTTCAGTCCATATTGCTCTCCAACTCTCTTGGAATGCCTGTAGTCGTGAAAGCAAGCTTTCTATGTTTGCAGCTTCCACATCTAAAGTTGCACCACTAGCTTGAATGGTTTTGTTACAAAAACCAATGGGAACATCAATAATTCGTTTCAAAATGTTGTACCATTTTTCAGATTCCACTCTGATAGATGCCTTTAGTAGATTTTCAATACCTTTTTGCATTGACAGACGTCAATTTGATACGAATGACGTAAAATATAAATTTAAAAAAAATATTTTTTTTTTACTTTTCAATATATTTACTTTAATTTATATCTACTACTCATGATGGGACCCTAAAATTTCATGGGCCCCGGTGCGGCGCACCGGCTGCACCCCCCTCTCATAGGGCCTGAACTAAGAACTACGATTTTTAAAACTTTGAATAATGATGATTGTTTGTTTTCGTTTATAAGGCTTTCTTCATTAGAAAACAATATAAATAAACTGGAAAAAAGTCATACTAACAGAGCTGTCTGTTACAACATAATACGAAAGAAAATGTTTACTATATACAATTGGCACCAAATTTCTGAATGCTAACTATGTAGTTGTCGATAAAAATTAGTTAACATGTTTGCCTTTGTTCTCCTTTGTTCGCATTTGGACACAAACTCCTGAGCTATTTCTGTCTTTGGTGTTGTTACGGGTCCTTATAATGATAATACTTCTAAAAGGTGTAATAATTCAGACAACTCAAATTATGAAGTTAACTCCAGTGAAGTAACCTCAACAATCATTTAATTCTTGAACATAAACTGACAAAAAGGTTAATTCAGAAGCAAACTGTAAACATTCATCCATCTACATCGATGCCCAAAGCTAGACTCTACTAGAACATGCATCCGCATCCCAACTGTCGGTTTAATATTTGTACCAAATTTACACTTAAATTTACAATAAACCCAAGATGGCGGAATGACGCCATAGCTACTGCGGTGGGCGGAGCCTACCGAATTGCGTCATCAAGCTTAGGCTATACTTTTTCTCCACAGGTGTCAACAAAATCCTGGTAAATGTGCAGTAGCGCAAGATGGTTGAGTCTAGCCTGTCCAATCGTATTTCATAAATATGTCTTTAAGCTGAAAAACTACGCTCAGCCCTGGCGTTGCTGCAGGGTACTGTCAGTAACAGCTTCACAAATACTTCAAATGGCGGAAATAGTTTTCGAACAGTTGGGTCCAATGTCACCAACTTATTTGCAAATTTGTCTGTGCTGCTATGTGGTGAAACATTGTCAACTGGATGTGAAGTAGCTCTGCGTTAATTTCTGGGTAACCGCTAACCATCAGCTGAACCAGTGCCAACGACTGGGATTTCAGCAAAATGTTTTCCAAATCAGCGTAACTTTGAAGACCATTGTGATTGTACCTTTTGGTAAGTGACGTTGATGATGTATCAACGAACTGGAAGTATTGTGCTCAGTAGTGGCCCATTCATGACTAACGCTGGTTCCTTCAAGTTTGGCTGGTAGACGCCGTTTTCGCGTGGATATGGTCGTGGATATTTCAATTTATCGTACAGTTTGATTGCTCCTGAATAAATGTGACCAAACGCAAATTCCATCTTGTGTAAGGAATATTCTCACTGTCAAGTTGGGAAATATGCTTTCTAATTTGTATTCGCATAAAGCATTTAGCAATTCCAATGCGCCCAACTGTTTTCCACCAAAAATTGGCATTGTGAACCATTGTTATGTGATTCATTTCCTGTTTAAGGTCTTCAGAGATTATGTCATTAAATTATGTCTCCGCTAGTCTCGCTGCTTTGCAATTTAATTCCTTTTCTGACATTTTCTGATAATTCCAAAGAAAACTGCAGTTATCAGAAATCAGTTTTGCTGCACTAAAACAAACTGTAAGCCCTCCAATAACATTATCCAAAATTACATAAAATATATGCTTTCGAAAGTGTGCTTCCTCAGTAGATTCATCTGATTTATCTAAATTTCCATTAGGTGCACCCTCATCGTGGAAACGTGTTTTTTTTCCTGGCATAGTTCCTTAACAATTTAATTTCTCTGAAGACTGGATGCAACAAGTTTAGGTTCAGTCCATATTGCTCTCCAACTCTCTTGGAATGCCTGTAGTCGTGAAAGCAAGCTTTCTATGTTTGCAGCTTCCACATCTAAAGTTGCACCACTAGCTTGAATGGTTTTGTTACAAAAACCAATGGGAACATCAATAATTCGTTTCAAAATGTTGTACCATTTTTCAGATTCCACTCTGATAGATGCCTTTAGTAGATTTTCAATACCTTTTTGCATTGACAGACGTCAATTTGATACGAATGACGTAAAATATAAATTTAAAAAAAATATTTTTTTTTTACTTTTCAATATATTTACTTTAATTTATATCTACTACTCATGATGGGACCCTAAAATTTCATGGGCCCCGGTGCGGCGCACCGGCTGCACCCCCCTCTCCTAGGGCCTGAACTAAGAACTACGATTTTTAAAACTTTGAATAATGATGATTGTTTGTTTTCGTTTATAAGGCTTTCTTCATTAGAAAACAATATAAATAAACTGGAAAAAAGTCATACTAACAGAACTGTCTGTTACAACATAATACGAAAGAAAATGTTTACTATATACAATTGGCACCAAATTTCTGAATGCTAACTATGTAGTTGTCGATAAAAATTAGTTAACATGTTTGCCTTTGTTCTCTCTGTCGGTTTAATATTTGTACCAAATTTACACTTAAATTTACAATAAACCCAAGATGGCGGAATGACGCCATAGCTACTGCGGTGGGCGGAGCCTACCGAATTGCGTCATCAAGCTTAGGCTATACTTTTTCTCCACAGGTGTCAACAAAATCCTGGTAAATGTGCAGTAGCGCAAGATGGTTGAGTCTAGCCTGTCCAATCGTATTTCATAAATATGTCTTTAAGCTGAAAAACTACGCTCAGCCCTGGCGTTGCTGCAGGGTACTGTCAGTAACAGCTTCACAAATACTTCAAATGGCGGAAATAGTTTTCGAACAGTTGGGTCCAATGTCACCAACTTATTTGCAAATTCGTCTGTGCTGCTATGTGGTGAAACATTGTCAACTGGATGTGAAGTAGCTCTGCGTTAATTTCTGGGTAACCGCTAACCATCAGCTGAACCAGTGCCAACGACTGGGATTTCAGCAAAATGTTTTCCAAATCAGCGTAACTTTGAAGACCATTGTGATTGTACCTTTTGGTAAGTGACGTTGATGATGTATCAACGAACTGGAAGTATTGTGCTCAGTAGTGGCCCATTCATGACTAACGCTGGTTCCTTCAAGTTTGGCTGGTAGACGCCGTTTTCGCGTGGATATGGTCGTGGATATTTCAATTTATCGTACAGTTTGATTGCTCCTGAATAAATGTGACCAAACGCAAATTCCATCTTGTGTAAGGAATATTCTCACTGTCAAGTTGGGAAATATGCTTTCTAATTTGTATTCGCATAAAGCATTTAGCAATTCCAATGCGCCCAACTGTTTTCCACCAAAAATTGGCATTGTGAACCATTGTTATGTGATTCATTTCCTGTTTAAGGTCTTCAGAGATTATGTCATTAAATTATGTCTCCGCTAGTCTCGCTGCTTTGCAATTTAATTCCTTTTCTGACATTTTCTGATAATTCCAAAGAAAACTGCAGTTATCAGAAATCAGTTTTGCTGCACTAAAACAAACTGTAAGCCCTCCAATAACATTATCCAAAATTACATAAAATATATGCTTTCGAAAGTGTGCTTCCTCAGTAGATTCATCTGATTTATCTAAATTTCCATTAGGTGCACCCTCATCGTGGAAACGTGTTTTTTTCCTGGCATAGTTCCTTAACAATTTAATTTCTCTGAAGACTGGATGCAACAAGTTTAGGTTCAGTCCATATTGCTCTCCAACTCTCTTGGAATGCCTGTAGTCGTGAAAGCAAGCTTTCTATGTTTGCAGCTTCCACATCTAAAGTTGCACCACTAGCTTGAATGGTTTTGTTACAAAAACCAATGGGAACATCAATAATTCGTTTCAAAATGTTGTACCATTTTTCAGATTCCACTCTGATAGATGCCTTTAGTAGATTTTCAATACCTTTTTGCATTGACAGACGTCAATTTGATACGAATGACGTAAAATATAAATTTAAAAAAAATATTTTTTTTTTACTTTTCAATATATTTACTTTAATTTATATCTACTACTCATGATGGGACCCTAAAATTTCATGGGCCCCGGTGCGGCGCACCGGCTGCACCCCCCTCTCATAGGGCCTGAACTAAGAACTACGATTTTTAAAACTTTGAATAATGATGATTGTTTGTTTTCGTTTATAAGGCTTTCTTCATTAGAAAACAATATAAATAAACTGGAAAAAAGTCATACTAACAGAACTGTCTGTTACAACATAATACGAAAGAAAATGTTTACTATATACAATTGTTTGTTTTCGTTTATAAGGCTTTCTTCATTAGAAAACAATATAAATAAACTGGAAAAAAGTCATACTAACAGAACTGTCTGTTACAACATAATACGAAAGAAAATGTTTACTATATACAATTGGCACCAAATTTCTGAATGCTAACTATGTAGTTGTCGATAAAAATTAGTTAACATGTTTGCCTTTGTTCTCTCTGTCGGTTTAATATTTGTACCAAATTTACACTTAAATTTACAATAAACCCAAGATGGCGGAATGACGCCATAGCTACTGCGGTGGGCGGAGCCTACCGAATTGCGTCATCAAGCTTAGGCTATACTTTTTCTCCACAGGTGTCAACAAAATCCTGGTAAATGTGCAGTAGCGCAAGATGGTTGAGTCTAGCCTGTCCAATCGTATTTCATAAATATGTCTTTAAGCTGAAAAACTACGCTCAGCCCTGGCGTTGCTGCAGGGTACTGTCAGTAACAGCTTCACAAATACTTCAAATGGCGGAAATAGTTTTCGAACAGTTGGGTCCAATGTCACCAACTTATTTGCAAATTCGTCTGTGCTGCTATGTGGTGAAACATTGTCAACTGGATGTGAAGTAGCTCTGCGTTAATTTCTGGGTAACCGCTAACCATCAGCTGAACCAGTGCCAACGACTGGGATTTCAGCAAAATGTTTTCCAAATCAGCGTAACTTTGAAGACCATTGTGATTGTACCTTTTGGTAAGTGACGTTGATGATGTATCAACGAACTGGAAGTATTGTGCTCAGTAGTGGCCCATTCATGACTAACGCTGGTTCCTTCAAGTTTGGCTGGTAGACGCCGTTTTCGCGTGGATATGGTCGTGGATATTTCAATTTATCGTACAGTTTGATTGCTCCTGAATAAATGTGACCAAACGCAAATTCCATCTTGTGTAAGGAATATTCTCACTGTCAAGTTGGGAAATATGCTTTCTAATTTGTATTCGCATAAAGCATTTAGCAATTCCAATGCGCCCAACTGTTTTCCACCAAAAATTGGCATTGTGAACCATTGTTATGTGATTCATTTCCTGTTTAAGGTCTTCAGAGATTATGTCATTAAATTATGTCTCCGCTAGTCTCGCTGCTTTGCAATTTAATTCCTTTTCTGACATTTTCTGATAATTCCAAAGAAAACTGCAGTTATCAGAAATCAGTTTTGCTGCACTAAAACAAACTGTAAGCCCTCCAATAACATTATCCAAAATTACATAAAATATATGCTTTCGAAAGTGTGCTTCCTCAGTAGATTCATCTGATTTATCTAAATTTCCATTAGGTGCACCCTCATCGTGGAAACGTGTTTTTTTTCCTGGCATAGTTCCTTAACAATTTAATTTCTCTGAAGACTGGATGCAACAAGTTTAGGTTCAGTCCATATTGCTCTCCAACTCTCTTGGAATGCCTGTAGTCGTGAAAGCAAGCTTTCTATGTTTGCAGCTTCCACATCTAAAGTTGCGCCACTAGCTTGAATGGTTTTGTTACAAAAACCAATGGGAACATCAATAATTCGTTTCAAAATGTTGTACCATTTTTCAGATTCCACTCTGATAGATGCCTTTAGTAGATTTTCAATACCTTTTTGCATTGACAGACGTCAATTTGATACGAATGACGTAAAATATAAATTTAAAAAAAATATTTTTTTTTTTACTTTTCAATATATTTACTTTAATTTATATCTACTACTCATGATGGGACCCTAAAATTTCATGGGCCCCGGTGCGGCGCACCGGCTGCACCCCCCTCTCATAGGGCCTGAACTAAGAACTACGATTTTTAAAACTTTGAATAATGATGATTGTTTGTTTTCGTTTATAAGGCTTTCTTCATTAGAAAACAATATAAATAAACTGGAAAAAAGTCATACTAACAGAACTGTCTGTTACAACATAATACGAAAGAAAATGTTTACTATATACAATTGGCACCAAATTTCTGAATGCTAACTATGTAGTTGTCGATAAAAATTAGTTAACATGTTTGCCTTTGTTCTCTCTGTCGGTTTAATATTTGTACCAAATTTACACTTAAATTTACAATAAACCCAAGATGGCGGAATGACGCCATAGCTACTGCGGTGGGCGGAGCCTACCGAATTGCGTCATCAAGCTTAGGCTATACTTTTTCTCCACAGGTGTCAACAAAATCCTGGTAAATGTGCAGTAGCGCAAGATGGTTGAGTCTAGCCTGTCCAATCGTATTTCATAAATATGTCTTTAAGCTGAAAAACTACGCTCAGCCCTGGCGTTGCTGCAGGGTACTGTCAGTAACAGCTTCACAAATACTTCAAATGGCGGAAATAGTTTTCGAACAGTTGGGTCCAATGTCACCAACTTATTTGCAAATTCGTCTGTGCTGCTATGTGGTGAAACATTGTCAACTGGATGTGAAGTAGCTCTGCGTTAATTTCTGGGTAACCGCTAACCATCAGCTGAACCAGTGCCAACGACTGGGATTTCAGCAAAATGTTTTCCAAATCAGCGTAACTTTGAAGACCATTGTGATTGTACCTTTTGGTAAGTGACGTTGATGATGTATCAACGAACTGGAAGTATTGTGCTCAGTAGTGGCCCATTCATGACTAACGCTGGTTCCTTCAAGTTTGGCTGGTAGACGCCGTTTTCGCGTGGATATGGTCGTGGATATTTCAATTTATCGTACAGTTTGATTGCTCCTGAATAAATGTGACCAAACGCAAATTCCATCTTGTGTAAGGAATATTCTCACTGTCAAGTTGGGAAATATGCTTTCTAATTTGTATTCGCATAAAGCATTTAGCAATTCCAATGCGCCCAACTGTTTTCCACCAAAAATTGGCATTGTGAACCATTGTTATGTGATTCATTTCCTGTTTAAGGTCTTCAGAGATTATGTCATTAAATTATGTCTCCGCTAGTCTCGCTGCTTTGCAATTTAATTCCTTTTCTGACATTTTCTGATAATTCCAAAGAAAACTGCAGTTATCAGAAATCAGTTTTGCTGCACTAAAACAAACTGTAAGCCCTCCAATAACATTATCCAAAATTACATAAAATATATGCTTTCGAAAGTGTGCTTCCTCAGTAGATTCATCTGATTTATCTAAATTTCCATTAGGTGCACCCTCATCGTGGAAACGTGTTTTTTTTCCTGGCATAGTTCCTTAACAATTTAATTTCTCTGAAGACTGGATGCAACAAGTTTAGGTTCAGTCCATATTGCTCTCCAACTCTCTTGGAATGCCTGTAGTCGTGAAAGCAAGCTTTCTATGTTTGCAGCTTCCACATCTAAAGTTGCACCACTAGCTTGAATGGTTTTGTTACAAAAACCAATGGGAACATCAATAATTCGTTTCAAAATGTTGTACCATTTTTCAGATTCCACTCTGATAGATGCCTTTAGTAGATTTTCAATACCTTTTTGCATTGACAGACGTCAATTTGATACGAATGACGTAAAATATAAATTTAAAAAAAATATTTTTTTTTTACTTTTCAATATATTTACTTTAATTTATATCTACTACTCATGATGGGACCCTAAAATTTCATGGGCCCCGGTGCGGCGCACCGGCTGCACCCCCTCTCATAGGGCCTGAACTAAGAACTACGATTTTTAAAACTTTGAATAATGATGATTGTTTGTTTTCGTTTATAAGGCTTTCTTCATTAGAAAACAATATAAATAAACTGGAAAAAAGTCATACTAACAGAACTGTCTGTTACAACATAATACGAAAGAAAATGTTTACTATATACAATTGTTTGTTTTCGTTTATAAGGCTTTCTTTATTAGAAAACAATATAAATAAACTGGAAAAAAGTCATACTAACAGAACTGTCTGTTACAACATAATACGAAAGAAAATGTTTACTATATACAATTGGCACCAAATTTCTGAATGCTAACTATGTAGTTGTCGATAAAAATTAGTTAACATGTTTGCCTTTGTTCTCTCTGTCGGTTTAATATTTGTACCAAATTTACACTTAAATTTACAATAAACCCAAGATGGCGGAATGACGCCATAGCTACTGCGGTGGGCGGAGCCTACCGAATTGCGTCATCAAGCTTAGGCTATACTTTTTCTCCACAGGTGTCAACAAAATCCTGGTAAATGTGCAGTAGCGCAAGATGGTTGAGTCTAGCCTGTCCAATCGTATTTCATAAATATGTCTTTAAGCTGAAAAACTACGCTCAGCCCTGGCGTTGCTGCAGGGTACTGTCAGTAACAGCTTTACAAATACTTCAAATGGCGGAAATAGTTTTCGAACAGTTGGGTCCAATGTCACCAACTTATTTGCAAATTCGTCTGTGCTGCTATGTGGTGAAACATTGTCAACTGGATGTGAAGTAGCTCTGCGTTAATTTCTGGGTAACCGCTAACCATCAGCTGAACCAGTGCCAACGACTGGGATTTCAGCAAAATGTTTTCCAAATCAGCGTAACTTTGAAGACCATTGTGATTGTACCTTTTGGTAAGTGACGTTGATGATGTATCAACGAACTGGAAGTATTGTGCTCAGTAGTGGCCCATTCATGACTAACGCTGGTTCCTTCAAGTTTGGCTGGTAGACGCCGTTTTCGCGTGGATATGGTCGTGGATATTTCAATTTATCGTACAGTTTGATTGCTCCTGAATAAATGTGACCAAACGCAAATTCCATCTTGTGTAAGGAATATTCTCACTGTCAAGTTGGGAAATATGCTTTCTAATTTGTATTCGCATAAAGCATTTAGCAATTCCAATGCGCCCAACTGTTTTCCACCAAAAATTGGCATTGTGAACCATTGTTATGTGATTCATTTCCTGTTTAAGGTCTTCAGAGATTATGTCATTAAATTATGTCTCCGCTAGTCTCGCTGCTTTGCAATTTAATTCCTTTTCTGACATTTTCTGATAATTCCAAAGAAAACTGCAGTTATCAGAAATCAGTTTTGCTGCACTAAAACAAACTGTAAGCCCTCCAATAACATTATCCAAAATTACATAAAATATATGCTTTCGAAAGTGTGCTTCCTCAGTAGATTCATCTGATTTATCTAAATTTCCATTAGGTGCACCCTCATCGTGGAAACGTGTTTTTTTTCCTGGCATAGTTCCTTAACAATTTAATTTCTCTGAAGACTGGATGCAACAAGTTTAGGTTCAGTCCATATTGCTCTCCAACTCTCTTGGAATGCCTGTAGTCGTGAAAGCAAGCTTTCTATGTTTGCAGCTTCCACATCTAAAGTTGCACCACTAGCTTGAATGGTTTTGTTACAAAAACCAATGGGAACATCAATAATTCGTTTCAAAATGTTGTACCATTTTTCAGATTCCACTCTGATAGATGCCTTTAGTAGATTTTCAATACCTTTTTGCATTGACAGACGTCAATTTGATACGAATGACGTAAAATATAAATTTAAAAAAAATATTTTTTTTTACTTTTCAATATATTTACTTTAATTTATATCTACTACTCATGATGGGACCCTAAAATTTCATGGGCCCCGGTGCGGCGCACCGGCTGCACCCCCTCTCATAGGGCCTGAACTAAGAACTACGATTTTTAAAACTTTGAATAATGATGATTGTTTGTTTTCGTTTATAAGGCTTTCTTCATTAGAAAACAATATAAATAAACTGGAAAAAAGTCATACTAACAGAACTGTCTGTTACAACATAATACGAAAGAAAATGTTTACTATATACAATTGGCACCAAATTTCTGAATGCTAACTATGTAGTTGTCGATAAAAATTAGTTAACATGTTTGCCTTTGTTCTCTCTGTCGGTTTAATATTTGTACCAAATTTACACTTAAATTTACAATAAACCCAAGATGGCGGAATGACGCCATAGCTACTGCGGTGGGCGGAGCCTACCGAATTGCGTCATCAAGCTTAGGCTATACTTTTTCTCCACAGGTGTCAACAAAATCCTGGTAAATGTGCAGTAGCGCAAGATGGTTGAGTCTAGCCTGTCCAATCGTATTTCATAAATATGTCTTTAAGCTGAAAAACTACGCTCAGCCCTGGCGTTGCTGCAGGGTACTGTCAGTAACAGCTTCACAAATACTTCAAATGGCGGAAATAGTTTTCGAACAGTTGGGTCCAATGTCACCAACTTATTTGCAAATTCGTCTGTGCTGCTATGTGGTGAAACATTGTCAACTGGATGTGAAGTAGCTCTGCGTTAATTTCTGGGTAACCGCTAACCATCAGCTGAACCAGTGCCAACGACTGGGATTTCAGCAAAATGTTTTCCAAATCAGCGTAACTTTGAAGACCATTGTGATTGTACCTTTTGGTAAGTGACGTTGATGATGTATCAACGAACTGGAAGTATTGTGCTCAGTAGTGGCCCATTCATGACTAACGCTGGTTCCTTCAAGTTTGGCTGGTAGACGCCGTTTTCGCGTGGATATGGTCGTGGATATTTCAATTTATCGTACAGTTTGATTGCTCCTGAATAAATGTGACCAAACGCAAATTCCATCTTGTGTAAGGAATATTCTCACTGTCAAGTTGGGAAATATGCTTTCTAATTTGTATTCGCATAAAGCATTTAGCAATTCCAATGCGCCCAACTGTTTTCCACCAAAAATTGGCATTGTGAACCATTGTTATGTGATTCATTTCCTGTTTAAGGTCTTCAGAGATTATGTCATTAAATTATGTCTCCGCTAGTCTCGCTGCTTTGCAATTTAATTCCTTTTCTGACATTTTCTGATAATTCCAAAGAAAACTGCAGTTATCAGAAATCAGTTTTGCTGCACTAAAACAAACTGTAAGCCCTCCAATAACATTATCCAAAATTACATAAAATATATGCTTTCGAAAGTGTGCTTCCTCAGTAGATTCATCTGATTTATCTAAATTTCCATTAGGTGCACCCTCATCGTGGAAACGTGTTTTTTTTCCTGGCATAGTTCCTTAACAATTTAATTTCTCTGAAGACTGGATGCAACAAGTTTAGGTTCAGTCCATATTGCTCTCCAACTCTCTTGGAATGCCTGTAGTCGTGAAAGCAAGCTTTCTATGTTTGCAGCTTCCACATCTAAAGTTGCACCACTAGCTTGAATGGTTTTGTTACAAAAACCAATGGGAACATCAATAATTCGTTTCAAAATGTTGTACCATTTTTCAGATTCCACTCTGATAGATGCCTTTAGTAGATTTTCAATACCTTTTTGCATTGACAGACGTCAATTTGATACGAATGACGTAAAATATAAATTTAAAAAAAATATTTTTTTTTTACTTTTCAATATATTTACTTTAATTTATATCTACTACTCATGATGGGACCCTAAAATTTCATGGGCCCCGGTGCGGCGCACCGGCTGCACCCCCTCTCATAGGGCCTGAACTAAGAACTACGATTTTTAAAACTTTGAATAATGATGATTGTTTGTTTTCGTTTATAAGGCTTTCTTCATTAGAAAACAATATAAATAAACTGGAAAAAAGTCATACTAACAGAACTGTCTGTTACAACATAATACGAAAGAAAATGTTTACTATATACAATTGTTTGTTTTCGTTTATAAAGCTTTCTTCATTAGAAAACAATATAAATAAACTGGAAAAAAGTCATACTAACAGAACTGTCTGTTACAACATAATACGAAAGAAAATGTTTACTATATACAATTGGCACCAAATTTCTGAATGCTAACTATGTAGTTGTCGATAAAAATTAGTTAACATGTTTGCCTTTGTTCTCTCTGTCGGTTTAATATTTGTACCAAATTTACACTTAAATTTACAATAAACCCAAGATGGCGGAATGACGCCATAGCTACTGCGGTGGGCGGAGCCTACCGAATTGCGTCATCAAGCTTAGGCTATACTTTTTCTCCACAGGTGTCAACAAAATCCTGGTAAATGTGCAGTAGCGCAAGATGGTTGAGTCTAGCCTGTCCAATCGTATTTCATAAATATGTCTTTAAGCTGAAAAACTACGCTCAGCCCTGGCGTTGCTGCAGGGTACTGTCAGTAACAGCTTCACAAATACTTCAAATGGCGGAAATAGTTTTCGAACAGTTGGGTCCAATGTCACCAACTTATTTGCAAATTCGTCTGTGCTGCTATGTGGTGAAACATTGTCAACTGGATGTGAAGTAGCTCTGCGTTAATTTCTGGGTAACCGCTAACCATCAGCTGAACCAGTGCCAACGACTGGGATTTCAGCAAAATGTTTTCCAAATCAGCGTAACTTTGAAGACCATTGTGATTGTACCTTTTGGTAAGTGACGTTGATGATGTATCAACGAACTGGAAGTATTGTGCTCAGTAGTGGCCCATTCATGACTAACGCTGGTTCCTTCAAGTTTGGCTGGTAGACGCCGTTTTCGCGTGGATATGGTCGTGGATATTTCAATTTATCGTACAGTTTGATTGCTCCTGAATAAATGTGACCAAACGCAAATTCCATCTTGTGTAAGGAATATTCTCACTGTCAAGTTGGGAAATATGCTTTCTAATTTGTATTCGCATAAAGCATTTAGCAATTCCAATGCGCCCAACTGTTTTCCACCAAAAATTGGCATTGTGAACCATTGTTATGTGATTCATTTCCTGTTTAAGGTCTTCAGAGATTATGTCATTAAATTATGTCTCCGCTAGTCTCGCTGCTTTGCAATTTAATTCCTTTTCTGACATTTTCTGATAATTCCAAAGAAAACTGCAGTTATCAGAAATCAGTTTTGCTGCACTAAAACAAACTGTAAGCCCTCCAATAACATTATCCAAAATTACATAAAATATATGCTTTCGAAAGTGTGCTTCCTCAGTAGATTCATCTGATTTATCTAAATTTCCATTAGGTGCACCCTCATCGTGGAAACGTGTTTTTTTTCCTGGCATAGTTCCTTAACAATTTAATTTCTCTGAAGACTGGATGCAACAAGTTTAGGTTCAGTCCATATTGCTCTCCAACTCTCTTGGAATGCCTGTAGTCGTGAAAGCAAGCTTTCTATGTTTGCAGCTTCCACATCTAAAGTTGCACCACTAGCTTGAATGGTTTTGTTACAAAAACCAATGGGAACATCAATAATTCGTTTCAAAATGTTGTACCATTTTTCAGATTCCACTCTGATAGATGCCTTTAGTAGATTTTCAATACCTTTTTGCATTGACAGACGTCAATTTGATACGAATGACGTAAAATATAAATTTAAAAAAAATATTTTTTTTTTACTTTTCAATATATTTACTTTAATTTATATCTACTACTCATGATGGGACCCTAAAATTTCATGGGCCCCGGTGCGGCGCACCGGCTGCACCCCCTCTCATAGGGCCTGAACTAAGAACTACGATTTTTAAAACTTTGAATAATGATGATTGTTTGTTTTCGTTTATAAGGCTTTCTTCATTAGAAAACAATATAAATAAACTGGAAAAAAGTCATACTAACAGAACTGTCTGTTACAACATAATACGAAAGAAAATGTTTACTATATACAATTGGCACCAAATTTCTGAATGCTAACTATGTAGTTGTCGATAAAAATTAGTTAACATGTTTGCCTTTGTTCTCTCGGTCGGTTTAATAATTGTACCAAATTTACACTTAAATTTACAATAAACCCAAGATGGCGGAATGACGCCATAGCTACTGCGGTGGGCGGAGCCTACCGAATTGCGTCATCAAGCTTAGGCTATACTTTTTCTCCACAGGTGTCAACAAAATCCTGGTAAATGTGCAGTAGCGCAAGATGGTTGAGTCTAGCCTGTCCAATCGTATTTCATAAATATGTCTTTAAGCTGAAAAACTACGCTCAGCCCTGGCGTTGCTGCAGGGTACTGTCAGTAACAGCTTCACAAATACTTCAAATGGCGGAAATAGTTTTCGAACAGTTGGGTCCAATGTCACCAACTTATTTGCAAATTCGTCTGTGCTGCTATGTGGTGAAACATTGTCAACTGGATGTGAAGTAGCTCTGCGTTAATTTCTGGGTAACCGCTAACCATCAGCTGAACCAGTGCCAACGACTGGGATTTCAGCAAAATGTTTTCCAAATCAGCGTAACTTTGAAGACCATTGTGATTGTACCTTTTGGTAAGTGACGTTGATGATGTATCAACGAACTGGAAGTATTGTGCTCAGTAGTGGCCCATTCATGACTAACGCTGGTTCCTTCAAGTTTGGCTGGTAGACGCCGTTTTCGCGTGGATATGGTCGTGGATATTTCAATTTATCGTACAGTTTGATTGCTCCTGAATAAATGTGACCAAACGCAAATTCCATCTTGTGTAAGGAATATTCTCACTGTCAAGTTGGGAAATATGCTTTCTAATTTGTATTCGCATAAAGCATTTAGCAATTCCAATGCGCCCAACTGTTTTCCACCAAAAATTGGCATTGTGAACCATTGTTATGTGATTCATTTCCTGTTTAAGGTCTTCAGAGATTATGTCATTAAATTATGTCTCCGCTAGTCTCGCTGCTTTGCAATTTAATTCCTTTTCTGACATTTTCTGATAATTCCAAAGAAAACTGCAGTTATCAGAAATCAGTTTTGCTGCACTAAAACAAACTGTAAGCCCTCCAATAACATTATCCAAAATTACATAAAATATATGCTTTCGAAAGTGTGCTTCCTCAGTAGATTCATCTGATTTATCTAAATTTCCATTAGGTGCACCCTCATCGTGGAAACGTGTTTTTTTTCCTGGCATAGTTCCTTAACAATTTAATTTCTCTGAAGACTGGATGCAACAAGTTTAGGTTCAGTCCATATTGCTCTCCAACTCTCTTGGAATGCCTGTAGTCGTGAAAGCAAGCTTTCTATGTTTGCAGCTTCCACATCTAAAGTTGCACCACTAGCTTGAATGGTTTTGTTACAAAAACCAATGGGAACATCAATAATTCGTTTCAAAATGTTGTACCATTTTTCAGATTCCACTCTGATAGATGCCTTTAGTAGATTTTCAATACCTTTTTGCATTGACAGACGTCAATTTGATACGAATGACGTAAAATATAAATTTAAAAAAAATATTTTTTTTTTACTTTTCAATATATTTACTTTAATTTATATCTACTACTCATGATGGGACCCTAAAATTTCATGGGCCCCGGTGCGGCGCACCGGCTGCACCCCCCTCTCATAGGGCCTGAACTAAGAACTACGATTTTTAAAACTTTGAATAATGATGATTGTTTGTTTTCGTTTATAAGGCTTTCTTCATTAGAAAACAATATAAATAAACTGGAAAAAAGTCATACTAACAGAACTGTCTGTTACAACATAATACGAAAGAAAATGTTTACTATATACAATTGTTTGTTTTCGTTTATAAGGCTTTCTTTATTAGAAAACAATATAAATAAACTGGAAAAAAGTCATACTAACAGAACTGTCTGTTACAACATAATACGAAAGAAAATGTTTACTATATACAATTGGCACCAAATTTCTGAATGCTAACTATGTAGTTGTCGATAAAAATTAGTTAACATGTTTGCCTTTGTTCTCTCTGTCGGTTTAATATTTGTACCAAATTTACACTTAAATTTACAATAAACCCAAGATGGCGGAATGACGCCATAGCTACTGCGGTGGGCGGAGCCTACCGAATTGCGTCATCAAGCTTAGGCTATACTTTTTCTCCACAGGTGTCAACAAAATCCTGGTAAATGTGCAGTAGCGCAAGATGGTTGAGTCTAGCCTGTCCAATCGTATTTCATAAATATGTCTTTAAGCTGAAAAACTACGCTCAGCCCTGGCGTTGCTGCAGGGTACTGTCAGTAACAGCTTCACAAATACTTCAAATGGCGGAAATAGTTTTCGAACAGTTGGGTCCAATGTCACCAACTTATTTGCAAATTCGTCTGTGCTGCTATGTGGTGAAACATTGTCAACTGGATGTGAAGTAGCTCTGCGTTAATTTCTGGGTAACCGCTAACCATCAGCTGAACCAGTGCCAACGACTGGGATTTCAGCAAAATGTTTTCCAAATCAGCGTAACTTTGAAGACCATTGTGATTGTACCTTTTGGTAAGTGACGTTGATGATGTATCAACGAACTGGAAGTATTGTGCTCAGTAGTGGCCCATTCATGACTAACGCTGGTTCCTTCAAGTTTGGCTGGTAGACGCCGTTTTCGCGTGGATATGGTCGTGGATATTTCAATTTATCGTACAGTTTGATTGCTCCTGAATAAATGTGACCAAACGCAAATTCCATCTTGTGTAAGGAATATTCTCACTGTCAAGTTGGGAAATATGCTTTCTAATTTGTATTCGCATAAAGCATTTAGCAATTCCAATGCGCCCAACTGTTTTCCACCAAAAATTGGCATTGTGAACCATTGTTATGTGATTCATTTCCTGTTTAAGGTCTTCAGAGATTATGTCATTAAATTATGTCTCCGCTAGTCTCGCTGCTTTGCAATTTAATTCCTTTTCTGACATTTTCTGATAATTCCAAAGAAAACTGCAGTTATCAGAAATCAGTTTTGCTGCACTAAAACAAACTGTAAGCCCTCCAATAACATTATCCAAAATTACATAAAATATATGCTTTCGAAAGTGTGCTTCCTCAGTAGATTCATCTGATTTATCTAAATTTCCATTAGGTGCACCCTCATCGTGGAAACGTGTTTTTTTTCCTGGCATAGTTCCTTAACAATTTAATTTCTCTGAAGACTGGATGCAACAAGTTTAGGTTCAGTCCATATTGCTCTCCAACTCTCTTGGAATGCCTGTAGTCGTGAAAGCAAGCTTTCTATGTTTGCAGCTTCCACATCTAAAGTTGCACCACTAGCTTGAATGGTTTTGTTACAAAAACCAATGGGAACATCAATAATTCGTTTCAAAATGTTGTACCATTTTTCAGATTCCACTCTGATAGATGCCTTTAGTAGATTTTCAATACCTTTTTGCATTGACAGACGTCAATTTGATACGAATGACGTAAAATATAAATTTAAAAAAAATATTTTTTTTTTACTTTTCAATATATTTACTTTAATTTATATCTACTACTCATGATGGGACCCTAAAATTTCATGGGCCCCGGTGCGGCGCACCGGCTGCACCCCCTCTCATAGGGCCTGAACTAAGAACTACGATTTTTAAAACTTTGAATAATGATGATTGTTTGTTTTCGTTTATAAGGCTTTCTTCATTAGAAAACAATATAAATAAACTGGAAAAAAGTCATACTAACAGAACTGTCTGTTACAACATAATACGAAAGAAAATGTTTACTATATACAATTGTTTGTTTTCGTTTATAAGGCTTTCTTCATTAGAAAACAATATAAATAAACTGGAAAAAAGTCATACTAACAGAGCTGTCTGTTACAACATAATACGAAAGAAAATGTTTACTATATACAATTGGCACCAAATTTCTGAATGCTAACTATGTAGTTGTCGATAAAAATTAGTTAACATGTTTGCCTTTGTTCTCTCTGTCGGTTTAATATTTGTACCAAATTTACACTTAAATTTACAATAAACCCAAGATGGCGGAATGACGCCATAGCTACTGCGGTGGGCGGAGCCTACCGAATTGCGTCATCAAGCTTAGGCTATACTTTTTCTCCACAGGTGTCAACAAAATCCTGGTAAATGTGCAGTAGCGCAAGATGGTTGAGTCTAGCCTGTCCAATCGTATTTCATAAATATGTCTTTAAGCTGAAAAACTACGCTCAGCCCTGGCGTTGCTGCAGGGTACTGTCAGTAACAGCTTCACAAATACTTCAAATGGCGGAAATAGTTTTCGAACAGTTGGGTCCAATGTCACCAACTTATTTGCAAATTTGTCTGTGCTGCTATGTGGTGAAACATTGTCAACTGGATGTGAAGTAGCTCTGCGTTAATTTCTGGGTAACCGCTAACCATCAGCTGAACCAGTGCCAACGACTGGGATTTCAGCAAAATGTTTTCCAAATCAGCGTAACTTTGAAGACCATTGTGATTGTACCTTTTGGTAAGTGACGTTGATGATGTATCAACGAACTGGAAGTATTGTGCTCAGTAGTGGCCCATTCATGACTAACGCTGGTTCCTTCAAGTTTGGCTGGTAGACGCCGTTTTCGCGGCACTGATGGTCGTGGATATTTCAATTTATCGTACAGTTTGATTGCTCCTGAATAAATGTGACCAAACGCAAATTCCATCTTGTGTAAGGAATATTCTCACTGTCAAGTTGGGAAATATGCTTTCTAATTTGTATTCGCATAAAGCATTTAGCAATTCCAATGCGCCCAACTGTTTTCCACCAAAAATTGGCATTGTGAACCATTGTTATGTGATTCATTTCCTGTTTAAGGTCTTCAGAGATTATGTCATTAAATTATGTCTCCGCTAGTCTCGCTGCTTTGCAATTTAATTCCTTTTCTGACATTTTCTGATAATTCCAAAGAAAACTGCAGTTATCAGAAATCAGTTTTGCTGCACTAAAACAAACTGTAAGCCCTCCAATAACATTATCCAAAATTA